>CM049841.1:23780402-24980402 GCA_027422415.1 Schizothorax lantsangensis
TAGAAATACCTCCTTTAAAGTGGACAGTTGGCAGGTCAACCAGGAGCATTTCACCAACAGGCGAGCTTTTTCAGATCATTACCCTAGTGAAAAATAAATATACTAAAATGTATTTGAAATACATTATTTCAGCTAAGTATACAACAAATATATTTACATATTTATGTACTCAATATAAAATACCCTACACTTTACTTTTAGTATACTAAAACTGGTTGAATTCTGTTAATTGGAACAAACTAATTTTACACTTAATGCACTTTAATTGTGCGGAAGCAGTGCTGCAGGGTTCCAACTAACGATATACTGAAGTCCATTTGATTGTGCTTAAAGTGGACTATTGCAAGTATTACTTTCGGTTACACATAATATCTATGCATTTAATATTATTCAACGATCATACAGTCTGTCATCAATAGAGACATAAAGTGTATTTTTGGCTTATATTAAATTTTTTTACCAATCATTTTTGCACTAATAACAGAACCTTCAAGTTCATTTTTCAAAACTCTAGACACCAAAATCAAAAACAGTCATTATTTGTAACAGAGGCTGTCCAATGATCAAAAACATTGCATATAATGTTCATAAATCTTTAAAGAAGAATTGCATTTGCAGAAGCATTGGTTTCAAATACGCATTTATTATGAAATATCAATAGGAACATTACTTTAGATCACCCACCACACAAGATTTTCACTGTTTAGTTGTTAGTACAATCATTAAATATAGTTGTTATAGCCCAAAACACATGATGCAGCTTTCATTATGGTTCTACACATTCATACATCATTGTAAGATAGAGAGAATGTACAGACACTGGAATCATTAAACATTTGAAAATTATTCATGAAATAATCAACTCACAACAGGTTAAATAAAACAAAAACTTTAAATATAAGAAAAAAATTAGATTAGAAAAGTCACAGTCCCTCACTGCTCTTCTATGTTTTTTTCAACCTGTCTTGTGGATTTGGCCACAGGTTCTCATCCACATCATAATGGGATGTTTTCATTAGTTAAACATCTTGGAAAAAAATCTTCTGGCATGGCAAATACAGGCCTGACATTGGTAAATACAAGGTGATAAACTGTGGATGGGCCTGAAATCATGATTGCTCTCAGTGCCGTCGCTAGGAATTCTGGGCCCTTTGCACTGATTTTGCTATGGGCCCCTCAAAATCACATTCAGTGTATATATAGTGTCAGCCCCCAGCGAACATCATTCTGGGCCGCTCTTAACCGCTGGGCTCTCACCTCTCCTCATATCTTGGCCAGGTTAAAGCCTGCCTCATCCAAAAATATGAATGGTTTTCATCAGCTTCCAGCTCTATCACCCTCTAAAAAGACATTTATTGTAGGAAAACAAATACTCATAACAATGATATAGATATATATGATATATAAATTTTTTTTTCTCTCCAACAACAGGCATCTTGAAACTGATCATACCTGAACATACTCAGTCCTCAGTTGCTTCATAATCTAAACATTTAATATTGTTCATCATTTTCCATGAAAAAAAACTATGCTTCAAGAGTAATGCAACAGTTACGTAGCAGTTGTATCAATTGATAGTTAGATCATTGTATGAAATTAAACACTCAATTCAGATGTAATGTGGGAGCTGCATTTTGAAATAGTAATACTTTGATGTTAAGTTGTGTCATTTTGAACCAGTGATTTTAGTTCAATGAACAAAAGATCTTTGGCTCATGTATATTGTATCCAAGCATTTGGAAAAAGTAAGTGTTTTGAAAAATGATCATCAATTTTGATCATCAGTTGTGAATATATGTCTAGAGTTTTGAAAAATGACATGACGGTTCTGTTATTAGTGCAAAAATGATTGTAAAAACTGTAAGAAATGTGCATTGTGCACAAGTAGTACTCCAATAAAGTTTAGCTAATTAAAATTTTTATATCAGTAAGTCTCAAGAAACATGTAAGTAAATATGTTAATTAGTGTTGTCAATGATTAATCGTGATTAATCGCATCCAAAATAAAAGTTTTAGTTTGCATAATATATGTGTGAGTTCTATGTATATTAATTATGTATATATATAATATGTATATAATAATACACACACATACAGTATGTATTCTGAAAATTTATATTCATATAATTTATATTATAAATACATATATTCAATATATAAAAATATTTTTTTTCTGAAATATTACATGTATGTGTGTGTATTTCTATATAATAAATATACACAGTACACACACATATATTATGTAAACATAAACTTTTATTTTGGATGCGATTAATCGCAATTAATCGTTTGACAGCACTAATGTTAATATAATTTGAACAATACTTAGTATGAAATAAATGTATTTTAAATACATTACTTTTTACTAGGGTACACTCAGGTCATATTAACAGTATCCCACAGTATCCACTCAATCTATGGATTAAAACCCTCTTCCTTCATATCATTCTCTGCTGGTTTTTGTAAAGGAAAGCCATTGGTTTGATAGGAAGAGGACAGCCACTCTCCAACCTGTTAGAAATTACAAGAGAAACATGCAAGTTCAGTGCCATTATTTGACTGATCCCACAATGTCTTATATTTTCTCCAGGCTGAAGTTCCCGTCTGATCTGGATGAGTTGAGGGAACTAGCCGAGCTGCTGAAGTTCTATAAGACAGAACACACTGGATATGTGTTCATCCTCTTTTGCAGTGCCTACCTCTACAAGCAGTCCTTCGCCATTCCAGGCTCATCCTTTTTGGTTGGTAACAGAGCTCTACTCTGTGAGACTATCAGCAGACCTGCTTTAAACCACCTCATTAGACTGAAATAAAAGCTTTTTAACCAGTTTCTCTAAATGCCATTCACATCATGTTTCCTTTCCTGGACATAATCCCATAGAAGTGTGCTTAATTGTATTGAATGTGCACTTATAATGTATACTCTTAAAAATGCTGGGTTAAATACAACCCAGCATGGGTAAAATATGGACAAACCCAGCGATTGGGTTGTTTTTGACCCAGCGGTTGGGTTACTACCCAGAAGGTTGGGTTAAACATTTAACCCAACTGTGGTTGAAAACAACCCAATCGCTGGGTTTGTCCATATTTAATCCAGCATTTTTTAGAGTGTAGTTTTTAATCTTAAAACTGTACATGCAACTAAAATTTAATTAATCACAAAGTGTAAAGAGAGTACACTTGCATGACCATTTTAAAAAGTGCACTTTGTAATAATATCAAATTAAGTTTAATTTTAAAGTACATTTTAATTATGTTTTAATAATGCTTTAAAGTATACTCATTCTGATGTGCTAACTAGCATACACAGTACTAACGGTACTAAATTGCAGCTACATCATTATAAATAAGTAATAACAAATATATTTAAATACATGACACAAGTGTCAACATGACATTAAAGTATATTTTATAAATGCTTGTCAGTACATTCAGCAGTACACTTGAACCATATTTAAAAGACAACTACTAGAGTTCTACTTAAGAGGGTCAAGAGTCAAAAACACTTCCTTGCATTTAATATAAATTTAAACCACATTTTCATTAACATGAAATTGTGTCTGAAAACATTAAATTTATTTCATACTTGTACAGTATTTCCATACATTAAAAGTATGTAAATTTTTAAGTATAGTACTTCAAGTACTTTGTTTTTTCACTGAAATTGTAACCTAAACATGGTAACTAAATTATTATTATTATTTTACAAACATATATACGTTATTTATATGAACAAAGCAAATATTTCTGGGTTAAATCAGGCAGAAAGAGCTGCTTAGGGTAACAACTGCAGGTTACCACTTTTTAGTGTAAAAGTATGGAAATGGTACTTCTTTTTCACAAGGGATGCTTAATATATACAAACAGTACAGTTATTTACATTTACATTTATGCATTTAGCAGACGCTTTTATCCAAAGCGACTTAAAGTGCATTCAGGCTATACATTTTTTTATCAGTATGTCTATATACAGTATTTATATACAGTATGTGACTGTATGTAGCTGATGACCTAATAAAAAAAGCCTTTACTGTCAATTTTTCTTGTCATGTCTAGAACATGCTGGCGGGGGCATTGTTTGGGCCGTGGCATGGAATCCTCATCGCCTGCACTTTGACTACTGTGGGTTCCATCAACTGCTACCTGCTGTCCTATACATTTGGCAAACGCCACATCGTCAGGCTCTTCCCTGAGAAGGTGGCGATGCTGCAGAGAATGGTGGGTCACCGCTGGGTGTTTAGCACATGATAGAGGGATTTTCCATTAATGAATGTTCTAAAATATAGTCAGTGGAATATATGTGTGACTTTGCAGTTTTGATTTGTTTATACTGTGCCATCTAAATTCTAAAGAATAGCAGAGTCCACAGGCACAACTAATGACAATAACAACACAGAGTAACAATATAGAACTACTTAGCTATTTTTTCCTGCTGATGATCAATCCTGAATCCATTTTTAATGCTTTAGAGCTCAAGCATTTAAAGTGGCCAACAACGTATTTGCAGCACATTAGTGCCTCAGTGTGGATGCTAATATAGTTATAGTTATTGTTGTCTTTACAGTTATTGTTCTTGGTGTGAACAGGCCTTAATATAAAAAAAAGTTTATTCAAGTGTGCTTCTAGTATACTACAATATGATAGCATACTTTCAGTCTACTGTTTATCTACTTATCAGAGGTATACTATACTTAAGTATACTTGGCTTATACATATATGTAGCATACAGAAAAATATATTAGGCCCATGCTTTTGCCTAATCTTTAGTTTTTTCCTGGAAAAAACTTGTGTACTCAAAGTTTACTTCTATTATGCTTAAAGTGCACTGAAGAGTATAATTTTATAAACTAAAAGAGTATACATTTATTAACTAAAAAGTGGGCCAATTTACTTCCAAAGTAGTATTGAAACAGTACACTTACAAGTCTGCTAAATAAATAAATAAGTAGTATGCTACTATATTGATTTTAATATACTTATATTTGAACTTATATTGATAATAAAATTATCCCGAAGTATATATATATATATATATATATATTGTAAGGGATACTTTGTGATAAAAAATACTGTTTAACATAGCTCAATTTGGCAACCTTGATCATAATCATTATTTTGATCTGTTATAGAACTTAGGAGTTGAAACATAATGCAACATGATGAATCTCTCTCTGTTAGGTGGAAGAGAACAGGAGTAGTTTGTTCTTCTTCTTGCTCTTTCTGCGGTTCTTTCCCATGACACCAAACTGGTTTCTGAATATCACCTCTCCAATCCTCAACATCCCCATCCCCATATTCATTTTTTCCATCCTCATTGGTGAGCTTACAGTACATCTTCAGTTATACATTCATGTATTTTTATGTTAATGGTGTACTTACAATCCACTGCAATTCTACAATTTCTAAATTTTCTTAATGATTCCATTTTGACCTTCTATAAAGGGTTAGTTAACCCAAAAATGAAAATTAGCCCATGTTTTACTCACCCTCAAAGCACCCTAGGTGTATATGACTTCCTTATTTCAGACGAATCATTATATTAAAAATGTTCCTGGCTCTTCCAAGTATTAGAATGGGAGCAGGCGGGTGTTTTTGTTCAACAGTCCAAAAGTAGTCAAATAAAGCGCACGCATGCATAATAAAACGTGCCTCACACGGCTCCGGGCGTGAATAAAGGCCTCCTGTTGCGAATCGATGCGTTTTTGAAAGAAAAATATCTATATTTAAAATGTTATAAACATTTTTATCTCACTTAAAAAGTCATATACACCCATGATGCCTTGAGGGTGAGTAGAACATGCGCTAATTTTCATTTTTGGGTGAACTAAAGCTTTCTATAGTTTTTAGGTGGCCAGACAATTATTAAGTAAAAATACAGCTTCTGGAGAAAAACAACCCTCATGATCTTAAATGCTTATTTTCTCCCCAGGTCTAATCCCTTATAATTTTATCTGTGTTCATACGGGTGCCATCTTGTCTGAGATCCACTCTTTGGACGACATCTTTTCTTGGAGGACCCTGTTTCAGCTCCTGTTGATCGCGTGTGTGGCTCTACTTCCTGGAGCTCTGATCCGCCACTATAGTCAGGCCCACCTCAAACTTGACGGCCTGGAACCCAATGGACACCAAAAGGTCCTGAATGATCGGAAGACTAGATGAACCAAAGACAGACAGAAGAGGAGACTGCAGTCTGTTAAGATGGGACCGATCATTGGTCTGGAGTCACAGCTGAGGATTTGGTTATGAATGTCTGAATGCAGACTGGAACTGACATGGACAGAAATAGAAAATAATAATTACCAAATGTCTATAATGAAGATAAAGTGCAAAGAAAGAGACTATTAATGTCTTAAAAGAGAACACGCTCAGATTGCTGATGTTACATATATAACACTGGACATTGCCTCATTATATAGGAAAAAGGAATCTGACGGCCTAGCCTTTAAGTTTTTTTATTGAAGCCAAAAATATTTACTTATGTTTTCAAATGTTGTTTAGTGACCATGTTTGTTTGTAGCTTTATGTGTGTTTATGGCTTTATTTAGTTGTGAAAACTAAATTCCATGTGTTTTTGAGTGTTTATACATTTTACCAAAATAGAACTAATGATTAGTTACTTTCCCCCTAAATGTACACTGATAAAAAAGTAACCTAAAATGATCACATCTAATTATCTGGTTTTATTCAAGTCAAAAATATTATTTAATATCGCTCAATTAACCTAAATACATTAATTTATACAATTGTTTATGGATTAAAACATGTAAATAGCTCTAAGGTAACAAAAGCAGATTACCACTCATTTTACACTTTGTGAATTTTCTGCTCAAGATCTGCACATATAAAAATAATTTATTACATAAAAATATTTTTATTTAATAGTACTACAGTTTTACTTATACTGTATCCAACTTTATTTAACTTAAAAAGAGATGCAGCCATTTGTAACTTGAATGTGCGAGGCTTGCCATGTCATTCTTGTAATATTTTTTTAACAGAATGTATGTAATAATTATAAACACTGGTTTGTAGCACAAATAGTTTTTCCAATTACTGCACTTGTTATTCTTCTTGTTATTACCTATATTAGCTAATGAATCAGAGGATGTTCAAATTCACAAAAAATATCTTACTTCTGCGCTGAAAAATTAGGTGCATACCACTAAAGTGATTAGTAAAGATTATTAGATATTATTATATTCATTATCCTCAAGCGTCCTACTATCAGGGTGTTCTTTTATTTGCAAGTTAGTGTCATGCCTTAAATATAGACACTGATCATTTACACAATGGCCTAAATCTTTTGGAGTTGCACAGTACATTCAGGGATTGATGACTTATGATTTACAACTTACTTTGTTATACTTGCACATGTGCATTCATCTCTAACAACAAAAAACGCACACTACTAATGACCTGTTTTAGACAGATGGCAGTATTAATGCAGTGTGTTTAAATTTACAGCATAAAATGGCACTGTAAATATATCTCATCCATTCAGCTTCAGATGCAGCTTAAACTTTACACATTTGTACTGATCATTAGTTTGTGGTTGACTGTGCCATGAATGTATAAATGATCAGCATGTCACAGAAACTCTTAATTCTACAGCTGTTTTGTGGTGGATATATGTATCCTTTAAAAAAACTAAAACAAATAATTTACATTGCAGTTTCATGAATTGCATCTACAGGTGCTACTTAAGTAATTACTGCATTACAGTAGCTGTCCTGTTTTAAGCCATTTATGGAAAAATAACTCAATGTCTTAATGTGTACATAAGTTGTTAAGGTTTAGTTTTTGTATTAAAAACTGCTGGTTGAGTGCTTAAAATTTATAATTCTGTTATAACCAAGTTATAACTGCTGTTTTCACGACTAAGAAGTACTTAAGTTTCATGCAGTTTAAATTCAATAATAAAAACATCTGAAACCATTTAACATCTTATTGTAACCTATATGTTCAATTATGTGAAAAGGATATATACATGGTAAAATTGCTGAAATGAGTGATATAATTATACCGTATTGGCAGCTGAAAGCATAATACAATTAGCCAAACTATTTCTATAGAGTTCTATATGTGCATATTAGATGTAAAAATGCATGTTAGTATAACAGCAGGATAAGAATATTGTGATATTCTATTAATATAGTGTAGATTCAGATTATTCCTATAATATTCCAACAGAAATCAATGTTTCACTTTAGCATCTGGTGGAAGCCAGTTTCTACCATGCGATTAAAAAAAATTAAGGTAATTGCGACTTTTCATCTCATAGTTCAGACATTGTTTGCGATTTTTTTATTCTGATAAGTCAGAACTGTGAGATAAAAAGTAGAAATTATCTACTCGAAATTCAGACTTGAAATTGTAGGTGTAAAAAAGTCTGAATTCTGAAGTTTTTCTTCATATTTTCGAGGAAAACAAGAGCCAGAAGTGTGAGATATAAAACTGTGGTAAGAAATTATGAATTGTGAGATAAAAATTATCAATTACCTTTTTTTTGTGGTGGAAACAAGCTTCCACAGAATCTATAAGCTATTGATGACACAAGTAAACTTGATATATTGATACAAAGATGAAGAAAACAACAACAACATTGTTTTAAACTCTTTATTGCTCATATCCATGTGAAGGGTAATGTGACCCTTCCAGAAAACATAAAAACAGATGTGTATTCATGATTGTTCACTCACACTCCTGTTGTCCCCATCTCACCCACACTTGGCTAGAGCCCATAGTATACCAATGGAATATGTCCCCCTTTTGCCCAGATCTGAAATTAGTTTGTTTACCCATTTTTACATTGCTTGACATCGTTATAAGAGTTGATCAGATAAAGGACAGGCTTATCAAACACCCAGAAGTATTCACTGTACAAGTGATCAATAAAGACATTTTGAACATGGTAGAATGTGAAGAGAAACGGACACAGAGACAGCTGCAGAAGTAATACGGCAAAGACTAGGTTTCATGTACATGTTATCAGCTGGACATCCCTCCAATTTGACATTTGACAGAATTTTACAACAGAAATCCAAACTGAAAGGATCAGATTCAATTGTATCTAATATTATTACGCTAACATTCAGCAGTAAACTGGATGAGATTATTCCTATAATAAAACCTCACAAATATGCTGTTAGAATAACATTCAAAACTGACTTGTTATTGGCCATCTCATCAGCTATGACCTCCAAAACAGAAAAATTACAGAACCATTTCTAACAGAGTAACAAAGATAACATTCTAAATACAGGTTGAAGAACACTGCATATGGTTGGATTAAGCTGTATTCTTAGACACTATATATCTGTCAAGACAATTATTTCAATTTAAACATAAACCGCAAGGAACAAAGTACTGTCAACCCAAAGTTGCCCAAGAGTTGTATTGACCTCAAGAGCTCATTTGAGTCAAACCATAAAGCAACAATCAGTTTCTGAAACCTCTTTCGCAAGAACAAGCAGGCCAAGTTGGTGCCTTGCGCTAACCCTTTTTTTCTCGTTCTTTTATTTAGAAAAATAAAAAATGCTCCAAGTTTGAGAGCTTTACAAGGTATATAAAATATGCAAAAGGGAGAAAAGATCAGATTGAGGTACCCTGTTCTTGAGGTAGAACGGTATATTGTACTGGTTCACACAAAGCTGCGTGGACTTTCAATATATCATTTTCATGTCTCAATCATGGTTGTATCAGTTGCTTTATATCAATGTTACGCTCTATGACTGTACAGTACTGCAATGCTGGCTGTTTGCATTTGATCAGTCAAGAAATACTAAAACCAATATTTTTTTAACTGTCACCTATTTACAGTACATATTTTTTTTTATTCCATTAGCCTTTTGGATGTGCAACATTAAAAGGCTTAATGACATCATCCCTCACCAATCACATCACCTTTATATATTACGAAAAAAATGGGACGTCTTTACAAACAATTAAAAAAAACACTTTGTCTTAGCTTTGCTCTTCTCTTGTCAAAAATGCATTTGTAGACATTTATGTTGTCTCGGTCTGTGCATACATTCCCTAATGCAAACACACTTGTGTGCACTCATCTTAGCACGTGAAATCAGAGGGGGAAAGAGAAATTATGTTTGCTACACAGAAAGTACATGTTTGCAGAAGGCATTTGCATCATATACATTCACGAGTGTCAGGAAGACCTCAAGGACTCCCGTTACAGGACCTACAGACAAGGTGCAGATTGCACATGAAATTCACCTTTTTCATGTACGTACACTACCATTCAAAAGTTTAGGCTTGTAAGATTTTTTTAATCTTCTGTAATATTCTGAAATATTATTATAATTTAAAGGGGTCATTGGATGCCTATTTTCCACAAGTTGATATGATTCTTTAGGGTCTTAATGAAAAGTCTATAACATGCTTTGGGTAAAATTTCTCAATGGTAGTGTAAAACAACACTCTTTTTACCCTGTCAAAATCAGCTCTGTTTTCAGTAAGCCGTTTTAGTCCATGTTCCTTTAAATGCTAATGAGCTCTGCTGACCCCGCCCCTCTCTTCCGTGGGGTGACGAGCCATTCTCATGATACTGTTTACTTTAGCCACGGAACTTGCTAACTAGCACATTATTAAGGTGATTTGCAAAGATTCAAATGACTGATGACAGCCCACTCAGGGCGGGTCTAGGGTAAAACGCTAGTGTCAATCAACAATCGTGGGAGGGGCCTGGGTCTGTGTGACGTTACACAGACAGGCATCTGAGAACAGCTTGATATGAGAAAGAGGAAATTTAACGATTTAATGCATCCTTGCAGAATAGAAAATATATATTTTTTTTTTATAAAAAAAAAAAAATCATACTGACCACAAACTTTAGAACAGTAGTGTAAGGTGTAATATGTGGGGGAGTACAGGATATCAACATTAGATTCCCAAAGTAAGATGATCTAGATCTACCTCTCTTTAGGGACTGTACGTTTTTTTTTTTTTTCTTTTTTCTTTTTACAGTTGGCACACAGACAGCTCTTATTTTGTGTGACGAATAAATCAGGAACAGGAAACATTTAAGGAAAATAAATATTAAAAAAAAGAGAAAAGAGAACAGGGCAGCAAGCAGAGGAGAAATGCTCAGACTCAGCAGTGGAACAGAGGAACTGGAAGTGAAATGCTGGCACACAGCAAGCACTCTTTTACATGTATGTTCCTTTGTAACATCACTTAATGCTTTTAGTTACCGTGCTGTTTATTAGTTACTGGAAAAGGTCAACAAACAAATCTGATTACTCACATTAAATAGCCTGAAATGAGTTTCCAAATAAAATTCTGTTGAATAAACCTATAGAATTGTTTTTAGAATCTTATTAACATATTGCTGTGCAATTTATTATATCTCCTAATAAATTAGTAGATCTAACGCACAACTAGACCTGCAAGTCCCTATAAAATCTACCTGTAGTGTGCATTCACCTCATCCAGCAGTCTACTTCACAGTGCACAAATCCTCACATCAGCTTAATCAGTAACAAAAAGAGCTCAATATGAAATATCAGGTCCATGGTCATAAAAAGATCTCTGACCTGATAACGCTCTTGATCATCCTCATTCATATCCGCAAGACCAAATGTTTTTGTGCTTTAATTTCTTTGGTTGTTTTAAACTGCTGGTCCTCTTCGTCATCTTTTGTCTCTCTCTGTTTCCTGCTCTGTCTCACTCTCCCTTTGTCTATTTCTTGAATTCTTTCTTGAATTTAGATTTTTTTTCTAGCATGAGCTACATTCATTAGCAGCTGCTTGCAGGTGTCTGCTGATCATTTTGATGGTTGTGAGGGTGTTGGCACCATTTGCTGGTGTTTCCGCTCTTGCTGTTTGACCTGTTGAACAATCTCCCTTATCTTGCGCTGGACAGTCTGCAAACAAACACACCGTAGACAAAAGGTGACTGGGGGGCACATGCAAATACATTATTTACATCAACAGATAATATTTTAAGAACCTGAACAAATCATATGTAATCCTGAATAACAAGCCTTTGGACACAGTCTGGTCCAAACCATTCTTTCATTCAAGCCTCATTCATAACTGGTTAATCTTCACAATGAGAGCGTGAACGGTCTAAAACAGGAAAGTCAAACGTACCTTAAACAAGCTGATACCAAGATTGGAAAAAAAAGATGAATTTATGAATCTTACTTATGACTAAGGACAAATCTCATGAATAATAAATAAGGTTGACCTTGCTTTGTGACCATACAGGACCTGTCAATAGTGTAAAATAATTAATATTCATCAGATAATATTTCTACTCAGGTTGTTCTAGGTGAACTTAGGAACTACTGGTCACAAAAGCAAAACACAGTGAGCAGTACAACCAGTAGTTGTAAACTACGCCAGTTTCAACCACACTGCACTTAAAGGGATAGTTCACCCAAAAATGAAAATTCTGTCATTAATTACTCACCCTCATGTCGTTCCAAACCTGTAAATCCTTCGTTCACCTTCAGAACACAAATTAAGATGTTTTTGATGAAATCCAAGAGCTTTCTGACCCTCCATAGACAGTAACACAACTGATACGTTCAAGACCCAGAAAGGTAGTAAGGACATCATAGTCCATGTGACATCAGTGGTTCGTGTCTTCACCACGCATTCACGAGAGTACCCTCTCGTAGCTTTACGGTAACATTACAGTTGAACCACTGATGTCACATGGACTATTTTAACATTGTCCTTACTACTTTTCTGGGCCTTGAACGTGTCAAGTTGCATATGCAGGGTCAGAAAGCTCAAGTCTGTTGAGAAGACTTGGATTATACAGCTTGATTCATACAGATTTTTTTTACAGTGTTTTTATGAACTTCTTAAAACCTAAATTTGGTTGCGTGGACTTTCAATGGATGGACAAAAATGAGAGAAAATGAAGAATATCTCAATTTGTGTTTTGAAGATGAATTAAAAGTGTTATGGTTTGGAATGACATGAGGGTAAGTTACAGGTTAAAACAGGTAGGAATATGTCTTTCTACCTGAAGTAACAACTGTAACAATTGTAAGTAACCACTTTTTTCAGAGGTGACCTGGTATGACCCTGGTGTTTTAGTCAAATTCAAATAAAACACAGTTTATAGGCTGGGAAAATGTCAAATCATACCTGACTGGCAAAGAAATGTCCAATTATATTAACCAACACTTCATCATTCTCATCTGGTGTCTGGTCCCGTGGTACAATGACCTCCGCACTGGTGAGATTCTGCAGCTCATTGACCTGTGGTTGGTAAGAGGTCAGAGGTCACACAAACAGATTGCATTTAGAACTGGAATTAACAATGCAATCACAAGTGAGAAGTGCTTCATGGTTCCTAAGAGTTTACTAATAACTTAAATGTAGTCAATGTAAGTAACTAAAATGACTCATTTTATTTAACCCGTTTGTGGTGAAATTAAAATTTGGAAGCATTTGAAAGCAATTTTTCTGACTTTGTGTGTTTAGGGGCAGTCGTGGCCTAATGGATAGAGAGTCGGACTTGTAACCTAAAGGTCGCGGGTTTGAGTCTCAGGTCCGGCAGGAGGGAGTGGGGGGAGTGAATGTCCAGCACTCTCTCCACCCTCAACACCACGACTGAGGTGAGACCCTTGAGCACCGAACCCCCCAACTGCTCCCCTGGCACCGCAGCATAAATGGCTGCCCACTGCTCCGGGTGTGTGTTCACAGTGTGTGTGTGTGTGTTTGTTCGTTCACTATGTGGGTCACCATACTTGGCCACACGTCACGTCTCATTTTTACTTTTTCTGCACTTTTTCTACACAAAAACAATTTAAAAAACAATTTGTCTCACTTGACTTGTGTGTGTTTACACAAGGTTTTAACATGCGTCTATGGTGATCCGATCACATGTACACAAAGCACACATACCGTTTTGCCACCCTTCCCGATGACTCGTCCGGCGGCGGTCGAAGGCACTTTTATATGTGCCTCCAACTTCACTTCTTCGTTAGCAGTGAAAAAATTATCCTCTTTCAACTTCCCATATATCCTCCCCTGTGCCTACAGCCACACACATACACAGATGAGTAAAGGAGAAATGAGGGATGAATATAGAGATCAATGTAAAACACCCTGGGTCCTGCCTAATGGTATTTGTACCCTGAAGATAAGGAGCCTAAATGACTGAATGATGGCTTTTACCTTGAACTGAGCCTCTGGTGGTCCAGTGATAATGACCATCCTCTCAGGATCATCAGGATTGTCTGGTGCAGCAATCTGCAGTGACACAAAACACAATTTTTTCTTTCCCCCGTTCTGTCTTGATTTGAGTACAAAAGACCACTTAAACTGCTACAAGTGTGCAGTGATACCTTAATACACAGAAAACATTGGGTAACCTAAAAATTGATCTAAAAATCTAAATGAAGTGGTTTTATTCAAGTCAAAAATATTATTTAACATCAATGAACCAATTTATATAAATCAATATATAGCAGCAAAACTACATTTTACAGGTTAATGCCAGTTAGAAATAGCTCTTTAAGGTAACAATTGCAGGTTATCACTTTTTACAGCGTGTACAATATTACTGATTGTTTTCCATTTACTTTTTTCTAATCACAAGTCATAATTTAGACATAACCACAGCTGTCAATCAGCAAAATACCGTTACCTTGGAGCAGAATTCACAATAAATCATTTAGAATTCAAAAAGTTTGCAAGGCACAAAAACATTTAAATCAACAAATGTAAGATTTAGAGAAAATGCAGCACTGGTGAAACTAGCAGTTCCATCAGATCGCCCAAAACTGTAGAAAACATCAAGGTTTTCTTAGTCCTGAATAACAAGCAATAGGATGCAATCTTGTCCAAACCATTCTTTCATTCAAGCTTCATTCAAAACTGGTTAATGTTTGCAATGAGAGAGTGAACTGCAGTGGGAATCAGAAGTGTCTCACTTTTATTGAGGCTCCAGCGTAGTGTGCCAGCTCTTTAATGTGTTGCCCTTTCTTCCCGATGAGAGCTCCTACTGCTGGAGTGGGGATGAAGAGGTAGACCACTTCCTGTTCAGCAGTCTGAAACACACACAGACAGCCTTGACTCCTGCTAGTCAAGTTTAGACCGACAGATGATAGACAGATAGCTGGACAGACAGACAGATAAATAGAAACAGATGATAGACAGATAGATGGACAGACAGACAGATAAATAGAAACAGATGATAGACAGACAGACAGACAGATATAGACAGATGAGATAGATAGACAGACAGATAGAAACAGATGATAGACAGATTTTTACAGACAGACAGATACAGATTATTTCAGCAACTTTACAGTATTAAACACCATTAGCTTCACAAAATTGATTCAGAATTCAATTATCTATTTCAAAAATAAAGCGGCTGCAGCATTTTTCCGGTAAATTAAATGATAAAATCCTGTATTGTTTATTTTTAAATTCTGATACCTAATGCATCAACTAAGCTTGACACACTGAATCTTTGAATCAAATTTAATTCATAATTCGTAACTTTTTCCATTTTAAAGCTCATTATTTGCATAAAATGAAATATCTATAAATTAAAGGGACATGAGCGGTCAATGCATCACTGCATTTTTTTATTAAATATTATTTAATAATGTTTCCTGAGGTGCATCTATAATCTTAGTATGTTTTTCATCAAAAAATGGTATTGATGGTAATTTTCTACCCTGGATAGATGGGTAGAAAAGAATAATTCATATAAGAATAATTCATATTTTAAAGTGGGGAGTTTTAAGCTTTAAAAATTGTATATGTTTTATTTTTTTTGTTAAACAACCTCTTATATGTCTAAATTAAAAAAACATTTTGATTCTCCGTTTCATGACTCTTTATAAATATCATTCAATGATTCTGGCAATATGCCATGTGTCAACATGTTTATGCGAAATACATGCAGAAAAATATAATGTATTATTAAAAACCACATTTACAACATTCATGTTTTTTTTTTTATTAAATTTTTATTCTACATGATTAATTTCAAATTCTAAATTATTGTTCTGCATCTGTTTGATACCACAATTTGAAATCATGAACTTAATTTTTAATATCCTGAAGTTCTGAATGGCTCAGAATGAAAAGATTGTCATGACATACAGCAGTGTGCAGATTTATGGAATATTATTATGAGAAGTGTATACTGACATACACATAAAATAACAAGTACTCACTGCTTGCTGAAGAGATAATGCTCCGGAGGAGGGAACCCCGTACATACCACCCAATACTGATGGGGGGCCCTGCGGTGGCAAACATACACATGGAGGACGTGGTGAGACCAATATAACACAAAATTTTAAAGCAAACAGATGGTTATTTAAGAGATAATACAGACTGAGATGAAAGACAACTATCTCTCACACTCCCTTTAGAGATCACACATTCTTTTTTCAAGTCATTGACAGCTCAGTGTCATGATATACACATGCACATCCTGATGCTCACCAGCAGGGGGCTGTAGTTGGATGGGGCGGACAGAGATCCACGCACACCAGAGGCTGGAGGGAGAACAGACAAGCCAGAGGAGAAGATCCCCATTGCGCTCAGGTTTAGACCTGACATCATGTTAGTCTGCTGCTGAAACCAGATATGGAGAAGGATGTGTGAATCTGAGAGTACAAGTGAGACTTTATGCAAAGCGTGGAATGAATCAATCTTGTTCAATTTCACAGGTTTATGTTAGTCAAACAGTTACTGAATCAGCAAATGAAATGGATTAAACGAATGCAGAGTTAATGCCAATTCACATCCACACTCTGCCTGATAATCTGTCCAGGCAAAACATGGTCTGCTTTACTAAGATTAAAGAAACAGGATTAAAGCCACTGTTAAACCCAAACACTGTGTGAGAACAGTTAAAGGATATGTTTGGTGTTTGTCAGTCCGTATTACATTGTTCTCTGCAATATTGATTCAGATCAATTGTGAGTATATAAGTCTACTGATGGACAATTCTATATTTACATAGACTGCTATATGTATGTCATTACTGTCCATGGGAACATGCCGACATATTGATTTCTCAAGTTGAAAAGCTTAACTGGCCTTGGAGGTAATCAGTCATTTTATAGTAATAAACCTTTCAGTAGATGACTACAAATTGACCTACTTTTTCCTGATTTAACCCATAAAAATTAGTTTCAGTTATAAATTAATTAAAGTATTTAGGTTAACGTATTTAGGTTGATTAAACAAAATCAAATTAAATTTTAGACTTAAAACCAGTTAACCATTTTTTTCCCCAATGTACCTAAATATGTTCGTTAAGTAGTTCATATAAATTGGAGATTAAAATTTGCAGATTAATAGTAATATATAAACTATTATTGTAAAAATAAAGTCACAGAGCTTAATGGCAGAAGCTCGACTTTAACAAGACAACTCTACAAGTAAGATACAATAATCAATTACTCAATAATTAATAATAATAATCAATAATTCAGTAAACTAATAACTTCAATATTTCACATCCCTGAATTCATTTATCTGATAAGTTCTAACAAACTCTTGTTGCTGTAGTTCAAGAGTTCTGAAATTCTTTTTCAGTACATCACTAAACGCTACTTGTTTAGAGCATCATCTGAAAAGGTACATTAAATCCTCTGAAATTGCGCAGTATATTTGTGCATCTTGGTAGATCTGTGTTCTTAAAACTGGATCCTTATTTACCAAAGTTTTAGAAAATGTCACAATACACAAAAGAAAGAGGACTCTTTGGGTGGTTGTTTGACTGCATTCAATCACAGGACAAGTTTGGAGGAAAAAAGAAGAATGTATTTTTCTACAACCAATGAAGTTTATAATTACACATTTTTAAAATAAAATACCCAATCCTTCTAAAAATACAGGTTTAAAGTTCTGTAAACATGGGCTTTTACTTTTGACAGCAATTCAAAATATTTTCATAGAGGGCAAACTTCCACATAACTGCACAGAGGTCAGTTCAGGTCAGGTCGGTTTCAAACGAATCAAAACATGCTAACAGTTTGGAACACATGTCCATGTACATTCATAATTCTCCACTTTTTATCTTTAAATAGGGCTGTCAGTAGATAAAATAATTAATGGTGATGCAAATTTTGAATTCACAAAGTGATATTTCAGCTTTCAGCTTTGCTAATGATAAATTCTTCTGTTAAAAGTCCCATCTGGATTCAATTTGCAAGTAAAGGTTAAAGGCTTCCTTTATCATTTACCAACAAACAAGAATATTGTTGTAGGATTAGTGTGTTTAAGAAGAGAAAAAAATACTGGCCCTATGTAAACTTATTATACAACACTTTTCACAACCCCTGTTGTTTCAAAGTGACTTCACATAAAACTGTTCCTATCTCTATAAACAAACTACCATCTATCCACCAATAAACCTCAAAAGCTATGATTTACTCACATTAAGTGAAGCCACATCATTCTCATGGGCTTCTCGAAGTTTCTTCATGATCTCCACTTCTGCATTACAGCACTCCTCCACCTCTCCCCTCACCGTGATGGTACGTTCCTGGTTATATATAGTTAGGTCTTGTAATCTACAAAAAAAAAAAAAGAAGAAAATAAGCATTGCCACTTCAGATGAACAATCAATACATACATAATTACACCTCAGTGTCATCACTGGGTCCTATCCTATGAGATGTTGTTTAATCTTTAATTGATGTCATCTGTTAAAGATGACCTATACAGAGCAAACTTACGAAGAAATAGTGATCTTGGTCCCAGTATCTTGCTCTATCTTCTTCAGGTTCCTGCCCTCCTTCCCTATGAGTCTCCCAACAAGGCTATTGTGAGCCAAGATCTTCAGAGGAACCTCCTCAACACTGATTCAGAGACAGAGCACACAATATTATTTTTAATAATAAATCTGAGAACAACATGAGGTTATTTGCTTATTTACACAGTTTTAAATTATTTGTCTTAAAAGAATAAATCCTAAAGCAAATGCAGCATGTAAAACTTTAATGTGCCCTACAGTCTGAAGAGATACTGACATCTTGGTGTCATTGGCCTCTTTTTCCATTATTTCCTGGATCATCCTGCAGGCTTGTGAACAGCCCTCTTTAGATGAGTGGATAGTGATGGCCTTCTCAGTTGCTCCTGCATTCTCCTTACGATGGATATCTACCCTGAGACAGAGCAAAGGATGACCTTTATCACATTTTTGAATTTAACTGTCACGTGAATAGAGCAAAATGGATATTGAGAATAGGTTATGATCTTAGAAATAAGAATGACTATGCAATGTTAGTGATTAGAGGTGCTCAATATATTGTAAGCCAATATATTATTTAGTTTCATTACCAAAAACTAAAACCATAAAAAAATTATATTTTGCAATTTGAAAAAAAAAAAATATATATATAAAATAAATGAAATAAGTATACCTGATACTATACAGTACTATCTCAATGATACTAAAATAGCACTATATCGTTTGCCAATTACTGGAAAGAAGTTATTTCTTACAATTAATACCCATAGTGGAATTGCGCACACACAGCATGTAATTGCGACCAACAAAAGATACTGTGTTCAGCATGTTATATTAAGCACGTCATGCAGCATTTAAGACTTCAATTTCAAGTTTAAAGTAGTCAAACAAGAAAAACACGTCAAGACTTTGTGCTACATATAGTTGTCTTTGAACAAATGAACAAGAATAAACCCTGCGTATAACATTTGTGTCAAAGGGTATCCACATGCTTGTTTCATTATACTAGTTATCTGACATAACTATAAAGTCTACATGATGCTTTCAGCTGATGTATACTGCGTTTTTAAAATTAGGATTAGCAGGATGGTCAATATGTATAATATTACACTATTTAATATAAATACATTTGAAAAAAAATCTGATTGAAAAAATCCGATTGATACTTTATACAGAATTGTTTTGATTCTGCAATCCTATTGTAGTAATTTTTGTGGTAAAATAAAATAAAATAAATAAATAAAAAGCATTAAACAAGTGAAAGAACCCTCTAACCAACAGTGCACTCACTAATCTATTACGCTAATTTTACAGTATACAGTGAATATGACAAACCGGACATAATACAGCATAGTTTAAAATCAAGGATTTAAAGTTGCTAACTGATGCATGTACAGTGACAGCACAACTCTTCATGGGTGCATTTTAGCCAGCTTTTAGCAAACTACGGTCACAAGTTCCATTGAACTCTATTGGTAACAACAGAATTTGCAACCATAGCTACTTTTGGGAAATGGACATGCTTTTTGCAGGCTACGGATTTGGCAAATTTGCCAAAGTTTGGGCAGTAAGGGATTTTTTCCACATGTATTAATTTATTTAGAAACAAGACGAACACATTGTCCAAACATATTGTTTGCCAAGCCATGCTATTTTTAATTTGCTTCAGGAAATAAAAGACGACTTGGAACCCTCAACTAGGAGTCACACAATACCAGGTCTATCTCAAACCTTCATTTTTTGGCCTCCGGTTCTATTTAACATACTGTGGCTTCTTTATTCTTTATTTGCGACTACACTAATTTGCGCTGCGCTTGGTATATTGCGTTGGTCGATATGGAAATGAGATCTGTGTCTTGCATCTGTGTTCTTTAATTTACGGGTTGTTACTAAATCACCTGCAGAAATTTCCCCTCCCATCTGCGCTGTTTTGGAATTGCGCTCTCGCGCTAATTTTCCCTGTTTTTTAAAACTGGCCCTAAATGTTTAGATATTCTTTAGATATTAGACTTAAGTATTACTGCGTTTGCCTTTCAATTATTAAACAGAACTGTTAAACAAAGGTAGTCTGAGCTTAGGTTCTGGGATCATCATAAACATCCCGCTTCCTACTCGGCCATAAACCTATCGGCCAAATGTCAAATATTGGCCTTGATGATATATCGGTCAACCACTATTATGAGGTCCAAATTCTAAGCTTTTAAAAGTATCAAGTGAGTGATTGTTAATTTAGCTAGCTACTCCACTTTGAAAAATGGTAACTTCTACAGTATAGTCAAAAATAGTATTTAGCATCACTTAATCACATTAATTTATACAAGCAAAAATTTTTTTATAGGTTACATGAGGTAGAAATATCAATTGCATTTTACCAGCACAGAAAACCAGGTTTACAGTGCAGACGAAAGGGTTAAAATGAAAAGCAAAATGATAAATTGTTTCAGCCACAGCAAGGTGTTCATTATCAGCCCAGAAATGTCCTACTGGTACATCCGTATTTGTGTGATTAAACTATGATAGCTTACATATTTGAGTTATAAACTAAGCAATTTCAAGAGGGTCTTCGCACCATTGGTGCTTGGGCCCTAATTAAATTAAACTCATTACTAATTAGACAAATACTGGTTAAAATGTTTAACATATCAAGACTTCTTACTTGGACTGTGTCTGCTTTGTTATGTTCTTTATAGTGAGTCCCTCTTTCCCAATGATGGCTCCCACAAACTGAGTGGGCACTAGGATTCGTAGAGGCAGCTCTTGCTGACGATGCCTGGGCCCCTGGGGGCCTCCCATGGCCCCTGGCTGACCAAACTCCTGCTCCCGACTTCCTGTACCCATTTTAGATGCCCCTCGCGGGACCTGGGGTCTTACACCCCCGTCCCTTCCTGCCTCCTCGTCCAGTATGTACGACACACAGAAGGAGTGATTCTCAAAAATGTGGCCTGTCAACTTCTCAACAGCCCTGGAGAAGAATGAGAGAGAAAGAGATCAGTCAATCATTAGGATCATGATATACTTTACACAGACCCCAAACAACACTCGCAACATGAAACAAAGAATTAGTTACATTGGGATAAAGATTTCTATACTGTCATGAATGGATTACAAAAATGGATGCATTCCATTCCGCACATTTTGCATGACCTGTTGCTGTGATAGTGACGTCACTACTAGGGTTGGGCAAATTTAAGAGAACTGACATTCATTCATGAGGAATTTGAATTGAATTGACCACACCCTGCAGGCTGCCTTGGAATTTGAATTGAAATGACAAGAAGAGGTATTGCAATTCAAATAAACTGAACAGTCAAACAGTCACAGAGCAATTTCATTTGTGGAACAAAACATATAACTGCAAAACTAATTTTGACTATTTATGCTTATTTATCTTTTGATGTGCAAAATACATTGTTTGATTAGACATACTTCTCTAAACTCTTGAATACTGTCAAATTAACAGAAACAGCAAACCTCCATAAAACATCTATCATATTGTGTTCAGATGATATTTATAACAAAAATATATTATGAAAAACTGAAACTATTAACTAATATATTAAGCGTATTAGAGCAAACTTATATTACATGTTCCTTCAACATGATGCATAATATGAATTTCAATTTGTGAAATATATAATTATTTTATGCAAAATAATTAAATGCACTATCATTCAAAGGTTTGTGGTCAGTAATATTTTTAATGTTTGAAGTATTTTCTGTTCACAAGGGATGCATTTAACTGATCAAAAATACAATAAAAACAGCAAGATTGTAAAATATTATTGCAATTTAAAATAACTATTTTCTATGTGAATATATTTTTAAATATAATTTTTTTTCAGCATCATTACTCCAGTCTTCTGTGTGTCACATGATCCTTAAGAAATAATTCTAATATGCTGATTTGCTGCTCAAGAAACATTTCTTGTTATTATCAATGTTGAAAACAGTTGTACCGTTTCATATTTATGTGAAAATTGTGGTAAATTTTTTTCAGTAATCTTGATTGAAAAAAAAATACAGAAACTTCAATAGAGCAGCTTTTATTTGAAATAATAAAGATATTTTTAATGTTATAAAAGATGTTTGTCATTTTGATCAATTTCATGGCCCTTGCTAAAATAAAAGTATTAATTTATTTAAAATAAAAATTAAATCTGACTGATTCCAACCTTGTGAATGCTAGAGTATATAATGAAAAATAAAATGTAGTGAAATTAGACTAGATTGAATTTCAATTGGTTAATTAAATTCTGAAATTTTGAAATCAACTTCAGGTAATGAGCTGGAATTAAATTAACATCTCAGTTCAACTCTGAACAGTGCACAACCCTGCTCACACAAATGCTGGTACAATTACCGAGCGCCGGTCTGTCGCCCTATGACAGGAAATAGTAAATCAGACAACTCACAGAACACACATACCCACCCATTGGGACAGACCTCCCTCAGATCAAAGCTCCAAAATAAGATCCCTGGAGACAAGAAATCATCCAAACCCCTAAACCCTTCTTCCACCACACACATACATAGTAAAATACATAAAACACTGGCACTGCCCAGTAAAACCACTTTTTACAACTGCAACCTAAACAGTGATGACTGCTTGACTGATCCATTGCGACTAGTACTGCCATATAAATACAAACAGATCCGTTAACCTATTATCTGCATTATCCCACAGGGAGAAAATCCCCACGTTCACTGATGTGGAACCACTTTAGAGATCTAAATTAGTTAACGGGAACATTTGATGATACAGGACGGGAGATCTGTGGTTTAAAGAGATGTTTGAAAGTGTGTGTGTTAGCCATATGAGAGAAGTTTATGGTTAAATACCAGCTGGCTTGGTGACTGGTCCAATACACACACACACACAGAGGACTTTTATCAGCTGCTGGGAACACAGTTACTATTGTTTGAAGCCAAGTGTTCAGTCAGGCATGAGTCCCGGAGCAAATATTCTCACCATCTCTCAGCTGATGTCCATTCATTCACAAATGTAATGCTACAAATGCAACATCAACTATGTGAAGTGGTGTCCACAATGCTGGATGGGGTGGGACTGGTTCTTCAGGACTTCATTTTTTATCCATAAACAACCGCTTAATATACAGTACCTTAAAACCAAGACCACCAGCAGCTTGGCATGTCACCTGCTTCATAGATGGGCAAATAGCATTGCTGTGACTACTAGACTACCTACACTAAAAAAATGCTGGGTTAAATACAACCCAGCGCTGGGTAAAATATGGACGAACCCAGCGTTTAATTTAAACATTTAACCCAACTGTTGGTTGAAAACAACCCAGCATGTGTTCTGTCCAATATTTACCCAGCACTGGGTTGTATTTCACCCAGCATTTTTTTAGAGTGTAGGTTAATGAAAGTGGACTGTACTGTACTGTCACCAAAGTACTGCCGATTTCATTTTTTTTAATTATCTGCATCAGATTTTGTTTGGTAGATGAGCATTGGAAGTAGGACTTTTATATCGACAGCACCAGGACTTTTATTTTAACTAGTGCTGGGCAATGATTAATTGTGATTAATCACAACCAAAAAATACATTTTTGTTTATATAATATGTGGGTGTACTGTGAATATTTATTATGTAGGCCTATATATAAAGACACACACATACAGTATATATTTAGAAAATATTTACATGTATGTGCATGTATATATTTATATGCATATAATTTAAATATATTTAATATGACATATTTTTCTTAAATATATACATGCATGCGTGTATTTATATATACAGTACATAATAAATATACTGTACACAGTACACACACATATATTATGTACACAAAAAACTTTTATTTTGGATGCGATTAATCACGATTAATCGTTGCCCAGCACAAATTTTTAACAGTACTGAGAATAAACACACAGGAGCTTCCATTCTAAATATAAATTGCATTGCATGTGTTATTTACTATCTATGAAATAAACATCCGAAATCACATACATCGGCTTTATATCATGCTGCTCTTTAGGATATCACCTTTGAACATACAAAAATTTATATCGCCATGGCTAGTAGAATTTACTCTGCATCTTCAATCTGGGCATTCAAAAGTAAAGCTCGCATCTTTCTAACTGTAACTGTGTTTATGTATGATGATTATATTGGCTGGTTACTGAAAACAACATTGAGTGGAGTTCTCTCGCTGCAGTTACCAAGCACAAAATGAGTAAATAACCGTTTACACAGGAAGCATTCTTGGATTGCAACAGAATAGAACAGAATGCACGCATTTCAACATTGTTTTTAAATGCAATGCACCAATAGACCACCCTACAGAACGCAATGCCAACAAGCAACATGTGAGCAGGGGTATGATATGATACACTACAAGCTATTACCAGCTGCATGTCTGCAGTCTGAATTACCATTACTGCAAGAGCAATAACCTACAGCTCCGGTAAAAGTCTGGATATTAGGTGAGATTCACTTTAATCAATAACGCTACACATTCACATATCTGTTCAAAGCAGGTGTGTTTGTGTGCCAGTCAGATGAACTTAAAGCAAGTCACAGGAATAAACAAGACTCACTATCAATCACCAGGGACTTTAACAGTGTGACATAACATGCTGCACTTGCGGGCCAAATGACATCATGGCCATAAGAAGATCACTAGGCTACATCACCTCCACCAATGGGGTCAGACGAGTGTCAGTTACTGTTCTGACATCACCTTTGACTCAAATTGTTTTGGGTCATATCACAGTTCACACTAAAAGAGTGGTAACACGTAGCTTTAAAAGCTAACCCTTCTAGAACTAACCCTTACAATTATTTTAGTTCGTGTAACAAAACATATTTAGGCAGATTCAGCCGTATTAAATATTTTTGACTTGGGTAAAACCAGTTAATTTACATTTCTATTCAAAAGTTTGAGGTAGGTACAATTTTACTTTTGAAAGAAATGACTTTTATTCAGCAAGGATACATAAAACTGATCCAAAGTGACACAAAAGGCATTTATAATGTCACGAAATTGTTTATTTAAAATAGTCAAAAACAATCATCAAAAATATGAAGCAGTTTTTAACCTTAAGAAATGTTTTTTGAGCAGCAAATCGGAATATTAGAGTGATTTCTAAAAGGTCATGTGGCACTGAAGACTGGAGGCTTCTGAAAATTCAGCTTTCCATCACAGGAATATATTACATTTTACAATATATTTACATAGAAAACAGTCCTTTTAAATTGTAATAATACAATAAAAAAAATTATTCAATTAAATGCAGCTTTGATGAGCATAAGACACTTTAAAAATCTCACCGACCCCAAACTTCTGAACTGTACTGTAGCTAGATGTTTAATTTGTAGGTTACTTGACAACATATTTTTACGTTAACATTTTCAACGTTCCTCCATTTAGCCATAATTCTTTTCGAAACATACACATTACAAAACTGAGACAGTCGTGACATTTTGACTGACTACTAACTGTCATATGAATAACTGCGGTAAATGATTTAATTGTTCCTTTAAGGCTGTGTAAACAAATATTGTACAGGTTTAGAATGGGATTAATAATACTAAAAAAAACTTCTTTTTTTTTAAACCATCCAACAGGAATGTTGGATTATCTATAAATCACATAATATTTACTTATAAACCTGTAATTTGGTTTTGACTACTAAACATTTAAGATATTAAAGATAAAATAATTTACCTCCCTGTGTCCACACGTTTGCTGAGACGGATACAAACATTAACTGTGCTAACTAAACATGTCAGCGCGGCTAAAGATCACCTTTACACTACACCCTGCTTTTCCAGTTCTGCAGACATGCTGAGACTCTTGTCAAATTCCACTATTTTAAATACACACCAGCGACACACCTCCTTACAGAGAAAGGGAGACGATACGCTCATAGAATGCAACTATCCTGACAGGGTGCAAAAGACACCAATGCGCCATGACAGTTGCTCCACCAGCCACGTCGTTTTGGTGTCACAGATCAATGTTAGTCATGTAATAGTTGTTTCAGGACCAGACAGGTGCCAGGATGGCTCTCCACCCATGTGTTTAGAGATGACAGGAAAACTGTTGTTATGAAATCTATTGTAATGAGTCACAGAGTAAGCCTAGTAGGGTTGGGTATCGTTTGGTTTTTTTTCGATACCGGTGCCAAATCGATACTTTTAAAACGGTGCCGGTGCCTAAACGGTGCCTGAACCGATACTTGTCACACACACACACAAACACACACACACAAACACACACACACGTTGGTTTTTGTGGTTTACGGGGACTCTCCATAGGCGTAATGGTTTTTATACTGAACAAACTGTGTGTGCTATTGCCCTACACCAACCCTACACCTAAACTTAGCCCTCACAGGAGACTGTGTGCATCTTTAGATTTTCAAAAAAACACCATTTAGTATGTTTTTTAAGCCTTTTGAATTACGGGGACATAGGCAGTGTCCTCATAAACCACCTTCAAATTGTAATACCTCTGTCATACCCATGTTATTATACAAATGTGTGTCCTCATAAACCACATAAACCCGCCCACACACACACAAACACACACACACACACACACAAACACACACACACAAACACACACACACACACACACACACACACACACACACACACACATACTGAATATGGAACTAATGAAGCTCCAGGAAATCCCCAATATGGACAAAGGCATTGCTATTCCTGTAACTGAGTAAACAGAAGATATAAACGTTTTGAATGATAAAACAAATACATTAAACACTCGACTATGACAATATATAGTTTGTCTGTGTTATTCAAGCCATGTCTGGTATAATAATAATTAAGTATATTTAAAATCCATTGCTAATCAATGCATTAGTAGCCTATGGAACATATTTTCTGCATCATTCTGTGACAAGAAGCTATCAGATCACAAAAGGAAGCATTTAACACTAAAAAGGTTATAATGTTCTATTTTGTTGGTTTAAACAGGTTTAAAAACGCGAATACAAGATAATTTTAGCTTTAGGCATTTTAATTAAAGCCAGGGCTGGGCGGTATATATAGAGTTTGTACGATATATCTATATATTCTTTATAATCGATACGTTATTATGAAGCAATACAGTTAATATTGATATACAGTAGTTTGATACGAGCGCATCTGATAAAATATCTAGGGAGGACACAGACTGAACTGCTGCGGAGAAAGTGCATAATACAATTTGTTCTAAACATGTGACAAGCTTTATATGAAGGGCTATAAAAAAACTCGTAAGATACAGTAGCCTATAGTTTATAGTTTCAGTTTAAAGCGGCTCTGACAGAAAGGCTGCGTGCGCCGCTGACAGAGATGCTTCTCGCGCTGTTTAATGTGTTTGCTGTTTTCCGTAATGCATAACTTACAATTCACAGGTATATTCTCCATCTGTAAATGTTAGAAAGCCATGGAAATATTTCCATTTTGCTGTCAGAAGTGCGTGAGCTTTTGCTTTGCGATTCTCTGCTAAACGTCACAGACTTCATTCAGAACGAGCGCCGCCGTGCGCATGCGCGCCAAACAGACGGCGCGCAGTGAAATAGGAGCGCAATAACTCTGACTAAAATATAAATTTTGCTGAAATATTTGTAGTTGTAGCCTGTGATGCTTCTTACGTGCGTTTCGGAGAAACAAAGGACAAATATTTTAATCGATCGCTCAGGCATGGCACCGAAATGAGGCACCGAAATCTGCGTTCTGATTCGGTTCTAGTACATACCGGTTACATAGGTACCGGTGCCATATTGGTACCGGGTTTCGGTACCCAACCCTAAAGCCTAGTCAGTTGTACAACCATTGTCAAAGCACATCAGGGCCGTGACCAGAGAAATAAAGTCAACTATACTGAAACTGTAATGAGCCTGAACATTTATGTAGAGCGTGCAAATGACTCATTGCTTATGACGTGAGAACTTCAAAACTAACCCAAAGACATCAAGACAAAAGCTACAAGAAACACCCAGAATCAGCTTTAGTTTTGGTGATCTGAGCCTCAGGCTCTAAATAAACAGCAGGATGATGGACACACAGTCTTTTATCTCCAACAAATCTGGAATAACCTGCACAAAATAACCAAAACAAAGTCTAAAACCTGCTGAACTCAGTTACTCCTGCAGGTAGATGTAGGATAAGTTTGAGGCCCTAGGGACCCTGAAGTGGCAGTGGCTCCCACCCGCCTAGAGACACTTCTAAGCTGAATTAACCCGATTTCCCACTTCGTCTCTTAATCACTTAAGCGCATAAGCGTCCTGAAAGTGTGCAAAGAGTCAGAGCCAAGAAACCGAGTAAGTGCATTTTCCACTGGGACAAAAGATGTTGTATTATGAGCTTTAGCAAAGATATATCAGCTGCTTGGAGAATGACAAAAAAATGTGTGTCTCAATCTTGGACTCCTACTGTATAACAACTGAATGGAGATTTTCTACTGAAAGGTCTTTACAGCCAAGCACTAGGCGTAGTCGCCCTCAGTGCTTTGGTGTGGAGAAAAATAATTTAGCCTCCTCAGCAACTAATGCCTGCCTCACCTTAATCAGATCTGCAATATCTTGTCATCTATACTAGCAGTATGGCATCTGGAGGTCTTGATCAGCTAGTGACCCCATGAAGTGGACAGGGTTATTTCTGTCCCATTGCCAATCTCAGTCAGAGCTACTGCCAATGGGATCAAAGCTAAGACACTACTGACCCCTTAATACACTGAGTGATCCATGTGACCCTTCACCTTGGGTCATTAGATGCATCTATACTAGTCGAGTCTGAACTTAAATGTCACTTTGAACTAGTGATGCCACAATTCTCAATATAATATTGAACCTTTCGGTACAACCTCCACGGTTCAATATGCGCTTGTGAATTGCCTTTTTTTCCGGGTTTGCGTTTAAATAATTTCCAGGCCTTTTATTTCTCTCCGAATTGGCTCTGTTTGTGTGCCCGTGAGTTTCCATGCTGACATGAGGAAACGCCTCCCCACGTGCATTTGAATGACTTCCGCTGTAATAACTTGCAATGAGAAGCGTTTCTAAACTCGTTGTCCAACAAAAGAGAACATTGTAACATGGTTTTACTCTACAACATCAGTGGAATGTTTGAAATCACCACTTGATAGACTTGATAGATGATTAAAGGGTTAGTTCACCCAAAAATGAAAATTAGCCCATGTTTTACTCACCCACAATTAGGGTTGGGTACCGAACTCGGTACTTTTAAGGGTACATACCGAATTGCGTCGGTACTACCGAGTATCGATTCACATTAAATCATTCGGTACCAAATTTCGGTACCTGAGAACGCATTTGGGCGCATACGAGAGAGAGAAATAGAGACAGAGACCCTGTGACATGATGTCACCCCTGCAACTCTTTAAAACACAACACACAGGGCAAACCGAAATGTTCTGAAGTGTGCTTACATTTCTAGGATCATATGTGGCTGTGTCTCATTTAGAAGGCTGCCTCCTCTGGAGGTCTCATTCGAAGGGTGCATACGTCATCGAGGCTGTCTCATTTCAGAAAAGCAAGTAGGACACTCCGAATGCGACCTTCGAATGCGTCCTTCTTTCACAAGAATTCGGAGAATGCGTCAGGTGTATCCTTCGCTGCTACAGATAACCCACAATTCTTTGCGTCGCTGTAAACCGTCGTTAATTTGAAAAATGCCGGCACCGGCAGATGTACACACAAGCGCAGATGTGTCTTTTCAACTTAAAAGTGACTCCAGTAAAAACGGATAAACTTTGTTCTTAATATCCTACTCCTTTTTTTCTCTAACAGATGTCTGTTGTATGTACGCTGGAGCTCCTCAAACACTGAGCAAAATAAAACAAGTAAAAGCATTTTTTTTTTCAAATTACTTTCCAAATTTAGAAATAATTTTCGTTCATTTAAGTAGTGTGAGAGCACAACGATGCTCTAAATGTGTTGGCAAATCAACGCGATACTACCAGTTTCCTTTTCCGTCCGTCCTACAAAGGCCGTCTCGTTTAATTCTTGGTTGAGGACACTTCGTATACGTTACGCATTCTACAGAGGATGCGACCTACAGAGCATTCGACCTCCGGAGGCCGCAGTCTTCTAAATAAGACACAGCTAACGTTTCCACGAAAACGCAGACAGGATGCGGAGACCATTCATAAAAACTGAATTTACTCTAAAGCGCGGAATGCCACGGAATTCGTCAATTTTTGGATGAATAAAAGAAGGTCTGTCACTTAATTCGAATCGCGATATGAACTAGTGTATGCTGAATATTAAAACGCAAAAAGACGGTTTAAATATGAATCCTGCATGTTCCGTTAGCCTCGGTATGTATGAATGGCGGAGACGTGGTTTTGTTTTCGACACAAATACTGAAGCACACCTGAACTCGCGCTGATTTTCGGCCTCTGCATCTCACTACATGAACTTACAGGCTGTGAGAGTCACTTCATGAGAATTTTACAGTTTCATTTGAGAAAACTAGCATCATATCATACTGTATACACACAGAAACTTCAAGGCAACCTGTCAAAATAAAAGTGCGGTTTAAGGTAAGAGAAATATATTACTCTTGTATGTAGCTACGTCTTTATATATCCCATTTACTGTCAAATTTAAATAAAACAATTAAATGATACAAATAATTATTACAACTACATTAACCACTTAAGTGTAGAAAAAATACAATTATTATTAAAACTTTTTTAAAGGAATATTCACACAATTTTTCTACCATTGATTAATTTTAACCAAGGTTATTTTCGTAAATGAAAACTAAAACTAAGACGAAAACGATTGATGAAAAAACAATTTCGTAAACTGAAATAAAATAAAAATGTCAAAATATTTGATAACCTAAACGAAACGAAACTAACAACAGTTATTGAAAAACGAACTGAAATAAAATAATAATTAACAAAAATAAATAATCGTTTTCGTAATTATTACATTCTCACCCCTTGGCAGAAAAATATATGAGCTGTGTGGCGGATTGACGAAACACCTGGCGCATCAAACGCATGGGGTTATCTGACAGAGAGACGCAAAGCGGTTTAAAGCAGAGTCCTGCACGGGTCCTGTTTGGTAAACGTGCACCAGCAGTACTTAACAGAACACCCGACCCGTTATCCGACAGCAGCACTAATTTATTTCTGTACCAGACCTGAACCTTTTGACATAAAGACCGCGAGCCGAACCGCATTAATCTACAACATCAGGTGGGCAAAATTATTTATTTTCTCGTGTAACACAAGCAATCAAACCAACATTAGGCATTCTAAGTTGGTGCTTTGAAGAAAAACAGACATGCAGCGCAACGTGATAATTAACAGAAAAAAGATGAGAAGGCATCTTTCTGTAAACAATACAGAACTTCTAGCATCTTGTGATCACTCTGCCAGTCTTTCGAACAAACATGCATAGGCTATATCACATCATGCACACGCTAATAATTCTTCATAAATAAAGAAAATAACATATTCAAATATGAGCCTTTATTGTTAAATACGATTGCCGTTATTATTGAATTTCATTAGACCCAGTTATGTATTTTTACGCGGCGGAAAAGTGAGCAAGACACGACAGTTACAATATCATAAATATGGTAAAATAAGAAAAAATACATCTAATATAACCAAATTAGGCTACATTTATTTTCATAAATATTTCAACACACCATTAGATATGACATTAAGCCCAACTTGTGTAGATTTATTTACTAAAAAGGCCTGACTCCTTCCTTTGGTGTATATTTGTATACTTTTACCATCTAATCAATCTTAGCATGCGTTAATTTTGTGTAGCTAAATGTTTGCCTTACTTTTCAGATTTGTTTGCCTTAAAAGTCTTTCTTTGGCCTTTGCTCTGGAAGTGATCTGTTGATTCTGCTAAACTTTAATTAAAACTTAAACTAAAGCTGAAACTAAACTATATAAAAACTAAATAAAAATGTGTTCACAAAATAAAAACTAAACTAAAACTAACAAAAATATGAATGAAACTAATAAAAACTAAACTGAATTTTATAGCAAATTTGAAAACGATATTAAAATGAAACAAATTTAAAAATTAAAAACTATAATAACCTTAATTTTAACAGTAAACCTCTGTTTGTTTGCCAAAAAAATAAAAGGGTTTCATTTTCATTTGATTAAAAATAAATAAATATTTCATGCCTACATTTGATTATTAGAAAAAAATAAAACAAAAATTTCTGGAAGAAAAAAAATGGTAGGGCCCTATTGTTCAAAATGTTGAAATTGAGAGTTTTGGACTTATTTTTTCACTGAAATAAATGTTTTTGTTATTACACAGAGAGTAAAGTACCGAAAAAAGGTACCGTTGGGTACCGGTACCGAATTCCAGGTACCGATACCGGTTCAAATGTGAACGGTACCCAACCCTACCCACAATGCATAGGTGTATATGACTTTCTTCTTTCAGACGAATCCAGTCATTATATTAAAAAATGATCCTGGCTCTTTCAAGCTTTAGAATGGGAGTAGGCGAGTGTTTTTGTTCAACAGTCCAAAAGTAGTCAAATAAAGCACACACATCTGTAATAAAACGTGTCTCACATGGCTCCGGGGGGTGAATAAAGGCCTCCTGTAGCGAATCCATGCATTTTTGTAAGAAAATTATCCATATTTAAAATGTTATAAACAGTTTTTTCTCACTTCTGCTGACTGTCATACGAGCAAGCCGTTCCGGTGGATGACGTAGGACGTACGTGTCGTGCACACTGAGAAGTGACAAACACGGAAGCGTGGAGGAGAGACAGCAAAACAAAATGCCAGTCATGAATTAGAAGCACAAAACGAGGATTTGTAAAGAAAAATGTAGGAGGATTTCGATATAAGCCAAGAAGAGACTGGTTTTACTTTGCTAAAGCAAGGAAACTTTGCTTCCTTTGCTCCTGTAAACAAACTCGTGAGACAAGCATATCTCAGAGGCACTCGCGACGCATACATCGTACGTCATCCGCCGGAACGGCTTGATCGTATGACAGTCAGCAGAAGTGAGAGAAAACGGTTTATAACATTTTAAATATGGAATTTTTTTCTTATAAAAACGCATGGATTCGCTACAGGAGGCCTTTATACCCCCCAGAGCCATGTGAGGCACGTTTTATTATGGATGCGCGTGCTTTATTTGACTATTTTTGGAATGTTGAACAAAAATACCCACCTACTACCATTCTAAGACACTGTCAGCAACTTTCAAATTAACAATGAAATAAAATGCTGTTTTGTGAGGGAGGTCACACAGAATTTTGTATTTATCTCTATTATTTTAATTCAAACAATGACTGGCCGTCATAAAGCTAAAAGCCATTTAATGACTCAGAATTAGACTTAAAAAAAATTAAGTATAAGTGATTTTGATAATCTGGTTCATTTCTGAAATAAAATTTTTGTTTTGGCTAATACTGTCAGACCTCTGTCGTGTATGTCTTGTGTTCCCGCCTCTTGTTTCCTTATATGGTTTGTTTCCTGTCCTCGTTTCATGTCATTATGAGTTTATTCGGTTCCAGGTGTGTGTGTGTGATTGTTAATTATCCGGTGTATTTAAGTCCTGTCTTTTGAGTTCCATGTCGTCTGGTCTACTCGTTATTCCCGGTGTTTCTGTCAGTCTACCTTGCCCTGTCTTACCTTGATGTCGTCATTAAAGACTATTATTTTGAAGTTATATCCTCGTCTGTGTGTTCCTCGTTCCTCCCTGCTGTGTGCACCGTGACAGAAGACCAGACCAAACAGTAAGCGTCGTCCCTTCACCTCGTTTTGTTTTGTTCATTTTTTCAAGTCTTTGGTTTGTTCCTGTGTTTTGTCCCTCGCGGCAAGCGAGTCCGCTCGCCGCGAGCCCTCATGCCCGCCGTTCGCGGGAGTTTACGCCGCCGTTCGCGGCTCTCCCATCCTGCGGTTCGCGGGAGTTTACGCCGCCGTTCGCGGCTCAGCCATCCCGCCGTTCGCGGGAGTTCACGCCGCCGTTTGCGGCTCAGCCATCCCACCGTTCGCGGGAGTTCTCGCCGCCGTTCGCGGCTCAGCCATCCCGCCGTTCGCGGATCTACCAGCCCACCGTTCGCAGGAGATGACGCCGTCGTCCACGGCTAACCCTAGCCCACCGGCCCGCCGCTGACTCAATGCCCGCCGGCCCGCCGCTGACTCAATGCCCGCCGGCCTGCCTCTGACTCAATGCCCGCCGGCCAGCCTCTGATTCAAGCCCGCCGGATTGCCGCTGACTCAAGCCCGCCGGATTGCCGCTGACTCAAGCTCGCCGGATTGCCGCTGACTCATGCCCGCTGGCCGTCGTTGGCGGGGAAAGCCAACTCGTCACTTCCTCAGTTCACGCCGCCGTCCGCGGCTCACCGACCCCGCCGTTCGCGGGAGATCACGCCGCCGTCCGTGGGGAAAGCCAACCCACCGTCGGCGGCTCCCTCTAGTTCGCGGGGAAGGCCAACCCGCCATCTGCGGTCACTCGGCCCGCCGTGGCCGTATTTTGACCAGACTGTGACTAAGGTCTTTAAGTCGTGTTTTGTGTGTTTAGCCCCGGAGGGCTCCTGATACCCCTGAGCTGCCCCATGGATTTTTTTTTTGGGGGGTACAAAGGTCCCGGCTGTAGAGGCCGGGCCGAGGGACGAGGCCACGGCCACCATGGACCACCTGCCTTGGCCTCCTGAGCTCCCTGCTCCACCTGGGCCTCCGTCTGTCTGTTTCGCTCTGGAGGCCTCGTCTTGTGTATGTCTCTGTGTCAGTCCTGTGGGGTCTCCAGAGTGCCCACCCCCCCCCCTCCCTGGTAGTACTGTTACGGCGCGGGACGCGCCTTCCGGGAGGGGGGAGTTATGTCAGACCTCTGTCGTGTATGTCTTGTGTTCCCGCCTCTTGTCTCCTTATATGGTTTGTTTCCTGTCCTCGTTTCATGTCATTATGAGTTTATTCGGTTCCAGGTGTGTGTGTGTGATTGTTAATTATCCGGTGTATTTAAGTCCTGTCTTTTGAGTTCCATGACGTCTGGTCTACTCGTTATTCCCGGTGTTTCTGTCAGTCTACCTTGCGCTGTCTTACCTTGATGTCGTCATTAAAGACTATTATTTTTAAGTTATATCCTCGTCTGCGTGTTCCTCGTTCCTCCCTGCTGTGTGCACCGTGACAAATACAAGTTTGAATGGCTGGTAACTTAATTTTAGTAGCCAAATTGGCTGGTGAGAGAAAAAGTTGATTTCAAACCCTGATATTATTGATTTTATTGTAAATAAAATTCATAGGTTAATTAATGCATGTTTTATTTTTTCTAATTTATTTTGACCTCAAATAATGCTGCTGGCATCTCAATCCAATCAACAACTCATGGATAGAACTAACCTGCACCTGACATTTTTTTTTCTTTTTTGATAATGTGTTACATATTTTGACATACAGTACATCAGAGTGTAAGAAAGTCGTCACTATTTCTTTGCTGCTTTAAGGTATCATACATGCACTTGCAAAAATAGATAAATGTCTTTAAGCAAAATGTTATTTCATTTCATTCAATACATTAAAAATTGATTATTTGTGTGTACTACAACAATGCACCACTTGTTCAGCAACAAGGTAACTACAAATTGAACTGAATTTGATTTCAGTCTCCCATTTAGACCAACACTTTTCTAAAGTGCTGTTTCTGTCTATGTAGAGCATTCCAGAAAAGTCCTTAAAGTTTCATGATGTTAGGATGCTTTATTATAAAAAAATAAAAACTGCTCGGATTCACTTAAGATTTCACCAATGTCTGCATGTGTCCTGCAGATTTGTTTTTCTGGAATTGTTGCTCTTAAACCAGCATTTACTGTCAACATGGTTTTAATTCTGAAGCCCCTGGTGTTGTTTCTTTATTGAATACGAAAGAGCCAGAAATAGAATCAGTGCCTCTCTTTACATTCCAGAGGTACACCTGGACATCGCTTGCCACATTAACATTCAACATGCGCTGTTTTACCACAGCAGCATCCCGCTACCCCCAGTGGCTAATCCATTAGCATTCTGCATAGCTCAGTCAATTATTTATGAGTTGTGCTTTGTGTATTAGCATTCTGATGCCCTCTACATCACAAATTAGTGTTTAAGAGTAAACAGCATTAATTAGCATACTTGACAAAGTGACTACACGCAATGCATTAGCTATTTGTAAAATACAACACAGCAGGATCTTTGGCTACCTGAGACAGAGAAATAGCGGGTATTGCTAATTCAGTTCTACTTAGAAATTCTTAGATTATTACATTGCAGTCAAAACAATGAAACATACAATGAACAAAGATATTTTGAGTCAGCGTGGTGTTGTTGTTTTGTTTTCTTGTGTTTTTTTTTTTTGGGGGGGGGGGGGGCTAACATCCTTCAAAATATCTTCTTTTGTGTTCCACAGAAAAAAAGTCATTGATTTTTAGAATGATATAAGGGTGAGTAAATGATGCAGTAGTTTTTTCTCCCAACAAACACCGACATTTCAAAGGATTGATGTTGGATTTACAATGTTGCGAAACACAACTGTCATTATCACACTGCCCCAACAAACACTAACAGGTTTATCACACTAATCCAACAACTGTTAGAATTTGGTGTTTGTTAGGAACCATAGGTTTGCTAGTGAACCATAGGTATAGATACAGGGATGGTGCATCTATCAACTTTCAGCAAAGTCACAAAACAAAGTAGTGATTATTCTAACCTAATGAACCTTTTTTGCACTTTCACTTTCATAGAGGTAAATAAGAATTATAATAAGAAATATAAAATATAAGAATCCTTTGCATTCCCATTTGCTCCAACAGTGAAAAGAAAAACCATGCATTCCCCACGACCCTACAGAGGAAAAATGACTTGAATAATGGATGCATGGATGGTTCCTGGAGCTCAAACAGTAAAGCATGGGTTAGATTCCCAGTGAATGCATGAACGGATAAAATGTAAACCTTGAATGCAAAAGTTTCTTTTGATAAAAATGTCTGCAAAATGCATGTAAAAGTCCTGCATTTAACTAACCTTATCTGTGTATACATGCGTAATGCATGTGCAAGTATAGATTTGTGTCAGTCTTAGCTTGTGTAAACACTGTTAATAATGCATGACTATTTCTGCGTAACATTCTGCAGTTTTTAGGAGAAAATCAATAAGACTTGACAAATATCAATAAGGGCATGTAACAGAGAAGAATATTAAAACATTAATGCATCTGCAAACCCTGTGAGACTTGCACAGAGGTACAGAGAAACCAACTGTGAGAGAAAGGAGTAACAGCAGAGACTCTAATCACTGCCCGCTGCTAGAAAAAAAGACCTCAGGACTAATAGGTGTATCATACTGTAGATAAAGACAAAAAAAAAAAACTAAATTAAAGACAACACAAATCCTTCTACAGCATTTCCTATTGGGCAGAGACCTCCTTGCAGGCACTTTAAATGTTATATGCGCCCCCCCCCCCACCCCCACAGATGCCCTGCCAATTATATCTCGCTTGGAATGCACTCAAGATGTATGCGATGCAAATGAGATTTAAGGAGTCGCATCCATATTTCAATGCTTGAGAGGCATACTTACTGCATAAATATACTGAACATGACTGATTTGCATATGTATGAGTTTCCCCTCCCTCGCTGTCTCATTAAAAACAAGACAGTGAAGAGAGAAACTCGAAAACACACAAGACTTCCAGTATGACAAAGGAGAACAACTGATACCTGAACTACTGATCAAAAGTTTGGACTCATTAAGATTTTTTTGTTTCTAAAAAAAAAGTCTCTTATGTTCACAAAGGCTGTATTTATCTGATCAAAAATGCAGCAAAAATGGTAATATTGTCTAATATTATCTCAATTAAAATGATCTGTTATAAAGTAAATTCCCGCAATGCAAAGCTGAATTTTCAGCAGCCATTACTCCAGTATCACATGATGATTTGCTGCTCAAGAAAAACTTCTCATTATTATAAATGTTGAAAACAGTTGCTACTTTTGTGGAAACTGTGATACATTTTTATTTTCAGGATTCTTTCATGAATATAAAGTTCAAAAGAGCATTTATCCTTGCTTAAAGTTACTTACTTACTTACCCAAAACTTTTGAATGGCATACTGAAATGTTTCTTGAGCAGCAAAACAGCATATTAGAATGATTTCTGAAGGATCATGCGACACTGAAGACTGGAGTAATGATGCTGAAAATTCGGTTTTGCATTTATAAAAAAAAAAGCAATAAAAGATTTACTTTATATTAGTAGTGAATGATACCTTTGCCCAACTTGGTGCGGATGTTCCAGTGATCATGAAGACTGATGGGACAAAATAGTTTTAGAAAGTGTGAGAGTTCTAGATCTTCATTGCTACAGGTATCACAGATTTGCTCCAAAACAGCTACTCATTCATTACAGATCAGACACCAAGATTCCTCCTTAGACTGAAAAAAATTCCACAAATTGTGACATCAACGCTCTGCGTTCCAGACTCTTGCTTTGTCAAACCCCACATACTGAAGTAATTCATGCATGGTGTATTCCCTCACCAGGACACAACGTGGCTGGAGTCTGAGCCAAGTAGCGCTCTACCAGACACGTCATCCTTTAATCTGAGGGGATTGGGATTATTAGACACAGGCAAGGCCTTTATTAAGTGTGGTTACACCCCCTGCCCCCAAACATGCACACATACTCAATCCTCCTGAAGGGGTTAAAAAGAGACAATCCAGCACGTATACTATCCATAGACATTGTCAAATATATAATATATGCATGTCTTATGCAGAAAAATTCTACAATGTGTTTGTGTCAGCGTTTGCTGCAATGGAAGCAGTTACAGACTAATTAACAATCTGCTGCTATGTGTTTTAATGATATTGATATGGTATACAGATCTAACCTGGCCTCAGATCACTGACTATCACGTGATTCACAAGAGGCTGAAGAAGCATTATCTTCATCACAACCTGATCCTCATCCTCTGACCCAGTGTGTGTGTGTGTGTGTGTGTGTGTATCCATATCCTGTAGCTCAGCATCTAAAGAGCTGACCTAGTGTGTTTATGTGTGTGTTACCATATTTCTTAAAGACACCCGTTTCTGCAAACAATATACTTTGGATATATATTTGAAGTTTTATTTAAGTTTTGTTTTGAGGTCAGATGAACAGCAACCAATCAGTGATGGGGTGTGTTTTTTTTTTTTTTTTGGAAGGAAGATTGATTGAACAAAGTTTTACAAACCTTTTTGCTTAATTAGAAAGACTGATTTGAAGCAAGACTTAAAGTGGAAGTGAAGCAGTCAGTTAAAGGGATACTCCACCCCAAAATGAAAATTTTGCCATTAATCACTTACCCCCATGTCGTTCCAAACCCATAAAAGCTTCGTTCGTCCTCGGAACACAATTTAAGATATTTTAACAATTCGCCTCTCTGACTCTGTCAGCGTAGCGCCATTTTGGAGAGCATCCGATGGACGCAAAGTGCGTACGCAATTCTCTGTCATCAGTAACGCATGGATACGCTGCTATACGCTATAGACAGAGAGGAGACGAATTGTTGAATAAATGTCGTTATTTTTATTTTCTTTGCATACAAAAAGCTCTCGCCGCTTCATAAAATTCAGATTGAACCACTGATGGCAGATGGACTATTTTGAGGATGTTTTTTATACTTTTCTGAGCCTTGACAGTGTAATTTATTTGGCAGTCAATCACAAGCATCCCGGTTTTCATCCAAAATATCTTAAAGGTGCCATAGAATGCATTGATAAAATATTTGAAATTGTTCTCTGATATCTACATAGAAGGTATGTGGTTTAGGTAAGTGCAAAAATTCTCCAGAAATAGTTTTACATGTGCATTTACAACCCTAGGATTTCTCCCCAGAATGAAACGGTCTGTTATTGGCTTATTTGGAAGGGTCATGAATAATACTTTTGAGCTCTGCTCTGATTGGCTGTTTCACAGTGCGGCTCAATGTTGAGCTCTGCTCTGATTGGCTGTTTCACAGTGCTGCTCATTTCACTAGCTCACAGGAAGTAAACACAGGGGAAATATATATTTCAATACTTTCTCGCACAGTTATATCATTGGGTAATTATACTGTAAATAAAATGCGGTTATCAGGGAGCCGCTATTAATATGCTGGACATTGAAACTGCTTTCAAATGCACGATCGCATTTTACTTTCACTTTCGCGATCGCACGAACTCTGTTTATACTATGGAGTGGCAGTACTTACCACACATTTTTCAAGATCAGATGCTTGTCAGTGGTGCTCAGGATCTGTAAATCATTGGCCATCATCCTCAGTCATCTCTCCTTACTCTGTTTATGTGGTAAGTGAAATATTATGTACTGTAACAGGCTACAGCTACCAAGGATCTAACCATGTCCCTTTAGTGGCTCGTGTTATTTTATTAGAACGCGCCGTAACAGGCCGTAGTGTTTAACTAATCACCTATCTGAACGATCGGGCCAGTGCTGCTTCCTCAAAGTTTATCATTCTCACGTGTTTTAAGCCTTGTCAGTTTAAATATTAAAGTGTTTTAAGCCATTCAAGCAAGAGACAGCACGAAATAGATTTAAATGCGGTACTTACACGCTGTGATTGGCTGTGACAGACCTTTTCTGAAAGAGATTTAAATGCGGTACTCATGCTAGATCATTTCTGTTCGCGCCGGTGGCGCCGCACACATACAAAAAGCCACAGCTCGGCTCAGACAGCAAATGAGTACCAAATTGAGCTTTCTTTCGTGCCTTCATCAACAAATGCAAACAAAAGCACATCGGAATGACAGTCTTGAGGAGCATCCACGTAAACGAGTATTGTTTCCAATCCGCACTTTACCCCAAACCAGCAGGTTCACGACCTCTCCAACCCCTAATACTGCTCGGTCCCATTGACTCAAATGCAGGCAATTGCACTTATTATGGACTCAACAGTGTTTTTAACGTCATCTTGCTCCAAACAAAACAAGCGTGTGTTCAAAATGTAAAGGAAATGCTTATATTACTATAATGGATACTGGCCATCGGAACGTCACATGCTGTGGTACTGCAAGATGGCGGCGCCCTTGCTCCAAAAGCTATAACAAAACAACCTTTTTCTTTAAAATGGTTACATTAATCATGTTTGTTATATTTTTTTTATTAAAATGGAAGTTATTTTCCTAAATAATGTAAACTTGACTGACTGCTTCATTTACACTTTAAGGCTGAGTAAGACATTCAGACATTAATTCATTTTCAATGTATATCTGTTTTAGGTTAGTGAAGGATTCATTATTATATTTTGAACAATAATTAATTGTTTTGAGCAAATTATAAGAGCCATAAGCTTTTGTTTCAAAATACAATTCACACTGTACAGGTATGTGCAGTCAGTGAAGACAATACAATAAAGATGCATTGTGTTTGCATTTTTTCATGGTACACTGTATATGTTATCACATTTAACCAAAAAAACACAAATCAAAACACAATTTATTTTGTCGTGCCATTGTAGATTCAGAGTGCCAGAGTGAAACCACGAGTGACTCATCTAATATGATTGCGTCACAGTCTCATACTGCAACAGAACAAGTTACAGGCAGATACAAAGGTTCGCATTCCAGAACAGCATACAAATGCACATGCATGCAAATACATTTGGTAAGACTGACTCAATTTACAAAGCCACAATGCAGAGATGAGACAGCTGGGAATGGTGAACTGGTTCGTGTTAAGAAAACACCGGAAATTGTTAGAAATACTAGAAGAAATACTAGAATTCTTCCGTCAATGCAAACAGAAGGCTAAAATACTTGTATACGGAAATTGTTTTCTGCACTGCTATTCAGCAGTAGTGCAGTGCCGCTACTGAATCTTCAATTCAATAAAGAACAATGTCCTGCATGCAATAAAAAAAAATACGTATAATCTGTGAAGCAGGATTTCTGAACAGTAACTGCAGGACAACCACAAAACGTAATACAGCTATGATGCTTACACTTTATGCACAGTTGCTATACTATGACAATAAAGGAAATAGTTCACCTCAAAAATGAAAATTCTGTAATCATTTACTCACCCTCATGTCATTCCAAACCTGTATTACCAGTATTCTTCAAAATATCTTCTTTTGTGTTCAACATAAGACAGAAACTTATACAGGTTTGGAATGAGGTGAACTATTCTTTTAATAGCAGGATACTTTAAATCCACTATAAAAAAGTTAATAAATAAATACTCTCCCACACAGCGAAGTGAAGTTATCCAGCACTGATATCACCGTTATCACTCCTGGGAGTGGTAAATATGACTAAAGCATAGCTTCCACCTTTCTAATGTCAACTCTGACCAGCTCTATCCTTGTCACAGGGCATCTAAACTGACCTGCAAGTTCACACCTCCATTCACAGGTGAATTTGAGAAAATAAAACTTTGCAAATTGCAATTAGATGAATGCCTTGAAGAGCTAAGATTGAATGGTAATTGCCATTCTTGACTACTTCATGACGTGCAAGTCATAATTTTTGTCACACAACAGTTATTGTGTGATGTGTACTTAAGGCTTGTCAGTCAGTGCAAATACTGACTAGTTGTTCGTATGACAAGAGCAGTGAAATACATGCCATATGCGATATGTATGTGTGATTTTTGGCTTGAATTAAAATAAACCTCTCTCTCTCTCACACTCACACAGAGACACACTTATACACATACATTTACATATTTATTGAAAACATCCTATTAAACATTCACACATTCACAGTGCTGGAAACAGTGAACCACATGTTGTTTTTAATTGACCCTTCACAGGGAGTTTGATTGACAGCCAATCTGACTACTCATAACGCTGAATCTGCTATTTTTGTCTGACAAACAAACCAGACCGGAGAGTGGATTAACAACTTGAACTTGAAAAATATTGTGTATTGACGTCTTTCCAAGGTTGAAACAAGATACCTTCTGATGTTCATTCATGTTTATTTCCTGCCTTAACTAGTAAAGAGGAAGATATGATCAGTTCACGTGCCGCTTGAACAGAGGCGTTACAGTGATCTTTCACTGTTTTTAATGAACCACAATACGGTATTTACTGTTTGAATTTCTTAAAAAGTTAAACTGCTAACAGTTATTCAGAAAAGACCTCCAGGTCCTGCACATTCTTTGGTTTTCCAGTATCTTCTACATATCTAAGCCATTTTAGAAGAGTGACTGTATGATTTTGACATCCATCTTTTCACACTGAGGCTACACACATTCACCTACACTCAAGAAGAACACAAGGCATTAGAGTAAACTTTCTGAACAGGATGTGTATTTTTTATTTATTTTACATTAGTAGTTTTAGTAGCTCTTTTGGATATAGATATAAATTCATACTCAACTCTTCTATGCGTGTCTTAAACATGCTACCTAACCTGTTGAACAGCCGACACCCATCAGCAAATAGGGAGTGTTCCTCTCACTCTGCTTTCACAGCACGTTATTATTTCTGCTTCCCAACCTTTCTCACAGTACTTATAGATCACAATTTTCCCAGTAAATTCCCTCTCTTGTGAGCTGGTCTCAGTGGGCTATTGTGTTGCTCTAGACTCACACACTCCATCCATAACAAAAGCCCAGCCGACCTGCCTATACCTCCACACTCTCCAGCTATGGGGTTACCATGGCAACTCCTGCGCCATCCCCAAGTCATCAATGTTGCCTCAGCCTAGGTATAGTATGGGGCAAAAGCATTGAATGTGATCAAGTCAATGCGTGTGAGCGTGTGCTTGTTTAAAGAGAAAGACAGATGGATACAGAAACAGAAACTGCAAACATCTGATGGACTATCACTACCATGCACAATATCCAGAAACAGCCAAGAGAGGTGTTAATGGATGCGGGCAATGAGAAGAAAAGAGAGAGAAAGGATGAATGGAGATGGGTTTTATCCGCGTAATCTCTTAATTCCGTCTGTACTCCCTCTACTGGTGTAACAGAGTTCAGATCGGAGACTGTCCTCTTTGTCCAGGCATATCACAACAACTGGCTATGCAAAAACACAAGTTACCTTCAATTGCCATTTAACTTTCGTATTATGAAATTTTCTAATTACACAGGATAGTAAAAAAAAAAATCATCCTAAAATCACTTTGCTGAAAAACCTGTTGTACACAGTCTATTACATTTCTTCAATATATTATTATTATATTTTTTTATTCACATGTTCAAATGCGAGTACCAAATGTCATTGTATTACACTGCATTATGTTTTTACAACTACAGTTTTTATCATAAAACTAGACATTTAAATCATCTTACTAAGACTAACTTTGGTAGATAGAGAGTGACAACTGATATTTAAATCATTTTATGTTATATGGTTATAAACATCTCATTAATTTGCATTACACGCGATCACATCTTACTTTTGACCATATAAATATCAGCATCTGCACAAAACTGCATATTTCTTGCTTAGTTTTTTTATAGTATCATACTATATGAGCAATAAAAGCCTTATGTATCAAATATGACATTCAACAAAAAAAAAACACCAAAAAATTATTATTTTTTTTAGATTTTCTTTTACATTTTAATTAACAGGATTGTGAAAATTGTGTTACATACTGTACCAGAATGGAGCAAAGCTGAATGCAAGTTTGCTAAAACTATAGATAAAGATCTGATTCAAATTCACAAGAACTCGATAAGATTTGGTTCTTTTTTGGGGGTGGGGTGGTTATATTTCTGTCATAATGTCCATTTTGCTTACATATAAAGGAAATTCCCTCTCTACTAATGCTGAAAATTAAACATTGCAGTGTTTTACAAACTGGAGCACCATCGCATTGAACCAAGTGGAAAACAGGGAATCTTCAAAATTCGTACATTACAAAAATTATCATTTGAAAATTTAACACAAGGTTCAAACTAAGCAGCGGAGTGAGTTAGTTCAGCAGAACGCAGTGAAATCTGCAGGACGGGAAGTGCTGCACAAACACTTTCCACATGGCTACTGAAAGCAGTCAGATGAAAAAGATTAATCTTGGGATTCAGAGAATCCTGAGTGTTCACATGAATATCACAACTACTCTGAAAATTGATATTTTTACCCAGCCCTAATTAACAGAATAAGGACAAGTTATTACATGTAAAAAAATAAATAAATAAGAAAAAAACTACATAAATCTGTCACAATAAGACAAGGAACATGAATCAGTTTTCACGTTGACTGTAAAACCACAATTAAATCCCCACATACAGGTGTTGATTAAAAAAATGTGTAAACACTGTTGCCATGATCATAATACATAAACTAAAACAATTACTGAGCAGTAGTTGTATATATTTTTTTATATATATTTTAACATGCTATGTAAAATATAATTTTCTTACTCTGTATTTCTCACACACTCATCTGTTGTTCTAATCATACCTACAGTACATTCAACACGTGTTCTGTGACAGGATTCCTGTGCATCAGATGACACAGGGTGACAGAACCCAAGTCCTGTTCATAGTGTGGCATCTGATCTGCTCGGCTCTGGTTACACACACACACACAAGCTGGCTTGGCCCACTTCCACTGACCGTAGCAGCACTGTCTTCGTACTACCGTATGTCTCTATGCAGTTTCAATAAAAAGTAATGTCAAAAAAGCACTTGAGCACAAACGCATATAGAAAACAACAACCTTCCTCAGAAACACCTACTTTTTTCAGGAAAAGCTGTAATTCTTTATGAAATTAATGACAGCATTTTTAATTTTACATTTCAGCTGTCAAAAAGTTTAGAAAGAACTGGTCACAGTTTTTTCAACTTCGTCCAAATAACAATCAAAATGATTTAATATTTAAAAGAAAAAGAATTTGACGCACAAATAAACTGTTGAATTACATAATTGAAATCTTATTTAAAAAGAATTAAAGAACCAGAATCTCAAAGAATTTTGAGACCTATAATAAAAAAAAATTAAACAATCATAAACAGCTTCACAAATATAATAAGACTACCTTAAAATACATATTTCTTTATCAACATTTGAGGGTCACTATATGTGAGAAGTTGTAAATTATAATTTAAATTGCATTTTAATTTTCTGTTCCCTTATCTGTTCCCCTAAATTTAATTTATAATTCTGTCTAATATTGATGACATTCACTCTCATTTCTTTGATTTTGACAAAATTATTATTTGTAAACACATCATAAACCTACAAATAAAACTCTTTTCTCTATATTTTAATCTTAAAGCTTCAACATGACTCCACTATCAAACACAAACACCCTTTAGTGCAGAAAACTTTGCCTTTTCAAATGAACAGGATTTGTGTTACATGTGAACATTCAGACAAAAACCAATATGAACAACAAATAAATTACTTATAAATCAACAGCTGATATAATATCAAACAAGGACCGGTTTTGTACATTTCTTTGTAATGCTGAGTGCAGTTAATGTTGTAGAAATGTTTCCCAATCATTACAAATATAGTAATCATTACAAAAAGTACCTGCAATTCTACTTTATTTAACCTGTAAAATTTCATTTTGTTGGTATAAATTAATGTAATGAGGTTGATTCAGTGATGATAAATATTATTTTTGGTTGGAAAAAAATTGTTAATGCAGATGTTACCAATTTTAGGTTACCATTTTTCCCTGTGTATTGATCGAGTTTGCAGTCTGAATCTGATACCTGATGTGTTTTCCTTTAAGGTCAACTGGAATAAATCATGATTTCAGAGCAGTTATCTTCTTTTAAGTACTTACTGTACATTGTAAACAAAGTAAACTTGTTAGAATATTTGAGAACACAATTATCAAATACATAATGTCTGAAAATGTCTGAAATGTCTGAAATCAAACAAAAAACAAACAAAACAAAACTTTTATATAGTTTTATTAAGTGTAATAATTATCATTTAAATATTTATCATTTGAAAAGCTGAGTGGCTCCTAAGTGATTAAACGAATATTGACATCACTTTTTTTGAGTTTTGATTTGTTTGATGTTTAACATTTTATTCTCAAAACACTGACAATTTTTAGGAAATCAGAAACCTTTGCCACAAACCACAGTGGTAGATATCAATATGCATTGTTTGTGTATAGGTATAATAAGCTTATAATGTGCCTAATATATAGCAAAAATAAACTAATTCAAAATTCATTTAAAAACAGTAACTGCAACTAAAAGTGGACCACACTATGTACAACAATGCATATACAAATTACTCAACTGCACAACTGTACAGTGTATGATTTGCTACATAATGGATTTTGATTATGTTATTTGCTTCACATCCCACCTCAAATAGTGGTATCTATTAGAATCTAATGCTTATGTGTTCTTCATAAGCACAAAGCAATCCTTACGAACATGTGTATCTAATATTTCCTTCTCACACTGATGGAATGCTTTAATCTAGAACGTGTCAAATTTCATGTGAATGTTCTCAGAATGTTTTTCATTTACATATAATTACTTACAAAAACCTTTTGATCAGTCTATTTGGGTTTTGCACTTAAGACTGACATCACAATATTCATTGATCAAAGTGGTCCATTAATATGTATTTTTTTTAACATTGTTAAATTTGTGATTTTGTCCCCACCAATCATGAATATGTACAGTGAAACAAATAGTAACATCTATATCGGCTGGTTTTATTTAGTCAAAAATATTTACCATCACTGAACCAACCCATATACATTAATTTATTACAACAAAACTCATTTTTATGGGTTTCTATTTTCTATCAGCAGGTAGAAATAGCTCTTTATGGCAACAACTGCAGGTCACATCCTTGCTAAAAAAAAAAACTTTTCTGTAAAAAACAATATTTGTCTGTGTAGAAACACATATGAAGAGTTTATTCACAAAAACTAAATTTTCAAAAATCACGTTTTTTATTATGTTATGTTTTTATCGTGTTTTATTGTGTTAGTTAGTTTAGTTATTTTTGAACCTAATCAAAATAACCCAACTGCAGTTTGATTGAGATTAATTGGAATGCACAATGAAAAAACATGATTTTTTGAAAATTGTTAAAAACATTTTAGAGTTATCTGTTTTTGCAAATTAACTCTTCATATGCTAAAAACTAGAGGATGGCTGCATATAGAGGAATGTAAATCTGGTCACGTGGTTGTGCTCTATGTAGCTAACTATGTCGTGACCTCTAACTGCTATTTAAGCACTTCTGCATGTGTTTGAACATATCCAATCTGATTTACATTAGCTGTAAACTAAAAAACTTTTTTTTTTAATTCATTGTGATATTCTTTTTAAAAGAGTATTGTACTAAATAAAGCATTCAGAGAAACACATAGGCCTACACAAAGCAGTTCAAGTCAGATTTTTCCATAAACTCGTTCTCATATAATAACTGTAGGCAAACAATACAGTCATAAAGCAACAAAAATACTCCACATATTACAAATTATAATAATTAAAAGAATAATTAAAAACAACTTAAAAAATCTATTGCGACGTAACGTTTAAAGCTAGCAGATATTCTACTAAACTGGCGAATCCCAACAAGACGAAGTTACAAACATAAACACGTAAATACAAATTGAACATAAAAATTTAGGGATTTCATGCTAAGCGTATGCTACAGGAACATAGGCTACGTAATCCACTCAACGTGGTGTTATGTTCAGACCTGATTCCCTCGCGTGTGTGTGTGTGTGTGTGTGTGTGTGTCTGACACAATGGACAAAAGCACTCGACCCAAACAGGAAGTTTGACTTTGTGGCATTTTAACAACCTTTGTCAAGCCCTGTGTTATTAAAAGAACACATAGCTTAGCCTGTAGATGTTATGTCTACGATATTGTAATGTTAATTCGTAAAGGCCGATTATAATTTTTTTTACCTAAATTGAAGAAAAAAACAGTTTTTCATATTGTTTGGTCGACTGAGCAAAACAACATTTCCCGTTACATAATAACAACTTTGGATATAAACAAGTGCGAGGCCCACACGATCATTCAAACAACTCTAAAAGCACAGTGGGACAGACAAGCGAGCAATTATATGACAGCAGAAAAAATTACCTTAAGTTTCTGTGAAGCCTTTAACACCTTCCTGTGCAATTCCCTGAGAAATCAGGAGAACAGACAACTTCACAGTCGTGAAAAAGAAGACCAGGAACATACATATACATATATATTTCCCAACGTCGAAGTGTCAGCGTGGATTGCAATATTCCATACACGTCCAGTTCAAATGATAAACATATGAACGTTTTCTCTTCACGAATTTTTAAAAACAAAGGTTACAAAAGCCACCATCTCCAATACTCGATTGTATAATTTTGGAAAACAGGCGCAAAATAAACAAGGGTGCCAACCTAAACAAAACTGTTCCCTCCCACTTAAACTGCCTCATCTGGACGTCTTTACATTAAAGTGGACTTTAAACGGTGGTTGCTTATTTAAGTGACTTACTATTGACAGCCTGTTGATATGCGACATTAAACTGAATGTATTTTTATATTTAGGCTGCGTTAACTGAAAGGATCCATGCAATCACACACCCCTTACCCCGAACTATATTATCATCTCTTTTCTTCAACCCCATTGACCCTAATCACAATCCACCTCGTAGAAACATACTCAGATGTTGCACCAACTTGGTAAATGCATAAACATACCGTTTCGTCTTGTGAAGTCTTTCAAATAAATTCAACAAAATATTACAGAAAATTAATTCTGCTGGAAATCCGTGAAATGCACCACCCGGCGGAAATACCCAAACTGCATCGTATGATGAACAATAAACCCATTCCTCGTGGATGTGGATAACTGAAAAGCGTGGAAAGAACTTGTTCGCTTATATATTCACGAGGTTAAGAAGATTTTCTCGTGGTTTCGCGGTAGGAGAGGAGTGGCTGTCTTCCCGATGGTACATGGACTCTGTCCAATCAGAACTATTGTCCTTCTTCACCGTGGTTTACTTCATAGCGCCTCCCCTATTCTACGATATTATATGAAACTGAAACTCTTAGCTAGAGCAATGGAATCAGTCAGAAGAGATTTTGCTTTAACCTTTTTAAATTAAACTCTTAAAGTTTTTTTAAGTATGTGTTTTTAAGAAAAAGCCACCTTGTGACACAATACAACAATATTTTCATCTGCTCTCAAACAACAATAACTTGTTCAACTGTGCCATAAAAACGTTTATTGAGTAGCCTATCATGTCAGCACTTAATGACAATGGCTTTCTTTTTTTCTTCTTCTTCTTTTTTTGTTAATGCATACAAATAGTTACAGAATTTGACATTTGTGACTGTGTTTTATTAAAAAATACAGTGTAAAATGACAGCAGTCATTTTGTTTATATACTCTCTATATAATTGTGTATGTGACAAATAAAATAATCTTAATCTTAAAATCTTGTTCCCAAAAATTAAATGTTTTATTTGAATGGTAGTGTATATCTAAGTTTGCTGATCACTCAATGTAGGCTAATGTATGGCAGTTATTTATAATGTGGTTTTCTTTCTTTCTTTCTTAATTGATTATTCAAAATAAATTGCATAACAGGGTAACCATTTTGCATTCTCCATCATTAATATCTTGACTTGAATTAATGTGATTTGAGCAGATTTCTCTTCAATTTTGCTACAGAAACTAAATAAACTGTACATGACTGTACAAACTGTACGAGTCCCAGTGGAACGCTGGAAAACCTGAAGCATTGGTGTGTGGAAGCTGCCAAATGTGCTGAAGTTCGGCTATGCTTTTGTTCATTTCCCTGACCACAAATGGCTTAAGCAGTCATTGAAACACTATATTAAATATTCATATGAATATACAGTATATTATAGTGGCTACTCTCATACACTCACAGTGACTTTTAAAGTAAAACGTTCTTACACTTTATTACAATTATATTAGAGGTTTACTGTTGAGTCACAGTGAACAGGACATGAATGTAATATTCTGGAGTTGTGGTTTAGGAGCACAGTGATTAGTTGTCGGTGTGTATTATATTAATCTCTTGTATAATAGATTAAAGAATTGGCTCTTATATTCCCATCATGTAGCAAATTATGTAGTAGCATTTTTGTATAATTTTTTTGCTTTATTTTGCTGTAGTTTTATGACAGAAAATGACAAATAAAGATTTTGAATACAGTATTGTATTGTAAGATTGACTATTAAATCTTTAACAATTCTGGCAATATTTAACAGTGCAGGTAGGGCTTTTTAAATTGTCTAATTGAGACTGAGGCATCTCCTGCGAGTATAAAATATTAATGAAAAAATATTCATAAAATATTCACATCAGCCTGTATTAAAACCTCAGCCTGTTAGTATATGCATGTAATGTCTGACAAAGTCTGACAAATATATGTGTGTAACTACAAATTAAATAAATCTGCAAGAGTATCCAGCAAAAAGTTTTGTAATCATCCCATAACAATAGTAAGTCAAATGTCATTACATCAGTTGGTGTACTCTCAATATTGCCCCCTAGTGTTTTTACCCCCGTATGTATAGCCATTATTTAAGAAATATTTGTAAACATTCAGAAATATTGATATTTCTCTCTTTTGGCTTACTGAATGTTTGTGTAGAACCTGCTAAAGGTATTCCAACATTATTGGATCATTTTTAAAATAGCATATTTTGTTCTTCAGTGAAAAAATAAAGGAAATCTGACCGTTTGTAAAAAAAAATAAAAAAAATGGCCAGGAGCAAAGTTATACTGTAAGGAGACAAAAATACACAAGAAACCTGTACCTGTACTTATATACTCTGGTAGTATATAGACATATTATTACAGCAGTAATATACTGAAGAAGAAAAAAATCGGGTGTAGGGTTTACTTTGAAACTACTTTCAAATTTCACCAAAATAATTACCAAAAAGACAAATAACACATTGAATTAAATGTGAAATGTGTAAGTAGAATGACTGAAATAGTATTTTCTTGTGTGTGTGTGTACAGTAGGCTATATAAATATAAAAAATGAAAAAAAACAATAAAAGAAATGTAATATACCATTTTGCTTAAAAGAAACAAAAGTAAAGTTTTATTTCATAAAATAATCCCAGTAATTAATTACACACATACTGTATATATACATACAAATTGTATTGCTGTTGAAAAGGCTTGTTTCACATAACTTGTATCATGCAGGACATACGTTTTCCCTTGCTCAAGTCTTTTTCCTTATTTCTTTCAGGCGGTATGGAGCAGGGTGACTGCTATTTTTCATTTGGCTTTGGGATTGTTAAGATTGATCTCCAGAAGCTCCTAATGCATCTAAATGGATTACCTTCAACCCTTCCAGAGACTGATGGACATTGTACAGTGACTATGCTTGTGAATTTCAAATGCTGGTAAATAGTCAATCATTTTTCTCAGTAGAAAAGACTGCCTGCTGAACCATAGAAAATGAATATCTGGCATTTAAAACTGCCACCAATACAATACAATAAGAATAATTGTTTGAGTATGGCAAATTTCATGAAATAAAATGTAGAGTACAGTTTATAGTGACAAAATGAACAGAGTGCAGCATTATGACATGGTAGTGTGTCCAAAAGCTTATTTCTTCTGCTACACACTCAAACGTATAAACTTTTTCTTCTCAAAAAGAGTGCACCCTTGTAGGAATATAAGCTAATAGTAGGCTATAAACTGGTGATGCAGCATCCAGATTTAATACAAGGGTGAACAGGTCGTTCCTTAAAATTCAACAATTGAACTTTTTTATCCACAAGCCTGATCTCTGACAAACATATTGCCTCCTGACAGGAGTCCTGGTGGTTGACAAGAGTATGAGGATGTGGGGTTATGCGACATCTGAAAGGTTCTGACAGTGAATGGATACTATAAGGCCACCAGGTGGTGCCAATCCTTCAGCTTCCTGAACAGATCACACCTGTAGAACATGTACCATCAGTGTTAGACTGGCAGGTTCCACCATGTATGAGACTTCTTTTAATACTTAAAAGAATGTAAGCTGCACCAAAGTGCTTGTGGGCAAAATCATTTATTGAAGATAAACTTATTACCTCAATGGTAGCCTAGTAACAGACTGGTAAAAACATTCTGTCATGGTAATCTGATTGGAGCACTTTTCAGTTTTGTGTGCAATCTATGTAAGACAAAACACTAACAAGGGTATATGTCTTCCACATTTAATGCAAAGGCCATTTACAATTCCTGCCTCTTATGTTGATCTTTGGCCAAGTGCATATATAGGAATAGTAAAGGTCCATGTGTAAATGCATGAAAACACATTGGAAAGAAACTGCAGTCTAACTGCTTTACTATATAAACATTCCTTTACTCTACATTCATTCCTCCAAATCAGAACTTGTATGTAATCTGTGTGCTTTAGTAGGTTATTATGCCACAGAGCGATTTATGAAAACACCTGAACACAGGTAGAAATGTGTGGTGGATGAAATGAAACAATTTTAAAAGCAAAAGATTCATGAGATTCAGATATTGTACAAATGACTAACTTTGACCCCTTGCTTTAAGTTGCTTTTCTGGTGTTCATTCTCCAAAACATTTCTGGCTACTTCACAGTGTCATGTCACAAATCCCATTACATTTACTGAAGCATGACATTGACAAAACCACTTTAACCTTTCAGTTCTGACCACTGAATCCAAGAAAGTCCTTAAAGGTCAGGACTGACAGACCTGTAATCAAAAGCTTTACTGTCTGTTATGACTACATGTACACACTTACAACACTAAACTATCACTCACCCAAAGTTTTTAATAGCATTATTGTATTCAATTATTTTCTAATTTCCTGCCTTTGGATTTTTTGTATTAAGTATTGTCAGAAGCAATATACAGGTAAAATTAATTGAGTTAAATTAAAGTGTCATACTTCAACCTTGTTTTAGTGTAACTACACAATTTAAAAATAAAATAAAACAGGCCATGTCTTTATATTTGGCTCTTTTAATCAAACAGTTAGAAGTTCAATAATGTTCCTAGTAGTATTCTGTCTTGGGCTCAGTGCTGTACAATATAAGTGAAACACTGCCATCTATTGCTTGACATGGTTATAAGTTTCAAAGAAGTTCCTATATTTCTTGCATTGTACACAAATAATAAAGATGCAGTTACATGACATGATCGGTGTTTAATTGCTTTTACTGTTGAAGCTGGACATTTATCCATTATTTAAGAGTAGCTACAACATGTTTAAAGTTTTGTGACATTTGAACAGACAGCACAACAGATTTTAAAGAGGTAGATTTTAGTAAAGGTACAGATGTGTGTTCACTGTACATTGTATTCTGTTGTCTAACATCTGTTGAAAGCATGGGGTGAGCTTTAGATACAAAACCTCCCCACACACTCCAGACTTCTCTACTGGGTTGAGTGACTGTTAAAAGTCTAGTCTGGTGGTTTTACAGAATGAGTTTAGTCTTTAAAAAAAAAACTCCATCTCAATCTGTAAAACTGCTGAAAGTCATTTTTCCCAAGATGAAGAGAAAAGAGCAACCATTTTTTTTTATTATTATTATTACTGTTATTATCAAAATACAATCTTAAAGAATTTACTCACCCAATAGACCTACTATTTTGAACCTTAAGAGTGGCAGGAGTGCTTAGCTTTTGGGTGAGCCAGTGCTTTTCTGGCAGTCAGAACATTCATTTATATAAACTTTTTTTTTTTTTTTAATACCACTTGATTGGACAATCAAACACTGTTTTGCATAATAAACAAGAGAACATTCACATGAACAAAATCTTAGAATATAACAATCTCATAATTTATATTTAAATGGCTATGTTCTTTAAAGACATTATTTTAATGCCAGTTATGGGTATCAACACTGTTGTTATCCCTTTAACGAGCGTTTAAACAATATTTCATCTTATCTTTTGTACCACAGAGAAATCATGCCGTTAAAAAAGTTGTGTCCCACTCTCCGATAAACACAAAGATAGAGATGCTCTGAATATTATCCATTTTCATTGTGCAGAAAAAGCTTCTAAGCATCATAAAATAACACAAATATTTCCAACTGGATGACTATGGCATGAAAGTTCCACTTGTTTATTTTTCAACATGCCACTATAAAAGTCATGGTACTTTTCTAGGCTTTTCAGACACCAAAGTCACACAATAACAATGACAAAATGTGTTTCTGCTTAATTTAAAATAATAATTTAAAAGAAATTCTGAGGCTCTGACAGAATATTACATCTCGTGCTTTCAGTTTCCCAAACTTTCATTAGTTTTGATTCTGAATTAAATTAATCCACTTAATCCAGGTGTACTTTAAATACAACGCCATACAACTAGCCCTTTTAAGTTTTGACAAAAAAAAAAAGAAACATTTCACCCAAAAATTATTTTGTCATCATTTACTCACCCTCATGTCATTCCAAAAACCATATGACTTTCTTTTTCTTATGAACACAAAAATACTGTGACGATAAGGGATATTTTAAAGAATGTTCAGGCTGCTCTTTTCCACACAACAAATTGATGTCTATATAAAAAAAAAAAGCATCAAAAGTCATACGAGAGCTTTTGCATGAGCAACAAACCGAATTTAAATTTTGGCCTCTGCCACAAATCTCATATCCTGTTTTATGAGATTCGAGAACCTGTCAAGCTATAGTACATCGAATCGTTAAGCTGGAATATGTGCAACCACAGAAAACAGAGGGACTGATTATGACTTCCCCTCATTTATAGTAACCACAAACGTCATACAGACTACTTTTATGGTATCTTATAGTTCTTTATTTTAGAGCTTGCCAGCCACTAGTCACTCTCTACTGTTATCATATAGAAAAGAGCAGCCAGGGAATTCTGCTAAACATCCTCTTTTGTGTTCCATGGAAGACTGAAAAACCACATAGCTTAGGAACTACATGAGAACAATAAGTACATTTTTGGATTAACTATTCCATTAAGACTTCTATTCAGTTTATTTATAGCAAAACAACACATGGTTTAATAATTTATCAATATATTATAGAATTCTTAATTATTAGACAATGTAGGTTCAAGGACGATGCCAAATGCCACAAGCCCTGAGACACAATGTATAATTGTATAATTGTCCACCATGTTGGCTCTGTCCTGTGGACCAGAGAGGGTTGCAATTGCAAGTCAACTCCTTGTGGCACTGCAAGACACAGCAGCAGGAGCGCCACAATGTCTAGTCAGAAAGGAAGTGACATCATCAGCTCCTGTGAGTGGTGTATCAGCGCTCTTAACTTCTTCCAGCAGGTGTAGTTATGACACCAGTGTTGTGTTCTTAAGTACTTTCAACTTAGTGATCTTATAGAAGTTACAAAACTCATTCTCCTTGTCCTCCCAGTCATCTTCGATTTATTTTATTTTAGTGCTGAAGCAAGAAGTTTGTTGCAATGTTAATGTCATTATTAGATGCTCTGAGAGCCTCTTGGGCATCCATCCTTGAGAAACCCATCTCCATTAATTTTGCAACCTGGCGATAACAGCATTGTATCATTAAAAATGTAGTATATGGCAAAAAATGATGTTCAATCTAGCAACCCATGATGCTATAGTTCACACAAAAATGAAAATGTGCTGAAAATGTACACTCACACAGGCCATCCAAGTTGTAGATGTGTTTGTTTCTTCATCACAACAGATTTAAAGAAATTTAGCATTATATCACTGCCTTACAAATTAATCCTCTGCAGTGAATGGGTGCCGTGGATTACTGTGATGTTCGGTGAGCAAGTGATGTAATGCAAAATTTCTCCTCTTCTGTTCTGATGAAGAAACAAGCTCATCTATATCTTGGATGGCCTGCACGAGTATTCATTTTCAGCAAATTTTAAATTTTGGGTGAGCTATTCCTTTAATAAACTGAGATAAAGACCAAAATCTGCAATGATTTTGATTAAAAGGCCAAAATCATATGATCTCACCTGCTCCTCGGCCACAGCTGTGTTATCCGGCGGGTGCATATCGGGGGGCTGTTGTGGCTGGGGACCCTCATGGTGCCGGTTCTGTCCTCTGTGCCTTAGAGTTGGAAAGAACCTGTTCCAATTCAGGAGACCTGTCTGCTGAATTAATGACAGGAATGTTTTTTAAGTCACCATGGAATAAAAATTTACCATTACTATTTTTATGGAATTTTGCAGTGTTTATTATAATTGCTCACATAAAGTTTATTATAAATGTGCACATCATTATTTTTTAAATTCATGCATCCTCATAATCAAAATCATTCCCTCTCCTTTCAAAACATCTCTTCTTTCATGACGTCACTTGTGCATCTGTGTGGGGGCAGGACAATCATTTCTTTCAGCAACCTGTCACTCACATCAGATTGCTTCAATTAGCAAACGATGGACAAAGTCCCACTCTAAATTTTTTGAGAAGCCGTTTTATATAATCAGATATACAATAAAGAAGAAAAGCATAATGTAATTTCTACTTTATATAACTTTAAAGACAGTATCTTGCTGTGTATTTCTATATCTTATCTTACTGTAGTCCAGTAGAGGTAGCTTTTTTGTAACTCTAGTGATTTCTGTCTCTCTCCATATATAAAAGAAAAACTGAACAACCGGCAAGCATTATCCCTACTTCATATTCATAATCCTATGAATCCTACAGGTTTATCAACTACAATGCTTAACATACTCTAGGCCTTATTTATAGCTACACATAGGACTTATAACATGAGAGAAAACGTACTCGGTTACTGTCGTAACCTCGGTTCCCTGAGATACGGAACGAGTACTGCGTCTTGATAAAGACGCATATGGGAAAAAGCCTTTTTTCTCCTGAACTGAAGTCTATTTCAATCACGCAGTGAAACTGCACGACTATTGGTTCGTGCAGTGGTAAAAAAAGAATCAATGGGTCGGCAGCGGAGCTGCACGAACCTATGGCGACGATTCCCGCCAGATCCCGCCAAAATGGGCGGGGAATCTGGCTATATAAGCGGTCGTTTCGCCATAGAATCCTCAGGTTACTTCGACTGAAGCGACGACTGAGTCGTGCAGCTACCTGGCGCGGCAAAGTACGCAGTACTCGTTCCGTATCTCAGGGAACCGAGGTTACGACAGTAACCGAGTACGTTCCCTGTCGATACTCCACTCGTACTGCGTCTTGATAAAGACGCATATGGGAACTGAATTTAATCACGCCGTGCTAGGGTAGATGAACGACTGTATATACCTCCATAAGCATAAATGCCCATAGGGAAGTAAGTAGTATACTTCAGGCTAAAACGAGCTAAACTCATAGAGGTCATGCTCGGCCTGGATGATCGTTCCATATGACTCCTGTATACTCAGTTAACCGGAGTATGCAGGGTGCCAATCAGAGAGCCTGAGCGCATTGCGGTCAAGAAATCTCTGACAGGATTGTTCCCACAGCGTATGTATACAAGCTCATCTAAGCAGAGAGGACTCTGGCCTGTATGCTAATTATCCACATCATTTCCAGAAAATAACAGCTTTTCTCAGTTTCAGTTACATTTTTATCAAGGACAAAATGATCTGTGCTGTTATCAGGTATCCGTGATGAAACCATGTGGCTGTCTGCGTTTGCACACAGGAAACCATTAACTTCCTCTTGTTCAGAAACATTGAGAGAAAATAAATGGAAAAAAAGACAAAAAACAAGACATATCACTGAACATCTTGTACAACCAGAGTGACAGAAATATAGAAATGGAGCTAGCGGACTCATTGCAGTTTTGATGTCTAGATCTCATCTGTGGAAAACATCTCTGGAAATGTAAGCAGACCTCCATCACTGTTTTCCCCACAAACAGCATGGCTTGTGATCCAATACTATGTGAACATACCCATACATAACTTTAAAACTTTGAAATGGAAACTTCTTCCAACCCATTTAGAATATTTAACAAAAAAATTATAATCAAATTTCACAAACTGCTGTTTTGAAAAAGCAGCTCACAACTAAGGTGACTGTATAAAATCTGAACAGGTAAACTTACAAGAAAAAAAATACAAGAAAAACACCTATAAGACAAATTATAACACAAATAGTAATTTGCATAAACAAGCAGAAAACACAGGACATAGTAAAGGAACTTGAATCAGTGACTCATCATTTTTGTGAGTCTGAAACCAATTTGTGAACTAAAAACAGCTGAATGTTTATTACAGGGACAATTCTGGAAATAAAAGTTCAGCAATAAAAGTCAGACCTCTGAAAGATGTAGCTGAGATAGTAGCATCTCTACTTAGTCACTCGCCAACACTGAATAACAAGTACTGGTGAATAAAAGAGATTTTGATTCTGACCATAACACAACCAGAGGTTCTCAGACAGGGAGCTGGGAGCCACTAGGAGGCCTCAACAAACTTCCTAGGGGATGCACGATGACTTCAAATTACTCTAATTAATTTTTTTATGAATTCAATTAATAACCCCATTATTCATATTTTTAGTAGATTAAAATAATCAAACTTAAGTAAAATGCTAAAAAAGACAAAAGTATTATAAAATATGTTTTATTTTTTTCCCCTCAATAAATATACTGAGGGAAAAATCTTGCCTCATTAGTGTTGGACAACAGGGGTTATACCTCAAAAAGGTAAAGAAAAAATGTTCTAGAGCCCTGCACGGGCCTCAAATTGAGGCCCTACCCGGCCCTGGCCCAAGATGCTCAGGCCCTAGCCCGGCCCATGTCCGACAGCTTATCAGAATTACCGGCCCGAGTGTGAACCGAGCTCGTCTTTTTTCCCCCCTTCTCCCAAAACAGCTTCCGCACGTTTCACACATACTCCGTTTGCGGTGCATATTTTTTTCCGCACCCATTTTAACGGATCAGAGCGTTCACACTGCACGCGGTCGCAGTCCGGCAGTGCGTTCCAGGAGCGGTGCAGAGATCGTTTACGCACAGAGTCTATTTTTGCTGTGCTGCACGCGCTGAATTAAAGTGACAGCGCTTTGTTCGCGGTAAAAATGAACATGGATTGACATGGAAATGTACACTCTAAAAACTGCTGGGTTAAAAACAACCCATAATCCATAAAGATGCATTTCTCTCTAAAGGTGCATCTAATGAGGAGATGGCGAGTCAGGATCGGCAACTTCATCCTTGCGAAACGGACTCAGAAAACACTAGTTTATTAGTAAATAATTCAAATATCTCCTTTACTATTTATGCTTTGCGGCAAGCTTTAGCCTATTGCGTGCATTTGAACACTAAACACCGTCGAGCCGCTCTTGACGGTAGCACGATCTCGTGTTGTTTTCACCAGCACACCAATTCTTTTTCATCACTAATTGATGGATGTCTAAAAAATTTAAATAAGGAGAAGCCTAAAACAGGCCCGAGGCCCGGCCCGCGTCTAAACTATGATGTGAAAATTGTCCCAAAGCCCGGCCCTAGAGGCGTAAAAAAGTCAGGGCCCGTTGGGCCCGGGCTGAAATGCAGGGCTCTAAAATGTTCTAAACCTTGGCCGTAAGTGAGATGTTCATCTGACCTTTGAAAGGAGTAAGCTGTATGCCTTTTAATGGCAAGGCTAGTTCTTCTCTGTTACGAGAGGGGGATGTAGAATAACCTAATGGCTAAAAGTCTGGACTGATAACCAAAATGCTATAAAGCAGTCACCCCAGGTAGTTCAGAATAAAAGTATTGTAGAAGTACCTGAGCCTGTTGTTGCTGTGCATTTCTCCTGAGGTGTGCCAGCTGAGACAGGAGCAGTTGCTGGTCCAGCATATCCATCCTCTGCTGTCTCTGGATGTCCAAAGTAGCGCCCATCCCCAGCGGAGCCTCTGCAGTGGGCTCAGAATCAGAGAAGACCGGCTCTAGGAGCACCGAACCACATCTGGCTGCCCATCCTGGCACACGTAAGAACTTCTGGACTGCCAACTTATTACTGTAATGCAACATGCCTGCGATCTGGAACAGAGTGATTGTAACAGGAGAGGTTAACATAAAAACATGACAGTAACAGTGTCTACACAAGTGTTTTTAGAAATACCATGTAAGCCTTGCAAGACAAATCTACAAGGAGCCAGATTAAAGAGACTATTGAATCAAAAGATCTTTGTTGCTTTTAGACCATGGCTATAAGCTTTGAAGCCATCTACAGTATATGTAAGTGTACTTCTAAAAGCTGACAAATATTTCCCTCGTCTATTAAAATTGACTAAATGCATTGGCAGTTCATTTTAACAGAGCCAATGTTCTTAAAAATTTGAATTTTCCTTCTAAAACCACAAACTGAATTAGCAAACCATGTATTATTTTGTGACAGGATTAAACCAAAACACTACAGTATTAAATTTACAAGTAAAAAAAATGTCTTCTGACCCAATTTCCTGTTTTAAAAAGAAAAGCTTTGAAAACTGCGTCAAAGACTGTACATTACCCAAGTGTTCACTTGTATTGCTGGAGGAACTACAACATGCAATATGGCACTCTATAAACAGTTTTTATGTTATTTCATCGTGAGTTTGGCCAGCAGCTTTCGAGAGTTGGTATTTCCCTATTTAAGTAGATAGGAGTTGGTCATGCATGCCCAAAACAGGCACCTGCATGACCCAACTTGCATTGAAATAGACTTCAATAGACATTCATGAAACAATTTCTTGGGGCTAGAAGTCAGCGATTTAAATTTTATTTTTCAAACAACACATTTCATTATGTTTAACAATCATAAAGTGTGACCCACCAATCTGAGAAGTTGTGGTTACGATGGAAATGAAAATTGGAGCAGTCTCTGCTACGGCTGCAGAGGTTATCCAGTTAAGGTAACTAGGTATTTAAAGTTACCATAAAGAATTTTTACCATTAGAGCATGCTTTCTGATAAATTTAAAAGACACAAAAACCTACAAAAATCTATTACATAATTTGCGGTCCTCTATGCAATGACTGGGTGGTCACTCTTAAAGGGATATTTCACCTAAAAATGAAAACACTTGTTCCAAACCTGTTTGACTTTTTACATTCTAGAAACACAAAAAAGATCATTTGAATTATGTATTTATTTTTTTTGAAAGTCAATGGGGTCCAAAGTTAATGCAGACCCCATGAGCTAAACATTGTGTTGACAAAAGCAGTTATTTCTTCAAAATATCTTCTTTTGTGTTCCACAGAAGAAAGTATGTTATACAGGTTTTGAACAACATGAAGGAGTAAATTATGACAGGATCTTCATTTTTAATGATCTTTTCATTAAAAAAAATGTTTAACCACCATCACTGAATGCTCTAATGGTAAATCTTTAACCTAGTGGTAGTATTGGTAGCTTTAACCTAGTGAACCTAGTGAACTACTTTCATTTAGGTACAGCGACTTCTCAGATCAGTGGATCTTGTTTTTTGATTGTGGGTTGTAATGAATTTCACCACATACATGTAATCATACTTACTAACGACCATTACAGATGATAAAAACGAAACGTAGAAACATGATGAAATTTTAATTGAGCCACTTTATACTTACTAGTCCACTGCAAGCAACCACCCACATGTAGGCACTTGATGTCAGGAGCTGATGACAAGATAACAGAAAAACAAAAGAAATTCAGAACTATGTGAAAAAAGCACTTTCAAATCCACAAAGCATCTTTAAAGCATTACAAACCAGTAACGCTAACTCAATAAATCATCCATAAACAAGTGTTTGATATAAAGAAACATCTTATTTGATGCAAGAGTGGAACAAAAATATGAACATTAATTTAATGAACCCAATGAATTATCTATTATTACAAGATTAAATTACATTGGTTACTATAAATGGGTATGTTTGTGAATGAATGACTGAAAAAGACTGTGATGGTAAAAGGTAAAAAGTCATTTACCCTTGTCTGTTTTTCTAATGAGTAAGTATGCAACTTCATCTGTTATCGCTGATATCTCAAATCAGCTCAAAACCCTCGAGCACGACCACAATGAATAGGTTCTCAGGTGCTAGAGTTTCTCATGACTTGTCTCTGTTATCCTATTTTATCACATTTTATCTGTGGTTTCTACTCTTGCAACAAATATCTGGTGTTTTTGAGAAGAAAAAAAAAACCTGCACTTTTTTAGCCTTTTGAACCTCATGTTTTGTCTTTACTTGTACGTCAAAAGATGTGCCAGTGAAGGTCACTTACTATCCTAAGATCTCAAGCAGCAATGACTTTTACTTTTTGTGTGTAGCTTCTGAGATAAACTAGCAAAGTGAATAATCTTAAAGAAGTACAGAAAACTAATGTGAATATGATTTGTGAAGGCAGTCTGAGCTCACCTGTGCGCCCACAATGTACGTCAGAGACTTGTTTGTGATTGAGATGTGGCCGAGAAGCTGAGTGACTTGAACACGTGGGATGGAGCTGTAGAAAGGCACAAAGAGAGCAAAGACTGGGCCCAGTCTGAGAAAGACAGAGAAAATGAAGGAAAAGTCAAGTGAATCCTCAACCTTGCTGTCAGATGACAATACAGAATGAAAAAGTGCAAATATGCAAATCAATCATGTAATAGTGCCTGTCCATGATGAAGAAAATGGGAAATCTCTTTAAAATCTAGTTTAAAACATCCCTTTAAGTAGAAAGTAACCATTTCTTTCCATTCTGTTCCTTTCCGCAATCATTATTTTCCAATGTAATGCAGACTAAAACATTGTTATGTACAATGCATTGGTGAACAGTCACCTGTTTGTCTAGTTACTTCGAAAACACTTCACATAGTATTATATACATAACAGAGGAAATAAAAGGGGTACTAAGTAGTACGGTAGGATGTTTCAATGACAATTTATCGGTTTAAGAATTTATCTATTGACAAAGGTGATAGATAGCAAGGTCTCTGTTAAGCAGTTTTTTTAATGCATGATGGAGGAAATCAGATTAACATCAAATTCTCATTACAACATACAATGATGCAACAATTACAAAATTCAGAAAATGGTTTATCAACCATTTAAGAAGAATGACAAGTGGAGTAACAGCTTATGCAAACGTACTTCAATTAAGACCGGAAAAACGTAAATTTGACTTTTTCCATTAGTTATTTTTCACATAATTTTAACTTCCTTTCTACTGTTTCCTAAATAATAATAAAAAATAAGTACCTTACTAAGTCTCAAACTAGGTCTTTGTGATGTAAGAAACTAAACATGTTTCTAAATGCGGATTCAATACAGATCAACGTTAACTATTATGTCTGATGTTAAAAATATCTTAATGTTTCCAATGAAAGTCACAAGATAATTTCACTTCTCCATATAGAGTTAAAGTGACAGTTCACCCAAAACTGAATAATCTGTCATCATTTCCTCACCTTCATGTTGTTTCAAACCTGTATGAATTTCTTTCATCTGTTGAACAAAATAACTGAACAGTTGCTGGTAGCCACTAACTTACATATTTTTCTATACTGTGGAAGTCAATGGTTAACATCAGTCTTCAAAATATCTTCTCGTGTTCAACAGAAGAAAAAAATCTTACAGGCTACAACAAACTGTTGCTGACGGAAGCAGACTCACCACGCTGCTAGAAAGAGAGAGAGAGAGATAAGAGGAAAGAGAGGAACAGAGTAACAGACAGTGAGAAAGAGGCAGGAAGAGATGCTGAACTCGGTGTTTTGCTGCATTTCACGCTGCTTTAAAAGAGAGATATAGAGATTTAGAGTAGCACCGATGTCTACGTGAAAATCTGCTCTCTTATCTGGTAAGTAAATATTTATTAAATTTTTGATAAAAAGGGCAGAAGAAATTAAAATGTGTGTTTTGAAAAATTGTGTAATTAAAAGTGTTAAATTAATCAAAAAATATATATATTTCTGTAAAGGTTTTTTTTTATCAAATTTTATGGTGACCATGTGTGAAGTTCATTTATTTTATTCTTCACTGCCCAATGGCCTACAGCAAAATATTAAAATAGCTGTAAAAGCTTTCCTAAAAGCTTATGAGTGACTAAATGTTTATATTTTTGATTATATGGTGATACTTTACATTGGTTAATGCATTAACTAAAATTAAATAACAATACTATCCATTTATTACAGTATTTATTAATCTTTGTTAACATTAGTAATTAATAAAAATACAACTGTTCTTTGTTAGCTCGTGTTAGCTCAGGTCCATTAAATAATGTTAACAGATGCAAAAAAAGTACATTTTATTTTAATAATGTATTAGTAAAACACTGAAATTAAAATTGACTAAGATTAATTAATGATTTACTATTTTTCACTGTTAGCTCAAATGAACTAATGTACTTAACTTATGTTAACAATTGGAACTTTTTTGTAAAGTGTTACTGATTATATTTATTTTCAAATATGTGTGAATTTGTCCTTTTTTCCAATGTAAAAAAAAAATTAAAAAAATAAAACTGTATATTAAATGCTCATTTAAGGTAGTCATAACATAGCGCACCAGAAACGTGGAAGAGAAACAAGCCTCACATGAAAAAGGGAAATAGCTTAAAAAAAACTACAGAAGTCTACACATACTTACTACAATCAATATTGAGAACAGAATTACTATTCATAGTAAAAATGTACACTACCATTCAAAGGCTTGAGATAAGAAAGAAATTTTAAATGAATTATTACTTCCATCAAGGACAAATTAAATGAATAAAAAGTGACCGTAAAGATACTGTCACTTTATAATAAAGTTACAATGTTTACACAAGATTTCAATTTAAAAGAATCCTAGAAAAAAAATAAGGTTTGCAAAAATATTAAGCAAATATAAATAAATATTAACTGTTTTCAACATAGATAATAAAAAGAAATGTTACTTGTGCATCAAATCAGCATATTATAATGATTTATGAAGGATCATGTAACACTGAAGACAGGAGTGATGGCAGCTTTGCCTTAAATCACATTTTAAAATATTGTAAACCAGATTACAGTTATTATAAATTGTAATAATATTTCACAATATTGCACTTTTTACTGTATTTTTGATCAAATAAATGCATTAAAATAATCCTTTGCCTTTCTCTCTGCAGTGACTTCTCCTATATATAACTAAGATGAGCCCAGATTTAGAGCAAAACGTCTCTTGCACCAACTTGTATGACCATCGTTCAGTGGCCCGAGTTCTTATACCTCTGGCCTATTCCATCATATGTCCATTGGGACTTTTAGGCAACGCACTGGCTCTTCATGTGATCTTCTTCAACATCACCAAACTTAATTCCATCACGCTTTATTCCGCCAACCTGGCAGTGTCTGATATCCTATTCTGCCTGTCGCTTCCCCTACGAGCTGTTTACTACGGCCTTGGCTTCCACTGGCCCCTGGGGGAGGGACTATGTAAAGCCATAGCACTGCTCTTCTACTTGAACTGCTATGCTGGAGTAAACTTCATGACTTGTCTGGCAATCGATCGTTTTGTGGCACTGGTGTTTCCTCTGAAGCTGGCGAAATTGAGAAAAGTGAAAAATACCCGATTAGTGTGTCTGGCCATATGGCTGCTGGTGTTCGCCCAGACGTTGCCTCTCCTGACCATTAACTTGACCAAAACGGAGGCTGACAATAGCATCACCTGTATGGAATACCCTAATTTTGAGGGCCTTTTCAAAGGGCTGCCCTACATGCTGATTGTTGGGGTAGTCTTAGGCTTTGGAGTCCCACTGATGACAATCATCGCCTGCTACTCTATATTGACCCGTAAACTACATCTAGCAGCAAAGTCGAACCGGTTGACAGAACGTTCTGGAAGGACCAAAAAAGCAAGAGGAGTGATCGCAGGAGTGGTATTTGTGTTTGTGGTGTGTTTCAGCCCATACCATCTAGACCTTCTGCAATACATGATCCGAAAACTAATCTATGATCCGGACTGCAAGGAGCTACAGTCCTTTCAGATATCCCTGCATATTACAGTGTGCCTTATGAACTTAAATTCGTGCCTGGATCCCTTTGTTTACTTTTTTGCATGTAAAGGTTACAAGCAGAAGCTGATGAGAATGATGAAGTGGCAGGTTGGCACCCACTTCTCTAGTGCTGGAAGAACCTCGCCTGAAAGTTCAGGCACAGGGGATGTGCTCGGCACACGCCGCAACACCGGAATAACAATGAACAATATTAGAGAAGGTCAGTAAAACAACTGCCAACAAAAACCAACATAAGGTGATGAAAAGTGATAAACACATACAGTATGTGGGGCCGAACTTGAGACTTAAAAGCCAAGAACAAGGCAAAAAAATTCACAGACAACTTGTCTCTCCAGATTTTAAACAGCACACACTTCAAACATGAAACAGATGGACGCTTGACAAGCACTGGCATCAAAGTTCAGAAAGAAAAAATACTTGCTGCAAAAAGACTATAGTCCATGAAGTAAATGTTGACCATTTTTCATTCAAAACATAACTGTTAAAGGGTCAGTTCACCAAAAATTAATATTCTGTCAATATTTACTCACTTGTTCTAAACTGTATGACTTCCTTTCTTTTATGAAACATAGATTTTCTTTTTTTAATTTACAATGGAAGTCAATAGTCACCAAAATGGTTTGATTACCAACATTCTTCAAAATATTTTCTTTTGTGTTTCACAGAAGATGGAAAGTCACAGGTTTGGAATGACATGAGGTTGAGTACAGTTTTATTTTGGGGTGAAATATTCATTTAAGAACAGTTAATGGTTCACATAAATAAATGAATCATTCCTAAGTTTTAAAAGTTGCAAAATAAAGCTATTGAGCTATCAAAAAGATGCTTTGATTGTGAAAAAGTTTCTGACACTTCATCAAACTTTTAACAAATTTATTTTGATTGACTGAGTTCTTAGATAGATGGCAAGATTATCACGAAGGCAAATCGCTTTTTCTCACCAAAAAAAGGAAACCACTCTCTACCAGTCTCTTATTAAGAAGAGTCTAAAAGCTAGTAGCTCAAAGGAAATAACTTGAAATAAGTTTAGTACTTTACTTTCACAAGACCTTGTTATTTCAACACGTATTGCTTTCATAAATTGGTGAGATGTTGTTTTGATGCCAGTAAAGAATACTTTCATAATACAATGACACAAGAAAGTTAATCTAAAAGACAATGTCAAAAAGGGAAGTTGACGTTTGTTCCACAGGAAAGACCTGCACTTTCACATACATAAAATGTTGCAGGAATTAATACATTTTGTGCTTACAGCATACAGTAAACACATGTGGCAATACTGTTGAAAACATCTAACGGTTTGTAAAGACCAACTGTTAAAATGGTGTAGAAAGTCGTGTCACTCACAGTCCAGCTGGAAGAACATCCACTTTAAGATCAAACATGAAGCGAAGAGCCTCTATCAGCAGCAAGTCCACAAAAGCAGAGAGAATCCATGCTCCAAAGAGGAAGGACTAAACGTCATAATCAAAAATATGACAATGTTTTAGATTTATACTACTTTTATTTTCCAAGAACATCATGGGATTTTAACAAATAAAAAGGGGGGGGGGGTAAAGTCATCAGCATGTGAATGTAGAGTAGGCAAACATAGCATATGAAAGGGCTTTTGATTTCATTATAAAATTGACTTGTTTTGTTTATAGCATTTTAACAAGATACACATCATAAATAGTAGGCTGAAGAGCAAATTTCCTACGCCCTTAAACATCTTAAAAAATTAGTCAACTGATTTCCAGATAAGATGAAGGCATTTCCAAGTTTCCGTGTGACCTTCAGGCACCTTATCTTAAACTGGTTGGTGTGTACAGCACCATATTGGTATTTTTGAATATCAAATTTATCCAGAAATTATTTACCATTTTTTAATTATTTATTTATAATGCCATACAATTTTATGTAGAGAATGTTTTTTAGAAAATGCGTGCCAATCTTACATGTCTATGGTATAGACATCAGTACTTCACAGTGCAATGAAAATGTCACTTGTCTAAAATACATTTTGCAAAGTCATAAAAAATAAAAAATAAACTTTGTGGAAAAAAAGAAACAGGATGACACACAACAGTGTTGCTATTCAAACTTACAGCAAATTTGTGGCTGCCAAACCTTCTCTCAAAAATACGAAAATTGTAGATAAGTAAACTGCTGCAGAAAGTGTCTTTCAGGTCCAAGCAGATGAGCCGTCCACTCACCAGCCTCCAGAACTACAAGCGAGCCATGGAACACACACAGGATAATTGTGTTTAGAAATACTAGAAATATTTCAAAATATGCTATTAGTTAAAAATATTTACACACACAGTAACAGTCCAATAAAATGATCGATTATATCTGAAAACTGTCCAGAATGCTTGGCCTAGAGAATGACCGATAATGCTCTTTTATGATACAGTTTATATTTATATTTATATCTAATCACCAATACAGAGACCATTTTTTATGCCACAATAGCTCATTATTATTACTAACCACAGTAAAAAAAATATATAAAAGGGCAAACATTCTAAAGCGATATACATAGTTAAATGTATGCATTAGTAGGGATGGGACGATACACCTACCTCCCGATTCGATACTATCATGATACTTGGGTGCCGATACGATATGTATTGAAGAATTTCGATTCTACAAGTATTGCGATTCGATATTGCTATGTGTTGCGATTTTTGTTTTTTGTTTTTAACTCTAGACCATGGGAAAAAGTTGAATGATACACTTAATATACAGACTGTCACAATAAAAAAAAACACATCTTAGCAGTCACTATTGCGATTCGATATTACAATTTATTGTGATTTTTTGTTTGCTTATTAAAAACTAGACAATGGAAAATAGTTGATTATACCCTTAAAAGAGACTGTATATGATGAGTCATATTAACAAAAACAATGCATCACATCTTTCTAAACTTTTCAAAGTCAAAGTCAGCTTTATTGTCAATTCTGCCACATGTACCGTACATACATACAGAGAATTGAAATTGAATTACTCTCTTACTCCCTGGTGCATACAGATAACACTAAACACTAACAGTAGAACGCAAAAATACAGTTAAGTACAAATCAAATATATATATATTTATTTTATTTTCAGGAGCATACACATACACAATGTATATTTAATGTACCTTGAACCATGAAACTTTCAAGTACCAAAACCCTGAACTTGCACATGAATATAATAGTCAAATGTTCAACAAAACAAAAAAATACTTTCGGAAATAAAATAAAGTGCTATGTTACTTTGTATACCGTTTTAGTCATGTTTTCCCGGCAGTTGGGATTCAAAACGTGAAGGTGCAGAAAGAATTCTGGAAGAGGTTTGATCTTCTGCCTCCGTCATGATTTTGCTTTCTTGCGCCAGCTTTAAACGTATATGACGTCATCTAATGCAGCGGCACTGCGCACGCAGAACGATCGTTGTATGACATCAAAGCACCGCGAGAGCTACAGAGAACAGACGGCTCCTGATGCTTTCGAATCGCTCTCGCGGTACTTTGATGTCATACGCTGCTTTATAATTCCAACAAAGGGCGAAATGTATGTGTGTTCGACTTGGAGTAGCACTGCGCAGACGATCAGCGTAACCGTGCGTTCACACCGCCGCCGGCGAGAGCGTCAAAATTCATTCAATAAAAATTCAAACATTATTGTTGGAATTATAAAGCGCTAACTTCTCCCGACCACCTCTTAGGAAAAATAAAATAATGAAATAAAAATCGATTCTGAGGTAAACCAATCGATTTTTAAATCGTTTTAAAAAGAATCGCGATAGTTAGGTGAATCGATTTTTTCTCCCACCCCAATGCATTAGTATATAGTGCACTGAATTCTTTGGGTCACGTGGTTTAATATCTCACCTGCTTGCCCTGCCTGACAGCCTGGAGGTTGTATATGAACAGATCCTGGTACTGAGGCAGAAGCACAGTCAGCAGCACAGTGAGGACTGTAGGAAGCAGCAGTAAGCTCTTGGACAGGGGTGCTTTATCTGTAAGACACAGCACAGAAGTTGTACTGTTAAATGTGTCACCCAAGGAAATTATAACTTCTAACATTGGTCATGTCAGTGGATTAAAGTGATATTCCAAATGGGGGACCTATGGGTCCATTGGGTGATTATGTGAGTAGACCAAGTTCAGTCAGACACACTGGATTATGTCACCATGGTGACTACAATTTCTTTAAAATAATTAAATTAAAGGAATAGTTCACCCTAAAATCTAAATTTGCTGAAAATGTACTCGCACTCAGGCCATGGGTAAATGGGTGCCGTCAGAATGAGAGCCCAAAGAGCATAGCAAAAATGTTGCAATAATCAACAAGCAATCCACACGACTCCAGTACATCAATTAACATCTTGTGAAGTGAAACGCTGTGCTTTTAAAAAAAAAAAACAATCCATCATTAAAGGTGCAGTGAGCGATTTCTGAGAAACACTGTTGAAAGTGGATCACACCGAACACCAATATACACTTCTGGCCAATCACCAGTAAGTGCCATGTGCACTAATGATGAGGGAGTTGCCTGTGTTGCATAGCATGTTCGTGAATGGTACTATCAAGATAGGGCTGTGAACCTTTTTGGTTGGAGCTTGTTTATTTTGGTAATTTAAAATATCAACAGCGTTTCTCAAAAATCGCTTACTGCACCTTTAAGACGTTTTAACTAACGTTTGAAGAACCCTTCCTCCGGTGAAGAAGTCCATCTCCTGTTGACATCCACCCACATATTTGTTTAGAACTGTTTTGGCTTGTAAAAAGTTTAAAGTTCGAGTTAAAAATGTATAAAAATATGAATTTGTTTCTTACAAACGCATATTTTGACTTCACAAGATGTTAATTGATGGATTGGAGTCGTGCAAATTTCTTGCATATTATTGTGATGTTTTTATCAGTTGTTGGGACTCAAATTCTGACGGCACCCATTCACTGCAGAGGATCCAATGGTGAGCGAGTAATGTAAAGTTTCTCCAAATCTGTTCCCATTAAAAAAACAAACTCACTTATATCTTAGAAACTATGGTTACTATGGTAATTTTCATAAGGTTTTCTAGGGCAACTGTCATTTAAAAATATACTCTGTTAAAACTGAAAGAAAAAAATAGTATTCCACAGAAGAAATACAGTCATGCAGGCTTGAAACAGCATAAAGATAAGTAATGAATTGTCATTATTACATCAATAACAATCAGTCAGTGTTGAACTGAAGCTCTTTGGTGGTGTTTATGGTGATTTCAGGAAAAGTTCATGCGGTCTCTATGTGTTTAGCTGTGTGTCATGTCGCATTTCCTCAAGAGCGCACGATTTCACGCCCACAACTTTATAAACGACATCAACACTTCCGGTCTTAAATCATGAGCCAAAGCAAAATTATTTGAAGGCAAAAATGATGTGTGAAGTGCGATAAAACTCGGATGAAGGTCATGACGCTTTAATCTGAATGAATGACAGCAGGATCTGATCTACATGACATGATTATTTTGAGCTGTACTTACACAATCCTCTCGAACCGGTGGACGTGAACATCATGCCACTTACACGCAGAATATAACTAAGAAGACTAACAAGGTGACGAACCAAAGGCACTGGATTTAAAACGTAAAAACAGTAAAAGTTAAAGGGAAATCTCGCTAGGAAAGGGGAAAGGGTACTGAGGATGGCGGCTCGCAGGAGACAAACTTCATCCGTGTCACTCCTGCGAAATAGCGTTTTATTTTACTGTAGCCACTAGAGGCCGTAAGTTAGTGGCTTTACTAGGACAAGTAACGGTTTGAAAGGTTTAAACATGATTTAGTATGTCAAAGATTCAAATAATTATGATTTACCAAAGCATGATTTGTTATACATAGCATAGCTGCTTACATGAGAACTGTTTTTAAAAGTAGAAATCCGGATCACTGTTATGTTTGTAACCCCTCACTAGAATTTAACGCCATATTTAAAACTAACCGTTGTTTCTGTTGTAATATAATAAAGTAATTTACTTCAGAACACACTTTAACATACTACAATGAATAGAGCAACACCTCTTGCTAAGATTAAGTTTTTTGTTTTTAGCCTACATATTTGTTCTATAAACATTTTTTTTAAATTACATTTTATTTAAAATGTATTTCGTCTACATTTTTTTTTTTTTAATTAAAATTCTTAAAATGTGGTAATGGGGATGACACAAAATATATATTACTATATTTATTGCTATTAATTCATGCCCAGAATTAAAATTAAATGGCCAAGAGTATAGGTTGTAACCAGGGGTTAAATTGGGATTTGTTGTGTGTGTGTGTGCTCTATATCGAGCTTATATATATATATATATATATATATATATATATATATATATATATATATATTTACATTTAGTAAAGAGGAGACAGAGACGTGCGCGAATCTTTCAGGAGAGGAATGTCTTTGAAATGTTTGGCGACGAGCAGTTAATCAAACAAGTTACATTTCCTCAGTTATTCAAAACAGCAAGAACATTTACATTACCAAACAACATCATAACTGACTTAGTCAGCGCGAGTATGCGATCTACACTGTATGATGAATAAATCTCTTACCCCTTATTTACACTGCACGCGTCTGCTGCGCGTTACAGCTCCACAGCCACCGGAGCTGATCAGCCGCGCCGTGGCAAGTTTCTGAAGCCGCTCTCCGCGCTGCATCACTAAAGATTAAAGTCTATTTTTGACGGATAATAATAATAATCGACTCGCTGTCGTCAAAGGCATCAGCAACAGTCGATACACTATACTATCATCTATCGGCACCCTAAATTAAGTTGTGATGATGCTTCGTTTCCTTGCCATAATGTGTTCTCTTGAAAAGTCTTTATTGTCAAATGTGTGTTGAATGTAAACTCCTATTAGTAGGGATGGGCGGATCGATCCTAAAGTATCGATACTTTCGATACTGATGTTGTATCGAAAGGATCGATCCTCACATAAAAATATCGATTCTAAAGTGCATTTTTTTTAACCACTAAGTTAATTTTATTTATTAAGAAATTCGGTGCATAAAATAAGCTTCTAAATGGAAAAATAGACTGTATTAACGAACAATTGTGTTGGATAGAGCTATTTCTCCTGCTCACGGGAACACACGCAAATGCTGAAAGACAGAAGTAATCAATCACAGACAGCGTTCGCTGCTGAGCATGGCTCAGTCAGTGTTTGTTTAAATAGAGCTGCGTTTCCCAAAAGCATCAGAAGCATAAGTAGATCCTAAGAAACCATTGCCACATTATTACATTACATTACATTCATTATTACTACATTCTGAAAAATGCATCACGATTTCTACACAAATATGAAGCAGCAATAATAATCAGAAATTTTCCTGAGCAGCAAATTATTTATTTCTGAAGGATTACGTGACATTGAAGACTGGATAATGATGCTGAAAATTCAGCTTTGATCACAGATGCATTTTAAATTACATTTTTAAAATAGGCTATATTAAAATAGAAAATAGTTATTTTAATGGTTATATTTCACAATATTGCTGTTTTTATTATTTTTGTTCAAATGGGTGCAACCTTGGTGAGCATGAGACTTATTTAAAAAATATTACAAATTCTTACTAACCCCAAACTTTTGTGTACATGTAATATTATTTTAAATAGGCTAGTTTGTGTAATAAATTTAAACTGGTTGTTGAAAGTTCAAATGCGATTCTGTTCTGTTCTGTAATTGCTGTTAATAAATCTGTCAGAAACAAATATGCTAAAGTTTCACCTTTAGGAGTACAGCAGCCTGGCAGCCTTTTAAAAAATTAACATGGTTTTATTACAGTAACCACAGTTTACCACAGTATTTGTAGTAAAACTGTAGTAACCACAAATTTACCATGGTAATAATAATAATAATACATTTTAGTACTTACTGTATGTAACACCATGTTTATTTTTCATGAGGTACCCTCAAAGGTGCACCTTTGTAAATTATCTATACCCTTAAAGCATGCATACTTGTATGGTACTAATATGCTCCTTTGATACATTTGAGGTTACTGCCCCAGTAAAGGGCTAAAATACAATTTTAATATTTCATTTCTGACAGTGTAAACAAAAAAAGGCCTGTGAAATGTTTTTAAAAAACATGGCTTTAAAATCTAACATTGAGTGAGTATAATTACTGATTATATTCTTTTAGTAATTTAAATGATAATTTTAGTTTACAGGTATCGGTATCGGTATCGATATCGACGATACTGGGCTTGAAAATATCGGTATCGGATCGAAAATAAAATAAGAGGTATCGCCCATCCCTACCTATTAGGAATTTAACCAGTCAATGTGAATTTATCTGAGAATATTCTTAATTAAGAAATCTATTCAGTGATTGGTCATGCATGTCGTCATCCAAAATCCCGTTTGTGGCACAGCAAAGTTCGTGATCATCTCTATAAGACGACACTTAAGATTTAGTCCTACACTTTGCTTAAATTACATAGATGATTGATAACTAACTTTTAATCGCAGCTTTGAGCCATTTTTTTTTCATTAAGTCAATTCTTAGATGTTTTGAGAGTAATTCTTAGAGGCTTGATAAACACGGGCCCAGATGTTTATGCATGGGCTAATGAAACTTTGACTCAACTGATTCGTTCAAAACACTGAATCATTCAGCAATGAATCGGATGGTTGCTTTGAGATGCGCTGTGGTTCTGCCTAAAATATAAGTGACCTAATATTATTGTATTTGCTCATTGAACTGTTTATAGAACTATTAAACAGTCGTAATGATGAAAACGTTGATGTTGCCTAACTAACTGTATTTTAAATATAAAAACTTTCCATTTTGAATTTTTACCTCAGTATGCTGAGTTTCTAAGTGTTGCGCGTCTTGATTTCTCCTGAAGAGGCTGCGCGAGCCTCGCCTCAGCAGCACAACCTTATACAGCTTTCCTGTAGCTCAGATAGTAGAGCATGGCGCTAGCAACGCCAAGATCATGGGTTCGATTCCCAGGGAAAGCAAGAGCTGATCAAATGTAAAACTGTAACTTGAATGCAATGTAAGTCGCTTTGGATAAAAGCGTCTGCTAAATGCATAAAAATGTTAAAAAAATAAATAAAATACTGTCAATAGATGCATTATATACAGTAGTTATATCCACTATTCGCCACTTACTCTAAATGTAATAAAATCAGATTAACACTTGCGTTTTGGTGTTTACATAGTTATTTTTGGTTAGTGATGTTTTAATCATGTTACTTGTCTGGCATTAATGAAGCATTAATGTCGAGCCCTAGAGTGGGCTCAGCCCCGGACGGCCTCGTCCCAATTTAAACTCTGGTTATAACAATAAAAGTCTTTACTTGAAATTAATGTACACAGTTTATGGTCATGCTGTAGATTCCTCAAACTTTAATTTAAAAAAAAAAAAAAAAAAAATATATATATATATATATATAAAAAAATAACAAACATAACAAACATAAATAAATAAGGTTGAATATGAATTCTGGCTGGGGTTTTTTTTTAGGTGAAAAACTAATTACTTAAGATGTTGTTTGGTGTTGTTCATTTTAAGGAATTTGGATGTGTTGTATTAGTATATGTTGTAGTATCCTATACTGGAGTGTTAGAAACTTTACTACAGTAATGGCTAAAGTAATTTGTCTATATTACTGTAGTAGAATTACCACAGCAAATTACCATTCATAAGTTAGTACAATTTACTGTAGTACCTTTACTATAGTATGGTTCAAAAACACTGTAGTATTTACTAGAGAGATTTTACAACATTTTCTATGGTAAATTTACTATAAATAACTATAGTATCCCCCACACACACACAGTTTACTATAGTATGGTTCAAAAACACTTTATTTACTATATAATATTTTACTACATTTTCTATCGTATGTACCTTTACTATAGTTCACGGGGGGGGCTCGAGCCCCTGCCCCTTTGAGGTCCAATGCTAAAGTGCCCTTGCGGTCCGGTCTGTGCGATATGAACGATATCGTGGACGATAAAAATCAGTACCGCCGCTCCCTATATGCAGAGTACTCAGTTTGCTTGGGGCACCAACTCGCGGGGGGGGCACCCATCCCAGTTGCTCAAAGAAAAAAAAAACAAAAAAAACGTGACGCGCCATTCCCGCGCCCGCGACCGCTCGCGCTTCATGTTTGCGTCTGAATGCAGATGATCATAATTGATGATTGATTGACTATGCCCGTGAAAAGATAGCAGCAGTCCGGCGCCGAGAAAACAACAAAAAAAAGATGAAAACGAAGCCCGCACGTCACTTTCAGGTAGGCTACATTCATAATTAAAGAAGTATTAAGATAATATATATATATTTTTCTGTGGTTATAAAAACAGACCTAAGCCAACAACAGCCTTTAAAATTACTTAAAATGCATTATATAAAAACAATGAGGCAGCCTTGCTGAAAAAAACACAATAGAACCATCACAGAAAATTCTAACACCATCGCAAATGAATCACAAATAAATCACAAATGCCATTACAAACCATCAACTTTTAACCATTAAAAAATGAATGTTTTGGGATATATTCCATTAGGATTTATTGGTTTTAACAAGCCACCAATAGAAGGAGACCAATTACCAGCAGAGACCCACAGGGTCCATTATGTTTCCATTAAAACCAATAAGTCCCATTATAACCAGTGAATCCATTACAAATTTTGTGATGTGTCTATTGTTTTTTTCAACATTAAATGTTACAAATGCCTGTAAAGGGAGCCAAAGGCCTGGTAATTGCTGCTGTTATACTTACAGGACGATCATATCTTTGTTTAATAGGCTATTGACCAAACATTTAATTCAAATATCCACTTAATCTTAACTTTTTGGCCAACTTTTTGCTATAAATGACACTGCCTCTATAATTTCTTCAACAAAAAAACATGTGGACATCACAATCCTTGCGAAAATTAACCATGGTTTTTGTGGTAAAACTACTTAATTTTCTTTTGCGTGATTTCTGAATGCTTGAGACCATAAAATCAATCAGACAAGTGTATTAAGAAGATAGCCATAGGTAAATGTCTAGAGCTACAATATATTTTATTAAAGTTCTATTTTGACCCCTATGGTAGGTGGTTTTTAAAACTTCCATAATATTTGAGGGAGGGGGCACAACAATAAAATCCTGCTTGGGGCAGCCATTTTTTGCCAGCAGCGGCCCTGATAAAAAATGTCTCCACGATCTGCTTTTGAAGAAATATCATAGTATCGTGCTACAGCACATATTCTATCAGCTGCAGTTCTGGCGCCGCCGTATTAATATACTGTACAGCGCCACATACATTCACATCAGTAAGAAGATATTTTGAAGAATCTGGGTAACCAAACAGATGCTGGTCCACATTGACTTTGACAGTAGGGGAAAAAAAATACTATGGAAATCACTGTGGACCAGCAACTGCTTGGTTTTCCACCTTCTTCAAAATAGCGTTTATGTTTAGCAGAAGAAGGAAACTCAGGTTTAAAACAACTTTTGAGGGAGTAAATGAAGGTATAAAAATAAAACACTTGCCTATTTTAATTCTTGGGTGAATTATTCCTTTAATGTTAATAAAACACCAAACACAAAGAGAAAAATCACTAACTACTCTTGACTGAAAAACTTTAAATCAGTTCCTTTAATAGGAATCAATCTATATAGTGTTTTATTTTTATATTTGTTCATTCAGTTTCTTGAATGCTCCTGCTAAATACACCTATTGTAGCTACCTGAAAATAAAACACGGTTTATTGTATTTGTATATTGTGTGTTTTTGTAATGTGCATCTTTGTTCTCATTTTTTTTATAGCAAAGATAAAATAATGACAAATATTTTTATCTTCACCCACTTTGGCCTAAATATCATACTTTTTAATATTTTGTTACCTTGAAAGGCTTTGTCTTTATAATAGGAAAATTAGTTTGGATTTTGAAACAGCTTGCAAAATAGAAAAACCAACATGACAAAGAATCGTGATAAAATCGTGATAAAATAACGATTTTGAAATGTTACTACATTTTCTATAGTAAATTGACTATAGTATTTTTTCATGTGGGATTAAATAATATTAGTGTTTGTATTTATGATTTTTCAGTCTTTTGGGGTAAAATCATATTAAAATGTCTATAACTGCTTAAGGTTTTCAAACGCTTGAACTCCAGTAATTGCTGCTTGAAGCTTATTTATTATTAGGCTATTCATCTTTGTTTATTTTCACTTTCAGATGCATATTATTTAATGAGATGAAATGTGAAGTGGAACACTGTGACACAAGTGTCTTGTCTCTCAGGTGGAAAAAGTGAAATGAACCTATCAACATTTGTTCAACAAACACTGGAAATATGTTATTGGTCATAGACAAAGTTCTATTCTAAGCATAGATTCTATTCCACTGCACTGTGGTTTTATGACCACATGGTGACAGCACAGACAACGATTACCAAAACCCCGAGCAATATGTGAATGCGTTACTAGAGTCGAGTAAAAAAAATAATAAAAAATAATCCAAGATCCATAAAGGTTGAGGTTGTCTGTCACTTACAAAGAATAGCCTATTGTCTGTCCATATAGGCTACGCGCACATACACATATCCTAACTTTGAACTTTTAAGCTCTGTGATTATATGAAATAAATGAATGTAAGAATAAAGCAATACAGGTAGCTACCGCATTATGCAAGAAATAGAGCCAATATGCCTTTAAATAGTTTCCGATCATGAAACAGGCCGTTTGGCTTTTGATAAATGATCATTGCTATCGTCTGACTTCAATTTCACAAACAAGAGCTTTCTCTGCTGGAGAATTAATGAAAACAAGACATCTTTCATTTGAGCCGGTTTGAAAGCTCAGCTGCAAGTCAACGTCAAGCTGCTACATTAAGTAAAATACTTTTGTTTGTTCCCCACTGCTGGCTTTGAGATAAATTAGCTTGTTTGTGTAATGACCATCTGTTGGGTGTTTTAGACGTGTTGCGCAGGCTGGCGGTGGCAATGTTTACGGGGAGTTGCTGGTTTTCATAAGATAATCATGAAATAGGACACAGCAGTCTTGACTAATAGAGATGATAGAAGACATCCAGCCTCTGTGTCCCAACTATCACCAAGCGTTGGAGGTTCCTGGGGTGCTTCAGTTGTCTGAACGGTGTAGGAAATAGCTAATCTTTATCAGGGATCACGCAGTTTGAGCTAACAAGTAAAATTAAATCATGTAATTGAGATTAACTTCAAAATGGAGATTTTTTTTTCTTCAGAAAACTTTCTGTCAGCTAAACAGTTGCTATGTTGTTAAACAACAGCACAATTCTGTCCAAAATGGTGCTACCCAGACTAAGGTCAAGGTCTTTGCTAATTCTGCTGGAATAGGGCCTAGCCTACCTACACAACAGGCAACAGTAACGTTATAACAAACATTATTTCCCTGTTACTGATTTAGCATCATTTTAATCATGTCATTATCCATTACAGGACTGTATCATTTTGAGAGGATATAACCCGTAATGAGATGATGGGAAACCAATTGCAGATGCAAGGACTTTGCAGAAGTACAAACTGCTCTTTGATTGTAATCTCAGAGCAGTCAAATCTCACATGTGAGTGGAAGAAATGGAAAATGCATCCCAGATCACTCTTGAATTCATCAGCTAAAATATTGTTTAATACTCATGCAGATAAACAATAGGCCTATTGAATTAATTCTTTCCTTTTTGTTTCATTCCTTTTTTTTTGTCCAATCTATGGCTGTATTTATAGACTTTACAATATGAAATTTAAACAGGAAGTATGGTTTTCACAGCCAGTGGTGATAAGGCCAACAGATTAATGAAGGGAAATGCTGATGTGAGTCATAAAGAGGAAAAACAGCCCTGATCTTTCACTAGATATAGCTGATTATTCATAATCATATAATGTCAAATTCAGATTCACTGAATGTGAAACTTATTAACTTAACAAAGATTTTTCTGATGTACTTCATTACATATTTTTATTAAATAACTTTTTGAATAGTCCGCTCATGTAACATGCATGGAAGCTAAATAGAAACCAACCAACATTTTGCCTGAAAGCCAGACAGATAATGACCAAATCACACTTGTTTCCATAAAAAAAGAACCGAAGAATGGAGATTAAAAGACCCGAATAGAAGAAAAAGTAGCCATGTTTCTGTCTTTGTCAACCTCAACAAATTAGAGCGTGTGTTCATGTAATAAAGAAAATCCAGATTTGTCGGCAGCACTGTCTCCTGCTGTTTGCTTTGTCCATTAAAAGGAAATGAGCAGATGGCAGTTGGCCTCCTCTCCTGTCCTTTTTCTCTTCTCCCTCTCTCGATGTCTCTCCCTTTCTGCCATTCTCATTGTCCATTAATCTCTCTCTTCACAATCTGCCTGAGTATAGGGCTGACAGCGAAGCCCCCAGGGAGAGGGAGGGAAAACAAGCCAATCCAGCTGTCAGAAGTCCAGCGAAGGGACATAAGTCCTCTCAAGCACCCAGTGCCCCTGTCAAGCAGCTTGAGTGAAAGCACACACACACACACACTCGCACATATCTAGTGACAAGGCAATGGCAAAAACAGACCAAACAAACAAAACAATTCATTCTCATTATACACAAATCCTTACAGCAAAATGTGAGAAATGTCTTAGAGTGGGTTGTTCTCCAGGTTTTCATCTTGACCAAGAACTGATTAAATGGTCTTTTGAGGCCCACACTTATTGCAGTTTTCACTGCGAAACCACAAAAAAAAAAACATTGTAATTCTGATTTTACATACTGCAATTGTGAATTTAAGGGATATTCACAAAAAAAGATAATTCTGCCATCATTTACTTAACTTCATGTTATTTCAAACCTGTAACCAAAACTAAGATTCATAACTTCAGCCTTTCATTATTTACAATGTTGTAAACTGACTGAACAAAATGAATCTTCCTGCAGATTTTTAATTGCGCGATACAATGTCCAAATATCAGAAAATTGTCATAAACATAAGAAATACTATAGCAGTTGTGAGAAATATTGTTGTATTTACAAGAACGAAAATGTGTTTAACACATTTCAACATTCATGTACAACATCAGAGCTGTGATAATGATTTCAGAAGCCACTATTTATGCTGAGGAGGTGCCTGGACTGGGATGAATAACATTTCTCATTTCCTTATTTATTTCACATTGTGCCAACAGTCACTGGCACACATTCAATTTTGTATTGATATCATTTTGACTTTGGCAGTGCCTTGTTTCTGTGTGTCGGGTGAATACAGGCCTCTGAGCTCAAGGCCCTGGGGCCTCTGACAACTTTATTGTTGACCATTGTTTAAAATGCATCAAACTTTTGAGTGTCAGGCTACTGTAGATTTTGTTCTCAACCTTTTTGACTCCACGGCTCCCCGTTGTCCATAACAACATTCGAAGGCCTGACACTAAATTAAATTGCAGGATTCCAGGTATTTTAAGAGCTGTATTTTTTGCACAGTTTCCACTTTTTAACCAGTGAATGTACATGAATTGTCTAGTATTTGTCAGGTTTAAGATTTTATGAATTTTCATGACTTTTCCAGGTCTAAATATCAATTAGGCTTCCTCATATATCCAGGTGTTTCAATGTGTTTTCAAGTGAATGAATGAATGAATTGTTGAGGGGGTAAATTAATATTCTGAAAAAAATCTTAATTTTAGTTTATTTTAATGCTTGTTTTGTCTTATTTTAAATAATTAAGTAATCTTGAAACCCTCTTGGAAAGCTCCTGAAGAAACACTTTGAGAACCACTGTTTTATATCATTTACTAATAATATTGTTGCCATATATGATTTCATATTATATGTGTACTTATGTACAGGTCTATATAAATACTCAGATGTGTAGTTTAAATGATACCTGAGATCATTCAGCCCCAAAAAGTATATTTGGACCAATTTTATTGTATCTGATACAAAATATCAAATCAAGTGTCATCTGCTAGAATCTTACTTTCTGACATTACCAGTAACAACTTAATTACCATAAAGCTAATTTTTAGCATTTATTAATGGATCATCAGCATGATCTAACATGATCTAACAATGAACATAATAATTTTTACAGCATTTATTATGGTAATTAAAAAATGTATTGTGTTACAAGATAATTTAGACAGAAGATGTTTAATTTACCTAAATTTAAAAGATAAATTAAGTAGTTTAAATAGGACTTAATTTGTCCATTTAAAATAGATTAATTTCCATTTTAAAATGTTAAATTGATAACTGGTTCCTTAATTTTATTTTTAAAATAATGTTAATTTATGTTCAGTTAATGCATTCATAATACATTAACTAATGTTAATTATGCTTTCAATGTTAAAACTATTATATATATATATAGATAGATAGATAGATAGATATATAAATGAACATTAATCAAGATTAATAAATGCTGTAAAAGTATTGTTCATTGTTAGTTCATGATTTTAACAAATTGAATCTTACTGTAAAATGACCTTTTACCAGCCAGTCCCAAGGTCATTTTCAGTAGATGAATGAAGTCATTTATCTTCAGGTTCACACAGATGTTCTAGCAGAGGAACCACAGGTGCACTTCATCACATTAACCAGGAACATGCTCTGACATTTTACAAAGTGTCCTAATAATTTGAACAATGTGTCTTTTATACACTTAAGTGTTTTCCTTCAATTGTTTGTACTATATTTCTGGTTTGGTATTTTGATAATGCAAAGTCATTCATACATTTTTAAGTGTGGCTTAAGCATCCAGATTTTTGGGGCTGCTGTACATTTTGCCTGTTAACTTCATTCCTTCTTTCTCTGTCAAGAAAAAAGCCGAACTAAATAAACAGTCCCCTCTTTTTGTCAGGATCACTAAATTCAGCATCATTTCCTCGGAGGGCAGTTTAAAATCAAAAGTTGATCTCCTCTCCCTTTCCTCCTCTCGTGAATGAGTCAATTTCACGGCACATTATCCCGCACCATTCTCCCTTTCCCCCAACTCTCTCTCTCATTAGGAGCGAGAAGGAGCAACATGAATTAGTAATGACAGTGAAAGGTTTGAAAAGCTAAGCGCTACTCTCTTGCCCTTTCATTACCCGTCTACGGCCTGACTCTCATCCTGCTCTAATGCTCATTTGGATAACTTGTCCTGCACCTCTACCGCTGTCTGTGCTAATGTATAATAGGCGCTCTGATTAGATTACATTTACACTACTCTGTCGTGGCTGGATCTATTACAGACTGTGACGAGCCATTCAACAGGCCCTGGATCTGTCTTGTTAGAGTCATTGTGGTTCTTAACGGACCCATAAAGGAATGTGAGATTTATAGAAATAGATACAAGTGATCACCTTAGGGGAAAACAACTAGTATTGATTGCATATGACTGCAATTAAGTGCAAATTCAAACTTGCCAGACTCAAGTTTAAGAATCACCACAATAAATATGTTAATGCATTTTTTGGTCTAGTGTAGTCACTTTTAGTATATGTACAGCAGATAAAGTATTGTCTGGACAGAACTGTACACTAACTCTGAGTGCATCAACTCGATACACCAGCTAGCTGATGAAAAATGCCTCTCCCTTTCAAGGTTGATTGAAACTTTAACCTCATATTCAATATGCCAGAGAGACCTGGAATGTGCCAGAGACTGGGCTTTTTTCCACAATAGGGGCCTGAATAATGCAACAATCAGTCAATTATTCATCTCTCCTGGCTTATTATGTTCAGAGAGAGAAAGAGAGAGAGCATACTGCTAAACAGTACAGCTTGAGTGATTGGCTAAATGCTGCGTCAACACATTTTGTACATGTGCTCTTGAGAAAAGAGAAAGTGTCTGTCCAATGGCTTTCTGTCTTGGAAGTTACATAAAATAAAATAAAATAAAATAAAATGATAAAGTACTGCCAACTTGTACAAGTGGTAAACAAAAGCACAAGAACAAGAGTATCTTTCTGTTTTGAAAGTAAAATAAATAAGTCAGGTAAAATAATATAAAATAAAATAAATTACATTAAAATTAAATTAAATTAAAAAGCACTGCAATTTTTTTTTACCAGTGGTAAACAAAAACAAGAGTGTCTTTCTGTCTTGCAAGTAAAATAAAATAGAATAAAATAATAAAAATACTATAATAAATATAAAATAATAAAATACAATAAATAAAATAATAAAAATTACAATAATAAAATACAGTAAAATTACAAAACAAAGTAATATGTCTGTCTTGGAAGTAAAAAACAACAACAATATTTACCTGTGGTAAACAAAAACAAGAGTGTCTTTCTGTCTTGCAAATAAAATAATAATAAAATACAGTAAAATTACAAAACAAAGTAATAAAGTAAAAAACAAACAAAGTAATATGAGTGTCTTTCTGTCTTGCAAGTAAAATAATATAAAATAATAATAAAATACAGTAAAATTTCAAAACAAAGAAATATGTCTTTGTGTCTTGGAAGTAAAAAAACTACCTCAAGCGTGGTAGAGTATTGTGTGTGACTACTTTGATTTAGTGCTGCTATAGAAGTCACACAAAGCAAGTATCAGTCAGTTTTTGAAACATCTCCCTTGTAAAGCATGTGGGAAAAATCTTTATTGTATTCCAGATGGACAGGACAGAAGTAACGACATGCCAGCATGCTCTCCATGTCGAGTAGGATAATAAGCGGCAACTGAACAAAAAATAACTTAGATACAAGAAATCTTATTAAAAATGTCTGTATTGACTTCCTAGATCTACAGCGTACAATGCACAGTAGCATGTCTACACTTTTATGTACATATTTGATGAATTTTGAGACAAATCTGCTATGATCCCATATACAACAATGACAAAAAAATCTGGACAGCTATACCTTCTTTTCAAAATAACAGACAGATACACAATACGCATTTAAATGCAGTGTCTATTTTTGATAAATAACTAAATAAATTCAAATCTCTCTTCAGACACCTCCCTTCATGAAATGATGTTTTGAAATTGGGCATAAAAGGGCATAGAATGACAAAGTCTGATTTGAATATTTCATCTGTCAGTGTAGTCAGGCAGATTTAAATGCTTTATAAAATGCTTTTAATTTCTCAGTGTTGCTAAAAGTCCCCTGGAACCCTGGTTATTCAGCCAGGTGTGGGTTGAGATACCATTTTCTTCTCAGCCATCTCATGAGGATCGGTGACTCGTGCTTCATTCTACTGAATGCTGACTTTCAATGGCCATAATAATCTTGTCAAGTCCTTGTGCTGCAACACACTGACATCAGCCTATAAAATTGCCTCATTGTCTTCCATCAGTCCTCCAGCAGAATTGCAGACGTTATTTACCAGGCAATTGACTACAGTCTCTTCTATACAGTATGAATGCATTTACTCCTCGTCTTCATTCTTCAGTACATCATTGTAGACTTTAGAAAGAGTCTTCCATCTGTGGAGAAAAATAAATGGTATGAATGAAGCTTGACTGATGTCACAAGCAGCGTATAATGAACGGACAAATCCATAATGTTCTAACGTGTGTGGAGATGAAAGGATTGTTAAAGGAGAAGATGCGGTATTTGAATAAATGTCAAAGACAACAAAAAAAGAGCCCTTCCCTCGCTTTCCTCTCAAGCAAGACGAAAAGAGAAAGCAAACCCTTTGAAAGATTAATTACTACATGTAGATTATGTAAATTATGCCCATGCAAATATTTCATGAGGACAATTAAGGGACCCATTAATTACTGCTCCCCTTTCTTTCCTTTTTTTCTTTTTGCATCAGTGTCATTTCATTTCACTCTCAATGTTTTAAGTGTTTAATATTCTAACAAAGGCTTGCGATACATCACCAGGGCTCTGTTTACATTATCATATACATTGTCAAACAACAGAACATAATGGACACTATATATAGGATAGATGGTATCCATCTGCGGTGGTAATTTCTTTCAAGACTTTGAAGATTACAGGGGAAAACACATTTAAATATAGATCCGTGAAGAAACAATACAACGGAACATGAAAAGATTAAATATCAAAGATTCAGACATCTGTACCTTGTATTGTTCTGTCAGTGTCTGTTTTGCTGCTGTTATGGTTTGTCTCCATTTCCTGTTGAGGAGGGTCTGTTAACATGAAAACAATCATCAGTAGGGTTATGAATTATTTGTGTCTGTTTTTACTCTTCACATACCTATAAACACATTTTAAAGTGTATAATACTGTTTAGCTGTCAAAACGGTAACTATACATCACATGGCTTTCCTGGGAGACCTGGCATTGTAACACAACTTGCTTTATTGTCTGTCACTTTTGTGCTATTTATCTAATTTCATATCTTTCCCATATTTATCTGCAACAAATTTAAGTTGTTTTGAAATCTGCAACATATCCCTGAACTGTGCTGTTTTACAAACTACTCCACTACTGATTACTACTTTTAGTAAATTTTATATATCAGTTTTATCAAACAAAATCTGCTGATTCAGTATCAGATGTAATTTAACAAGCATTAACCTGGTTACATATCAAATTGTAACCCAGATGTTAAGCTTTTAAATCCTGTATTTTTTTAGACACACACTTACAGTTCGTAGCGTCACCTCATAAGGGTGGTGGTCATGTGATGTGCTATCTAACCGTTTTGAGTGGGTGATCTCTCACTGCAGGCCGTCCGCTGCAGGTTCAGCTCGGCCTGGTCTCTTCTCTTGGACTCGACCTCCAGAGCCTCCTGCAGTTTCCTCTTGGTCTTCTTCTCTTTCTTCAGCCGCTTCTGGATGAGTGCTGAGAAAAGCACATACGGCAAAAATAAATAATAAGAATATTAACTAATAGGAATGTTCACTACTGTTCAAAACTTTGGAAATGGTAAGATTTTTAAAATGTTTTTAAAGAAGTCTCATATGCGTCTCTTATGCAAAGGCTGCATTTATTTGATCAGAAATACAGTAAAAAGTGAAATATTATTATAGTTTTAATAACTGTTGTCTATTGTAATATGTTGTAAAATGTACTTTATTCCTGTGATGCAAAGTTGCCATCATTACAGTCTTAAGAGTCACATGGTCCGTTAGAAATCAGTCTAATATGTTGATTTGCTGCTCAAGAAACATTTCTTATTATTATCAGTGTTGAAAACGGTTGTGCTGCTTCATATTTTTTGTGGAAACCATGATACTTTTTTGATGAATAAAAGTTTTTATTTGAAATAGAAATGTTTTAAAATGTTCCACACCACACCACACCACAGCAAACAGTAATTATAGCAAACTATGAAAAGCTGTTCCACATGCCCTTATTCAGCCTTTCACTAAATACTGTGTCTGATATAACACACATCTAATGTGAAACTAGGCTGGAGCCCAGTGGAACATGTTCATTTTCCAGTTTGCAGTAAGAGCTTAATTCAGACGGCACAGTCAGCAGAAAAAAAAAATGCTTTCTGTCTGATAGATGTGAGTCTTTCCAGGACCAACCACCTTTTTCTTCTTAATCTTTTCTTTGACCACTGGGTATAAAACAGAGAAACCGATTCGAAGTCAGTTGGCTGGAGTATAAAGACATCTCTCACTAATGGAAGAGCCAGTTGATTTGATGAATTATGCACGAGATTCATTATCCTCATCAAATGTGATGCGGCGAATATTAACACGGCAATTCTGTTTACGCTGATAATAAATCATTCACACTAATATCATAATATGTACTTGTAATTACAAAGGGTAATTCTCAGTGTCTGTGTATGTGTGTGTGCGGCTGAAGGAAAGTGCTGAATTTGCAGTAACATGACTATCTGGAGCTCAATGCGGGCGATGGGAGAATACGAGATGAGAGGCTCTAATTAAACAACATTCATTAATGGTGCATGTTGCCCTGTCACCTTCTTTAATGATTCCGCCGTTTTATGACGGCTGTCTCGGAGGTTTCTGATTTATGTAGACTACGATTGTATGTACATTCTGGAGAACAGAAGATTAAGAGATTAAATTGAGTGTAAATTTATTTGTTAGTAAACGTGATGTGAAAGCTCAAGTGACGGACTGTTAGATGTGAGAACCTGTTTTACTTGTTTTTTGTGATGTGGGCCGACAACATTACATTTAACTGAAGATGAGTTCAGCTTTCAATGCAGATACAAATTCAAATGTGAAAGCACAGACCTCTTTTTCCTGTTAAATCCTTATTTTGAGTGGAATCACTGAATTTGCAACAGCTTATCTTGCAGACATCTGTCAATCATCAGTCATGCATAGTGAACATCAAAACTTGATGATAGCACATGTATGTTGCCAAGGCATTGTTCTCTGTTTTGCACAGACATCTAGCAAACACTGATCAAAAAAAGACTGTCCATGATAAAGAAAAGGTACTAGGTTTTTAGAAATGCATTTCATTTTCAATGAAACTTTTGTTTCAAGTTTCATGTAGACTGGAAAGCATTTATACTATTTTGAAGAAAAGTTTATATTGCATTTTTGTGGATATGTGGTGTTACCATCAAGTAAAAAGTAATTTGCATTTGCCTTACACCCGAATACAAATCATTTGAAATATATTTTTCAAGGGAAAAAAAACAAAACAAAACAATACTTTTTTATTCAAATATCATGAATTATTAGTTCATAAATATTATATTTTTTAGGAAGTTGCACCACATGACATGCTACAACCTGAACTAACTTTGTAAACAGGTCAAATGATCTGATTTATTATAGGAAACATATTTACCTTGACACATAGTCATGTTCTTCTCTATTTCCTGTTTTTTTTCTGCATTTTTTGTGCAAGAAAATTTTATGCAAACATTTGTCAGTGTATGTATCAAATTGTATTCTTCATTTAAATAAATTAATACAAATTCATTTTTATTAAATAAATTAAAAACAGCAATAATATGTCACCAACCCACATTTACCTATATTCAAAATGTTAAAGGAACAGTTCACTCAAAAAGTAAAAGCTCAATTACTATTTATTTATCCTCATGTTGTTCAAAACGCTGTTGAATATGCTGTTGAAACACAGTAAAAGCATTTTTGGGTGAATGCTTTTACTATTCCTTTAAACATCAAAAATAGTCAAATGTCCAACTGACTTATGAAATGGGATATGGGATATTCTGCATGACCATATTTTAGATCCTGTACGTAAACTTAACAACTACCTTAACTAACTATTAATAAGCAGCAAATAAGGAGTTTATTGAGGGAAATCTCTTAGTTAATAGCGAACATATTTCCTAATCTAAAGTGTTACTAGATTTTTTAATGTTTTTGAAAGATGTCATTACTCCAGTCCTCAGTGTCCCATGAACCATGATAAGTTAATTCAGGTTCATTCAAATTAATTCTGCATTTGTTTATAAACAGAAAGTCCAAAAAAATAGCATTTATTGGAGAAATACTTAACTGTCACTTTTGATCAAATTAATGCATCTTTGCTAAATAAAAGTATAAATTTCTTGAAAAGAAAAAGCCTTGGTAGTGTACATGTGTTCACTGGGACTGACCAGGGGTCTGCAGAGAAACCCACTTCTTAAACAAAGCATTGTGTGCAGACTGGTCTCAGATTAGCTAATAATCACCTCTGTTTTTCTGCTCGACGCAGAGCTGTCTCTCCAGCGTCTCTCGCAGCTCTCTCTCCCTGTACAGCTCCATCTTCAGCTCTGTGCGCTCCAGCTGGACCTGCTTCTCTTGTGCTCGTGCATTATCGATAGCCACCTTTAACAGACCCTGGAAAAGAGGAAATGAGCTTCAGATCTGCAGTGTCAATCTTTACGCTAAATATTTTGAAATATTTGATATACCTGTATATTGGTGAGGAGGGTTTCTATGGAGGACAGGCCCTCAGGAAAGAGCAGTGGAGCAGGGAATCCTGGGGGTAATGTTGACCCAGAATGAGACACTCGCTCATAGCTGTCTCGAGATGTCGGTGTGCACAGGACATTTTCTTCTGTCATAATAAAAAAACAGCACATTAATAACCTTAAAATAACTTAAAATACAATGAAAAACCTTTAAATAATTGCATAACTGCTAACAAATTTGGGGTCAGTAAGATTTTTGGCAACATTTTAGTATAGGGACCAATTCTCACTATTGCTTATTAGCATGCCTATTATTAACATATTGGCTGTTTATTAGTACTGATAAAGCACATATTCTGCATGACCATTTTCTACATCCCTAATCCTAAATAATACCTAAACTTAACAACTATTATTAAGCAGCAAATTAGGAGTTTATAGAGGAAACAGTCATAGTTAATGGTTTGTTAATAGCGAGAATTGGACCTTAAAATAAAGTTTGACCAGATTTTTTTAATACTTTCCATTTTAATACTTTTTAATACTTTTATTCAGCGAGGACGCAATTAATTGATCATTACATATATTACTATTCTATATAAATGCTGCTCTTTTGAACTTTCTATTTATCAAAGAATCTTCTAAAACAGTTTCTACAAAAATATGAAGCAGCACAACAGATTTCAACATTGACAGTAATAAGACATGTTTCTTGAGCAGCAGATCAGCATATTAGAACTCAGCTGTGCACCACAGGAATTAACTACATTTGAAAATATGTTATAATATATAACAGTTATTTTAAAATTGGAATATTATTTCACAATTTTACCTTTTTCTGTATTTTTAAATGCAGCTTTGCATGAAAACACTTATTTTATTCACAAATATTCACAAATGTGTGGATATTTTGGAAACTGTCATTTTTCCAAACACGTTTGCAAGTTCTCCATATTCTAAGTATGTTTTTAGTTCTTCTCTGAGATCACACTGATACTCCACATCCTCAGTCTTCTATCCATGAGTCTTGAGAGCAGAACACTAGCATCATAATGATTCAAGGTCATTACTCCGTGAATATTTCTTTCTTCAAATTTCAGTCCATTCATCTGTGGAGAATCAGCAATGTTTTCAGTTAAATCAGTTTAGTTTCAATGAGCCACTACACACGGGTTCTGGTTCGTTTTTGTGGTCTCGGAGGAAATAAATCTGGTTTAACTTAAGCCACAGCAGATCCTCCCACTATCTAATGGCTCTAAATCTGTTCTCAGCTTTTAGTCACAGCTGTATTAGGACATTCATAAGGCTTAAAATATGACTGTAATGGTGACTCAAGAGCAGCACTGTGTCTTTTGCAATATTGGTCAATATTATAAAAGAGATATATAAAGCTGATATATAGAGGATTCTCAAACAAACTTTCTGTGTATCCCTTTGTGACAATAACTTCTCCATTACAGCAATCCCTTGTCATCAGAAGGCTTAAAACTAAGAAAAACCTGAGAGCACTGACCAAAGCACTTCAAGCTCAAGAAGAGGCTGAGATACAGAGCATCAAGAAATGCTGTTTTTGATCAGGCTGAAGCCTTGATCTTGTCATTGTCACTCACTTCAAAGCGTTTGCTAATGTATGGGTCCTCCTGCTACTATCCAGAACTAACAGCAACACCAGAGTCTGTCTCCATCAGACAATTTCATCTTCCTCCTCCTCTCATCTCTCATCTCTGCCACTTTACCAATATGATCTTAATCTTTAATTAGCCTTGGTTTAATCTTTATGAATCACACATCATTTCATATTTTAATTTTTGATTTTTATCTTAATTTGGTGGAAAATTACAGTCTGATATTCAGTACTAAATCAATTATATGCACTTGGCTGTATTATTTCCGGCAGTGTATTTAAGAGCACAAACAGGCAACCATGGCTGTTTTTACATTCAATGCTAAGATATTTTTTACTTCAGTAAAAATAGCATATGCATGAATAAAAATTATTAATTTCTTTAAAAATGTAGAGTATTTGCGCTTTATCTGAATAGCGTGTATTGCACTGAGTAAACAATAAGATGCTATTTGTTGCTATTTATACCTGATGTGGACAGTATTTACCACTGTTTACACTATTTACATGTTTTTACACCTAATATAAATAGCTGCTATTTATGAAATTTAAAATCATGACAAGTTGGCAGCAGAATTGTGTTTAATTTCACAAATACTGGACTGAAATTCTTTATCTTAAGGCCAATTCACACCACAGATGCAGACCAACAGCACAACACTTTTGTGGAATAAATTATATTTTTGACCTGAATTAAACAAGTTAATTTAGATGTCATTTTAAGGTAAGCATTTTTTTCAGTGCAGCAATATTTACCAATGTAAATATACAAGCTGACACAGATTTAGTTTTTTTATACCTACACCTATGTAGGATTTCTCCAGCAAATGAAATGAAAATTATAGACTATTTCATTAGCCTAGGGCTCCACTATTGTGAACTACCCTATCAAAGCTGTTTTAATACACTTGCACAGTGAGACCAGATGGGCTCTGTTCGTTTTGTAAGGCTGTATTAAAACATGGGGTTATGCAGGTATCCATAGTTCTGTAGTGGTAATAACCAGCCCTGTGTATGCTAATAAAAAATGTCAGCAGGGAAGCCAGAGAAAGGTGACTTTCTGTTCTAACACAGCTGATCTATTAGCATAATACTGTACTGCCATATGGCGTTGGCATTACAATTATATACTGTAGGGTAGGGCATGCAAGTTCAAAATTATTGAACTGCTATAACAAGTCTGCATCAAAAGAAAAACCTCAAAATCATTAGGGTTGTTAAACTACATCCGAAATGAACTACATATAGACAACTGTACATTTTCCACTGCAATGATAAAAGTTTCTGTTTAATACGTTTGTTATTGTGTGAGGTAAGTGTTAAACCTCAGGTTGAAAGGTTGATGGTTTGATCCCTGCAGGAAGCAAAGGCATGTTCTCGCCATTGTTCCCTTTAGCAAAGCACTTAACTGCAGGTTTCTCCAGAGGGACTGTCCCTTTAATTATTTCACTGCACCATTTATGGCATCATAAAGTAAACTGACTGTATGGGCCTGATTATGTGACAGTAAATAGCAATGCCATCATTTTTTCACCGAAACAGCATTTCAGAAGCATATGACACCTTTTTGAAAAGAGTATCTTTTAAAGAATTTTATTTGTTGCTTAATTAATTCGTTTTCATAAAAATGCATTTTGTTCAGCATGCTTTCAAATGCATTAATGCAAAACACAAAATCACAACGTATCCTTTTCACAACACAAAATAAGTTTCATCTATGTAAACATTTAATTCACAGTAAGTATAATGAATTATTGCTGCAGTATAAGCAATGTAAACAGAAAGAGAGAGAGAGAACATAAAGCATAGAGTAAGATAGCATACAAGAGAGATGAAAATATCAATAAATATGCGTCCGTCAGATTGATCAGAGATGCATCCAGAGGAGGAAGACAGATGGCATCAAATACAGATTTTTACATTACAGTATGCCATGAGGGACTGTATACAGAGGCCATGCTAGAGACTGGCAAATTACTGCGAGTCACCCTGAAAGGGTGTATAGACTCATATGATACAGTGAAAACATTTACTGTTTTGGCAGTAAACTCTGTTATAGCACAAAACCTCATGGCTGTGTCATATCATATCTTTTGATGATGACACACTATGGATTTTATGTCAGTTACATAAGTTAGGTTTTAAAAGATTGAACAAGTGTGATCAGTTTGGATTCTTGCAAGAGTTTTGAAAATGTACACATTTTATGTGAAAACTGCACCAAAACGAATAAAATAACCTAATATGTTCACATTTTAGTTCAATTGTGGCCATGATTTAACTAAATTAAAACGATTGAAACAACTTAGTACAATGTGGCTACAATTTAACAAAATTAATAAATAGCCATAAGAACAAATGGTTCATTTATGGCCATTATATTTTTCCTGCATGTCATGTGTTTTGTCAATTTAAACTCTGGTCTGTTCTTTACTCAAACTTAGTGTTTGGATTCTAAAGACTCGATGCATACTGTAAGATTTTGAAAGAAGTCTCTTCTGCTCACCAAGGCTGCATTTATTTAAAAATATAGTACTATTGTGAAATATTTTTACAATTTAAAATAAAAATTTTGTATGTAAATTTATTGTAAAATGTACTTTATTCCTGTGATGCAAAGCTTTTTTTTTCATTTTTTAAGCTCAGTCCACATTCTTTTGTAAAATTTCTTCATATGTGTTCCACTGAAGACACGTCACAGGTTTGGAATGACATGGGGGTGATTAAAAGATGATAACATTTTCATTTTTGGGGTGGTGAGGTCATACACAGCCAGTCTGTAGATGATGTCACAGGTAAACTGAGCAGACTTATTGAAGTTTATAAATCTTTCCCAGTCTTTCAGTCAGTCTATTGTTCTGTCTGTATCTATTTCTTTCTGTACATCCCGTTTCCTTATATACATCTCCATCATTTAACCCCAAGCATCTCTTGTATTTTTGTTCTTGAATGTCCTTTGCTTTAAAAAATGCATTAAAAAGCTCAGCCCAGCTCTTTGCCCATACTGTCTTTAAAGTATATATATACCTCAGGATCCATTTAAACAAGTAGGTGCTCAAAATCTCACCTTCCCTTGTGCCTGATAAGGTCTGATTAGATTTACTCACCCCTCCCTTATCTCTGCGGATTCACTTAGCTGACCAAAGCATCTTAATCTCACACTATCTGATCTTCACATCTTGGCAGAAGAGAGATGCCTCTGTCACATTCAAGGAGTTTCAAAGAGGAAAAACAATCGGTCTCCCACTTCGGCCGGCTCTCGCTCACCGTCGACTCCCCTCACCACCGATCTCCCTCTTTCTCACCTCCCTCCCTCTCCTCTAGGGTTCCTAAAAGCATGGTGTCTGCTGGAATGTGATTAGTGTTGGCCGCCGGAGCACTCAGCGGGAGGAAGCTTGCGCCGTGCCGCTGAACTACGGTGCCCTGGAGGGACAATCAGTGCTGAGTTAGCACTACTCTCTTTTCTCTTCTCCATCTCTACCTGTGCCTTCAAATCTGATTGATCCTCCATTGAATTATTAGGGTGTGTGCACTTGCTTTCCAGCAAAAAATGCTGGCAGCCTGTTAGATCATAAGTGTATCTCCTCAACCAAGGTCACTTTTTCCCCTCTTGTTTTGGATTCCCTGGGCTAATGAACTTCTGCGTCCACCGCTAAAGCCCTCCACAGTCAGCATAAGAGAGCGAGCGGAGAATGAATGAAGGTTGAAAAGCTCAGAGGCGGATAAAGGACTCGTCTTTGAACTTTTCAGTCTTTGACAAGCCATAAAGAAGAGATACAACTTCTGATCTTCACACTTTCAGCGCTGCCCCTAAAGATTAATTTCAGGAACATGAAGGTGGAAGTTATGTCCTGGCAGTGACTAAGAGTCTAGAATGACGTTCTACAAAGGGAGAGCCATTGATTTTTGAAGTTTCATAAAATCAGCATGCATAAAATTCGAGATGAAACTTCACAAGAGCTCAGCAGGCCTGGGATTGTGCCAAGGGGCTAACTTCAAAATCAAAACTAGTTAAAGGACAGGACAGTTTTTATGACAGTGAGCTTAACTGTTCAACTTTATGCAGCCTTTTGTGAAATGTATTTTTGAACAAAAATAAAGAATAGCTTGTTCAAGAAGCATTTGGCATGATGGGCTGCATGATTTCCACACTTGACTTTGACGTCATGATGGCATTTCTATGTAGTCCATTCCCCTAATAACAAGAGCAAACCATCATTATGCTTTCAGACTGAACCGATTGTGTTAATGTGGTAAAGAGTTTTGCTGGTTAGCATAGGCCCATTAGCCCCTGCTGGTTGATACCAAAACTAAACCATTTGGTTCTAAAAATGCATCTTTCTGCTTTGACAGACTTTCTGAAGTAGCTGTGAATTCAGATTAAACAAAAGTCCTGTATCATTCAATCAACTGCCATTGACATGAATACAAATGGGTTGTTTTTTTTTTTTTTTTGCTTTAGTCATAGTCTTGACATTTGACAGAAATATCCTTTTTCTTCTTCAGAAAATATTGTAAATGCATATTGTCATTATTTATATTTTGCTGTTTTTATATTATCATTATCAGTATATTTTAATAACAATAATTCAGTTAGCATCATGATTTGCATTTATCCTTAAATATTTTAAAAAATTAACATCATCTTCAGCCATTTTGTTTATGAGATTAATGCTAATGGGTGTCTTTCACCAGAAATACTGTACACTATCGGAAGATCGGAAGAGATTTTCATGTTTTCAAAAGAACTCTCTTTTGCTTACCAAGCCTGCATTTTATTTGATCAAAAATACAGTAAAAACAGTAATATTGTGAGATATTATTACACTTTAAAATAACTGTTATCTATGTGAATATATTTTAAATGTACTGTAATTGGAATGCAAAGCTGAATTTTCAGCATCATTGCTCCAGTCTTCAGTGTCACATGATCCTTCAGAAATCATTCTAATATGCTGTTTTGGTACTTTCCAGGATCCTTTGATGAACAGAAATTTTAAAAGAACAGTATTTATTTTAAATAGAAATCTTTTGTAACATTATAAATGTCTTTACTGACACTTTTGATCAATTTAATGGATTTCAAAAAATGTACTGACCCCAAACTTTGAACAGTAGTGTATATAAACCTCCCTGGTCATAATATACCTCCTCATCCACATTTAATGTAGTGGCATCAGTGGTAAAAATCCTTTGAAATTCAAAAAATTTGATGCAGGGTTTTAGCACCTGTGTGAGCTCCACGATCTTGCCAAATCCCGAAAGGCTGTGCTCAGTCACACGAAAGCCCCCCTTTCTGATTTCGGGTGCACTGTCTACTCTCCACGGCACAATGAGGAAATTGTGCTGACTACTCGTCCTTGCAAAGTCCTCATTAGCCTAATGAAAGCCTTCAAACGCAAAAACCAAACAAGGGTTCTGGGAGGTTATTAGGAAAATTACACCTCCAGGAGGGCCAGGGTACGAGAGTTGGTTGGGAGGAGGAGGGGGGGGGGGGGGGTCTTGCTCATTACTTCACGCTCTGCAAATCGCTAACTAATTTAGCCCCACTACCATGCCATTTCTACTTCTATGGATAATTTTCAAAGAACTGTGAGTGAGAGTATTCATTGATTTCTCAGAATACGCATGCACATCAAGACTGATGTATGAACAGAAATGAAATATACTGAGTATTAGGTGACACATCAGCGGAATCAGCAATCATTTCCTGCAGTCAATCTAAACCACTGCTGATAAATGATCTGCTAAGCTAAAGGAAAAATAATAGACACAATTTTAAATCTGTTTGGGAAAAATGCTTGCGTTTTCCATGACGTTTTTTCCTGTTATGTAATTCTAAACGTGTTTTTATAACATAGAAGAACAGTAAAAGTGCAGTCACTGCTAAATGTTTTGACCTTGTTGAACTGTAATGTAATGAGCTTCTGAAATAAGCACTTTTGTACTGTTTAAACTGTCATAATCTGGGTTGTTCACCAGTCTCAGACAAAAGGAACCTAAGTAATTATTTTCTAATGCATACAATCTGTATAATCAATAAAATATGATAAAACAGCCATGTTTTATTACGACAAAAGATAAAGTTTGCAAACTTTGACATCTCATGAGGCTATTTAATAAAAGTAATACAAGATTATTTAATTGGATCTATTTAGAATGATATAATAGGACATATTTAGAAGTAGAATGGCTTTCCCTTGCAAATTCGATTCAACACAGAATGCAATATTACTGGCATCTAACCTTTATCTGTAGAAGCCCTCTTTGTTTCATGGCCTGTGTCATGGGTTGCCAGATCCCCCTCTTTTGGTCCTGGTGGTGCACTTGGAGACAGGCCTAACAAGGCGTGGCCAAGAGAAAGACCATTCTGATGTAAATCTAAAGGGAAAGGAGGGGCATATAAACAGATTTTACAAACAAAAGACACAGATACAAAAGCCTGACCCGTGAAGTCCAATGTTCCAATGTGGTAGGTGTAAAATTTGTTCTATACAGATTTGAATTTACTGCATATGTTTTTGTGAAGATGTACACTACCATTCAAAAGTTTTTTTAAATATTTTATTCTGCAATGATTCATTACATTAATCGACAGTGAGAGAAAATACTTTTATAATGTTATAAAAGATTTCCACAAAAATATTAAGTAGTTTTCAACATAAGGAACATTTCCTTGAGCAGCAAATCAGCATATTACAATGATTTCTGAAGGATCATGGGACATTGAAGACTGGAGTAATGGCTGCTGAAAATTCAGCTTTGCATCATAAACTACAATATATTCAAATATTGCAGAAAACAGTTAGTTTAAATTATAATAATATTTCACAATAGTATTGTTTTCGATACTAATTATGATTAAATAAATAGAATCTTGGCATGCATATAACTCCTTTCAAAAACATAAAAAAATCATACCGATCCCAAACTTTTGAATGGTAGTGTGCAATGTTTTAATTCAATAATGAAAGGTTCACTCATATCTTGTACTGAACAAGCTTTAAAAACTCTTAACAAAATACAAGTAGATAATATTATCTCAAAAAGCCTAAAAAATATTACAAGATTTAAACTTAAATTTTGTCAAAAATAAGATTTAAAACACATACTGCTTCCCAAATTATATCATACCATTGGCATCCGATATCTTGGGTAAGGTTTATAATGTGTCTGATAATAGACTGAAAAAAGTAGAGAGCATTATCTGTAATTGCATAGTTTTAGTTCCGGTTAAAGCAATGCACATGAACTGCTCTGATGGCTTTGCTTTTAGTAGATTCTGTGATATCACCTTATTCTTAATTCTAAAAGCACATTTGTAAGGTTATATGTGTAGTTTCACATTATCGTGAGAGCATAGTGCTAAGTGCTCAGGGACCAAACTCTGCTGAAATAGTAAGTTTGGTTTTAGCCATATGAGAGGATACAGACAAAAATGAAAATGTAGAAGTATACATATTATTACAGCTAACACGACTCCAATGACAACTAAAATCTTGAAGTTATATGCAACGTAGACTTTGTAATATGACACTGAGGAATAAAACAAAAGACAAGACTTTTCTGTGATCAAGCAGACGTACGTGGCCGGTCAGAAGAGCTCTCTGTGTGGGCAGGAGAGCTGGACACGCTGCTGCTCTGTCTGGAGGATAAGTGGCTCCCTGACCTGCGTCCATCATCCAAAGAGGGGACAGGTGACGGGCTGTCTGGAACTCGCTCCTGATAGTGAACACAAACATGAATGAATTAATGAATGAATGAGGCATTTATATAGTGCTTTATTGTGTATTGCTGTACACCCAAAGTGCTTTACAATCATATGGAGATCTCTCCTCAACCACCACCAGTGTGCAGCATCCACTTGGATGATGCGACGGAAGCCACAGTACAACATCGCCAGTGCACAGAGAGATAGAACCAATTCAGAGGAAGGGGATTATTAGGAGGCCATGATTGACAAGGGCCAGAGGAGGGAATTTGGCCAGGACACCTGGGTTACACCGCTACTCTTTTACGAGAAGTGCCATGGGATTTTTATTGACCACAGAGAGTCAGGACCTCGGTTTAACGTCTCATCCAAAGGACGGTGCTTTTACATTAGTCATTATAATCTGTCACATAGTTTAGATAAAACTGTAATAAATTCTAAATAATTGCAGAGGAACTTTCTCTGCTGTGAAACTTAAATACTGTTCTAAATAGTACACTGAGTGAAGAATAAATATAAGTAATACTTAAATTAAAATATGAACAGATCTGGGTAACATTTTACAAGAAGGTTTCATTTGTTAACATTAGTTAACTAACATAAACTAACAATGAAAAATCTGATTATTGATTGAGCCCAACATTTACTAATAAATTATTCAAATCAAAAGTTGTATTCAATTCAATTGAATTCAATTCAAGTTTATTTGTAAAGCACTTTTCACGATACAAATCGTTGCAAAGCAGCTTTACAGAAAATAAATATATACATGTATATTAGGAGTAGGTTATTAGTAGTGACTATGGCAGAAATGTACAGTAAAAAATTAATGCAGTTAGTTACAAATTACATGTAATCAAACAGACAGTGAACACTATTAACTGCAATGATTATATGTTGCGATTAAAATGTGGTAGTTTTATATGTTGTTCCAGGGTTAGCATTATCTGAGGTCTTCTGGGTGTATCTATTAAAGTTATTTAACCCTAGCGTAGGGTTACGTTTTAGTCCCTTGGGGTCAGATAGACCCCAAGCTTTTACAGAGCAATTGCATAAGGAAATATACATTTTTAATATGACAAACTATATATCATTTTTTTCATTTACTTCTCAACTATACATTCATGCTGTGTTTTTGTGGATATTTGATCGTTTTTTTACCTATTTACTGCACAATTATTTAACTACGCCATAAATTGGCTTATGAATTTTTTTTGCCCTAAATTAAATATAAAAGGTTTCTAAATATTGGCCCATGTGTTAGGGATAGAATACTGCCATCTGCAGGTTAGAATAAAAAAAATTAGGAATTATAGTTAAAGAAATAAAGTGCAATGACCACATATATCCAGCAGAGGTCCATAGGGACTCATTCATTTTCAGTTCAGTTTCAAGTCAGTTTTTCTTCATGTTTTAGCTTCTCCTTGCAACTTTATGATATATATTTTGTGAATATATATTTAAACATTCTAAAATATATTAAAAATCTATATTTTTGTCAAAGGATAGAATTTGTTGTTGTTTTCTGGTGTCTTTTGAATTGTCTGCTTTTGCAAATTATTTTACATAAATTTGCAGAAATGTCTCTCTCTCTGTGTGTGTGTGTTATGTCTACCCCTTCACATTGTTATGCATTTATGTTCTGTGCATTTTATTTGCCAAAATCAAAAAAATGCCTTGGACACCTATGTCACACCTGTGTGTGTGTGTGTGTGTGTGTGTGTGTGTGTGTGTGTGTGTGTGTGTGTGTGTGTGTGTGTGTGTGTGTGTGTGTGTGTGTGTGTGTGTGTGTGAGTGAACATGTTTGTTCCATGTTGCATTTGTGCTCTAGTACCAGTCCTTCATTTATGAGTGGACATTTTCAGATTTATGCCAAACTTGTTGATTTTATATGCCAATTTCTATAAAAATGCACTCACACACAGTCATTGCAGTCACACACATGTGTGTGTTTGTGTGTGTGCGCATGAGATGGAATGTTCGTTCCAATTTGTATTTGTGCTCTTTATAAATATCCAGGCCTTTATAAAAATGTAAAACATTTCAGATTTATACTGGGTTTACTACTTTTTTTGACAAATGAAATAAACAAAAAAAAGAAGTTTTTTCACTTTTCCCATTCATTTTCGATGTGGGGTCAATCTGACCCCAAGGACCTTAAACGGTAAAAAAAAATTTACACACCTTTAGAACAACCAAATCAAGTCCAATTTTTTTGTGTGTGTTTAGATAGAATATTTAGGAAAAGTCACAGAGTCTCATGCCCCTGAGATGAAGGGAACATTTTTAAAAAATAAAGGAAAATGCCATTGGGGTCAGATAGACCCCAAGGAGTGATTAAGGGTTAAGGGACCTGAGCTAACATGGACTAACAGTTGTATTTTTATTAACTACCATTAACAAAGATGAATAAATACTGACAAATGAAAAATTACATTTGTTTGTCAAAAAACACAAACAAATGTATTGCTCATTATTAGTTAATGTATTAAATATAGTTAACAAATGGAAGCTTATTGTAAAGTGTTACCAAAATCGGTCATTATTTATTCACTTTTATTCATTCCAAACTAGAATGCTTTTACTTTTTTTATGGAATACAGTAAAAAAAAAAAAAAAAAAAAAAAAATTGATCTTTTCATTGATCTTTTCCATACAATTTATAATTTTATTTTATACTGTAAGCACTATAAAAGCACCACAAACGTAGTCTACAAAGCTAGTGCACTACACTCCAAATAACATTTCAGTCACTATGGTCACTGTGAGTTGTTCTTGTATGAAAAATGTGTTATAATTTATTTAATTTTTTTTACATCCAAATCCAATTATTCAGGTTTCTTTACATGTTGATATTATATAAAAGTAAATATAAAAGACAGACCTATATAAACCTATATATTCACCCTGGGCCTTATAGGTAACATATATCACGCTTGATATAGGGCAATACATGTCAAATATCACATTTCCGCATAGGTGAAGGGACAGAAATCGCTCAGATTTCATTAAAATACCTTAATTTCTCTGTCAAAGATGAACAAAAGTTTTATGGGTTTGGAACAATATGAAGCTAATTAACATACCTGATGACAGAATGTTAATTTTTGGGTAAACTTTCCCTTTAAATTTCTTAAGAACAGTATGTAGAGTTTGTGTCCTTGTACCTTTATAACTGACGTCACCATTCTGGACGGGACACTCTGGACCTGAGCAGCAGCTGCCATATTGGCAATAGTGTTGAGATGGTTCATCTGGTTCATTGCCATAGTGACCGAGGCAGGAGCCAGACTGACTGGAATCAAGGGATGTGGCATCATCATGAATGGAAGTTCCAAACCTGTACAGAAACACACACAAAAATAATTATACCTTAATTAATGACCCTTAACTATAATCTAATACGTATTTCTGCATAAACGCTTTATTGCACTGCAGGAAACCCCCCAAAAAATTTAGCATTCCAAAATCAAACTCATTAAAATAACACATGCTGCACCAACAGTTTGAGGATATTAAGACACACTCATCACACTGTAAGGGAAAACATCTTGTAAATAGTTCCAAATTATGATGCTTCACATTATGAAATTTCATCAGTTTCTGCTTTGTTAGAGCTCTCTTTAAAGATGAGCCATTATGGCACAGCATGTCTACAAGTATAACAAGAGCTGCTGGAGTCTGTTCCTCAAACCAATTAGCTGCTTCTCAGACTGCTGCAAACGTCTTCATACATAACAACCCTGTGATAAATTAGACCACACACTCTATTTGTAGCACAACAAGCTACGTGACAGCAAGACTGCAGTACATACGCCTGCTGTGTGACCGGTGTTTTGCTTGTTTTAGTGTGCTGATACAATCCCTCGCAGCACTCTAACAGTATTAAGCTTTATAGGAATGTGAGCGGATATTCTCCAGAGAGGAATAACGGCAGAAAAAGGAAATGGATCTTCTCACAACTGAACAGGTCAGGGCGTAAGGTTACAGTCAGCCACTCTGCGGCCGCCCATACACCGCCGCCACTTTGAAAGCGAAGGATGAAAGAGAGACAGAGAGAGAGGACATTTCTCTCAAAGACTTTTTCATTTCCCATCAGTCGCCTTAAGAGACGCTCCTGAACTGTGTTGGCCTTGTGGTAATGGATTCACTAGGGTTGATACTCGCGGAAGATGATGAGAAGGAAGGCCAGGAGATGATGAGCCCTTTGGAGGTGATAGTTTTCAAGACCTTCTATCTCCCTCTGCTTTTCAACCAAATACCAGGCAGCTCTGGAGGTCAGAGGTCACCTCTTTGCCACAGAGACTTGAAGGGCCACTTACAAATGAAAGTTCTCCTTCCTTTCGTCATGACATTTTTAGTCAGAGACGGAGAGAGAAAAAAAAGCCCCTGATTTTCATGAAACAGATGACACGCAGATCAGTCACGGTGATCGGGCGACAGAAAGGAAGTGAAAGGGAGATCAAAGAAAGCCATTGAGTGCTGAGGAGATTGATGTATGGATGGAAAAGGGATCTGAGCCAAGCAGAAGCACATGCCAAGAACATGCTCCGTCTTCTTCACTAGGCGTCACTAATATTCTTAAAGTCAAAACGACCATCCGCACATTCGCCTTTTCAAGTGGAATTTAAACTGCCATATTACGCTAGAAAATGCTGATAGGAGCAATATCTGGCCTTCTAAGCGCATTCGGGCAAGGGCCAAAGTGGCAAGGAAACACTAAAGCCCCTCCCCATCCAAAAAATAAAACACTTTTGAATGAGACTGGAACTCAGCCAAATGCATCAACATCCGTCACCCTTCATCCGTATCTCAAGGGGCCTATGTCTCAGCTTCTGCTGCAAAAAGAATAACAATGCGATCCGCAAGCGTCTGTTAATGCTGCAGTACCACTGAGGCCTGTTTCTCAAACACATGGTGGCCGATATCACTCACGAAGAGCTTTCAATCTTTATTTACCTAAAACAAAAGAGCCCAGGGCTAAAAGAAATTGGAGGCGCGCCATTTTAAAATATCCCCCCGCAGCAGTTGCCATTGTGTGCTTGAGCCCGAGCTATTGTTAGAGTGTAAATGATTTTGACAGGAAGTTGCAAATTGTATAAATATTTAGCGTTTAATAAAAAAGGAGAAACAAAACAAGCGAAAGCTGAGGAAAGGAAACAAAAGAAGTCTAATGACAGGGCTGGGAAGGAGCCAAGTACTCGGCTGGATAAATCCAAACACAACAGGGATCTTGGTACAAAAATGGGCACAAAACTGTTGCGTAAAATGGTGTGGAGAAACAACAGAACAACACCACACCTGGAAAGGATTCAAACGAGAAACAGCAACAAAAAATATACAATGTAGCCTGCTGCTTAGAATGAAGCGTGAAGATTTGTACATGCTGATTATCACATGATATTGTTTGAGCTAAATAAGGAATCATTTCAAACAATGTCTTTAAGTCTTTGAATATGATACACTCTGTTTCCTGAACTTTTTTAAAGCATTAGAGGAAAAAAATAGAATGTTTTTTTATATGTTTCGTGAGACGGAATAAATGTTAGATAATCTGAAAAAAAAAAAAAAAAAAAAAAAAAAAATTACCTTATATGAAAACAGCACATTTTAAACACATATGTGTCCTTAAATGAGTCATTATGGCCTGTCCCACATCAAAAGTGAGTGTTGTATACTGGCGTCTGGAAAAAACTAAACTCAAGTCTCAAGTCTGAGTCTAAGCCAATATTTTCAGGAGTATTTGGACTTGGCCTGGACTTGGATTTGACAAGTCATATAAAATATGGTCTTGGACTTAGATTGAAGATGGACTTGAGACTGAGTCCAGTCTTATGCCTTTTCAACTGCATCTAATATTTAAAATCATGTAACAATGTCACAAATTTGACATTGCATTGTAATAAAACAATTGGTTAAATATTAAAATAAATAAATAAACAAGTAAATAAATGAATGAATGACAAAAAAACCTTCAGATTTAAAAGTATCACACATTTTTCATGCAACCCAGCAAGGTATGATTTCCCCTAATACAAAAAAGTAACATTCCTTAAACTGTGACATTTATAACATCATTTCAACCAGTAAATAATCTCTAGTTTTCTTAATTTCTTCATAATTATAGTGTGGACTGAATTCCTTATTTTCAAAAATTTAGCTCAGCGTCCCAAGTTTTTGTAAGAAAAATTGTCAAACAACTCTCAAATTTTATTTATGGCAAATACAAGTTTATCAATAACTATTAAACTAAAATTTGGTACTAGATATCCCCTTTTGAGTCCCTTTGAAATTTGCAGTCTAGTTATACTTGCAACCTTGTAACTCATTCTGCCTTATTTTATACCCTATTCAACAGATTAAAAAGTAAAAACTAAAAACTTCAAAAGTTAGATTAATTATACACAGAAATGAGGCTTCTGATTTTCTTAGTGCTACTGGAACCCCTTTCCTCTTTATTGCTACTTTAATCTCAGTCATAAAAGTTTCTGCTCATGTCATGTGCTGTAACCCCTGCAGGTAACACAGCAGTTGTCTTTTCCTCAGGCCAACCTCCCCTGAGACAGAGACCACCGGCAGGTGTGTGTGAAAGGAAGAGACTCTGTCTGTGACACATACATCTGAGAAGCATTTGCTGGCCTGACAGCACTGATCCCACTTCTATTTCTCACACACTACAATATCTCCGATTAATTATTAACCTACGATAAGACAATTTGTTTTCTCAATTTCCCCATTAAATGCCATTAAAGGCATTTAACGTGTTCCAGCCTGACAGCCGTATATAAAACAGTAGCGATAGACAAGCTTTATTTCCCAGACAAAGGTGCGGTTGCCAGTAAGCAGCTGTGGTCTAGGTGTTTAGTCTGTGTGTTTAGCTCTGGTCTTTGTAGTGGTTAGACACCATGGAGTAATTTCCACATTCCCGTCAGCAGGGGGTGGGGGAGGGGATTATGGAAAACCGGAAGTCTTGTTTCTCCTTTAGATGAAATTAATGATGTCTCCATGTGCTTACTGTTGAGTTACTTCCCTTATGGAAATAATCACAAAACAAGCAACAACAACCGCAGGGGAACAGAAAGGGATAAAAAAAGAGAGATGGAAAAAGGGGTTATGTGGTGAGGCCCTTAAAGGGTTTTGGGGCCTCGTTCGGGGAAAGTTAATGAAGGCGCAGGTATTTTGATACGTAGATGAAAAGAACTTGGGAGGTTGCGATTTTCAGTCTTTGGTTGTGAGAGATGAGATGATCTAGGGCTGAGAAAATAAATAAATTGAGCTCAAAATTTATTCTTAATACAGAATATAAGATTTGCTCAGAGCAAAATTGGAGAAGGAAGTATTAACAGGCAGTGTGCTGAACTACAGTGCTCTCCCACACTCCCACTGTTTGTCTGGTCAGAGGAACACGCAGCTGAGTTATTGAGTGCTCAAGACAGAGAACATCACACATACACACACTTTTGCCACCCACAGCCACACAGAGACTCAGAGAGGCAGTCGTCCCAACCAGCTGCTTGTGATTACTTGTGTTTACAATGAGCATCAGGCATCTGCTGCGTGTAATCCAAAACATACACACACACAGAGAGAGAGAGAGAGAGAGAGAGAGAGAGAGAGAGAGAGAGAGAGAGAGAGAGAGAGAGAGAGAGAGAGAGAGAGAGAGAGAGAGAGAGTCTGTGGAAAAAACTTGTGCACAAAAACACATACACATTATTAAAGCACAAACACATACAATTAAAATCTGTGTTTGGTCATTTTACTGAAAATAAACAACTAATAATCAACTAATAAACTAAGACAAATATTGCATTTGTGTGTATTTTCAACACCTGTTACTGTTATCTTTAAATTTTAAGTACTAGATAGTGCTCAAGTACTGTATGGAGGATGACTACTTCTATTCAAGCAGCAACATATACTGTATATCCCAGTTTACACAGTTATTTAAAGCAGCACAGCCATTTCCATTTGTAACAATAAGAAATGTTACCTGAGCACTAAATCAGCATATTAGAATGATTTCTGAAGGATCGTGTGACACTGAAGACTGTTAGTTCTGTAAATTCTTAGACTGTACATTTAGCTTTGCAATCACAGGAATAATTTACTTCTTCATTTACATAGGCTACAGTAAAAAAAAAAAAAAAAAAAAAAAAAAAAACACCTTTTGAATGGTGGTGTATTTTGTGTGGGAATATGGTCACTAAAAACACAATTATATATATATATAACAGGCTAGCAGGGCTATGCTAACCAGCCAAAAAGTGATCTCTTGGTCTTGAACCTAACAACATGGGTCATCAAATGACATTTTTTTTGTGACGGGACTACCTCACTAGCTATGTTTCCATCCAAAAATTCGAATTAAATTTATGCGCAAAACTGGAATATTGCATAAAACATTTGCGAATAAAGCACCGTTTCCATCCAACGAGTCAAAGAGAACAAAATCGTCACTTCCTTGTAGACTGTGGCACTAAATATCACTAAAAATACAGGAGAAGCCACTGAATATAATAATTTTCATATATATGACATAAATTACTATACATATTACATATATGTATTATATTACATATAATTACAGTCGTGTAAGATAATTATACAGAAATACTTTGACGACAGACTTTTCAGAATGACCATAACAACATATGGATGCTGTGAACGAGATCGGTCCGCTGTTAGTCAAGTTATCCCGTCCCATAGCGCAAAGTCACATGACTTTTTCGATGCGCATGGAGGAATTTATTCAGTAAATGTGTTTCCATCGTAGTTTATGCACATTTTTTCTTACCGGATAAAAAAATGATCCTACTCAAATGTGGGCATAAGTTTTTATGCGCATTTTTTTAATTTATGCGCATTTTAGCGTTTCCATCCAGCGTTTTTTTATGAATGAATGAATGAATGAATGAAGCATTTATATAGCGCTTTATTGTGTATTGTTGTACACCCAAAGCGCTTTACAATCATGTGGGGGGGTCTCTCCTCAACCACCACCAGTGTGCTGCATCCACTTGGATGATGCGACGGCAGCCACAGGACAACGGCGCCAGTGCGCTCACCACACACCAGCTACAGGTGGAGAGGAGAGCAAGATAGAGCCAATCAAGTGGATGGGGATTATTGGGAGGCCATGATTGACAAAGGCCAGTGGAGGGAATTTGGCCAGGACACCGGGGTTACACCCCTACTCTTTACGATGAGTGTCATGGGATTTTTAATGACCACAGAGAGTCAGGACCTCGGTTTAACGTCTCATCCGAAAGACGGTGCTCTTTTGACAGTATAGTGTCCCCGTCACGCCCCCGGGCGTTAGGACCCACACAGACCACAGGGTGCGCACCCCCTGCTGGCCTCACTAACACCTCTACCAACAACTACCTAGTTGTTACGATAATACGATAATACGATAATCCAAAATGCGCATAAAAATAGGTGGATGGAAACGCAGCTACTGACTGTGATTCTGTTTTGTACCTCTCATAGTACAGAAATGACACATTCCTTTTAGTTCCAGTTAGCTGCAACCAAACATACTGAGTCTTATCAAATCTGTTTCACAAGCACATTTCAGAGAGAACAACTAAATTCAACTCAACAAACTCTCCCTTTGCTTTCACACAATCTCTATGACTCTAATTATAAAAAGTGCTCACTCAGTGTAGCAAAGTCTTCTCACATTTTGTCTGTCTCATGTTTCAGCTTTTTTTCCTAAAGGTCACTGTATTCCATACGACAGCTTCATTATGGAAAGAAAACCTAAATTCGACCTCAAGTGTTCAAAACAAAGGGGAAAAAGTTGTATTAATGATAACACTACATCCCCATTCACTTATGAGTCAAGACTACATCTAATTATGCATTTTGCTGTAATGGATAAAACTTTTGTGACACAAATGCAGTAAAATGCACCATTCTTTTATCCCTACAGCTCAGTTGAAGTTTTAGTCTTGTAACATGGCTTTGGTCTGGAATTCAGAACCTAAAGTCTTTGTGTAAATCTGGGCTTTTGTCTTATTAGAATATTTATGACTATTTCCAATGTACTAAAGGTAATAGAGAATCTAGGAAAAAAATCTGCCATCATTTAGTCACTCTCTCCCACCAACCATTAATTGCTTTATATTAACAGATTTAATTTCTTTTTTATTCTGAGAGTGTATAGAAAATATAAACAGAAGCTCACATGTGCATATTTGATGCTAAAACATATAGTTGACGCACAACAACAAACCTCAATGATTCTCACATCAAGCAAGCATGCTAGAACTTCTGTTTTCCATATTTGATGAGTTCTATGTATGTGTGCTGATCACTGTTTATATGGAAATAAAATCCTAAATTAAATCTGTTTAAAGTGAATCCATCTCTTCAGAAGACTTAAACTGAACAATTCACATAGATTATAGTCTCTTGGTCACTATTGGTTATTGTCTACATTACTGATGAAATTATGATGCTGTTAATGACTCAGCACTAAAAAAGTATATTTTCATCAGTGGAGAGTTTTTGAGGAAAGTTTGCACCACCCCAGTGATGTCATCTTTTGTTCAGTGACTCCTCTGAGAATTTTCTTTATTCATGTTTCATTTCTATGCTGATTCTAAAATGATGTTATAGGAATTAAAAGGAAAAAAGGGGGAAATGTTCCACTTCATTAACTGTTCTTCTTTTATCATCCAATTTTTCCTAATTATGTTCTGCAGGAATCCCATTTCTTTTCTATTACATTTTTTGGGGAAGTTCGGCTTATCTGTCAGCTCAATCCCATGAGAGTGAGAGACAGGCTCTAATGGATGTGTGGATGTGCTCGAGGAACTGCAGCCCTGGAGTCCACAACATATTTCTTGACTTGACGTCCTCCATCTTTACCGCTTATCTTCTCTTACAAATAATGCATGTACTGATATAGACTATATACAGTATTTGCAAATATATATTATTCATAGTAAGAGTACCAAAATTAATAGGTTTATCTATGAATTAGTGGTGGCTCAGTGAGTAGCATTGTTGCCTCACAACAAGAAGGTGGCCAGTTTGAGTGCCAGCCAAGCCAGGAGGTCTTTCTGTATGGAATAGACAAACTGATACTACATTATCTGTAGGTGTGAGTGTGAATGTCTGTGGACTGGACTGGCCATCCACCCAGGGTGTATCCTTGTACATTGCACAAAACTGTGGGATGGGCTGGGATAGACAAGCTGTTTAAAAATGGATTGATATTATTATAGATCTAACCTAAAAGTGGGGAAAGACACTTTTGTATTAATGTCAAAGGTCATGTGTCCTATCACACTCAATGTTATTTTGGAATTACTTTCGTATTTTAGCTTGATCTCCAAAATAAATAAATAAATATGCCACGGCAACTGCATTAAATTATTAGCTAATAAAAAAAAATAAAAAAATTCTCAAGAGACCAAATATTCAATTTATGAAGACAAGCTTCTTGAGTTTTCATGGTAATGTTAATAAATTACCATTAATAAAAGAACATGAATAAATATTGGTATTTTAAATATATTAATAAATTTCAATTTTGATTTTAAGAACATTTTTGCTTTTTCGTGTTGGGTCACCACTCAATTTCCAATGTAAAGTCAATTTTCTGAAGCAAAACCTGTCGAGAATTTCATATCTAAAAAGGCCCTTGTGTACAATACGCATAACTGCTTTTAACTAGTTTCATGCTGTCTTTTACCAACTTAACTTCAACAAGACACATCCTCTCTAAATTCCTTCTTTGACAGGACAGTGTGACTATATCCAGAGCCCTCCACTTCCTGCTCGGGGGCACAGCTGTTATAAGAACCTCTATTTAACCAGAGATGAGCTCATATCCTGGTAATCATGGCAGAAGGGGAGCTGCTAAAAACAGTGTTCCAATCACCAACTGGATCAGTGCCACTGGAGTTCTGCTCGAACACTGTCGTATCTGTCTAGCCAGCCTCATACATGCCACACATCCCTACAGATCTGTTCAATCTTCAGGGTTTAGATGTATCACATTTCTCTGACTTAGAGTACTATTCTGGGAACAGTTTGTGTTTGTCAAATGTAAATAATTATATGACCAGTGGATGAGGGTCCACGTTCAAAACAGGCAAAGCCGTCATTGTGTCAGTATTAAAATTACACGCCACCGAACCTGAGAGATGGAAAGAAGCAGACATTTTGAAGATGGATATAACAATAAAGGAAAGAAAGTTGAAAAGAGCTGTTCTGCACCACTCAGCTCTCTTCAGCTGTATTAATATTCCACACCAAGAGTCCACACTCAAGGTTATTCTCACTCTAAATTGCTGAAGATAAAAAAAGCTCCTTCTTATTAGCATTTGTGGGTAAAACCTGGCTAATCTTATTCACACTTATCCCTCTCGCTGTGACATCCTGGCCTCTGTTTTCACTTTTTCTCCACAGAAAGGTCACAACCTCATTTTCATGGTATTTTCTTGCTTAAATCTGCTTACAATGCACCGTTTCTGAAAAATAAGCACCGCATCACTGGACAGTCTCTAGAAAATAAGTACTGCATCATAGAATAGTGGCAATTTCTCTCTTTTATTAAAGCTGCAGTATGTAATTTTTTTACTTTAAAAATATTTTACTTATTTTAAATGATTCATACTATGTTGGTTTAAAAAAAGGAGAAGTAAATACTGTATAGCAAACTGTATGTTTAAGTGTCCCCACTGGCGCAACCAATGATAATTGAGTTTAGGGCATGACTTCCTGTAGTTCCAACCAGTGACAGACAGGGGAGTGTTTGTTGTGTTATTGTAAAGGCTGGAATTCACGATTTTTGTGCCAAATTAGAGTCTGGAGAAGTCGATGATAGTTGCCAAAAGTCAAAGCCAGTCTGCAGATTGTTAGATATTTTGAGCTAATTTTAGAACACATATTGTTTTCATTTGTCATATGTCTCATAGCTACAATGTTCACATTTCTGCGTGATTTTGTTGTGATCGGAATAACTTTAAAGTCTGGTAGTGTGTGATCCTCAGTTCTTTATGTCCTGTATGATGGTCAGTTTTTCCTCTGTGACTATTACAAAGTCGGTAAGTATATGATGTCCAGTATTTTTCAAATCTGTTCAGATTTTAAAAGTCGTGTAGTGTATTCCAGCCTTAAGGATAGTGCACATCAGGTTTAAATACTTGTCTAAACAGCAGAATTTTGAGCAGCTATTTTTAACTTTTTGCTATTTTTTTTTTGCTATTTTGGGGCCTTCATACATCACAAACTTTAAATAATCTCTCTAGTGGGTTGTTAACAGTTGCGATTAGATCATTAAAGGGATAGTTCACCCAAAAATGAAAATTCTGTTATTAATTACTCACCCTCATGTCATTCCAAACCTGTAAGACCTTCGTTTATCATTGGAACACAAATTAAGATATTTTTGCTTTAATCCGAGAGCTTTCCGACCCTCTATAGACAATAACGCAACTGACACGTTCAAGGCCCAGAAAGGTAGTGAGGACTTTGGCTCTTGTTGGGGTACTATCATGAACATCAGTGGAGAATGACACCGAAGAGAAGAATTGTTGAAAAAACTATTTTCATTTCATTACAATTGTCATTATTTTGTACTTTTTATATATATACAGGTGCATCTCAATAAATTAGAATGTCGTGAAAAAGTTCATTTTTTCTTGTAAGTTATTTCAAAAAGTAAAACTTTCATATATTTTAGATTCATTGCATGCAAAGTAAAACATTTCAAAAGTTTTTTTTGTTTTAATTTTGATAATTACAGCTTACAGCTCATGAAAGTCAAAAATCAGTATCTCAAAATATTAGAATATTTACATTTGAGTTTCAATTAATGACCATCCCTACAGTATAAATTCCGGGTATCTCTTGTTCTTTGAAACCACAATAATGGAGAAGACTGCTGACTTGGCAATGATCCAGAAGACGAACATTGATGCCCTCCACAAAGAGGGTAAGTCACAGAGGGTCATTACTGAAAGGTGTGGCTGTTTACAGAGTGCTGTATCAAAGCATATTCAATGCAAAGTTGACTGGAAGGAAGAATTTGGGTAGGAAAAGGTGCACAAGCAACAGGGATGACTGCAAGCTTGAGAATACAGTCAAGCAAAGCTGATTCAAACACTTGGGAGAGCTTCACAAGGAGTGAACTGAAGCTGGAGTCAGTGCATCAAGAGTCACCACACTCAAACATCTTCAGGAAAAGGGCTACCAAGCCACTTCTGAACCAGATACAACGTCAGAAGCGTCTTACCTGGGCTGTGGAGAAAAAGAACTCAGTGGTCCAAAGTCTTCTTTTCTGATGAAAGTAAATTTTGCATTTCATTTGGAAATCAAGGTCTCAGAGTCTGGATGAAGAGTGGAGAGGCACAGAATCCATGTTGCTTGAAGTGTGAAGTTTCCACAGTCAGTGAGGATTTGGGCTGCCATGTCATCTGCTGGTGTTGGTCCACTGTGTTTTCTGAAGTCCACAGTCAACGCAGCCATCTACCAGGAGATTTTAGAGCACTTCATGCTTCCTTCTGCTGACAAGCTTTATGGAGATGCTGATTTCATTTCCCAGCAGGACTTGGCACCTGCCCACACTGCCAAAGGTACCAAAAGCTGGTTCAATGACCATGGTGTTACTGTGCTTGATTGGCCAGCAAACTCGCCTGACCTGAACCCCATAGAGAATCTATGGGGTATTGTCAAGAGGAAGATGAGAGACACCAGACCCAACAATACAGATGACCTGAAGGCCACTGTCAAAGAAACCTGGGCTTCCATACCACCTCAGCAGTGCCACAAACTGATCACCTCCATGCCATGCCGAATTGAGGCAGTAATTAAAGCAAAATGAGCCCCTACCACGTATTGAGTACATATACAGTAAATGAACATACTTTCCAGAAGGCCAACAATTCACTAAAAAAATTTTTTTTATTGGTCTTATTAAGTATTCTAATTTGTTGAGATAGTGAATTGGTGGGTTTTTGTTAAATGTGAGCCTAAATCATCACAATTAAAAGAACCATAGACTTAAACTACTTCAGTCTGTGTGCATTGAATTTATTTAATACACGAGTTTCACAATTTGATTTGAATTACTGTAATAAAAGAACTTTTCCACGACATTCTAATTTATTGAGATGCACCTGTATATATATATATATATATATATATATATATATATATATATATATTCAGATGCAAAAGAGTTCAGAAGTACGTCTGACAAGTATTTCTAAGTACGTCTGACATTTCTTTCTAGGCTGTTCTTTCTGTATAGGTTTGATATAGGTACTATTCTTAAGTACTGGTTCTTGAGGCTAGGGTTGATTGGCTAGCTTTTAGAACATATAGTGCTATGTACTTGGAGAGCATTCACTATGTATCTCATTTTTGACTCAGATGGTTATCTCATCTTTTGCATTTCTCTTCATTTATGCATATAACATCTTCATGGGATATATATATATATACTGTATACTAGTTACTGTAATTATTACATTAACTGCAGTTTACTAGTGTAACTAATTACTAATAATAATATTACTACAGTAACCAGGTAATATAAATTACAGTAAGCCTATTACTAGCTCCATCCATCAACATCCCTTTTGACTCAACCCCAACTGAGATCCCAACAATTTCATAATTCCTAGATTTAATGTTAGATGAATTTTCAGTGCTGACTCGCACATGCATGTGATGGCCCCAGTGCAGCAGGCAAGCTTGGAATATGGAAAAGCTTACATTGCAGAGAAATATTGCATTATACATTTTGTCAAGAAAAAGATGATCCGACTGTTGTGTAAGTTGTGGCTTTACTTTGCTCCTGTTATATCCCTTCTGATCAGCACGTGGTACATTATATTACTATAATTAATGAAATATTTTTGATGAAAATTAAACAGTATTCTTACAAATGTATAATATGTAAGATTTCATAAAATACATGAACATGAAATTCATAATCGTATATGGGAAACGGTAGAAATTACACTTAGCTTCAAGCAGTACACCATGACAATTAATGAGATTGCAATACAACATTTCTTACTTGCACACTATCCGAATCACTACTTGGTCAGTTTGTTAATAACAGAAATATGTGTTACAATTAGCTTCAATGTGGATTTTGAATGTCAAATGAGTGAGGCAGAAATCAGAAATCTGTTGTTAGTAACATTCTAGAAGAATTTTATGTGGAAGATACAAAGTTACAACTTCTGTGGAGCGTGAAGAAAAAGTAATGTAACTAGTAGTGTAACTAATTACTGTTGCCAGAAAGTAATAAGTAAAGTAACAATATTACTTTTGAAAGGAGTAACTAGTAATGAGTAATATATTACATTCTTTGAGTAACTAGCCCAACACTGTATATATATATATATATATATATATATAGTGTTGGACCAGGTTTCATAGGGTCTGAGCATTTGGGATAGTTTGACATATGAGCTTCAGTTTAAGAGAGGAACTGACACTTACCCATGCTGGAGGTGATGCCACCATTCTCAGAATCTGTGCCGTGGTTATTATTGCCATGGTAACTATTCATCACCTCCAATTTGATCTTCTTCTTCATGGCTTCAGCAAGTGTGGCAGCTGTTAGGCCTATCAGAGTATTAAAGAGAGAGAAAAAGAAAACGTGTTAATTCACAATCATTACGTTTTCTTTGCCTTTTCCCAAAAAAATTCTATCACTTCAGCTGCCTAAATCTAGTGAGAATATGTGAATATGAATAACTGTTAACAGATTCACCTCACCGCTTTTCCAAAAATGTGCCTCATTCAAATGCTTTTGTGAAAGCAATTATGAATATTTCACATCCCATAATTGAATTTGACAGAAGAGCACACTGGCACTGTAACATTAGATGATAACAACAGGTCTATTATTACCCACAGCATCATCCCAAAGCTACAGTCTGGCCCTCACTGTTCTGCAGTCAGTCTATTGACTAATACCTCCGTCTATCTACCATGAGACACCAGCTTTGAAGAGCAGGCCCTGGATCAGCTGAACGAGGTGACATCTGTAAGTTGAGACCTGCTCCCCCTGTCATACGCTGATAACTCAGGCTGCCTGGCACCTGCCCATTGTCACAAGTCTCCAATAACCCTTGTTAACTGCGTGTGTGTGTGTGTGTGTACCCCCAGTGCACACATGTTATAATTCAATTAAAATTAGATTAGCTTCCCTTCATTGCACAGAGAGCTGCTTCTAGCCAAGCAACTCAGACTATCACATGCTACTCCTCTCTTTCCTCTTCCACTAGTTTTAAAAAGATCTCAGTAAGGCTAAATGAAGGTTGTTTTGTTAAAGTTGTTTTAGATTGAGATCATTCTAATATAGCCCCCTGGGGAACAGTGAAAATGTTTTGGGGATGTAGCTTTTCTCCATGTTATTTACTTTTTGGAGCATGAGTAACAAAAAAAGTCATTGAAAAGTAATTTATATATTTATAAATCTAATAATTTAATAATTTACACTACTTGAAATGTTAAAAATGTATTATTTTATGTTGAAATGACCTAAGATTAATAAATTCTGTAAAAGAATGGTTAATTTTATTGCATTAAATAAGAATGTTAATATAAATTGTAATGAACTTTATAACAATTTTTTTACCTACAATACAATGTTCACAAAAATGTTTTTGTTGGTTTTTTGTATCCACACTAGTGTACACATCAATTACCAGAGCCTGCATTGAATAGGCAGTTCATCTAAATTTGTGTTTTTCAGCACTGTGCTTATGAATTCCACTCATCATACATGCACAAAAATCTACACAAAGTTTTCAACATAATTCTTACTTTTTTTTTTTTTACACAATTTGTGAAAACATGAGTAGTGTTCCTAATCTTATAGATTTTGAATATGCAGTTTTGGGGACATTTGTAATACAAAAAATATTGTAATAGCAAGAGTATTAACTTGTAAAAGTTTCAAAGGAATTTTGCTCGAGGATTTTGTTATTTCCTTATTCACCTGTAGTGTGCAACAGGTCAGGTGCAAACATATGTAATAAATGCACGATCCTCCACACTGCTTGTTTCATGTGCATGTTGTGTTTTGGGGGATTTTTTTACATGACAGAGATATAAGCATGTACGATCCACATTTTTAAGATCCTGTAACTGTTTTTGTACCAGAACAACTATAACCTCCCATTCAGTGGTGTGACAACAACCAAAATGCTGCTCCTCCACTGCTATCTAAACATGCTGCTGTTGGTTGGTTAAAGTAAGTCAGATGAACAATCACCTTAGTTTGACTCATTTATTAAATAACATTGCATCAATGTTGGCTTGACTTATATGTTCATACAGACAAACAGAATTATTCAGAATATGGCAGTTCATCCCGAACACTGACATTGTGAAAGTATCCATCCAGTTCCGATATGTTTAAGATCTATCCTTTTAAAGTCTGCGCTCTAGTCCGGGCAAACTGCTCTCAAATGTAGTTCTAGAGCTTTCGGACGCTGGCATTTGGCTGCAATTCACAACAGTTATGTGCAAATATGAGGCAAGTTCTGGCAGTGAGCTTTAGGAGCGGGGTGTTTTTTTTCTCACTCTCTCAGTTGCTCTCCAAATGCTTTCACTAAATGTCAAGATCAGAGCATGAAAGCCAAGGTCCCTATTCAGCCTGTGAAGAGGACGATATCAAAGCATTCCCCACTCTCAGTCTGCAATCCACTCAAAGAGGGAAAAAACTGTCCTCTCTCTCTTTCTCTCTATCTCCCTAGTGGCCTTTGAGTTCCCATCTCTGTGGCTGACATTGATAGTGTGACCTCTGCTGAAGATAAAAGAGGCCTGTGCTATTGAGCATTTTCTTTCTCCCTCTCACTCTTTCTCTCTCCATCACCTGCTCTTTCTAAACAAGTACAAATGTGCGGCCCTTTTCGGGCTCTCTTTGAGAAGTCGTAACGAGCAGACTGCGCACGCACATACACAAAGAGAAGGCCAGCTTAGAAGTCGGTGCATTTAGCTTCAGGATGCAGGATGGACAGAAGTTGTGATGCTTTAAACGACACTATTTTGAGCAAGAGGAGAGCTGACACCACAGAGGCCGAGGTGAACATATCTCCAGGCAAAATCTAATAGGTTTTAATCATAATATCACAACACAATAAAGGGCAAATTAGAGTTGGCAAGATGAGGTTACATACTACCTCGGGCAAACCTGCATTGTGAGTGTGGAAACTTAGAGGTCGACCGATAGTGGCATTTTACCGATACCGGATAGCTAGGTTGGACCACACTGGCCGATACCGATTAATCAACCGATAGTTTTTAAAATATTGTGTTACTGAATGAAAACTAAATAGAGCTTTACTATTTAAAAAAAAAAACAAGTAACAGTACTGAAGCTATACTTTATGTTAATGAATAAAAATTTTGTATTAATATTTATTACTATATTGATTATTAAAGTTATTTCATAGTTACTACAAATGTCAAAAGAAGAAACTTTAAAATTTAAAAATGAAGCCTATTAGTAAATGTTGAAATGAAATGAACACACTCGCGTAACAAGGAACAATACTTCTACAGCTTTGAGATGTTACAAATGGAAAGTATTACCATTTCATTCTGCTTAAGTTTAAAGTGAAGGCCATATTAAAATTACATCAAGGCTATTAATAATCTAATGTATAGGCACTCTCAACTGCTATTTTAGAACACTGCTATATTATCTAATTAAAATATAAACAAATATGCAAGTGAGTGCACACTGTGCAAAAGCACAGCGCTGCGTCTTGGAGAAGTCACGGGTATCACACACACACACACACACACACACCACCAGGTCACGTTCAATTGAAGCAGCGGTCTAAAACTGTTTATTTAATCACCAAACACATAAGTTTGCTTCAAGAATGTTATAGAGTTTGAAGTTCGGTGTATATAAATAACAAGCAAACGAAAGAGAAAGCGCGATCTGTATTACAGCTCTGCTGAAGCACACAGACTGTACTGAAGACAAACGTTTTGCTGAAAAATGCACAATCATAATAGCCTAGGGCGAAGTCATATATGTACATTAACAATGATTTGGGACAATAGGCTATAATGTGGGGAAACTATGTGAATGGCGCTCTGTTCCGCGGCAGATATTCTGTCGGCTGCATTTAAATGCTTTGAAGTTTCCCTCTCTGTGCAGCGCGCAGTGTCACATGCCAAAACAAACAACATGTGCTGTCAGTGATTTCCGCCTCTAGAGGCCGCTCTCATACTGTATAATGATAGCAGACCATTCTCAACCACTCCAGCAACAGACGCAACACGAAAAAACAAAAAAACAAAAAAAAAACACCGAAAACTATCGGCATGGATTTTTGCCGATAACCGATTGTTCTGCAAATCAACTATCGGTGCCGATTAATCGGCAAAACCGATGAATCGGTCGACCTCTAGAAACAATAGCTATGTTTTGTTGGCTTTGGGCTTTTCCACAGCACAGCATGATTGTTTATTTGCGTCACTTCAGATAAGTGCTGTTTAAAGTGACTGACACAGAAATATAACAGGCTTCAACTGGTGTGTAAAATAAGCACTATTTCAAGCAACTGAATTAAAAAGATAAAGAAAACCGAACTGAAGTTAGATTTTTATTAAAGCATTCTTATCCCTGCTTAACACACAGAGAAAACTGTAAGGAAGCCATTCGTATGCTGATCCCCCCCCCCCTAACAGTTTAAACACTGTGGCTCTGTAAAGCTCAAAGCATTTTTTAGTTTGAGCATCCTGTTCAGTCCAGCATAGCAACAAATGGCTCAGCCAATAGCATGTGTGTGGGTGGAGCTACCAGTTTAACCAACCAATTGCAGTGTTTGGGAAACCTAATTTGAAAACAGTCATTCTTTTTTCTCATTATTATTATTTCAGTTTCATTTGGTGATGCTAGTGAGGCAGAAATCGCACAATTCTGCTATAAATCTTACATAAAACACCATATTTCCTGTTTCAGCCTAAAGATGCCTGTAACTCTATGTCCTAACCAGACACCACTCAATGCCACAATAAGCAATACAGCCACAATGGTGATACAGATTTACTTTTATTTAAAATTTTACTTTTTTTATGGCAATAAGCCATAATAAAAGCGACAATGGATAATTTACCTCAGATATCAAAAATAACTTAAAGCAAACTATTAAGTTCAAACGATATGTGAACAAACAAGTGCATTCCATGACAAATATTCTATCTGTCAATGAGTATGTATTTGGAATATCGGTAAAATAGTTTATTTTGATTTGATTATGTATCCATTTTGTTGTAAGTGTGATGCTGCATCACAATTCACATACTATCTGTCCTAAATAGTATTCAAAATTATAATTAGAATGACCCAATTCGTAGTATGTTTAAATGAGTATTCCAAAGGTACCCAGATGGTTTACTACTTCAGGTAGAAATTCAAAGTGCAGATCGATGCACACTCTAACGGCTGATATTGCCCACAACAAATTGCGCAGTGGACGAGGATTCGATTAGAACTACAAACTACAAACATTGCAGATATGCGAGACCGAGGGACAGGTAGAGAAAGGGGTTTGAGTGATAAATAATCAATAGCTAACCTGTTGAAAAAATATTTATTTAATGTTATCCGCATTGTATTTCATCTGCAGTAACACTGTGAACTTTTATAATGATACATTTGGTCATTAACTTTTAAATGCATCATTATGTAAACATATGAGGAGAGTTCCAGGCATGATAGACCTGCGACTGGCAGATCAATGTGCCTCTTGATTTCTCTCCAGTACGGTAGGAAATTAAATCAAACGAAATATGGATAATGTTAATTATGACAAGATGATTGACAGTGGAGTTTAAATGGTAACAGGATGCACGTAACTAAGCAACAGAGCGTCCGTTAAAGACGCAATTATGACGAAGCAGTATGTCCCAAAGCTTGCCTACTATTCTTCTACATACTCAAACGTATGTACTTTTTCTTCACAAAAAGAGTACATACTTTTAGGACATAGTAGATGTAGGCAAATTGAGACACAGCATGAGACAGCAGTGTACTTGCACAGAGACTCCGCCCACATGCTCTTCTGATTGGCTGTGATTTGTGATTGATTTGATCGTGTCTGGTGTGGACAAACAAATAGCTTGTTGCTGGAATCTTATTGTATCATGTCTGGTTAGGACACAGTGTAATTCTTCATTTAAACCATTAACTGACTACTTTCTTTTCCTATTCTCCTTTCACTTTTAATTATAAATCCAAAATTCTGCTTTTCTCATTTGAGAAGGAATGAGATTTGTTTGTTCTGGCTGTAACATTGAAGTAGGAGCATTTCCTCATTTTCTTACCAGTGTGAGACATCATTCCTGAGGACATGAGTCCGGAGACGGAGTGGGTCAGGACATGAGGGCTCTCGGGTGATGTCAGGCTCTGGGATCGTTTAGGAGGTCTGCCAGGTCTGGAGCTGAAAGATGGACACATTGGTTACAACCTATCTAGAAGCCAGTGCACTTCTTTCACACTAGAAGTTGCAGTGTAGACATTTTTGTTAATTATAATGGGAATGTTGTGTTTTTGCAGCATCATGTCATTCACGAGAAGTGTAGACAAGGAAGGTACAGAATGATTAGAAACTACCAAGTAGGCCTGAGGCTAGTTGTCAAGAGAGACCCAGGGTAACTATATGTTCTCAAATGCCCTATCACACAAATGTGTGTTTTCTCTAGCAGTGGTTTGCTATGCTGGTTTCAAACACCCATTTTAAAATGTTCTTAAATACTACAACTTCTACTAATAATAATTTAGTAAATTCTGTTTTCTAAACTAAAATTCCAGTCTCATCTGGTTTTTCACCATATTTAACTTTGGTAAACAATGGATAAATAAAAATAAAACCACACAGGTATACACTATACAAATATTTATTAATTGTAAATAAAACAAATATTATTGGAGTACATTTTACAAAAAAAAGAGTATTTCTTCTTTAAAATTTCATATTTAATTTCAAGTTACATACTGTTTTATTTAATTTTATTTTTCCATTTTTTGTTGTATTGACTGAAAAGCCTATAATATGCTGTTTGACTCCCAGTGGGGCATGCTGTCAGGAACATCAACTTTTGTTCTATGAACTATATTTTTACTCCCGAACAATAATAGTGGAACAGCTTTTTTTAATCAAGACCTGTAGCCAAGGTTATACACAAACTGACCTTCTCTAAAAAAAATATTCACTGCAGTAAAAAGTGTGACAGCTAGTCCCAGTCTCCCATATATATATTTTAAATCAAGGCATGGCTAGCACACACTCATACACACACATTTCTGTTCAGAGTTGGACTAATCTACTATGCATACTAGCATGCTTTAGTAAATACTCTCAAGGACAGTCTTTTCTGCCATCTCCTGTACCCCCTCCCTTCTCTTTTTCTCTCTCTAATTAGATCACGCAGTAGACTCATCTCCCTTTTCCATAATCAGCTGATTTTTTGCTCATGTATAATGCATGCTGCGCACCTTGTTACCTGCTCCTGTGCATTCATGTGCAATTTAAATTTGTTGAGTTTACATGTGCTAAAATCAGCCACGGCTCTCAGAAGAACACACAAATAACCTCTGCATTAACTCAAGTCTTTATCAACCAAGTTCACCTAATTGAGTCTGAATGGGAGGGGAAATAGGTTATGGTCCATTTTCACCTGTTTGACTCAACATGATGCACCTCTGATTGTTTTGACTCTTTTGTATCTTTATCTGCAACTGAATAGGTGTCAGATTTAAGAAAACCTTTAACGGAAAGCATTTACTTTTTAAAAAACTTTCTTAATCATTTTGCTGAGCATTCCAGAAAAAAAGTCCTCTATTTCATGCAGATCCTCCGCTCACACCTCCCCCAGTGCTCGTGAGCGCCAATCATCCTTCATAAAATATTAAACTCCCCGCCGTTTGCCCTTTTAAAATCTCCCTCTCTCAATTCCCTAATTGTAGTGTTTCTTTATCTGTCCACTGCAGAGAGTAAATAAATGAACAAAATAGCTATTTTATCACAGCGCCTGACCTTTGAAGCGGGAGAGGATTATCACAGGTTTATTTCTCACCCCGTTCTCTCACCCCCCCCCCCCCCCCCCCCCCCCACACACACACACACACACACACACACACACATAGGAGTCAGGAGTGTTTGTGCTTGTCTTTGTCTTTGACAGAGATGATTGCTGTTGTACATGGATGCAAATTTTTGTCTGGATCTATTTATTTATTTAAAAAATAGGATAAAATTAAATTCATACATACATTGACTTCATTACACCTCATCTGTAATGACATTTTTGAAATTTCTGAATTATATATATATAATATGTAAGGCAAATATGTTATTACTTTTTACTTGGTTACACCACCTGACATTTTTAGAGTCATAGCTTTTTTGGAAAATGGTAAAAAAAAAAAACGTTTTCACAACCGTATGAAATTAGCATGAATAGAAAGAGTGCATTTCTAAGAATCTGGCACTCACTCACACACACACACACACACACACTTCTCATCTATGTTTCCTGATATGAGATCCAGGTGTATTTCATTCTGTGGTCTTTCCATCTCAGCTTTACCAACAACCAGTTGAAACCCGTGAGGTTTTGTGTTTAATATCCATACAAACATGATCATCTTCTGTCCGGTACTGCTGGTCTGATTCAGTTCACAATAACAGCAAACTCTGAGAGACGTGCTAGAACTCTAGTGCTAATGACGCAGATCTGGTGAAGGACTGTCTTCTCTCTTCCTACAGCCATGCTGAACGCCTAACAGGCTGACATTTTTAATAATTCCTAATGGGGCGATATTTTAATTAAACTGATACTGATGGAATCAGATTAAATGTGGTTAAGCCGTGCAGCGGAAATAACTCAAGAAATTCAAAGAGAGATCAGCAGATAAGGCACCATTTTAACTCTCTCTCTCTCCCTGTATGATTCATTAACTACGACCCCCTTCCGTTCGCAAAATGAAGAGTTTTTTTATCACTGCAATTTTTCTAGATACTTCATTTGAGAGGACAGATGTGCACAGGAAACAAGACTTAAGATTAACATGGTAGTCTATGAAAGAGTGAGTCAGAGGGGGAGAGAGAGAGAGAGAGAACAAAAATGCAACGTACAACTCAGGGTGCCTTTGAGGACATTTAATTAAAATCTAATCCTGCATTCATTAAGGCTCACATAAATTAAGCTGTCATTCATAAGATTTATGGATTCTCATTTGCATACCACATACAATTCATCAATTACTTGGGTATGAAAGGGGCACAACCCCCTCTGGGCTGCCCACTGCCACAAACAAAAGAGGGGGAAAAACAGAGAGAATTAGAGGAGGGGGGGGGGGGTCTTATTCTCCTGTATTCCACTGACAAACATTCAGATGTACTTTTCAATTATAATGTCCAATGGAAGCAGTAAATAGGGACTCGTCTAAACGGTGATGATCTGTGTCCACAGCACAAAAAGATAAGAGAGGGCGGTCAGAGCAGGACGTACTGTATTTCACAGAGGAAACTGAATACTTTAGATTACAGAAACAGAAAAAAGGAACTAAGAGAGATAGATATCTCAATCCCTTATCTTTATAATAACTACCTGTTCCACTGTAAAGCTGTCATTCTGGATAAGCTGGAGAAAACAAACAAATCAAAAAAGAACGAGAAGCCAGGATGACCATATTAATATTCAGGGTTAATGAAGCAAAGAATAAGAGAGTGTAGTGTGTGTGTGTGTGTGTGTGTGTGTTTGTGTGTGTGTGGGTGTGTGTTTGTCTAACCATTAGCAGAGACGGACTCTTTCTGACAGGTGAATTTCATCAGGCAGAGTGTTATAAATAGTGGATTTGTCAAATGAGTTCACATGAATTTATACACTCCTTTTGCAGTATGGAGGGTGTTTTGCTAGTGTCATCTTGGACTTGCTCAGTTGGGGTTTAAAATACAATTAATATTCAGTAATATTATCGATTTGATGGCACTGATGCTATCTGATGAGAACAAAACTTGAACTGAATTGAGCTGAATAATGACACTACTGTCTTTTGTATAGCTGATTTTCGTTTCATAACTGACGACCTTTGCAGTGTTGACACTATTATTGAACTGAATTATAACTGAATTGAGCTGAATAATAATACTATTGTCTTCTAGAGCTGTTTTGTACACTGAAAAAACTGGCAACACATCGAATTAAACACGAAATTCTGGAATTATTTTTTGCTTTTTAAATTTTTTAAATCTTTTTTTTTTTTAATTATTGTAAAATTACTGCAGTCATCTTTGCTTTATTTACAGCTTCAAAAAAAATTTTTTTTTTACAATGGGCTGAATAGAATTTGTTTCATAATTGATGAATTTTGCAACATTGACACATATAAAGTATTGAACTGAACTGAATCAACATTGAACTACATTGAGCTGAATAATGATACTATTGCATTGTAAAAAGCGCTAAACTGCATACTTTAAAGAGATATTTCTGATTTTATTCTGTTGGTGTAAATTAATGTATTTAGATTGATCCAGTAATATTAATATTTTAAAATATATTAAATATAATATAATATATATTAATATATTAAATATATTAAATTTTATTTTTGGCTTAAAACTAGATAAGTTAGGTGTTACCACTTTTATTATGTCTTCTGTAAAGCTGCTTTACAGTTGAGATTGAATTTGTTTCATAATTAATCAATTTTGCTACACAACACTGTTATTGTCCTGTTTATTACTGTAATCTGTATTGTATAAAGTGCTATAGAAATAAATGTAACTTGACTTTTTGCATTACCTTACATTTAATATGAATTGAAGACAGCTTGAAACAAATGGAAAAACATTTAGATGGAACCGCTCTTTGATGAAAAAAACCCAGCTGAAAGGATAAGAGCAAACATCCTTTATTCTGGGCTCAAACAGGAAGTTCCTTCATGATGGGGCGTAATCGGAGCTCTTATCGCAGTGAAAGACTGAACCCAAATAGTCCACTGTTTATGTTTCAATCTGCGGCTCTCTGTGATGAATGAAATGTAAATAAGTGTTGTGGCCCCCGCAGGGGAACGAAGAAAGAAGGGGAGAGAAAGAGACAGACAGAGACTTAACATCTGTCCCAAACACACACACACACAGACACTTTAACATTCTTGTTCCCAAAGCATACGTGCGCACACACAAATATCCACATGCACAGGAAATAACAGCAATGGAAAAAAGCAGTACTGTAAACATTTTACAAACAGACTGCTTCCTCAAACAGACGTACACATTCACACACAAACAGCCACAACAACAAACTTCAACAAGATCAGTCAGTGAGTCAGTTAGGATTGTGTGTGTTACTGTAATGTTCTCTTTGACGTACTTCAGCCAGCCAGCTGGCATTTACAAGCCTGTTGACATTATAAACAAAAACTCATATTATACTAATAACAGATTATACACAATTACAACAAAAAATTATTGATGAAATTATATTGAATTTACAAAGCTCCAGATCTTCAGGAACTATGAGAGTCCATTATTTTATATCAAATATTAATCAGAGAATCATGTAAATACTCTCAAATGTGTTGATGAGAAAGAAAAAAGAAACCTAATAAATGTTTTAAACTGAATTTAATGAAAACATATTTTCAGTGGGATTGTGTAGCATGTAAACAGACACACATGGGGAGGAAATTAACGATGAGCAAAGGATGAGTGTAACAGAGTCATTTAGCAGTTGTTGACTTGTCTTGTATGTTAGTAAATATGTACCAGATGAAGTGAACCATTACACCACCTTGTCTTGCTTTTGTTTAAGACGTTATACGGTCGTTTAAAAACATGTCAGGGTAAGCTGAAGTTCAACTAGTTTTGAGAGACTTTCAAAGGATTGCAATGTTTTGGCTGGATAAGGCCTGAAACACCTCAGGGGTTCAGACTAAATATTGAGCTTTATTTTCTCTACTTTAGCCTATATCAAGTTTTATTTTTATGTATTTTGTCACCTTGTTACCAAAATTTGGAACATGTCTAAACACTTCTTTGTGTGATGTAATATATCAAAGAAGAAGAAGAAGAACACATGAAAATTAAACAGAAACGCCAGAATCAGCAACAGGGTTCCACATTTAGCTCAAATTTATCTGTCAGTCAGTAAAATTTGGCATCAAATGTTGGTTTGTATTTACTGATGAACTTAAAATAACTCCCATTAAGGACAGAAAATTAAACACATTTAGATCATTTTTGTCCAATAACAGGGAAAATGGAAACCAGATTGTTTACTTGATGTAGAAAGAATCCAAATGAAAATACTATGTGGGTGTCACAAGTTTAGGAAACACTAAATTGGTTTAGAAAACAGGGAAAATCTAAATATTATGCTTTTGGTAGTTACAATTAGTCATTTTAAATTTGATAACTACCAGTAATTTCTGCAAACGTGAATTGAATATCAGTTAAACACTATATATATTGGTCTTATTTTAATTGTTGGATACAGCTGAGAAGATCAAGAGCTTGAAGGATGGGATATATTTCATACAAGGTTAATTTTATCTCAGATACATAGTTCTTACAAACAAAAACATATGACTTGTGACCCTAATGCTATAAAAGTACACCATATTTGTGGAAAGAGGCAAGTAACCGAGCTTGCATGGGAAAAGAGAGAAGCAAATATGTGTATTAACAAAACAATGAAGCGTACATCTTATGAACCAACTGAATAAATGAAACTACTTTTTCTCTATTTGACAAACTGCTATGAATTGTATCAGTTCAGTTCTGTAGGTTCACAGGTCGATTTGATCATATTGTAACCAGGGAACAGTTCAATCTCATCTCTGGCAGATGTTAAAAGGTTAATTGTAAAAGTCTATTTCTTCTGTTCAGGTTCTTGCAGCTCTTTAATTTGCTGTTATTATTGTCTCTCATTACAGAAGAAGTCAACAGGGACCTGACAGGTGACATCCTATCATCAGAGGGAGGGTTATAAAGCTGCTACTCTGGATTACGAGAGGAATTTTAAGACCTATATAAGCCAGTATTTCCTTCATGTTAATGCTTTAAGAACTTTAGGATTTACCAAGCAGAGATAAAAGAGCATATTTCCAAAAAAAAAAGAAAAGAAAAATAGGCCAGTAAATATTCATTTGAATCTCAGTGAAGTGAACACACTTCGTTCCTTCTCTCTCAAAAATTGCTGAGGCAGAATTACACCAAACAGTTAGTAAAAAGCTATGTTTTAAAAAGCTAATTTTAAGAAATTGTCATTTCAGTCATGTATAACAATGTATTTTTAGTGTATGTTCAGGTCAAACTTGCATATCAAGAACCATTGCACTAGATTAGCATAATAATTTTATTGGAGTTCTGAATGAGTGTGTTTCCGTCACAGAACAACATTGTGGTCTGGAACAAGAGTAATAAAGCCAGTAACACCTGCCATTTATAGGGACAATATCTCAGCTGTGTACTCACCTCTATATAGGACATAATCTAAGCCGTGTCTTGTGCATATGTAGGTCATTTAACATCCCACTGCCTCTCCTCTCATCCTTTTGTCCTTCATACAATAAAAGTCCATAACAAAAATAGTAATTTTCACATGCTGGCATATAAATCACTTGCTTTTCTCTCTCTCAGTAGCTTTTGGCAGATATGGGCCGCGCATGTGTGTGTGTGTGTGTGTGTTAACTTTACCTTCTCACGGGGCCTGTTTGAAAGCACTGGCACTTTCTTTTGACCCTCAGTAAGAAGAGTTGTGTAAAAACATGAGGTGAAATCGACACAACCATTACACAGGTTAATCTTTTCCTCGTTCCTTAGTATCCATTCTGTCTCCTTTTTTTTAGCAATGCGTTGCACTGTGAACTCTCTATCTCTATTTTTGTCTGTTCTCCACATTTTCGGGAGATGCAAAATTTCCTCCTCTGTCCTCTCTATACTAATCAGGTCACAGGCGTGAAGGAAGCTTTAGGCAAAACCTTTATGTGTTACTGCTGCATTATCCTGTTCTACTTAAAGAAGCGTTACCTCTAAGAAGACAGAAAAAGAGAGCGAGAAGAGAGAGAAAAAAGTTTACAGCATCATAGTGGTGTTCACTTTCTTTTTTGCATTCCCATGCACTTTGTTTACACATAGCTTGTTAAACTGAGTTTTCCCACAAATGGATACTTCCCTTTTGCCAGCACAGAATATTCTGGGTTCAATTCAAGTTAAGCTCATTCAACAGCATGTGTGGCATAAAGCAGATTACCCCAAAAAATAATTAAGACTTTTCTTTAAAAAAACAAAAATTAAGGTTACAAATATGCATGCAGTGTTAGTAAACACAGCAAATAAAAAAAAATTGATCTTATAAAATTTTGATCTTATTATTTTACATTGTCTTGGCAAAGAAGTTGCAGTGTTATTTTAGTATCACTGAGATATTAATATTTTAAACTATTTTTATTTTTATATTTTCCATTTTCATTTCAAGTTTAGTTAAAGTTTTAGTCATTTAGATGTTACAATATTTGTCTATATTGTTTTTATTCTTTTTATTTCAGTTTCAGTCCATGCATTTTCCATCTTTTTTCCCTCTCTTTGAATTTCTCTCTCCTGGCCACCTAACCCACTGTAGTTTAATACAACGATTTAGTCTACTTCCCACCAATGCACTTCACAAACAGCTGCATTCTACACGCCACGTTTCCTAGATACATCACAAACAAACACCGGCACAGACTAAGAATGTGTTGCTTCTTGATTTTTGGTTGGTTCTAAACATAGCAGTGATTGCCACGTTCTCCCCATGGTCTGGACATCTCAATTAGTTTTTGACATTTTTGACTGAAGAATCTCATTAGTTTCAAAGCCAGAGGGGTGAAACTGCTTAATCGTGAAGCTTTTAACACTTTTCAGACTCTAACTTCCTATAGTAGATCTATGGCAAAGAATGACAATTTCTCTGATAACATTGATTAACCATGGAAATGTCATCTAATGTTTTATCTTTTTTTATATTTAATGACAGTCTGATGCTGGTAGGAAAAAGTAAAGCATTTCCAACTTCTAACTACAAATCAGCTTGAGCTGTTGACGTTTAAAGGTTTTTTTTATTTTTATTTTGTCTTAATATATTTTATTTACTGCTGTTCTATGCTTAAAAGGACATTTCACCCAATAATGGAAATTCTATTATCGTTTACTCACCCTCATGTCATTTTACACCCATAAGACTATTGTTCATATAAGATATTTTTAATATTCTCTTTTTATTTGTCTCCATCCATTAAAAATCGACTAAACCAAACACATCAAAAAGCACAAGCAAACTGAATCATTTATAAGCAAATACAGTATAATACAATAATCATATATAATAATATAATCCAGTAGGTGTTCTGATGCGTCAAACACTGTGTTAACCATATTTCAATCTCTCAACATGTGGTTTGATGAATGCTTTTGAATTACAGCTTAAATGAAAACTCTTCATCATATAAAACAATTGTGTATCTTTGAAGACTTGGGGGAAAACACTTGATTCATATAGATTACTTTCATAAAGTGTTTTTGTAATTTTTAATGCATGAAAATTTTAGTTGCATGGGTTTTCAATTGATAGACAAAAATAACAAGAACATAAAAATATCTTAATGTGTGTGTTCCCGAAGATAAATATAAGTCTTGTGGATTTAAGTTATGGCATATTTCATGTCATGTTGTATTTATAAACAGTGCACAAAGGTGAATCAGTCTTCTGACTGACTCTAAAATCATGATCATCGCTTTAATGTCACTTTAAAATCAACGTGAGAATCTCATGTGGAGAATGAAAGTTTGGTAAGTGTTTCCAGAGGCCGAACTAATACAACATACGTGGGCTTTTCATACTAATTGTTAACACACTGTTAATACTTTAACCTGGGTTAGTAATTAATCCCTGGGGTAACATGAGATTTCACACTGTAGATCTGAAATCCCTGGCCTAATGTTCTCATTTGCATATCTATGACTTTTACAACATCAGTGGAGAAATACAGCATACACTCCACTTAATATGTCTGTTTTTTATTCACAAATGTGTAAGCACAATATATTTATATAAGGTTTTTATTCTCAAACAGTTTGAAAAATCGACACTAAACCCTAACCTAAATCCAACCGATAGTGTTACCAAAAGCAAACATGAGATGAAAAAACATATGTCGAATCAACCATGCCATTTTAGTTTGCTTCTACTAGTCTGAGCTCTTTTATTGTGACTCGTGTTACACGAGACTTGTGTTACACATCACTATTGCAATACTGTACCAGGTGAGCTACCGAGCAAGTTTACTACATCAGAAAAGCCAAACATATGGAGATGTAAACATCAAATATATTGGTTTACAAATCAAGCACTATGGTAAAAGTGTTTTAGATCATAACATAGTGTTGTGCAAGAAAATAAATCTTTATTGCCTGATAATCTGCCCCTGTAATATTAAATTGCGTGAAAAGGAAAGGAAAATGTTGTTTTACTGCCACTAGTGTTTATTCCAGCAGGAAACTGCAATGAATTGCATGTACACATGTAGGTATGATTATGTAGTTTTGCAAAAATGCAGGCAGAAGCACATTATTACCAATGAGCCTATGCTGGTTAAATATAAAGAAAAAGAACAGCAGCATTCTAAAGCATACACTGAAGCTCACGGTGTTTCTATCACGTCCTGTTATTCCGTATCCAGGTGTTTTTCAGCATTAAATTATCCTAAACCTCCTGTAATTCAATGTTTAAAATGTCCCATTATGAAGCAATCACAGGAAACTAACGAACCATTGCTGTCCTGTCCATCATCCTCTCTCATCAACAAAATCATTGACCATGTGTGTCTGTGTGAGAGACTTCATGATCAAACAGCCAGAACAGTGTGTTAATAATCAGACCGAGTCAAAACATCATGGTGGCTACGTACAAACAGAAACACACACACACACTTTAGATTTCCATGTGCTTCAGAGGGAGCCGGAACAGAGAGACTCCCTGAGGTGGAATTAATGAAAAACCCTTTCATGGAAAACTCATCAAGCTGAGAGAGAGAGGAGGAGACTGCTAGCGTGTGTATGAGAGAGAGAGGAACGGAGAAAGTAAGAAAGAGATAGCATGTCCTTGTGTGTGTAGTGAGTGGAGGGGGGGTCAGAGCGCGTGACCTCTCATTTCATACTTTAATTAAAATCTCCCCCTGACGTCCTCCTCTCTTCCACGCTGGCTAGCCTTCCCACAGAGGCCATCAGTGCCAGCGCACACACACAAACACACACACACATTCTTTCCTCGGCCCTCCACACCCGTACACAAACACACACTCCATTTGAAAAGACATGTTTACTCTATCTCTAATGTCCTCCTGTGTTTCATTAGCTCTGTAACATTCTGTAAACACCAGGGGAACTTTCAGAGCATTGCTTACACCACCATTACACTGAATACACAAGAGAACTATCAGATGCTAAAACACATCATATGCAAACAGCTAATGGATCCAAAAAAAATCTTTTTGAGCACCCGAATGAGAATTTTGTCAATTAAGGATAAACCCCTTGGTACAATTTGTGTACAAACGGCTTTACTTACGATTTACACAGAGATTTGTTCTGTTCGTGTTTTATGATCAAGGCCCCTTGAGTCCACAGACATCATATTTAACTTGTGCGCAACATTGTGAGAACAGCTGTTATCAGAGTAATCCATCATTTGTTTTACAGTGTGTTTCACCTGCTCAGCAAAAAGAGAAAAAAACAAGAACTAAGCACCGTTATGTCCTAAAGACCAACATGAGTGGGTGCGCACCTATGAAGATGTGTGTGTGTGTGTGTGTGTGTGTGTGCACATAACGCTGAGAGCAAGTGTCAACACTATACATTTCTCCCTCTGTGTGTTTGTGTGTGTGTGTGTGTGTGAGATAAACAGCAGCTGGAGTTTCCCACAGATCAAACAGAGCAAGAACAATAATGAACAAAGTGCTGAAACCCCATGATGAACTTTATGCCCAATAAAGAGGTGCTTTATGCTGATATGAATGTTATTCATCCATTCAATACCAGACCACAACCACTTCAAGATAAACTCTAAACCTCAGTTCAACATAAAAGAGATACCCAGAAATCCAGACTGTTAGATTTAATCATCTCCTCTTTAGATCTCAAATATGTATCGCGTATGAGATTGTCTGTGGATGAAATAAAATGTTAAAAAGTTATTGAAGTTTCAAAAATTCAAAAGTACTTATAAATAAAATTTATATATAAGGTGACTTACACCTCTTCACACTTTACAAATCTTCTGTGATGAACATATTTTTGATTTAAAATTATTTTTAAATTAATATTGAATTCTTGAAAAGTAAACCTTATGTTTAATTAGTCTGGCATGTTATTATAATTAATAATAATTATTATATTATTATTTGTTAATTAATAGATATAAGTAAATGTTGGAATATAAATATATTTACTTAATATGTTTATAAATAATTAAAAAAATATAGAGAGGGAGGTAATTTTTTCTTTCTTTCTTTTTTTTTTTTTTTTTTAACTGCTTCACTGCTTGTTTATCTCTGAAAAACTTTTATCTGTCAAATCATAGTCATGTGAAATGACCAACAAAAGTCATGTAAAAAAAAAACATAAAATATGAAATTATATCATTGAGAGCACTCTTGCAGAACCTCATAACTATATGACAAGGTCAAAAAGTGCATTAAAATATAAGATAATTTTACCATTTTGTGTTTAATTCAGGTTATATAAAGTCATGTGCTGCATCCCCCAAACATGTAATAATATTTATGAATTAATAATAGATACTAATTTAAGTATAGCCTAATTTAATTACTAATAATTCATCATCATTTACGAATTTATAATTCATTATATTGTTCAATTTATTTATTTTTGTATTAAGATGGGTTTACACATAATATATTTAAGGTGCATGGAAAATATGTTAATATATTTCTATTCACTTAAATTTTTTTATTTTATTTATTTATTTTTTAAATTCCTAATACAATCCTAATTTATTTTTTTATTTTAATATATATATATATATATATATATACTGTATAGTTTTTTCTTTTTTTCATTTAAATTTATGTCCTTGGCAAATGTTATCTAAGTGATTTACTTTGTGACCAAATCTTAGAAATACACAATGTGCATCTCAATAAACATTTAATTAGCCATGTTCTGTTTGACTGCATCTAAACAAACACCACACACACAAAGGAACCCACACACTGCATGTAAGGTGATATTTTCCAAACTCTCATCAATCCACCTCATCTCTGAGAACACACAGTCTTACACTTGCACACAGAGATGGACACACTCAAACACAATAGCACTATAAAGACATCAACAGTATTTTAAGCTCTAGTTCACTAACACATTTCTTTTATGATATGCAGCATGCCACTACAAAGCTATCAGCTGTCTGGGCAGCTGCATCAGCGGTTTCCAATAGAGTCACTAAAGCTTTGAGAGATCTGAACACACACACACACAAAGGATATCTATTTCAACCACACATGTACATCAGCCGACCATAAACTCCACAGCCGTATGTAATGATTGATATTAGAGGATTAAAAATATACTGCAGCCTTGAAAGCGTGGCAATCGAAACCTTTCGTGATAATATGAGTGCAGAAAAACCGTTTGGATGGATTACAGATCTGGTTCTGTGTCACACATTCACACACTCTTCTATTTTCCTTCCACTAATCCCTCACTCCTCACTAACACACTGTGGAAGGGCCGAATCAAACCTTGCTGACTGATAGAGGCTCGTGTTACTGCTGGAAAGGACCTGAAGGTCAAGGGAAGACAGAGACGTGCAGAGACGTCTGTTTGAGGTTAGTGCGTTTGTGTACGTGTGCCGGAGAAAGAGGGAAAAACAGTGGGTGAGTACAAGATAACGGGAATTTTTAAATGAAAGCAATCACACTGACATCAATTAATTGTCTGCGGATAATTTGCTGTCTAGGGTGCCAGTGCCGCTGCTACGGGTATTTGTTTTGACTGTAATCCATGGCCTTTAAAATGTTCTCCCATTTGAAGATCAGAGAAAGAGAACACACATTGACACACTCCTCTCACACCGAGCATTCACACGACTTCAAAGACACAAATACCCATTTTTGCAGAGTATTCGCAAAAGGTTTGCGCTAAGCTACATCTGTCATCTCACTTTCTCACAAACGCACACACTAATGAACACACAGGCCAGCATAAGCACACTTCACAGATGGAGAGTTTCTGAGAGAAAGGTCACAACACAAAGCCAATGAGTCGTGATACATCACGTCCATTTAAGACTTTCTGGAAGTGAATGTGATTCTACGAAAATAAATAATTCAGTAAATAAAGGCTGACTAAGTGCAGGCTAACTGTAAGAGAAGACATAAGCATTTTTTTTTTACTATTACGAGCAAAAACAAAAACACAGCAAGCCAAATGCCTTTTATGGACATTCAAAACCTCCATGTTAGTGAATCAGCCTTTAAATAATGGAAAACATTGTGTGCAACAGAAACCGATGGAGAAGTCTGTTGAGCATTGTGAAGTGCTGCAGTAAATCAACTATTAGTTTTTATGCTGATCCAAGATGCGTTTTGTTGCTTCAAAACATTTATTGTTAGAATTTAGTCATAAAAGGAAATGCTCGGAGTGATGAATGACTCTGTAAAGCAGACAGACCAAGTCAGCACCTATAGGGCATTTTTATCTGTCTGCCAGAAAAAGCTCAAGAATTAGATGACGGTCAGAGAAGACTTTTCAACAAAGACAAGCGCTGAGGAAGTAGTCAGATTTGATGAATAACAACAGTGTAGCTCAAGAAAGGACATAGAAAGTTATTTGACTCTCACAACGTGGGGTGGATGGGTGGTTTTGCTGTTTAGTTTCTTCTAAACTTATGTTGTTTTATAAAACCTATTTAAAGAAACAATAATGTGCCAGTTGAGCAAAATCTCTTTATCCGGTCATGATGAGTCAAAGAGCCAAACTTTGACTCAGTATGAGTCATTTCTGAATCAAAGAGCCACCCTTTGCACCCTAACCAAGAAAATCTATGAGAAAACAATTTCACGAGGTGGCAATTTCATATGAATTTGTACGATTTTTAGGAAAAAAAATTATGAAGTAAACAGTACAAAAACATATGAATGAAATTAGCCACCAATTCGGTAAAAGTAAAGCTTGCGTTGGCCTCAATCTCTCAATTTAAACTTCTCAGTTAGGTCTTTAGAGAATTCAAGGGACAGAGGTCCAAGAGTTTAGCCCACGCCGTCTGCCCTTGCTATCTGATCTCCATTCAGCTCTGCCAAATTTAAAACATTAGGAGGCCAGACATCGATTAAATAGTCATTATACAGAAATAGAAACATTTAAATTTGGCAGTTTTGAACTTTCTGACTAGAGTTGGTCAGAGTTTGGATTCTCAGATGCATTTCATGACGAATGAGAACAAATGAGCAAATTGGAGGTCAGAAGAATGGTCTACTTCCTCGCATAAATATGTTGTGATACAAATTTCAAAACACATTTGTAAATTTGCCGATTAATCCTGAGGCAAAAAGTATTAATACGATTAGGATATAATTCAAAGTGGAGACAAAAAGGGCGGGAGGACTGTTAGAGAGCACCCTTTTAAAACTGCCGCTCTAGGCAATATGAAAAATTAATTAATTTCTGCAGAGAATCAATTTCTATATTAGACACCGCCGGGGAGCGAGCGCTCAGGCAGGAATCAGAGATTCTAATCTCGTTCCAGTAACTTGTGTCACAAGCGCTTAACATCTCTCGCCAGTGCCAATGGCTGCCTAAATGCGCTCTTTAATAAGCAAGCAGCTATGAGCTGGTGTCATAAATTTGCTAACAGATACCAAGGTTTAGATAAACAAACCTGTACTGTTCTTTCAGACAAGGCTCCCTTAGTTCTCTTTAATTGCTAAACAAGTGTACAACTACAGTTGTTTTATTGTGAAATAACTCAATCTAATCGATCCACATATTTTTGTCCTCTGATAAACATTGTTCTGGACTGCATTTCCAAAAAGCATCATGAACTTAAGCTGATCGCAAAAATGGCAATTATGATACTTTTAGGAAACGCAGGCCTGTTTGAATGCAGCTTCAGCAGTGAGCGAACGTTCTCTGTCCTTGATTGGTTCTGTCTTGCAGCATTTGCTTGTATTCGGATGAGCAGGAAAATAGTTCTATTCCAATTATTCCCTAATGGGCTATAGTTTATTTGTCCAATTCAATAGCCTACATAAACACGCATTAAATTTCTAGCTAAACAAAATCACTTCAAAAAAAGCTGAGTAACGGTATATTTATTTTTTTGTATTTGAGAATCGATACTTTCGATACCTCGATATATCGATACTTCAGTATTAGGTCGGCCTATCCCTACTCTCACGCGCAAATGCATCAGTATGTTTGCCATCACTCCAAAGGTCAGATAAATTTGAGTTATTAACAGGTTACTAAAGGGTCGTTTGTTTTCAAAGCACGCAAACTTTGATGGCAACAATGTCAGCAGCAAACTATTGGCTATAATGACAGCTCGACAGAATGTAGAGCTTTTATGACCAGTTGTCTGAACTGATAAGGACATTCAATAACTACCTGGGCTAATATAATCATGCCACGTTGTGACTGCAAATTCGTTATAGGTGTTCAAATGGAAACTGCAACTGTTAACTGCATGTGTCATAAACAACGGAAGACATTATACAAGTCCTAGAAGTGATACTTGTGCATCTGATAGGCTACCCACGGGACAACTGCCGATTAACCTGTGAGCTTGACGTTCAGTTTAACTCGAAACAAAAGCAGACTAGTCCCATTAAATATTTATATAGTAGACTGATAAGATCTCTCCCCCTCTCACTTTTCCATCTATTTCCAAAAGTGTTTGTTCACACCTGATACGTTTTAGAAAGAGACAGCTACACTCATACCTATTCTGACTGCCTGATTGATGGTGAAAGACACCTGTCCTGCCCAAAAGGTGAGTCTGGTGTACTGTATATTCAATGCACTTTAGTATAAAAGTAACCTGATATGTGCATAACTATCAATGGCTAAACTGTTCAGATATGTGCATGATTATCAAAGGCCAAACTGTTCAAACTGGATCATAAGCAGATAAATGTGCTGCGCTCAGCAAAGAGTTTGTCTGCGCAAGATACAGAACTGATAGGAGCTCAATAAAGCCGCATAGTGCAGTGTGCCAAGTACATTTACATTTATGCAGACGCTTTATCCAAAGCGACTTACAGTGCATTCAGGCTATACATGTTTTATCACTATGTGTGTTCCCTGGGAATCGAACCCACAACCTTTTGCGCTGCTAACGCAATGCTCTACCACTGAGCCACAGGAACACTTTAACTATTTTCACTTTAGAGCAACTTTTTAAAACTTTTCAAAGTATGTTTACAGTATAGAAAAGAAGCCTACTCGTCTCGCGTAGCTTTGAGAAGGCTATTTACCTTGCATTGGTGCAGTCGTTATACAGAACCTCGAAGTCTTTTCTCGATATAAGTTTGCAGCGATTGACTCCAGGCTGAATTGCGCCGAGTCCACGGAGGACGCGAACCTGCTCCACGTTGCACACCACAGGCGTTATCTCCAGACGTTTGAGTTTAGTGTACACGGTATGCAGTCCACCGACCAGGTGCTTGAGAAAGAGGTCAAACGTCTGCGGGAGACAGATGAGCTCGTTGCCGTTGACAGTGAACGACGCGAGCTTTGCGCCCCGGACCTCGACCATTTTACACTCGTTGTTTTGAGGGGTGTTTTCCACCGGAGAAGGAGTGGAATACACGGGTTTGTGCGGGAGACTTCCGATGGGGATGCCCGGGCTCGCGGAGGAGAGCAGTTCTGATCTGAAGAGGCTCGGTCCGGATGGGGTGACGGACGAGGGCGAGAGGGTCGCCGGGGTCGAGGAGTTGACAGCCGCGGCGACCGACATCGGAGGCGCGTGGGCCATCGGTGTCGCGGGCAGCAGCGCAGCCGGTGTGGCCATGTTCAACACTAAATAAATGTCTTGAAAGAGTTCGGACAAAAGTAACGTATCACGGGAGAATTACTAAAACAACACCAAAAACAACTCGAAAGTAAAATCAGCCTGGCACGGGGGAAAAACGAGATGTTGTCTGTGCGTCACGACATCGATCAAAGCGTGATAGTGACAGTGGGAATAAGTGAAGAGCTGCGCTCGTGCGCTGGTGCTCAGACGAGTTGAATCTGTCACATTGTGGTCCGGAGGAGGAGCCAAGAAACAAAGAGAGTTTGGAAGAGACACAGCGCGCACGTGCGTTCCTTTCTTTCAAAGCAGGTAGATCTGAAACAATGAACTTCACAAGAACTCATGCTATTGCTGGCGTTTAGCAAGGTTTACAAGGTACCCTTTATAATACTCACAGTAAAGATAAACAAACAGAACAACAGACTACACATTGAGCGTGTTTTTTTAAGCCATTGACTGTTAAGTTGGTTATGTTATGTAACTTGGAAAGGTTACAAAGTTTATGGAAGGACAGCCGTATATTGTATGAATTCATGCCTGAAATGAAATGAATAATAACAGCACTTCAATAGTTAATGGCGCTTTGTACATGCACATGGGCAAGTGATTAATTCGCCGCGTGAGAAATTCTGATGAAACAATATTGAAAGCAATTTAAATAAAGCTCATTTAAATGTCAATTCTCATGGTTGGGGCTTTACTATAATTGGCTATTTAATTAAAACAATTTTCACGGTCATTAATACAGCCCGAGCGTTGTAGTGCACTGACATATTTTAATTACATGGTATTAACAAAATTGATATGCCTTAGAAAGCACGGTGAAACTTTGAATAAGAAATGATTAAAGCAATTATACATCATCACCTTATGGACATTACGAGTATCAGCATATGACTGGTCAACACTGAGAAAGAGAAATACAACTTTCTGTGCGGATGCAAGACTTTTTAAGTCTAATGGAGTGGAGAAACTAAAAAACATATAGGCTACTTGCTGCTAAAGGAGAATAATTTTCCAATTTTTTGTTACATTATGAGGTCGAGCATTCAAAGAGACAGGATATAAAGCTTATACTGCCATCTATTGTGAAGGATTTAGGAAGTGAAAATAATTAAACTAAAATGTCAATGACTATTTGTTATTTGCAAATACCCAAAAGTGCTCATGACTGCAGATCCTTTGGTTGGTAAGGGTTCTCAACATTTACCACCGCTAATCTCAGAATAAACACTTATGGTGTCTCTTGAGGCGCAGAGACATTAATCTCAATTATCAAAATACACTTCTCAGAGGCATCATGATATATCCCTGGTACAGCAGGAGTCACTTACTTACCCAATTTCATTGACACTTACAGCCTGCCGCTTGGGTTTAGTGACATTTCACAAAAAGTGTAGTTCTCCAGTCAGTCAGACAATCCTAGTACACACACATTGTTATCTGCCAATATTTTTACAATTATTTTACAATAACATTTTTAAATGGCCACTCTAAATGATTTTATATGCATGGTTTAAGAGTTCACTTCTGCTTTCATGCTATATTGTTGATTTCTCACATTCGCTACAATCTGTCAGACAATCATGAGCTGTTCTGTTTTCTCATGTTACTTTGCATTCACCAACATACAGTATCTCTATGATAAAACTGTTGCTGTTAAACTATTGGCAACAGCTCCGTTAAAAGTAATTTTATGCATTTCAAGAGGAATTTAACACTGATGTTTTCTTGTTAGTTTTAAGTAATTGGCAGTAACTGCCTGCATCCCTCAGTTCCACATTCCTTTATTGAATTCACTACAGTGATTACAGCAGTTCCTCATTGACTTCTCTATTAGAGCTGCGGCCAGAGTCCATTCCCTGACCTTCTCTTCATCGATCGGGCACATTTGTCGCTCCTCTATTATAATGCAAAGAGAACATTTGTTATAATGTACATCCGATGCCTTTGCACAACTGCGATCAATATGTTCAACTACAGACCGTACTGTATAGAGAGAGACAACCATGTGTACGTAATTTAAAATAGGACAATTCACTGTGGACATACACATGCTTATTGATTCCTCTGAGACGTGCTTAAATGATGCTGTTCTTTCAATCAATACACTTAGTATATTGATATGCAACGAGATCGTCATCATATGCTTATAAGACCTCATGGACATTCACTTGAGACAAATCACATTTGCGTACCTATCTACTCAAATTCATGTTTTGCTTTCTCTTATCTCCCGTGTCAACCTTAACACCAATGTACAGGACGCAGAGTGGGAGGGAGTCAATGCCTCAATTCACACACCACCAGCCTATTAAGACCAGCGACATCCATCAGCCAAAGCTGCCACACTCTTCAAATGCACTGTGCTGGGATGGTCCCTGCAACAGCTCTGTAATTTAATTCCCCCTGCCATGCATACACCCTGCATAGCCACGTCCCCTGATGGATTAATCATGCCATTTCCACAAAGGTCCTTCAGAAGAGAATGGAGTTTGATGCAGCCACTGACGCTTGGTGTCATAACTCAAGCTCTGCCAAAACACCAGTGTCCTGTTTTCCTGAAGATGGATGTGGGTTTTGGGGAGCTGCTTTGAATGTGTCCTTCGTTAGATTAGAATGTATGGATTTGTTCTCAGCTTCAAGGATAAAGGGGAAAAATCTGACTGTATAAATTTGCCACGCTGCAAAAATCCTATTCTTCACCTTCAAATGAAATATTTAAACTTCCTTAAAGCAAAATATAGCAAAGATTGGGTTTTAATAATGATAAATGGCCAATATTAAAATTCTATATTTTGTCTAAAGAACATTATAATATATAGTAAGTATTTTTTTCAGATTTGTTAAAGAATAGGTACTTTTAAAGGTCTCATTAAATCATTAGTGTTGTTAAAGATGTGAAAAGTGATAGTGACGGTTATTTGTTAGCAAAAATAATTAAATCATGGTTCTCATCCAGAGATCCTCAGTAAATTTCCAAGGGAGCCAAAGGATGCGCTTAAAATTAAAAATGTTTTTATTAATATACTAACTTAATTAAATTATTATTAACATATTAAATAATCTCTAAATTGAAATGCGATATATAGTTTTATATGCATTTTCCATAATTTAACATTTTTACTTCATTGAATTAATTATTTAATATATCAATAAAAAAGCTTGAAACCAAGCAGATTTGTCATATTTACAGCAGAAATATTGTAGTGTAAATTGGAGGGGGGGGGCGGAGGGATTGTTCTGTTGGACAATGGGGGGCCTAGATTGATAACAATCAATCTAAATTATATCTTTAAAAAAAATGGGATATGAGCATGCACTGCCCAAGCTGTGCATGCTCATATCCCATAATATACCAAAAAATACAAAAATCATGTTGTAGAAAATCTTATTGTTAAATAAAAAATAAACGAATAAATAAAAATATTGGTATAAAGCTGATATGGTGCAGATATACTGTGCTGCCTTGTTGCATACAATAAGACTGTTTAGTTCCTTTAGAAGACTTGAAAGTTATTCTACACCTAATTTTACATTTATTTATTTTTATAGTTTCCAACAACAGTTTTCTTGTTTTACAGCTACTTTTGAAATGTTGAAAGATGGGGATAAAATCTAAGCAAGCTGCATCATGCTAATCAATTATTGAACTAAACTTGTCCATAAATAAACTTGTCTCAATCAATTTCATTTCCCTTTATAACAGATCATATTTGATGAAATATGCTTGCGTTTTGAATTACTTCACATAGCTACAAATCTAATGCAGCATTCATCCATTAAATCAATCAAAGACTATTGTGTGACCTGACATTCCTTCCTCACTGTGGGTGTGACTTAACATTTGACACACCTATTCTTCAGTGAGACCTTGTTTTGGACAGTGGACAGTGACGTGTTTTAAGATAGCATATGTTTATATGAAGGCTTGCACGTGAAATTAATGCTAAAACTTACAGCCAAGTTCCAAGGAGGGGGGGGGGTACTCAGTTTTATTTAGGTATGCTAAAGAGATGCCCACCTCACATTGGAATTCACTCCAGCTTCTTCTAGAACATCACTTCCATGATCAAAGTCAGGGAGGGGAAAATATCTCTAGAGTGCCAGTCATGGAGATGAGATAGAGCAGAAAATGCCTGACAGCCCTCCTCTGTCAGCGCTTTAACACTTTTTTTCTGTTTTCTAACAAGTTTTTTTTTTTGTTACAGACAAAATTAATTGTGGGGATGTGAGATGCCTGATTTACATTCATTAAAAGTCATCTCCAGAAGTCAAGTTCAGTTCCAATCAAATTTGGGTAATTATGCAGAACAAGATATTCCCCTATGAGTTGAAAACTCAACTTTTTTGAACATGTCACTCTCAATGAACAAGTTTAATTTTAAATATACGTGAGGAAAGGGTGAATAGGTTATTCTAAAAAACAAACTCCTTGGCATATTGTCAAACACATCTTAACAGTTACAAAGCTCTCAACAGGTTAAGCTTTCTTCATTCTTTTCGTCTACTGTTTTATAGGAGTGTGACAATGCACTCATGTCACAATTCGGGTCAGTATACGATACTGATCTCATGATACAATACTCTCACAATACTTTGAAAAAAGCCAAAATAGATTTTTGGTAAGTTTTTATTATTGTTGTTGTTATTTTGTGCTGCAATATATTGTGATATAATATATTGTTACACCTCTGCAGTTTCATGAATGCAACAAATTTGGACGTACTACTCATTTCATTGTTTTTCACATACAATGTTAGGGCATATTCAGACACAGGTGCTGCTTTCTCTGCTTAAAAAGTAAATAAATGAATAACAGACTTATCAGAGCCTAAGCTGGTTTGCTTGGCTTAACTGATTTAAAATGGTTTTAGCTGGATTAAGCTGGTCTTGAAGAGTACCCAGCTTTAGGCTGGTTAAAGATTTTTTTTATCAGGATTTATTCAACAACACAATGAAAAATAAGTTATGTTAATACATTAATTGCATTTTAGATACAACACTGCCATACACTTTCTCTATTTTCACAATAAAAACAGTTTTTATGAATGAATCACTTGACAGAATAATTCATTAGTTCACTCATAACAACAGCCTCTTGTCATCACCTATACTGGCGTAATAAGATAATTACTAATAAGAGAATTACAATCACTTTATTTAATGAATAGATTTATAATTTAAGCTTTTAAATAAGTATTGATCAACACATATGGCACATAGAGCGTCAAATATACCGTAGCCTACTAAACCTCATCGGTTCTTGCAAGCAAGCACATTTTAGCTTCTATTTACCATATTTGATGTTCTCCGTGTATGCAGTATGTGTTGATTAATATTTATGTGTGAATAAACACCACCATCAAATCTGTTAATCAAGCAATTATGTCTCTTCAGAAGACTTTACGATCTCTTTATCAATTTTTTGAAGCATCAGTTTGGGTGAAAGGACTTTCAGTAGAGGGACAGAAATATCTCAGCTTTCTTATGTTTTAAATTAAAGATGAACAAAAGTCTTATGGGTTTGGAATGACAAGAGGGTGAGTAAATGATTTTCATTTTTTGGTAAACTTTAGAATAAATCAGTGTCATGAAATAAGTCAAACTGTTATTTTATTTATGTAATGTCATTTACAAAACATTGCTTTAAAGCACTAGGACAGTAAATGTGGACACATACAATTTGAATAAAATGAATACTAAAAGACTTTCAAATCACACAAGCCAACATTTTATTCACAATAGAACATAGAGAACATAACAAATGTTTAAACGGATAAATTTTACACTTTTATCCATTAAATGAGCTCATTTCAAATTTGATGCCTGCTACAGGTCTCAAAAAAGTTGGCAAAAAGCAAGAAATTTTGAAAAGATTCAGCTGGGAGAACATCTAGCAACTAATTAAGTTAATTGACATCAGGTCTGTAACATGATTAGCTATAAAAGGGATGTCTTAGAGAGGCAGAGTCTCTCAGAAGTAAAGATGGGCAGAGGCTCTCCAATCTGTGAAAGAGTGCGTAAAAAGATTGTGGAATACTTTAAAAACAACGTTCCTCAACGTCAAATTGCAAAGGCTTTGCAAATCTTATCATCTACAGTGCATAACATCATCAAACGTTTCAGAGAAACTGGAGAAATCTCTGTGCGTAAGGGACAAGGCCGAAGACCTTTGTTGGATGCCCATGGTCTTCAGGCCCTCAGATGACACTGCATCACTCATCGGCATGATTCTGTCATTGACATTACTAAATGGGCCCAGGAATACTTCCAGAAACCACAGTCGGTAAACACAATCCGCTGTGCCATCTGCAGATGCCAACTAAAGCTCTATCATGCAAAAAGGAAGCCATATGTGAACATGGTCCAGAAGCGCCTTCGTGTCCTGTGGGCCAAGGCTCATTTAAAATGCACTGTTTCAAAGTGGAAAAGTGTTCTATGGTCAGACGAGTCCAAATTTGGCATCCTTGTTGGAAATCATGGACGCCGTGTCCTCCAGGCTAAAGATGAGGGAGACCTTCCAGCGTGTTATCAGCATTCAGTTCAAAAGCCAGCATCTCTGATGGTATGGGGGTGCATAAGTGCATACGGTATGGGCAGCTTGCATGTTTTGGAAGGCACTATGAATGCTGAAAGGTATATAAAGGTTTTAGAGCAACATATGCTCCCCTCCAAATGACGTGTATTTCAGCAGGACAATGCAAAACCACATACTGCAGCTATTACATCAGCATGGCTTCGTAGTAGAAGAGTCCGTGTGCTGAATTGGCCTGCCTGCAGTCCAGATCTTTCACCTATAGAGAACATTTGGCACATCATTAAACAAAAAATACGTCAAAGACGACCACAAACTCTTCAGCAGCTGGAAACCTATATCAGGCAAGAATGGGACCAAATTCCAACACCAAAACTCATAACCTCGATGCCCAGATGTCTTCAAACTGTTTTGAAAAGAAGAGGAGATGCTACACCATGGTAAACATGCCCCCGTGCCAACTATTTTGAGACCTGTAGCAGGCATAAAATTAGAAATGAGCTCATTTCAGTTTAAACATTTGTTCTATGTTATGTTTATCTATGTTTTATTGTGAATAAAATATTGGCTCGTGTGATTTGAAATTCTTTTAGTTTTCGTTTTATTCAAATTTAAAAAACGTCCCAACATTTCCAGAATTCGGGTTGTAGATTCCGAGTTCAGAATGCTCAGATTTGTCCTGTGATTTTTCAATCTTCTATTTCCTGAGGTTTATCTCCTCTTTACCATCCATTCCAGAGGTCTGTAACCTGTTTTGAGGAAGAACGCTTCCTTTAAAATGCATGTAACTGAACTTTTCCACCAACAACTTCTGTGACCTCAAAGGCAGTGTGATTTTTTATCCTTTCCTCTTGAGGCGGAGAGAGGGCGAGGGTTATTCATTCGTGCTTAGCTGTGTGTTGAGTTTGATGGATAAGCCTCATAAGCATTGATGCTAACACTCAGGTGCACACTCTCTTTCTCTCTCACTCTGGTTCTTCACAGATCATAGAGCATCCTTTTCCTTACACTCACTCGCTCTCACACACACACACATTCTGCCCCTTAGACCCCCTGCTGGGTTCACTTTCTACGACATCCATCAAACCTAAACAAGAGGGGTCATTCAGCTGGCAAATAACCTTCACTCAGCTACAGCAGTGAGCAAGCTGCGGATAAAAGACTCACTGCTAGTGCGGGCCAGTGGAGTGAGTTAAGCCTTGGGAAGAAGTTCTCTTTTGTAGTGATGCTGGACCAGTTTCTGAAAAAAAAGAGATATACACAGATTGCCACTACGTGTTTTGAAACACAAAACCATAACAACCACAAACCACAAAAATAACACAAACCATTATATTAACCAATACAAACTTTAAATGGTGTAAAACATAATATTAAAAATATACGACAACTTGCTTCAGTTACAGAAATATGATAATACTGGTCATTTAGATTGGAGGACAACTTGAGGTACCAGAAGCAGCTTTGATGACAGTGGACATCTTAAGGAAGAATAACCTTTTCATTAAACAAATTAAAACAGGTGTGTGTTAAAATTATTTATATTTATTTAGTTAGTTTGTTAGTTTCTTTTGACCAATGCTGTCACCAATTTGTTGTTTCAGGACATGTTTGCAATAAGATGCAAACTTTTTCAATAATAGTTTCAATAAGCCAAAGTGTTGTGAAGATACAACCTCAAAGTCAAAATTTTTGATGCATTGAAAAGTTTGGTCAGCAAAGCCTGAGGATAATCTTCCCCAAATTTGGTGAAAATCCAAGTAATACTTTACAGACATGGTCAAATTATGGCCCATGGTCAGAGAAAACATATTTGTGCAATTGGATTTTTGAATTGGACATAATATAATATTTAAAATTTGAAGCACAATTACATTATTATACACAATTATACACAATTACATTATATACACAATTACATATTACAATTACATTACTAAATTCAACAAAGCTATAACCAAACTACATGACGGTTGCATAACTTCAACGTCGTCATCATCACCACTGAGAGAACGACTCTTTCAATCTTTATTTAAAATCTACAAGTTTGAAAGCTTAAGTTAAGCAGTTTGCAAGAGTGTTCAGTATAAATACAACGAGGGTGTAAAAGCAGAATATGAGTTTATGTTCAGCGGGATGATGATGTCCAACAACCAACAACCTCCATTTTAGACACTTAACCATTGAGTAATCGCCTTTATCATGACACCTAAAAATCATTTAAAATCATTGTAATTGTAATTAAATTCATCAATTGTAATTAAAATCATTTGTGTGGGGTATTGCTGATGTATTTTATGCTGTAAGATATACTGTAGATATCTGAGCTTGTGTTAACTGCAGACCTTTAGGCATTTAACCAAAAAAATAAGAACGTGCTAAAAAATGCTAATACATTTCCAGATTTCATTCATTCATTTATTTTTATTTATAGGCCCCTTTCATTACACTCAAGGTCACTTTACAAATTGTCCTAAAACATCAATGCAACAACAGCAAACAAGGCAAACAATAAAATACATTAAAACACTACAAAAATAAGAAACTAATCAACACACGAACAATCATAGATAAACCTGTTTAAATGAGTTTTAAGACGTGATTTAAAAGTGTGAAGACTGTCGCTAAGGAATGGGCATGAGGAAGGGCATTCCACAAATGAAGGGCAGCATAACTAAAAGCCCGGGACCCCATACTTCTCAGACGAATGCGTGGTTGGTCTAAACCAGGTCACCAAACTTGTTCCTGGAGGGCCGGTGTCCTGCAGAGTTTAGCTCCAACCCTAATCAAACACACCTGAACCAGCTAATCAAGGTCTTGCTTGGTATACTTGAAACTTCAAGGCAGGTGTGTTGAGGCAAGTTGGAGCTAAACTCTGCAGGACACCGGCCTTCCAGGACCGAGTGTGGTGACCCCTGGTCTAAACTAAGAGATTGATGAAGAGGATCTAAGAGTACGTACAGGAGTGTAGATTTGAAGAAGATCAGAGAGATATGAGGGAGGTGATTTATTAAGAGCCTTGTAAGTAAGAAGCAGGAATTTGAAATCAATTTGATATTTAACCGGAAGCCAATGCAAGTAGTAAAGAACAGGAGAAATGTGCTCTATGGAAGAGGTTCCAGAAATAATTTGTGCAGCTAAATTCTGGACCAGCTGCACTTTATGTAAGATTTTAGATTGAAGACCAAATAAAAGAGAGTTGCGTTATTAATACATAATGTAACCAAGACATGTGCAAGATTAGCAGTGCTATTAGTTGTTAAAGATCATTTATGTTTCGCAAATGAAAACTGGCAGAATGAATAATATTATTAATATGACTTTTTACTTTAAAAGATGGAAAAAGTATTGACTGGTCAATAGTCACAGAAAAACAATCAGATTTGACCAGATTAGACTTCATACCTACAAGATGAATTTCAGTTTTGTCACTATTAAATTTAAGGAAATTAGATGAAAACCAGTTTTTAATTTCAGCTAAACAACTTGACAGAGAAAGTGAAGAAAAAAACGAATTAGGCATGGAAGATATGTAAAGCTGGGTGTCATCAGCATAGCAATGGAAATTAATTCCAATCTTTCTGAAAATTTGTCCAAGAAGCAGTAAATAAATAATGAATAGGCCCCAAGACTGAGCCTTGGAGAACACCAGCAGTAGCATGCGATAGTGATTTTAGGACTCATTCCTGCAGCACTATGAATTGCTTATAGTCTGAATATATGGATTCACAGAAAACTCAGGAAACTTTGGACAGTATAGTTGTAACTCCTATAAAAATGTGTAACATACCATCCGAGAGACATATAGGGTCTAAACTCAACCATGTGACACTTGAAACTCTCTCAATATATGGGGAATGTTACGCTGCCAACATCATATTTCTGAGAGAAGCACCACATCTTTTCAGCTGTAGCCTAATATGCCCCAAGGCAATGTACAGTTGTTGGCTGCATTTTCCAGGCCACATGGATCTTGTCACATAAAAATAATTTAAATATAGTCATGCATTATGCATCTAAAGCTCTGTGTGCAGTACAACGAACTGGGCCTGATATAAAATGACAGGTTGCTTCTGGTCCTGTCGACAATAATATATGACCCACTCAAGCCTGCAGAGAAAGAGTTCGGTAGCAGATCAAATTCATGAGGCCTAAATATCATTCCATCCACTCTAATTAGACAAATAACGATGTATTAAATGCTAAAGCCCAATTGAGAAATCCCTTGAGGGAGCAGGTCAATGAGTCACAGCATTGGGAAGAGCACACCAAACATCATCAACATCATCATCATATTTCCTGTCTAAAGCAGTAGTACTTGACAATGTATTTTCCTTTAGCAGAGCCTGTGATTCAAATGAGCACGAGGGCAGAAAGCATTGTATGATTATTAATGGGAAAAGATTATGCTTACGGGGTGAGGGATTAGTTTAGCGACCTTCACAACACTAATTGAAACAAGTATGGAGACTCGGCGGCACTGTAATCAACTAAAACACGGGACCATTAATCATTATAAATAGCGCTGTCACAACACGAGCATTAGTATTATCAACCCCTTTTGTTTGTCTAGTGGGAAGCTCGGCTCGGACGCGGTGCGGAGGTTAATGAGAGTCGAAGTGGCATTTAAACGGCGCCGCTGATCAAACGGGCATCGAGGTGACGCGCCTCGCGTACGTTCATTTGCAGCTAATGGGAATTGATGCACTTCTGATGAAGTTAGTAACAGGCTTGACATCCGGAAGAGTTCAAGTTTGTCGGACGTAGAGCTTTTGTGACATTCCACATGAGAGGGTAAATGATATTATTAAGCGTGAAAGAAACGTACTTTTCTCAGAGGTCTTTTGACAGGCGGCTGTGCAAAGATTAATCGACGCCAAAATTGTAATGTGGTTGTTGTGAGACAAATCACCACATGACTGTCACGTTGAGCCATGTTTCACAGAATATGATCCTAATCTTAAAAACAACACCACAAAGATTTTGGGTAATAGGCTAGAGTTTAAAAAGATAGATAGATAGATCTATCAGTTAGATTGCCACCTCTGAGCAGCATAGACCTATGCCACCTTTACAGTGTAAATTTAATTTAGATAGATAGATAGATAAATAGATTTTGTTTAAAGAAATTAATACTTTTATTCAGTAAGGATAGACCCTAAATCAAAAGTGACAGACTTTGTTACAAAGAACTGCAGTTCAAATAAATGCTGTTCTTTTGAACTTCTGAACATCAAAGAATCCTGGAAAAAAATTAGACCTTTCCACAAATATATGAAAAAATAAATAAAAATGAAGCAGTACAACTGTTTTCAACATTGATAATAATATGAAATGTTTCTTGAGCAGCAAATCAGCATATTAAAATGATTTCTAAGGATCATGTGACACTGAAGACTGGAGTAATGGTGGCTGAAAATTCAGCTTTGCATAACAGGAATAAATTAGATTTTAAAATGTATTTACATAGTAAACAGTTAACTATAATAATAATTGTAATAATCTTTCACAATATAATGTTTTTTACTTTATTTTAGATCAAATAAATGCATAAGCATAAAAGGCTTCTTGCAAAAACATTAAAAATATATATTTTCCACTAAAAAGGGGTAACGAGCTATTTCCTGATTTAACCCATAAAACTTCGTTTGAATATTGATAGTTGGTTCAATGATGTTAAATATTATTTTGAACCTTGAACTAAACTACAATATTTAGATGTTACCATTTTAAGTTACCATTTTTTTCACTGCACCAACACCAAACCTTTAAACAATATTGTATGTTTAAGATGTAGACACTTGTCAAAAGAAGTTTTATTGTGTTTAGTTGTTTAGGTTCCTGCAAAGAATGCACAGTGGAGTAAAGGGGGAAACTGAGATGGTCCAACCTCCAAGCAGTGTCCAAGGGCCATAATATTTGCTGAAGGAAATATTCCAACAAAGGTCATCATCGGACCCATTCTTTTTAAAGGAATTGTGTTAAAAAAAATAATGGGATTATAACCTACAATTATACATTTTAAACTTTCAATTAACCTTGCACAAGGGTATTGTCACTTCCAGCAGCTTTAGATTAATACCAGTTGTTTATACCTGTGAACAAAGAACCCTGTTGCATTGCATGCATCACTTAGAAGGTTAAAACACAATTATTAAATTTACAGCTAAACTATTGATAATTACATACTTGAACACACAGAATTCCCATTTAATAACAAACATTTCATTAACCTACGCCAAACACAAGGGAATTTACATAAACAGTTACTGAAGGTGGATGCTATTACAGAGCTAAGCATTGTTTTTTAAATTGCTTTGCTAATTAAAGCAATTAATGCATGAATTAGAGGATGGGAATATGATAATTAAACATCAACCTCAGAATACTTAATTGTGTTATTTGGTTTCATCCTTTTTAGAAGTTCATTTAACCAAAGTCAGTGTAGGCTCACTTTGCAAACTCTTGATGGTGTTCGTCTTGAAAAAATCGATTATAAAACATTGACTATCACAAACAACATTCAAGTGCTGTAGGAGTCAGATGCATATTGTTTGGAGACTGATGGTCAGTCAAATATAGCTAGCAAAAATGATTCGCTGGTACTGATGAGTGATGCCACTGTCACTGTGGCAACCTTTATGATACTAATTCACAGTGAGGAATAAACTACCCCATCGTTGTGCATCATTAGCCGGCCTCATGAAGAGACACGCCTGGTCCGCTTTAGTTGATAACCCCTGTCATTCCAACAAGCGCTCGCAATCATTCTCCACATGCTGTTGGTGTTTGTGTCTTTGTTAAAGGTGATTCAATGGAGAGGCCTGAAGATGGTGCACCCTTGACCCATACTTAAAACAGGTGGTGTTTCTTCCACAAAATCAATAAATCTTTGAAGGATTACTATCAAAACATGTTAAAACTATGAGTATAGCCTTATTTAGTACATTCAAGCATATAAGAACACTATTATGTTTGAATCCACTAAATAAGGCTATACTTGCCTTCTCTAATGCAATAGCAATTACAGTAAAGGAATAGGTTACCCAAAAATGAAAACCTGCTTAAAATACTCACATCGATATTTTGGCCAGAAGAGACCGTTTAAAGTTAAAAAAATATCTTAATGTTGGATTTGTTTCATACAAACACAAAGCTTCTAACTTTCATAAAAGACATGAATTGATGGACTAGAGTTGTGTGGATTACTGTGCTGTTTTTATCAGCTGTTTGAATTCACTGCAGAGGATCCATTGGTGAAAAAGTGATGCAAATTTTCATTTTGGGTGAACTATTTCTTTAAACTAGAGCACATTCTGCTGAAAACCTCTCCTTGAGAAACGACTGGACTCTGCGTAAATATTTAGCAATAAGAGCAGACATAAGGTTGAGGTGATTACAGACACATAAATGAGTTCTCGCTGCAGGAGTGAAACATTATGCCTCCTGTCTGCAGGAACCAAGGACACAGCCATCTCTCCCTCTCAGCACGGCTGGGTGTTAATGAAGCTCACGACAGGTATGCTGCCTTTTGGGCTGATCTAAGATCCACAGTGCTTTTACCAAACGTGACCTTAAACATCCCCAGAGACTGATGTTAGATAAGTGCAAAAAAAACAAACACCTGTGAGTTGGCAGAACAGACCTGATGATCTGATCGAACTTCTTTTGTGAATGAACTTGCTGCTCTGAAAACAAATATGCATGAGCTGCTGATACGAGTCCTGGCCATTACATTTATCGTAAATTTAAAAAATAAATAAATAAATCGTAAAAGACTGAAATTATAATGCTATGACAGAATACAAAGCCGAAGTAATTAACTAGAAGTGCACTGCTGTCGCCATCATGTGGCTAAAAGATGTAAACGCACATGGAGGTACAGATAAAATGCTTTAGTGATCAGACATAGACGCACACATAAAAACAGAAATTTAGGGTAAACAAAAATAAAATACATTTTACTGACTTAAACAGAGGCAAAAATTTGGAGGATGTTTTCCTTTCAGCATTATAATGAGTTATAATTATTAGTATACACTATATTTAAATAACAAAAAAGGAAAAACAAAACAGGGAAAAAAAATATCACACTTTAACAGTCCAATTGTACATACTGAGGCACATGAAAGTAGGTCAAACAAGGCAAAACAACTGTTTTAACACATTAATCCTATGTACATGCTTATTTACACAATATATTGTGCAGATTTCTTTCTTCTCAAACAGGGACCTGTCACAGATGAAATTTCGACTGGTCATCCTTGACTAGTGCTGTTTTCAGAAGCCTAAAAGATCAATGAAAGATGAAAGTTAATGAAATGAAAAATAAATAAAAAATAAATGTAAATGCTATATTTTAAGGCCTATAAGAGTCATCTGCCTTCACTATATTTATTTAAATAGTTCAGCAGTGACAAACGAATGTTGAAAAGTGTTAATATCCCCACCAAGCCTAATATTATCTGCTTGCATATTAAAAACAGAGTACTTGCTTCAAATTATTCCTTCGGCAGAAATTGAACATATTATTTCTAATCGAGCAAAAACATACCTTGCTTACTTAGAAAGCGTTTTACAGAAACTCCCATGTGCTCCACAAGGAAAACAAACTGAATGCCCAATATGTGATCTGCATGGTAGAGCAACTCAGGATTGGGCATTTCAGAAACTATTTGCACTTTAAAATGTTGACTAATCAGACATTACCTAATTTCTTAGGTTACTGATACAACAAGAATATTTATACATGCATCAAACCTAAACAAGGCAGAATGGATAAAACCATTGAGTGGAGAGAAGCAGAAATAAGACTGTCACCGCAAATCCACTAACGTTACCTTTAATGAGTCCGAGGCTTTTCGGAGTTCTTTGATAACTGATGACAGGGCTTCGGGATTGATCCCCTGCTCACAAAGACGGACACATATCGACAGAGACTCCATGTCCAATCCTGTATTCAACAGCCTGGATATCTCCAGAAGAACTGGAAATGTAAGAGCAAAACACAATGATACTTATGTCACATAACTGCTCCATTGAATTAACAGTGCGATTTATGCGAATGAATCATGCAGTGTGCAAACCAGAACAGTACCAGTCCAGTAACATTACATTCAGTATACTTTCAAATCTGTTTCGAAACAACAACATTTTTAAAGAGCATGTCTTTGTTGTAAACATTTTAATCTTACCATCCATAGTCTCCCGGACAGCGTTCATGTTTGCGCTCGCGGGACTGGCCATGATGCTACGTGCTAAAGCTATTTAATTACTTAACGACAATAACAAAGCACTATCATTCATTCAGAAGACCTAACACGTCTATTCCTGTTAATCCCTGAAGTCTTCCAACCATTTGCGAATTAAAAACCGGGCAGCGTCACAAATTTTGCATTACACAATATCCATAAACTAACTGACAGCAATTTTGTTCACACCTCGCGCGTTTTGTTGTTGGAATCCTTTCAATAAAGTTTTAGCTGTTCGAAAGGAAGTTACGTCGAGACTCCAGGTCGGTCGTTCTCGTCAGTTGATTGGTTGTTTCGCACGTTCTGCTGAATTGTGATTGGCTAGCACCTCTTGAGCGAAAATTAAATCAGACGTTAGAGCCACTGTAAAGATCACTGTTTGGTTTGTTTGAGTGTCGTTGCGTTGTGAGTATTAATTAATAATATTTATTACCCGTTTTTGTCTTTTTAAACACTGTAAAGACTGCAACTAACAAAGGTAGAAAATCCGTTCAATAATCGTTTGATCATTAACTAATGAGGTGCAATGGTATATAACCAAACAATATGTTTACCGCTCTTATTTGTTGATATTCTGAAGGATCTCCAGTCTTTCACTCATTTCGTTCTTTATTAAAGCGTAGCCTGGTTGGCTGGACGCCGTTTTTAAGATGGGAGATATAGCAGAGATTCATATAACACCCGCGACTCCTGGAAGACCCGCTATCCTGAACCCGTTTGAGAGCCCAAACGACTATCACCGCCTGCACGAGCCCGTGGTGCCCAGCCCGTCGGTGTTCAAGAGCTCCAGGAGCTCCTCAGCGGTGAGTTTCTGACTCTGCATATGAGAGAAAATCATGAAAAATGATTCAAATGTCATTTCTGTTTGTGTTGTTTGTTGTAGACACCAGCCAAGTTCAAATGGTCGATTGATGAAATGGCAAATTTACTTCCTGTGGAAATAGACACAGAGGACATTCACCGCCAGGCTATGTTTCTGAGCCAAGCCAGGTATGTGTTGCTGTTAGTATGTTTATTTGTAGAGTTTTACAACAATGACGTTCTTTTTGTAAATATTTGTTCATATTCTCATGATATTAACTCGGTTGTGTTTTAACACATCAAGGGCAGATACTGAGATTGAGGAAAAACGGCAGCATGCTATTGAACAGGTAAAACGGCTTTACTTCTTATAAAACAATCCCTGTTCATGAAAATGTTGTATTTTAACTAAAGAGAAAGATGTGTCGTTACATTATTTTTGTTTGTTCAGTTTTTCATTAAAGGTGCAATTGTTCCCTCTCCATGGGGACCACCAGCAGCTAAACCATCAGTAAAAATGCCACATCAGAAAAGTAAGTCATGGCACATGAAAGAGAGATGTTTTCATGCTACTTTATTACAACCAATGTAGTTTTTAGATATTAACTTAAACTGTCTCATTTTAGGTTCTTTGTCCCCACTGGTAACAGAGACACTTCAGTCATCAAAGAAAATAAATGGTTTGTTCAGCAGCTCTAAGACTATTCATAAATGATCACCACTGTAAATTTAGAAATGTATGTATGTGGTTTTAGAGTAATTGGTCTTTGCTTGCTTGTGTTTTAGCCATCTGTCAGACGGTCCTGTCTCTACCTGTGGACTTCAATCTTGAAAAAGTTTTGGGTAAACTTTTTCTTTTTTTATTATTATTACTTCATTTCAAAATGAAACCAAACATGTTATTTATTTATTTGTTCAAAAGTATGGGGTCAGTAACAGCATGTTGTTGTTGTTTTTTTTGGAAAGAAATTAATATTTAATATTAATAACAGTGTTGCATTAAAATGATCAAGCGTGATGGTAAAGATGTTTAAAATGTTACAAAAGATTTCTATTTTAAATAAATGCTGTTCCTTTGATACCATTTTAATAATCCAAAACATGTATAACAGTTTTGACAACTTTTAAGCAGCTTAACTGTTTTAAACATTGATAATAATAAATATTTACTGAGCAGCAAATCAGCATATTAGAATGTTTTCTGAATGATCATGACACTGAAGACTGGAGTAATGATGGTGAAAATTCAGCTTTTGCATCAGAGGAATAAATTACATTTAAATATATTCACACAGAATTTTTTTTTAAAATTGTTATAGTATTTTGTAGTATTACTGTTTTTACCTTTTTTTATATATAAAATAAATCCAGCCACGGTGATCAGAAAAGACGTTAACTTTAAAACTGTTCCATAGTGTGACTTTCTGTATTTCTTCTAAAATTATTTTAATCACCATTTTTCTTTTTCTTCTTATTAATACTTTTCATGCATAGTTATATGACCTCATTAACTGATTAATAAGATTAAATATGTACTTTTAAAAACTAATTTGAGAGGAATTCGTAATGGGGATAAAAAATATATATAAGTAAATGGTAAAATCTTACATGGTTGCCATTTTATTCATATTAAAAGGCATCTACAAGCTTTTTATGCAATGACTACTTATATCCCAGACACCCTCCACAAAATCCTGAAAGTGCATTTGACTGAGTACAGTGTTAGATCAAGTACAAAAGGTTGTTAACAGTCTGACCTCATTGCACTTCTTAAATTTTGGGGTGTCAGGTCTTGTCTATTGATGACTTAAATGTGGCAAATATTTGCATGCTTTTCTTTGCTTGGGTATATATTGATATTAACTTGAGAATTTCCTTTCTGTTGTACCAGGTGATTATTACAAGACAGAAGAGCTAACCGAACAGGTGCAGGAGAGCCTCAGCTCCTCTTCTTTACGGCGAAAGCTGTTTCTTGATGGCCATGACAGTGGCTCTGAGTCCTCTACCCCTTCCAGCCCAGACAGATATTCCCATAATGTTCCTGCCAGCAGTCGAGAGATGATGTCTTCTGTTATTGTCTCTCCACTTCAGTGTGGCATTCCAACTGAGACGCCCTTGTCTGTACGTACCAGAGGGTGAAACTACACCCTTGTAGACCAATAAAATGTGGTTCAAGGGTACTTGATGTCTGAGATCTTTAAAAGGTAATATTGTATTTTATCCATAATCCTCAGGGCCAGTTTTCATCCAGTCCCATCCAAGGCCAGGGTCGAGCATACAGTCTGGGCAGTGTCACAAGTCCCATGTTTTCAGAGAGATCGTCACCTGCTTTCAAATCTCCTATTCTGTCACCCATCAGACTTCAGCATTCTGTGACGCCTGTATCAGGTGAGGAATCTGAGATGGTGCCAGTTTTTTTTTTGTAAATGTTGTATGCATGACTATATATGCAAGTGCAGGGGTTCCTTTAACCTTTTTTGTGTCAGCTGAACCCCTTAAACATAACATTTTACTTGAAGTAGCCCCTGAGAAGGTAACATTAATACAGAGGTTAATATTTCAATAATTTAAAGGGATAGTTCACCCAAAAATGACTCTCTGACTCTGACCCTCCATAAGGCTCTTTTGCACCGGAGGAACCTTTCCATAGTTCCTAGAACTATTGGCGGAAGTTCCCGCTTTTTGGCATGTTCATACCGCAGGAACAAGGAACATATTTAGTTCTAGGAACTCTATTTGAGGGAACAAATTTAGAGCAGGTTCTATAGGAACTACCAGTGATGTAGTGTACGCTGATTGGCCAAACGCATACGAAACATTGGCTACCCGGCATTTTTAAAAAGCTATGTACAAATATTTACTCCAGAAACATGGAAAACAGTGGTAACGGCATGTCTGCAGCATTGTGTTCTTATCTCAGCCTCGATGATATGCAACACTGCAAGTTGTCATGGGAGATTTAGTCAGATTTTCACGCTCTTTCAATTGCGTAAACTGTGCATTTACATAACATCTCGTTTATTGCAAAACCCACGACACACAACAAAAACAGCTCCAAACACGTCGTCCTCCATTCACCGGTTGTTGATGTTTGTAAATGCCACGAATAAAGACGTTGCTGCCGACCGCTTCAGAATTCCTGCTTCCGGTGTGAATGCAACCAGGAAAATGGCCCAAGGGAGAAATTGGTTCTCTAGGAACGAACCTGCTGGATAATTAATAAAACTAAGTTCTTTGGACTATGTGGTGCGAAAGCGCCTGTAGACAGCAATGGAACTACCACATTCAAGGCCCAGAAAGGTAGTAAGGACACCGTTAAAATAGTCCATGTGACATCAGTGGTTCAACCGTAATGTTATGAAGTTACGAGAATACGTTTTGTGTGCAAAGGAAAAAAACTACTTTGACAGTTTCTTCTCTTCTGTGTCAGTCTTTGCCATGCGTTCACGAGATTACCACGACGCATGCGTGTGACGCTGCTGACACAGGAGCCAGCGTTGTAAGGTAGAACCCAGATGCGCTGGGGCTCGTTTACAAGCAGAAGACGCACACTGTACATAAAACAGTCTTCCTAAAAATGTCTGAAGATTTCAACAGAGATGATGACTTGCAATTTTCTGCCCAGCCTTACTTATTTGAACCAGAATATACAGACGATAAACTACATCAGAATGCCAACTCGTACGTCGAAGAGTGACACAGAAGAGAAGAAATTGTTCAATTAAGACCTTATTTTTGTTTTCTTTGCACACAAAAAGTAGCTTCATAAAAAGAACCACTGATGTCACATGGACTATTTTAATGGTGTCCTTACTACCTTTCTGGGCCTTGAACGTGTCAGTTGCGTTGCTGTCTATACAGAGTCAGAAAGCTCTCGGATTTCATCAAAATATCTTAATTTGTGTTCTGAAGATGAACAAAGGTCTTATGGGTTTGGAACAACACGAGGGTGAGTAATTAATGAATTATCCCTTTAACAACACATTTGCATGTTCATGGTTCTCTGATGTCGGGTAATAGTCACATGACATGCAAGTACATGGCTAAAATATTTAATCATTTTTGTAATTAATTATTTGCAATATAATTAATTATTAGCTCTTAACCAACTCACAAACCCCCACTTGGACTTTAGATAAGTGTATGTGAAGTGACACAAAACTTTGTTTTTATAGGTGAGAGGAGAAGGCTGTCATTTTTGTCCCCCAATGGCATTCCTATGGGCAGCTCAGACATGAACATGAACCGATGTGGAGAAAGCCCATTGGTGGAGGGCTGTTCCCCTATTCGAAGCTGCTCCCCCTTTCAATCCCGACCCAGAAACAGAGCCTGCATGTGGGCCTCTCCTACTCACATTTCCGCTATCCTTCACCCAAACCTCGAGGACAAGGAGAACATCCATCCCAGTGAACCTTTACCCACCATGGACCTGGACGCTAACTCGACAGGACCTCATGCCCAGCGAGATGGACACCAATCTGGGGAAAGTGAGTCAGAGGCCTCCGTGGCTGTTTCTGAGCAAATGGATCAAGACGAGCAGTTCATGAAGGACAGTGGAGGAAATAATGAGACTGACAGAGGGGAAAATGAGGATGAGGTCATCAGCAGGAGCAGAGAGGAATCCTGTGGTTGGGTTCCTGAAGAGGACACTGCGTCACCAGCTAGACTGTCCAGCTCTCGAACAGGCAGTGTGCCTAACGCTGAGAGTACGCACATGTTTGTATCCCTGCTTGCGGAAGGAAGCATTACACCGTACGACATTAGCATGCAGGTTAGTATGCGTGCTGTCAGATGACCAGAATGCCTGCTGCTTCCAAGTAGCCTCCAAACACTAGACAACTAAATAAAGAGTCGTTTCATTAGTAGCCCAGCAGGTGTAGCTGACATAAAACCACTGCAAAACTGTCTGGAAGCAGCTGCTGCTGTACTGAATCTCTTTTGCTCTAAGAACCTTAATTATTGTGTTTTTTTTAATGTTAGAAATTTGACATGTAAGAAGTTTAAAATATTTCTAAAGCATAAATTTAAAAACTAAGCATATTCTCCTTTCTCTCTCCATCTATAATATTAATTTTAAAATAATGATTGTCATAATAATGAACATGTATACAGTGCCTTGTGAAAGTATTCATACCCCTTCATTTTTTTCACATTTTATGTTGTTGCCTTATGTTAAGCTGCTTTAAATTAGTTTTTTCCCCACATCAATCTACACTCCATACACCATATTGGCAAAGTAAAAACAGAATGGTCACAACTTCGTAAATTAATTAAAAATAAAAAAACTGAAATAAGTACATTGCATAATTGCACATGCCTTTAACTAAATATTTAGCTGAAGCACCTTTACAGCCTCAAGTCTTTTTTTGTTTGATGCGACAAGCTTTGCTCATCAACATTTGGCAATTATCTGCTTCTCTTCTCACCTCTTCACCTCTCAAGCTGTGTCAGGTTGGATGGGGGCAGATGCACATTTTCAGGTTTCTCCAGAAATATTTGATTGGGTTCAAGCCCAGGATGGGGCTGGGCCACTCAAGGACATTCACAGAGTTGTCTATAAGCCACTCTTGCTGTGTGCTTAGGGTCATTGTCCTGTTGGAAGGTGAACTTTGTGCACAGTCTGAGGTTCTGAATGCTCTGGACTGGGTTTTCATTAAGGCTATCTCAATATTTTGGTGCATTGAGCTTTTCTTCTACTCTGATGTTTCACTCAGTCCCTGCCGCTGAACACTTTACTTTTGGGGATGGTACTCTGCAGATGATGAGCAGAGCTGGTTTTCTTTAAACATGATGCTTAGAATTGAGGTTCATCAGACCAGAGAATATTATTTCTCACAGTCTGAGGGCCCTTTAGGTGCTTTTTTGCAAATTCCAAGTGTGTTTTCATGTGTCTACACTGAAGAGAGGATTGAGTCTTGCCACACTGCCGTAAAGCCCATATTGGTGGAGTGTTGCAGTGATGTTTGTCCTTCTGTAGATTTCTCCTATCTCCACATATGATCATGGAGCTCAACTAGAGTGACCATCAGGTTCTTTGTCACTACACTAACCAAAGCCCTTCTCCATCAATTGGTCAGTTTTGCGAGGAGGCCAGCTCTAAGAAGAATCCTGGTTGTTTCAAACATCTTCCATTAAGGGTAACAGAGACTACATGCTTCTGTGAACATTCAATGAAGCAGAATTTTTTTCTGAACTCTTCCCCAGATGTGTGGCTTGACTGAAACCTGTTTCTGAGCTCTACAGGCAGTTCTTTTGACCTCAGGGCTTGGTTTTTGCTCTGATATGCATTATCAGCTGTTAGACCTTTTATTAAGACGTGTGCCTTTCCAAATCATACCAAAATCAATTGAATTTGCCACAGGTTAACTTCACTCAAAGTGTAGTAACATCTACAAGCAATATGAATGCTCCTGAGCTAAATTTCAACGGTTACAGATAAGGGTATGAATACTTACGCAATGGAATCATTTAAGTTTTTTTATTTTTAATAAATTTTCAAAGATATTAAAAACCTGTTTTTTGCTTTAACATTATGGTGTATGGAGTGTAGATTGATGTGGAAAAAAAGTAAATTTAAAGCAGTTTAGCATAAGGCAGCAACATGAAAAAAAATGAAGGGGTATGAATACTTTCGCAAGGCACTATATAATATTTATATATATATTGTATTTATTGTGTGTGTGTATATGTGTATTATATATTTATATTATATGAGATCATTTTATTTTAAAATTAATATTATATATTTATAAAAATGTGCACTTATTTCTAAAGCACAAACTTTAAGAATATCTCTATATATAATTTATCATTATCTTTATTTAAACGTTAATATTATTATTTGATATATTTAATAAATTATAGAAAATGCTTATTTCTAAAGGACAAACTTAAAGTGTGTTTAAAGTTTGGTGTGGATAAAGCATACATTTCAAAACACATTTTATTTAAAGATTATGTGCATAAACGTTAAAAAAATATAATATTTAATGAGACTAAAATGTGGTAATAATTATTACATATTGTTACTTTAACTAAGTTTATGCTTTATAAATGATTTTTTCAGGCTTTTATGATGGAATTGTGAACTACGGTCTTCAGCTAATTGTTAGGCTTAATCTGTCCCTCGTGTTCTCTGCAGGTGGATAGCGGTTATAACACTTACTCAGTGTGCACTACCAGCTTAATGGACACCCTCAGTTCAGACAGCCAGAGTAAGGACATGCTGGACACACACACTGCTGAAGAGGGTGTACCTTTCACTAGACACACTAAACCAAAGGTAAAGTCTCACACACACTCTACAACAGAGAAAAAAACATCATTCACTCTGGATCACATTTTAATACTTCATTCAGCTGCTCAAAATACAGTGTATTCACTTTATTATAGTTTATGCTGTGCATAACCACACTAAGAAATGTTTTGTTCTGCAGTTGTTCACCCTGCCGCACTGAGCATGAGGGACAGAACAGGCACTTTACGCACTCTGAGGAGGAAACGCGCGACACATTAAGCTGTATGTGCTCATGTCATCTCATATGAATGCTGAATACTGTGGTTGGTTTTACTGTCTGAGCCTCGTGAAAGTTTTTGTACTGACTAATCTACAGTATTTATTCTTGCTCCAAAAAAGAGATGACTTTGGGACTGAGAAAACTTGAATTAGATTTAAAATTATGTATGAGTTTTATTGATTGTGAAATGTAGCTTTCAATTACTTGTGATTTGTTAAAAGAGGATGGCAGATATGTAACCATTTCCTCTAGCTGTTTTTATAGGGCCTTTTTTTTTAGTCTTAAAATTATTTATGAATTAATCAATCAATCACTAACAAACATATGGAGATACTACAAGCTATACATATTATGGTGGCGTATCTGATTTGTAATAAAATGTCTAGATAAAAATGGTGATAGTGTCCTTCATCTGCTTGCAATTTCTTCTTCCAGACGATAACATCAGACTTCATCTTTGTTGTAATCTAATATATTAATCTCTAAACAAAAAGGCATCACAGTAGAATGTACCATTGTTTTTGTACACAGCTGATCTAAATTAGTCCAATCCATTGTACTGACAGCTGTGTGCTTTGCTGTTCTTAAAGGGAGCAAATATAGCACATGTATAAATATAGCAAAGGTTTTTCTTGGAATGCTACGCATACCACAATATTTAGGGTTCCTTTGTCATGGAAAATCAGGGAATTTAAAAATTGATGTTCAGGCCTGAAAAAGTTATGAAAATCAATACAATTTTCAGTTATGGAACAATCATGGATTGTTTTTTTTTATTCTGCTTTATCCTAAAATAAACTAACATTTTCAGGCTAATCATGTGTTCATATATTATAAATACTTAGTATAGAAATACTTGATACAGCTATCAAATCCGATTCTGCACAATTTTTTTTCAGTGGCTCTGATTCTCTTATAAAGGTGATAATCCCTTGAACTCCACAATGTGTTCATGTGGATTGTATTCTAAATATTTTTTAGCCAAATGTTTTTTGAACATTTGTTCTTAATGAAGTTAAAATCAAACTAGTGTCAACTTCAAAATTAAATGTTGGGGTTTGGCATTTTGGTTTTAAGTCATGGAAATACATTGATCAAAGAGTGGCAACCCTGAACATAAGAGTTGGTTTTCTGAAAAATCACACTTGTCTCTGTGACAGCCCATTTCAAATGATTGTATTCACTCGACAAAACATGTAACTGAAAAACAGAATTTCTTTTAAAAAGTCTTTAATATGTTGTGTTTTCAATGAATCTCAGATTTGAAGGATGGCAACACACCACTATTGCTCAAATGGGATGTGTAATAATTCCACAGTTTGTCTCAGACTATAAAAAAATAGTACATCAAGTTAAAATGTAGACAAAAGCAAAAACAGTACTGGTGTACACCGATTTAAAACCACTCATTTCATGTCAATTTTCTTCACTTATGCGTTCACTCAAGTTTCTCTTGTAGCTGAACCGAAAGGCTTTATGTAATTTTCGCTTTTATAATGAGTATTGCTGTTGGTTCTCGGTGCTCAGGTGTCAGCAGTCAAGCTTGGGTTTTTTGGCCTCTGGTTCTGACTCAGGTACAGGTACACTAACCCCAGGGATCTGGAAAAGACAAAACTATACTTTAGTGGGTAAAAAAAAAAGGGAAAAAAAAGCTTTATTTCTATATAGTTTCAACTGTTTGAGCCTGATGATCTAACATGTGTCTAGAGTTGTAGCTTATAACAACCAACACATTTTGAAACCAAGGGGAGATATCACCACAAATAAGCCATAAACTATGGGGACATAAAGGATAAATGATAATGTACACTCATGGTTTTTGTAAAAAAAAAAAAAAAATTGTGCATTTATTTACTTATTTGGCAAGTTGTTGTGTAATAAATCCCCTAATTAGCGCAAATGATGCTCATCAAAATTATATAAAACACCTTCAGAGTCCTGATCAGCCTAAAGAGGTTTATTTTGTGATAAGGCGCTTATTAAAGAGGTTTTTACCTTATAAACCACACAAACTAGTTCAAATTATTTTACTGTAAGAACGAAATTGAGAATTGATTCAAGAGGCATGAAACTTGCACAGCGTAGAAGACTGGTCAATCGTAATTTAGAAGTTATTATACAAAAATAATTACAGCTGTGATCGACCAGTCAGAATCATTTCAGAGAGCCATGTAATTATGTGGTTGCAGTATCTCACAATTAAAAATAAATCTAGAAAACAAAAACATACCACTGGTTCAATGAGTGCCATTCTGATCCTTTGATTCTGGATGTTGGAAGCGTCAAGGCTGATTGTTACCTTAACTTTGTCAAACATGCGGAAAGTGTGTTCCTCCACTTCGAGTGTAGGACCCTGAGGGGAAAAAAAAATTACGGGTTCAATCATGTATACATAATCATGCAATATCTTAAGAATATGACCTGTAAGGCTAATACTGCCTGGCTCCGCAGACTGATATCAAAGTTTATCCGTACCTCAGAGTCAAATTTGAGATGAGGGCTGGGTTTATCCTTTTTGTCAAAGAACACAGCGCCCTCCATTCCAAATTTAGGGATGAGGATGATGATGGCATTTTTTCTTACAAAAAGAATGAAGCCTTCCTCATTTATGATTCCCCTATTCTTGAAGAATAGCTGAAGGGTAAAGATTAAAGACACCATATATTAAAAAAAAATTGCGACAGTTATTCCAAAAATCATTAAAGTCAGGATTTTTTGGTTTGCACTTCACCTGAGTGTGGAACGCCACTGAGGCTCTCTGTGCATACTGGGACATTTTGTGTCTGTAGTTGAGGTTGTTGCATAAGGATGACTGCTTATGCTTGTCCATCAGTTCTGGGTAAGTACTGTCTGCGTTAATAGCCACTGCTAACAGACGGTGAACTATGATATCAGCATATCTACAAAATAAAGCATAAATGTTTCATCAAGGTGGGGGTCAACATGTGAATGGGTGAAGAAGTGTTAACGAAAAATCATCATGTTGGAATGATCTCTCTACAATGTTGGAACAAGTAACAGTTGTTAGGTTGATTTTGCACATAGTTTGCCTTTCAGCAAATTAAAAACACCAGATAGACAGGTAAACAATGTTAAAAACTTCATTTTCACAACAGGCGGTCTTTAAACTAAATATTAACAATTGCTTCACAAAACCGTTATATGCAACCCTCTTATGAATGCACATTCAACAGTATCTTTAGAAGTAATGGCTTATAGTTCAAATAGGTTTTAAATATTAGTATTTTTTCCCCAATAGGGTCGTATGGAATGCCGTCACAATGGCAGTGTGCTTTTTGGAGCATCAACGTTAGGGTACCCATTTAGTTAGCATTATATGGACTCACAGAGAATATTTTTCTAAAAACCTTTGTTTGTGTTCATCTGAAGAAAGGCATACACATGTGGGTTGACATGAGAAGCAAACCATGAGAAAATTGAAATTTTTATGTCAACTGTTCCATTAAATTGATTCAGTGGTCCAGTGTGTCTCACCTTCTGATGGGTGATGTGAAGTGTGTGTAAATGGGTGATGCCAGGCCATAGTGGTGGAAATCACTGTCCATGCCAGAGCAGAAATACACAGCCTGCATCATGCAGCGGGTGGCCAGAATCCTCAGCAGGGTGTTGAAGTACGGAAAGTTCTCAACTGCCGCATTGTTCAGGGAATCAGCCAGAGCTTTGGCTGAATCTATGTGGATGTCAAGGTCCTGGAAAAAGGGAATAAGACAAAATCAAAGAAAGTGACCAAAATTCTGCAAACATTTAAAATGTGGGGATGATTATACCCATCTAGGTGGGTTGCAGCATGAAAAAGTTTGGGATGATCTGGCTTACACAATAGAAAAGACACCCACTGCTCGCCACCTACTGGTGTAAAAGCCATGGCACACTCAAGGTGAAGTCTTTTTTGTTTGTCTGGCAGGGGTTCAAATTTGAAATAGGTGTTCATTCTGACACTACCCATGATGCTGAGAGTGGTGTTTAGATGTGTAAGTAAATATGGGCCATACTCTTTTTCTCAAAAACGCAACAAACACTACAAAAAATGAAAAAACAGCAGTTTAGAAATCATCTGCTCATAGGGACCAGCTCTGCAATTCAGCACTGCAGTGTATTCATGTTTTTCACTCACGTGAAAACAGAACAGTGACCAGCACAAGTGCTCCTGAAATAATTTCCCTTTCAAATAAGGTGGAGTCCCAGAACACACCCACCCTTTTCATCATCATGGACCAACAGCATTTTGAAGGTGTTTAATATCCATGAAGTTCTCCAGAAAGTTTATGCGGTTTTGAACCACTGAAATAAACTCCAACCACTTTTGTTTTTGCCAAATCTTGTTTGAAATATTACACGTTTGTTGTTTGATTTTGCTTGAAATAAATCAGAGCAAAAATTGTCACTGGAAATAAACTCTAGTCATCCAATGTTGTCCTTAACTTAAATCAAAAAATATGTTTGACACTGGCTTGGTTTAATGCTGGTGTTAACTTGGTAAGTTAGTGATAGGATTTCCACATCCAAAACCCTTCAGGAATCTGTTCAGTGAATTATTCAACATCATAAGACAAAACCTCTTTTGCTCAGATACATCATGTTGTAGTTGCAAATTGTAGGTTATATAAAAATGAAAGAAACTACAGAGCTTCCACCCACCCTTGATTTTGCAGCCTTAATGAGGATGTCGTAGTTTGATGGTGGTGGTGAAGGGTGTTTCCTCAGTAGGGCACATTCTGAGAACTCATCATAGATCTTCTGTGCTACAGAGATATTCGCCAACAACATGAACTCCTCCACCATAGAATTAGTCTCCCTGGAGAAAAATGTAAAAGTTTGAACTTCCAGAATCCAGACAAAGACAGTTTGGAAAAATGAATGATATTATATTTCGCCATACAATCAGCAGAAATAACAAAAAAATTAAATAAAATCAAAACATTAACATTTTAAAACCTTTGGCAGAAAGATGTATATGGGCCATTCTACAGAACTGGTCCAAAGTCAGAGTTGGAAACATGTAAATGTGTGCTTTTCCAAAACATTTGTATGTATGCAAACTGTATAATATCCAAGGTACATATTTCTAGTAATTGTGCAGTTAATTCTCAGATTGTATTTTCAGGAAGTTTTGGAATATTTGCCCTCTCCCCAAATTTGTCACTACCGAAACACAGTAATAATAATTTCATTAGAAGGGTTATATTGAACTATTAAGATTTAGCTTACATCTAGATTGTAAATATATATTTTTGCTATTTTACTAACATTATTTCTGAGGTAAATACATAATTAAATTTTTAACAATATTTCAATATAATTTATGAGATTTGTTGTATTTTGAATCCAATTTTCGTTTGTAAAAGGCAAAAAGTTGATTATACTGATTTCAAAGTTAAGGATTCATTAGTTTAAATATACATTGAACCAAAAACTATCATAACATCTTAGTTGATAATTCAGCATACTTTATTTTTGACAAAACATCCCATGTTCCGGTAGTGACAGTAATGCTTTAGTAGCGACCACATCACATTACAGAATTTTAACTCGCATACTAAAACACTACTAAAACATACTAAAATACAAAAAAAAATGCATAACTGTACTAAAATTTAGTTTATTTCCCCCAGATATGAGGATTGTGTGTTCCCTTTTTTCACTACCAAAACAATGATGACATGTTTTGGTAGTGACAATTTTAGATCATTTTGAACTTCGCTCAAAGATGCTAATCAGCACATGGTTAGCTAGCACAATTCGGAACAGTGGTATACATATAAAAACTAAATGTTATGGAATAACTCCCAAAAAAAGTGTGCTTAAGTGCAGAAAAAAGGTTACATGGTAGTGAAGTTCCTTAAAGTTACACACAGATTTTTCAGACTTTTGAACACATTTACCTCAAAATGATGGGACCTATCTACTCACACCTTGTACAGTGACAGATAAATATTTCCTGATCATAAATTTACGGTTAAAATCAGTCTCGGACAATAGACTAAACATACACTGTTTCGGTAGTGACATTTTCACAAGTTTCATAATTTACAAAGAAAATATAAAAAATTAACTTCAAAATTAACTTTGATTAAAAGAATCAAAAATATACTTTTAAAAACAACAATGGAAAAAAATACAAAAATTATTTCAATATCAATTTTCATAAGTTGAAATTTAGGGGTTAGGGTTCAGGACAGCCACTTCCCAATTGAACGTACCCAACAAATTATGATTATATATATTGTGACGAGTCGGCTGCCTCCTCCCTAATTATCAGCATCTCCCCGTCCCTTAAATCGCCGCCCTTCACCAGGCTCCCGACGGGAGTGGGTGTGTGAGAGAGGAGGGGCGCTGAAACAGCCAGGTCTGGCGGCGTGTGATAGGCACACACCTAAGTATGGAGCCTATACCGCCGCTGTTATATGCCGAGTGCGCCTCTCCTCTGGAGACCGGTCTCTTCCCCGTGCATGCACGCTGGTGTCCTCGTGGGTCCAGGAAGGGAGCGTCGAGCGTGGAAGACCGCACCCGCGAGATGGCTGACGGGCCAGGATGCCGGGCCGCACCCCTGGAAGCGCCGCGGGCCCAAAGGAGGACGAAGCCGCCGATGGAAGCCGCCGCCCTCGCGCCCCGGACCCAAGGGGGGAGCGCGTGCGGCCACCGGACTCCGCCCCTTACCTGGACCCTTCCTTCCAGAACACTGCCTCTCTTTCACAACCCGCGCAGCACAACGAGGACACCAGATCCCCTGTTTATTTTGGACACTTCATCCCCTTTGGACTAGGGATGTCAATTTTCAATAATTTCCATAATCGATCGTCGTTTAAATTAACAAATTAATCGATAATCGTTAACCATAACTACTGAAAATGGTCTATCTGGCATAGTCACCGGCATAAATGTGCATCCACTAAAACGATTTCACCCAAATGAAAAGGGTACTTAAAAGGCTGTGGCAGGATTAAAATGAATTGTGAAATCATTTGTGGAAGAGAGCGTGCCGTTTACGCACGGGATCATTATACTTTGGTTGTTTCATATCCTGTCACGGAGACCGCTGAATGCCTTTTTAAATGGTTTCATGGTGCTCGTTTTTTTATTTTTAAAACATTGCAATGTTTGCAATTGAATTATCAGGATTTAAAATAAAATGATCCCATATAGCACTCACTTCAGTTCTTTGAAACATTTTAATGTGAGTATTATGACACAAGTGAGGTACAGCTTTGTTATAAGAGAAATAATTGGTTAGCAGGCAAATGTTATCGCGACCATGCTTTTGGTCATGCCGAGTGTCTCGCTGTCCATATATTATTTATTGTTTCTTTTCCCAAATCCTCACTGTCTCACCCTCTAACGCAGGTATTTTATTGTTGTTCTTTTAATCAGTTTTCGATCTCTTACTGTGGTAAACGGTGGGGGGAGAGATTTCGGTGAATTAAGAATTCGTTACTATGTGCCCGCATTTAAGTTAAATCTGGGTTTTCTAGGGCAGGGGTTTTCAAATGTGGGTCGCACAAAGCCACTTGGCGGCAGCTAAATACACACACACACAGTTCCTAGCTGGAACAAAGATTAATTACTTACAAACGCAAAGGCCGGGATTTAAAACATGGTTGCGTGTCTTGAAGCGCGGACGCGCACAAGTTGTAATAACAAGGGTCTCAGAGCGACGGTCAATTAAAATGGGTCCGCATAAAGAGAAGAAACTCTCTCACTTCACTGCTTGTTCTGCATGAGATTGCATAACCGGAAAATTCAAATGTTGCGAAAACTATGTAGGCTTCAAATTTCTATCGTCTGTTTGATTGCACTTATTTTAGAGATTAAAGAGTTTGTTTTCTTCCTTCATTCAAATCCATAAACTGGAAAAAGCATACATGTACGGGTTGAGCGGGGCACACATGCGGGGTTTTGTAACACTATACAAACATTTCCACATGTCCTCCTATTATTTCCTTGATATCCCTTTAAGAAAATCTTGGATATAGCTGAACATTTATTTAACCATTGCAAAAGTCTTTCTGTGAAGTAAATTTGTCTTCTCGGTTTTTAGTGTTTATTTAAAATGAGACCATATGTTTATTATTTTTACAATTATTTCAAAATTATTTTAATCTCTAAACTGTTTGAGAATTCTGGTTTGCTTCTTATGCTTTGCTAAAATAAAATAAAAAAGTGTTGGGTTGTGAGGGCTTTTTTTTTTATAGCACTTGCAGCGCGGATTACAGTTCATAACCGCACCGGAGTGAGCGCGTTTCCATTTTATGGACATTCATCATTAACGGTTAATGGTCTATTAATGTCATTAACGTCTGTAATTAAGAAATTAAAACGTAAATATTAGTAGTGAATGTTTACTGGTACATATAAAATAAAATGGTTATTTTTCTTAAATACTTAATTTCTGATATTATGCTTTTAATTATGATTAAGCTTATAGTAATGCGTATGTGAGGGGTGGGTCGTGGAGGAAAAGTTTGGGAACCTTTCTACAAATTAATGAAACATGACAGCTAAAATTAATATGTCAAGGAACAATTAACAGTTGTATGAATGAATAGACCTTGCGTGCGCACCCTGGCAGCGAAGTGCATATGCATTCCAGGGAAATTATGATTGAACATAAACATTTCATCATTTTAATCTCTTTATGTACTTTTAAAGTTTGTATCATTTAAAATTTATTTTCTTGAATAATTAGATGCAGCAAACCTTGGAGTTAATGATGCTCTTTGTGAAGTGAGTTTTGATGATTTCAGATTTGAATACATTGTGGTTCAGTTTGCCTTGTGTAGAATGGCCCATATAGCACTCACTTCAGTTCTTTGGTCTGCAGATCTATAGGGTCATGTGTCTCGCTGTCCATATGGAAACGTACTTCAGGAGAGGAGAGGGTCAGTGCTCTGAAAAATAGTAAAATAGGCAACTCTTACAAACTGGAAGTGGGTTAAAGACTCATTATAAAGACAGTGACCCTTTAGGGCCAGTTTTAAGGCAATTATGTTTACTCAATCCTCATCTGTGTATGTGAAGGCCTATATAAAACAACAACAGTTCCTTAAGAAGTGTATGCAAAGTTATGAGTAATGGTAGTTATGCTAGAAAGCACACCTCTCAACATTGGATCGCAGAGAACACAAGTTGGAACTCAGAAGTTCAGGAACCATGTCAATTCTCTGTGAAAAGAAATGACAAAATTTACCATGCAAATTAAAAGAAAGTTATATGCACAAAAACTCTACACGATTAAAGGTTATATTTGAAATGAGGAAATACAATTACTATCCATAGATCATAAATTCAGCCACTAAAATGCCAAAAAAAAAAAAAACAATTTTCATTTTTCCCCTGAAAGAAGAAATTAGCCCAAATCTGACTATTAAGAACTACACTAATATATTTTTTCCAACACAGCAAATTATTTTATAAAAAAATTGATCAACTGAATAGTTTTATTTTTAAGTTTGGGATTGGTAAGATTTTCTAATGTTTTTGAAAGAAGTCAAAACAAGCCTGTTTCTTTAAAAAAAATACAGTAAAAACATTAATATTTTGAAAAATTACAATTATAAACTGTTCTATTGTAATATACTGTAAAATGTTATTATTTATGTTTATTCCTGTGATTGCAAAGCTGAATTTTCAGCATTATTTTTCCAGTCTTCAGTGTCACATGATCCTTCAGAAATCTTTCTAATATGCTGATTTGTTTTTATTTCCAGGCTTTTGGTCCAGCAAATCCAGAATTTTCGAATCGGGACAATATTTTTCATTTCAGTGCATTTCTCTTTGTTATTACAGCCCATTATCATTCCATATGTTACATTTCCACAAATAAGTACCTTTCCACAAAGGTAGACTGTAGTGCCTCTGCTTGCTGCCTCTTGATCTAGAGCATTTCCTGGCCGAATAAAATGGCTGACATCTGCTATGTGCACACCAACCTAAAACAAAAGCATACCACTCAATACAAAAACCCAATGGAATTGTTCTAGTACATTCTCTTTACCACTTGTGATAATTTACGCAAGCTGCTATACCTCCAAGTTTCCATTCTCCAGTTCCCGACAATGAAGAGCATCATCAATATCCGTACAACCAGGAGGATCCACACTACACACACAGAGGTGTCTGAGATCTGCTCTGACCTTCAAATCCTGCAGGAAAATATCAAGCTTTGAGCATTTCAACAGTTATCATGAAACATTACGACACAACAAAGTCTTGACTATACTACCTCCTCAGTAATACTCCAGGGCATCTTGGGTAGGAAGCTAAGAACAGCCTGAGAGAATGGCTGGTGAGGAACATCATGCTCCAGAAGAAGCACCTCGGTCTCAGTCTCTTTATCTCCAGCAGTGCCAAGGTTTTTCACAAAGTGACCCTGAGAGACATCAAGAAAAGGAATATAAAGTGACTTTAAAATGATCAGTGCAATCTCAGCATCCAGGCCTCCAGACTCGTGTTATGTTTAAAACAGTCTAAATAAAAATTCAGCAAAGGTGGCTATTAATACACAATCAGCAGGATTAATAATCCTAAATGCAAGTTTGCATTGGACTCGATATGCAAATTAGCATATGCTATACTCTCTATGTACAATGTATATTTTTCAGCTGCTTCTGGCTGAAATCATGATTTTTGTACCATCCCTATCTAAATAAACCAATAAAATTAAAAATAAACTACTGCAAAAAAAAAAGCATCTGAGGAAATCTGTGGCTTAAAACTTGTCATCATTTGTACAAAATGAGACTAACACTTACGTTTGGGTATCTGGAGTTTTTAGGCCAGCCATCGATAGCAACCATAATCCTCTGTCCAACCAGATTGGCGGCTTGTCTGGTCTCAATACGAAGCCGTGGGATTCGTCGGTCTGCTGGGGTGAAAAGGTGCCTTGTTGCCTGGAGTGAAATTAAAAAGTTAATTAACGCAATGCATCAGACAAATATATCAAGATTTTTCAAGAACCATAGATTCTTAAAATGATTTAACAGTCATGCTATAGAGCAGGGACAGGCAACTTCGGTCCTGGAGGGCCGGTGTCCTGCAGAGTTTAGCTCCAACACTAATCAAACACACCTGCCTGTAACTTTCTAGTGATCTTGAAGACATTGATTAGCTTCTTCAGGGTGTTTTGACTAGGGTTGGAGCTAAACTCTGCAGGACACCGGCCCTCCAGGACCGAAGTTGCCTATCCCTGCTATAGAGTGCATGATCAAAATACAGTGGTTACATTAACAAAAACTGAATTTTGTTGTTAGTTTATCTCTTCAGGACTTGTTGTGAAATGTATATGCTCATTCAGAGCTTCAGTTAGTTATTTCAGTCACACTACTGTCTCTTATGCTTACACATTTATTTGATCAAACATTCAGTAAAAAATTGTAATTACTGCAATATTAATTATTTTGATATACACTGCCTGGCCAAAAAAAAAAAAACACAAACAAACACCATTTGGATATGATTGGATCATTATTGCAGTGATTAACATTCTGGCATGTTATATGTTTGGCAACAATTTTTTTAATCCTAAATGATGCAGTGCGTAGTATAATTTGTGAAATAGTCGTGCAGTGATCATGAGGAGTCATTTTCTTTTATGAATTGGACTGAATGAAAAGTTATTTTCTTTTTTTTTTAAATAAATTAATAATAAAAGAAAAGTAATATAAGTAATATGAAATAATAATAAAAGAAATTAAAAATTAATAATCTTACTGACCCCAGACTTCTAAATAGACAAACACTTGGTTATACAATCACCAGGTATAACAATCACCTTTTGAACTATTAGGCTTTTAATGTGCCAAGGACAAAGTTCAAATCAGCTCTAAGCAGGACAAAGTCACCATCAAGACTACCAGCAACACTAGTGATATTTTCAAGCAAGTTGAGAGTTGTCTTTAAAATCGACAGAGCTCAGTGACTGAAAATTGGCTAGTGGGAGCGCAGATATCCTAGCACTACAAATGATACTGGTTTATATTATTGTATAGTGGTGAAGCACTGTTACCTCTTTGATCATTGACTGTGAGAGCATTCCACAGTAAGGCCTCCAGTTCCTCTTTATAATGCCCACCACTCGTCCAGTGGGCTTGAGAACGCTAGAGTCTAATGGTACAGTCTTCAGCTACAACACAACAGCAAAAAGTCACCATACAGGTCATAAAAATATACAAACACACAGTACATTATTAGAGTAATGGGTTCTACACTACACGGCTTCCAATACAGAACCTTTCGGATTCAACTAAACGGTGACTTTGGATACACCTGAGTAATTATATTAACAGTCAAATGATCTTATGAGACTTATTCTACCTTATTTTCAGTCTCATCTTCCTCAGCATCTTCATCATTTGGACTATCATCCTGCAGCACAACAGATGATGGAGCAACCCAGCGTTCTTTGGGAAATAGTTCAACAGCCACTACGTCCTGATGAACAGCTCGGTTTAAATTCTGAAGGCCTTGAAGTAGAACCTGCCAGAACATGTGATGTTAAAAGATTTTTCTGCTCACAAATGTTTTAAAGGGGTCATGTGATGCGATTTCAAGTTTTCCTTCTCTTTGGAGTGTTACAAGCTGATTGTGCATAGATAAGATCCCTGAAGTTGCAAAGACTAAAGTCTCAAAACCAAAGAGATATTCTTTATAAAAGACTCGACCACGCCCACCTAAAACGGCTCATTTAAACACACCCCCACGTCTACGTCACGGTGTGGGGAGATTTGCAAAACACCACCCAAATGTATACACAAATAAAGAAGGCAGAACTATTATTCTCGCTGTAGTATTGTTGCTGCCGCCGGCGCCATGTCCTGGAGACGCTGTGTTTCGTTGTGAAAGCGAAAGTACTTTGTTTGGGCTTCCAAAAGAGGACACAACTAGAAATCAGTGGTTAACTTGTATTTACAACACTGTTCCAGAACAGTTCAACCCAAATATTAGAGTGTGTGCAGCGCATTTTACGGAGGACTATTTCCTGAACATGGAAGATTAGCCTACAAAGCCAGCTATGCTCAAAGGCTGGTTCTATAAAGTGGGGAAATTCCAACTTTGCAAGGACAGTCTGGCGCTTCTGACTCACAGCCTGTAAGTACGTTTTCTTATTTAAAGAATTTGCCACTGATGATTCAAACGCGAGTTTTGAGCAGTGTAGAGTAGTGCTTGCTGTTTGTCGTTTCTCCGATCACAAATGCAGACATGGTAATGTTTACAAGGCGCGATGCAACGCGACGTGTAAAAAGACAGTATAAGTCATTATAATCAGTAATTATGTCCCTGCTGAATGCAACAAATGCCTCGTTTATAATGGGTTTTATTGTTTTTATGTCGTTGCGCCGGGACACAGCATCACAATATGGTGAGGGGGGTAACATTTCCGTCTCACGCTTGAGGTATTCGGCCAATCACAACGCACTGGATAGCTGGCCAATCAGAGCACGCCTTGCTTCTCAGAACGATGAGCTTTGTAAAAATCGGCGCGTTTCAGAAAGGCAGGGCATAGAGGAGCAACAATAATGTACAGTATGTGGAAAATAATGTGTTTTTTGAACCTTAAACTGCATAAACACATTGCATTACACCAAATACACAAAATAATGTTCTTTTTAGCAACGTCATATCATATGACCCCTTTAAAAGGAATAGTTCAACCAAAAATGATAATTCACTTAGAATCTACTCAGGCCATCTAAGATGAGTTTGTTTTTTCATGGGAACAGATTTGGAGAAATTTAGCTTTACATCTCTTGCTCACCAATGGATCCTCTGCAGTGAATGGGTGCCGTCAGAATGAGAGTTCAGACAGCTGATAAAAACATCACAACACTCCACACAAAGTCCATAAATTAACATCTACGGAATTGAAAAGCTGCATGTTCGTAAGACATTTTTAAACTTCAAACCATTACTTCCAGCTAAATTATTAGTCCTCTATCCATAATATTGCTTTCTCCTGTGAAGGAAGGAGGAAGCGTTATTATGGATCATGGACTCGTAATTTCAGTGGAATCTACAGTCTGAAGTTAAAAATGTCCTAATGATAATTTTCTTTTCTTACAAACACACAGCTTTTCACTTCACAAGATGTTAACTGATGGACTGGAGTCATGTGGATTACTTGTGGATTATTGTTTTTATCAGCTCTTTGGGCTCTCATTCTGACGGCACCCATTCACTGAAGAGGATCCATTGGTGAGCAAGTGATATAATGCTCAATTTCTCCAAATGAAGAAATAAACCCATGAAGAAAAACTAATTTACATCTTGGAAGGTCTGAGGGTCTGAGTACATTTTCATCTTTGGGCGAACTAACTTTAAAAAGTACTACAAAAATCCAAGGAAAACAATAATCATTTAATTTATAAAATGAAAATAATCAATGACTTTTCTTTCTACATGATAGCCTACTTACCTCATTGATATCCTCCCCCTCTCTGTTTATAAAGACTGTGCCCTCCAGATAGTTATCTCTGTTGGCATGGAACGTGCCTTGAATGAATACTCCGTTCTTAATGCCGCTCTGAATCCTGGATAAGGGTAGATGTTCTGGAAACAGTAACTTACTGCAAGTGATTTCATTCTATAAAGAATCATAAAAGACAAATCGTATCATAATATAACATAACATAAAACAAAAAAAACTAAAAGCTTTCTTGATCATCCATCACAGTGTACACACTTGATCATCAGATTGCAATGCAAGTCTGTCCACAAGCTCAGGGTTGCCAATCAAGCTCTTGATATACTCCTCACCTACATGAGAAAAGAACAGACAAAACATTTCATTTTTGAAAATGTTAATATTTTACAATTATGCAACATATGAAGATTAGGGATGTCAATTAAAATAGCTAATTATAAGTTATTACATGTGAGAATGCAACACTACCCTTCAAAAGCTTGGGGTGGGTAAGATTTTAAAAAGTATCTTATGCTCACTGAGGCTGTATTTATTGGATTAAAAACAGTTATATTGTAAAATATATACATATATTACACACACACACGTATGTATGTATGCATGTATACTCTTTTCTATATATACAGAGGGGAAAATAATTATTTGATCCCCCGCTGATTTTGTAAGTTTCCCCACTTAAAAAAAGAAGAAGGGTTTATCATTTTTATGGTAGGTTTATTTTAACTGATAGAGACAGAATATCAAACAAAAAATCCAGAAAAAAGCAGCATACTTTAAAAAAAAAAAAAAAGATTTACATTTTAGTAAGTATTTGATCCCCTACCAACCAGCAGGAATTTTGGCTCCCACAGATTGGTTATGTGCACATGTGGAACACAGATTAGTCCTGTCACTTTAAGAAGATACTCCTAATTTCAGCTCGTTTTGTGTATAAAAGACACCTGTCCATAGAATCTGTATCTTCCATTTCATCCTGTCCACTGTCAAAGGACATCAGGGACAAGATTGTAGACCTACACAAGGCCGGAATGGGCTACAAGACCATCAGCAAGAAGCTTGGTGAGAAGGAGACAACTGTTGGTGCGATTATTCGGAAATGGAAGAAATACAAAATAACCATCAATCGCCCTCGGTCTGGAGCGCCATGCAAGATCTCACCTCATGGGGTAAGGATGATTATGAGAAAGGTGAGGGATCAGCCCAGAACTACACGGAAGGAGCTTGTTAATGATCTCAAGGCAGTTGGGACCACAGTCACCAAGCAAACCCTTGGTAACACACTACGCCGCAATGGACTGAAATACTGCAGCCCCCGCAAGGTCCCCCTGCTCAAGAAGGCAATGTACAGGCCCGTCTGAAGTTTGCCAATGAACATCTGAATGATTCACATAAGGTTTGGGAGAATGTGCTGTGGTCAGATGAGACCAAAATCTTTGGCATCAACTCGACTCGTCGTGTTTGGAGGAAGAGAAATGCTGAGTATCACCCCAAGAACACCATCCCTACAGTCAAGCACGGAGGTGGAAACATCATGCTTTGGGGCTGTTTCTCTGCTAAGGGTACAGGATGACTTCACCACATTGAGGGGCCAATGGATGGGGGCCATGTACCGTAAAATATTAGATGAGAACCTCCTTCCCTCAGCCAGGACACTGAAGATGGGTCGTGGATGGGTCTTCCAGCATGACAATGACCCAAAACATACCGACAAGGCAACAAAGGAGTGGCTCAAGAAGAAGCACATTAAGGTCCTGGAGTGGCCTAGCCAGTCTTCAGACCTTAATCCCATATAAAATCTGTGGAGGGAGCTGAAGGTTCGTGTTTCCATGAGACAGCCAAGAAACCTTAATGATTTAGAGAGGATCTGTAAAGAGGAGTGGACCAAAATCCCTCCTGAGATGTGTGCAAACCTGGTGGCCAGCTACAAGAAACGTCTGCCGTCTGCACCAAGTACTAAGTCATGTTTTGCTTGGGGATCAAATACTTATTTGACTTACTAAAATGTAAAAAAAAATTAACATTTGTATGCTGCTTTTTTCTGGATTTTTTGTTTGATATTCTCTCTATCAGTTAAAATAAACCTACCATAAAAATGATAAACCCTTCTTTTTTTAAGTGGGCAAACTTACAAAATCAGCAGGGGATCAAATAATTATTTTCCCAACTGTATATTGTAAAATGTAATTAATTCCTGTGATGCAAAGCTGAATTTTCAGCAGTCATTACTACAGTCACATGATCCATCGGAAATAATTCAAGAAATGTTTATTATTGTTATTATTAATGGTGAAAACAGTTGTGCTGCTTCATTTATTTAGTAACATTATATGTGTCTTCAGTGTTGCTTAAGACTTTAGACTGAATTAAAGTTAATTACTTTGAAGAAAAAAACATCCTCAAGTTTTGAATGGCAGAGTATATACAAAAAAACAACAACAGCATTATGCCAACAACAACAACAAAAAAAACAAAAATAAATGTCTCTTACATCTGTACACAATCAGACCATACTGCTCTGCTTTTTCTTTATTGGCCCGATCATCAGTCAGCAGAACCACTTTCAGTGAACCACCATTGGTCTTTTTAGCAAGGTGATCTGCGTACCATTTAGCAGCGACACGGATGGCTCGATCATTACGATCATTAGCGCTTTCCCCTTGCTCTCGTTCAATGAATGTCTCCCTTAAAACAAAAATAAAAATGAGACACTAACATGCACGGCCCTAACATCAAGCACTGTCTGAAGCTGTATTCAAGACAAATCAAATGCATGTCAAAACGTTAGTGTTAGGATGAATACAGCCTCTTAGGATGTGTTACCTGTGATGCTCATTAGTGAAGGTGTAGAAGTGATTTTCCTTCTCATGAATAGCATCCTTGATTCTTTTGTAGACTGGGGCACTCCTGTGTCTGACCTCTTGTAAAACAGTCTGAAGAATGATGACGTTCCTGATCAGAGGGTCCTCAAGGATGTCAATCTGTCAGAATTGAATACCAAATCAGTTTTGTCTCATTTAAGGCAAGACACTACAGGCAAAACAATTGTGTATTCATGCACTGGACTGGTCAATTATGAAATTTGGCTTTTCAGACTAGTGGAAAGAAAACATCCTAAATACACATTTACGTGTATATTTTATTACACTTTATCTATTTGTGACTGTATATTGTAATTCAATATATGTGACCCTGGACCACAAAACCAGTCATAATTTTTTTATGCCAAAAATCATTAGGATATTAAGTAAAGATCATGTTCCATGAAGATATTTGTAAATTTTCTACTATTTAGATTTTTTTGCACCCTCAGATTCCAGATTTTCAAATAGTTGTATCTCAGCCAAATATTGTCCTATCCTAACAAACCATACATCAATGGAAAGCTTATTTATTCAGCTTTCAAATGATGTATAAATCTCAATTTCTAAAGATTGACCCTTATGACTGGTTTTGTGGTCCAGGGTCACATTTATCTTTTAAGGCTGGGAGTTTTTTTTTTTTACTTCAACAGCACTAACAAGTTTTATTCCTATTCATATCATTCAGCTGATTTATAGAATCTCTTATTCCTAAAAATATGGTTAATATGTATTCATTTATTTTGGCTGATTTATGGAGTGATAAAAAGAAAAATGTGAAATTCCCTTTAACACCTTTATAACCTTTAACACCAATAACTCAACAAAATCACTTCTGTTCTGTTAATATATGCAATTCAGCACATATTTCATTTTAAAATGTCTCATATTAAAAACATTTCAGAAAACATGAAATACCAAAAACTATGTTAATGTTGAAATCTAAGTTTTTATGATAAAGAATGAATTATGACTAAGTTTTTTTTGCAAAGTCGGTGACACTCGATAATGTCAGCTCTCCTATCGTCTCTCAGTCCCTCACAGTCACACATTCAGCACAATAACATTATATCAGGGGAATGTCTTTCAATTCTAATCAAGGAAAAATTACACCTTCTGTTGTCTTCTTTTTAAAGAACTCAAAAAGTTGCGCTTGAACCATTGTGAGTGACAAATGACGAAAACTTGCTTCAGCTTGTGTTTGCTTGTTACAGTAGCGAGTTCTGATTGGCCAATCGCCGCTATTTAGTTCGTAAACTATCGTTAGGAGAGAATTTTTACTTTTCATTTGCATGATAAATTTAACATAATACACAACATTAATAATCCAAAGGGGATGGTAAGGGGGGATATGGTGGTTTTACAGAGGGGATGCTTTTTAGTCATTTTTTTGTTTGTTTTTTAACCAGGGGGATGCCATCCATCCCTCAATTCAAGCCCTGCCCATTACACTTAGAAATGAAACCTTTAACTTGAATAAATAAATAAAAAAAAAAAAAAAAAAAAACGGAAACCCTGCTTCTTTAATGTGTAATAGATGTATTTGGTGTTTAGTGACATGGCATAACGTTACATTGACTAAACAAGACGTCCTCTAATTCTTATACAAATAACGTTAACTCACTTTGGTGACAGTTAATTGTTTACAAAAGCTGTTCAGAACAAATACGCTTATTATAATAAGAAGCTATTAATAAAAATAAATAAATAAATGAAAAGCACATACCTGTTGTAAAACCACATTGGTGTCTGGGATTAAATAGTGCGGATACGAGCACAGGTTGCTCTCTATGCGCGCGTCCTCTTGCAGCACAGGCGCTTCATCTTTACACTCCTTACAAACTTCACTTCCACACCAGATGTCATCTCTCAGGTAATGTTCGCGCACTATTTTCAACACTCCACCAGCGCGGGTCTTTTTCACAAATGTCTTGGATTTCAGCATGGTTCCAATAACTGTACCGACGGTGGTTTTGAGGAGCTGCTCCACCAAAACACACCACACAGTTAACCCACGTGTGTACCGGTGCGCCAACTAAATGTTATTCCGGAGTGATTCAGAGACGGAAAGGTTCTCTGTTTCGTATTTTGAACAGCATAGCAGATAAAACGCACCTATAAAATGACACACGTGTGAAGTACACACAATCAGGAGGCTCCAAGCAGCCACAGTATATTCTGTTTATAAACTAGCTTGTCCCTTACCGTTGTAAACACATTGAAAGCTATCGACTGGCCATTTTGATGTATTTAATGGGGTGGGGCTAAAACTGAGTTGGTTTACCTTATTACACCACTAGAGAGCAATAGAGCCCTTATTATCCAAGATGAGGCACGTCAATGTGTGTGGAAAGTGCTGCAAAGCTAATGACATTTTAACACCATCCCTATGAATGTATATGTGTGTATATCTATGTTCACATACTGATTTGATTCTCTCAGGTTCAATTTACAATTTATTTATAATTTAGTTCTTAGTAGGCCTAAATTTGCTGAAAGCTTTTTGTGATGAAATGTTAACGATGTGAAACAATATTCAATGTCATTTAAAATTATGTATTTAAACATACATTTTAGTGTTTGTTTACTTTATTACTATTTCAATTCTTTATAACCCTGACATGTTTTTATTTCAGAATCATAGGCCTAATTTCCTTTGTTTCATTTATAGATGTAGCAAAGGCACAATCACAATCTGTCTCTTAATACGCCTGCATGGTTTAACTAGAATCCTGAAATGTAAAACCAGCTACCATCAGAAGCGTAACTAATTCAGCTATTAGCAAGCTCTGTTAATTATACCCAAAATGGTTTATGTCATAGCTCATCATTCTATGATGATTAATGATCATAATTTGTTTGAACAAATTTTCTAAAATATGTTCTGTTTAGGACATTATGCACTTTGCATTATGTTAATAACAGCCACCTGTGTGTTAATTAAAATTAAAATCTGTTCATGAACAAATTGAGACATTGTTTTTTAAATATAAAGATGGCATACATATTCAGAATTTAAATAAATGTGATTATTTTCATAAATATAAAAAATACAAAAATATAATATTGGATTTATAAATATTTCCCATATATAACAGCTTTTTGAGTGCATTTTTGTTCTTAGATATTTGTTTTCAGAGCAGCGCAGCTTGAAGGTGACTGGCTATGTTAAAAGTTTAAGAGCTTAGTTTCAAAGTTGTAATGAGTTCACATCAGCATTCATATAATTATATTCTGATATACACATGAGTCAGAGCCCTAGATCACTAGAGGGCAGAATACATTCCTGCATGATTCACTGAATGATGAAGCAAAAGACTCAAACACAAATACCTAATAACCAAATAATCACTAATCATTCATATGAATGTTACGTGACAAGCTTAACTGTACAGTAATGTCATGTTTCAAATCAAATTTTGCAGTCTGCAGGCTCAGAGTGTTTCTGTTGGTGTGTTTCCTCAGATGCCAGACAGATTGGTCAGAAATTACAGTCTTGCACGTACGGTCTTACCTAGCCGGTTCCAAAACTGTTTTCCTCTAATAACTCTCAGCAGAGCAAACAACTGCACTGCTGCCTTTATTCATGACTCACACAAAAGCCATATTTTGAAATATGAAGACTGCTTTACAGTGAACCACATGCTATGAGAAGAAGAGGAATTATTATGCTACTTTTGACTGTGCAATCGTGCAGCACTAGAAAATATGCCTGCAATTCAATTCTTTTCAGTGATTTTGAAAATACATTTTACAGGAATAGGAAATGACTGATAATCTATGTAATCTTTGATTTTTAGCATGCAATCCTTTATTGAAAAATACTACCCTATATCAAGAGTGATATTGCTATATATTTCAGCTATAAAGCTATATACATTCTGGGAGATGAAGATATAAGTGTATAACATATATAAAATCCCCATAGTAAATAATATCTATGTGATGATTTTTAATTTGGTATTATATGTATTAACCACATATGTCAACAATATATCTTTTATTTACGTGCAACTTCATTAAAACAACATACATACAAAAATCTGTATGTTTATACACATTTTTGTAATACGTTTCTTAAATCTTCTTTTATTTTTACTTGTATAATATCAACATGTTGAGAGGTTTTGGGATGGATATACATGTACAGTATTTGTATGGGCTAGATATATATGCTAATATAAAATTGTTACAATTTCTAATAGCTTTCATATATGGAAACATAATATACATATTACATGGTATGTTAACTTGAACTTATACTCTTGCTGGTTTGAAGTTCAAAAATAGGGCAGATTTTACAGTATGGCATTATCGTATCATTCAGAGTGATAATCCTTATAGTTAACATGCGCAGCTGGGAAAATACCATTCAACCATGATATTATGTAATCACAAATGTCCTTCTGTCTTCTGAATTCCAAAAACGACCATTATTGTTTGGGCTCGGTCTCTGCAGAAGAGCTGGTCTGAGGTCTAGGGGGTCTTTGCCACCAGCAGGTGCAGAGCTGCCTTGATCTCACACCCCTCATTTATGTTCCCTGGCCTTGGAGAATCAGATCCCCTTTGTCTCGACTCTTTCACTCACCCTATACACATGTACAAGCCCTTCAGATACAATTGAGGGTCATTATGTATGGAAATAAGGCAAAATGCCTGCTTAACAAGTTAATACAGTGTTTTTTTGTTAAGGATTGTGTTTACTGCAACATTATATGCAAAAAAACTGAATCAATATTTCACCTAAATATAGAGATTTTCCATGATTTTTTATTTTATTTTTTTAAATCAAAGGTAATTTGATTAGACAGAAGGCATAATGCACACAGATATTTAGAAGAAGAGTTTAAGGTCAAGATGCACTGCATAAACAAACAAACAAACAAACTAACAATAAATAAATAAATAAACAAATAAATAAATAAATAAATAAATACATGTCTTTAGTGTGTGGCATTTTGAAGAATGTTTCATTTAATCAAAATGTGTGTTTTTTATTGGCAAAGAAGACTCAGCACTGCATTTGAAATACAACAGACATAAAATAAAAATGAAAAATAAATCACAAACAGGTAGGTTAAACTGTAAGAAAGATAAGATCATAGTCTTTAGACGTTTGTTAAATAGGCTAGGTAAAATATAAATTAATAAAGTAAAATAAAGTAAATGCTGATATATGAGTGACGTCAATTTTTGGAGATTTTATGGCATTTATGGGCACAATGAACATTTTTTGCCAAGCCCACGCTAGAGTTTTACATTCAAGTCAATTATGGATCAATAATATGATGAATAAATCTCTTCTCTTTTTTTTACAGTCTATGTTTTCAACTTCTACACGCTACTGCTTGTTTGAAAGAGCACGTGACTCTCCTCCTCTGTGGAAAACATGGCTGCGCCCTGTGCCGCTCAATGCTTTTACAGAACAGGTATGTTTACAGTTTACTTCAGGAAAAGTTAGACTTATTTAATTTGTAGAGCATAAAGACTCAGACTGTGGCAAGCCAATGACCCAAACGAGACAGTATTCGCTCACATCTAATTTTTAATAATCGCATAACTGCAGTCTACGCGGAATATATCTAGCTATTAATGTAAAATCCAAACCTTCCAGCCAAATAAGCGCTGGTTTACAACCTGTGCATTACTCGGTGACAGTGTCGCTATGTAGTAATGTACGGTAGGTAACGTTAGACAGAGCCAAATTCAGACAGAGTTAACGTTACTTTCAACTATCAACCCTGTTCATGTAACGTTACAAACATAAAACACTTGATAGAAAGTTACAAAACTGTTTGTCTTAATGATTCGATATGAACACACCTCTTTACTTGTCCACTGACACTGATACTCAGTTATTTTAACGTGTAATAGCCTAATATTTCACAGTATTACTGTTTTTATTTACAATCAATTAAAGCCTTTGTGAAGAGAAAAGATAGATAGATAGATAGATAATAAATAAATAGTTAGTTATTTAGATAAACTTATTTCCAATTAAAAAGTGGTAGTAGCCTATATGGTATGTGTCTGCAGGGGCATATAGGCATAAACACAGCATGCAATTCAAACTTTTATATTTACTCCCTCCAAGTCCCAATTCGTCTGCCTTTTATGTAGGGGAGACCGGGGGCAGTTGTAACACACTCAATTCCTCCAGTCAGAATCAAACTAGAGTGATGAAACTTAATCTGCAAATGCTCAGTAAGATGATCTCTCTGCCTGTGGAAAAGGACCACAATCATATCACCTGAGCAGAATTTTTTTAACAAAATACTGATTTTGTGGTATGAAAATTAATTTTTGGATGTACAGTATTTTTCTGCTGCTGTCTAATGTTTAGATGATCGCGAATTTAAACCACATACATTTTATCTGTAGGTTATTGATAGGAAATTAACATGAGCAACCTATGCTAATATAGGTGTGGCTAGCTAGTGTATGAGATTTTATCATGGCTGCAACATCGGGGGCAATTGTAACACTATTGTAACACTGCCCCCTAGCCACGGGGCCCAGTGTAAACACTGTTTTTCTGCGTTGACATAGCTACTTTTCTGTTAGAAAATAAATATATTTTAAATGTAAAACTACATTTAAAATGATTAGTGTTGCTTTTAAATCTTTTTAAAAATAAAATGACTATTATCTCCACATGATCTCATTGAGTTCTTCTGTTAATATGTTTATCTTGTACCATTTCATTAAAGACTGTTCTTGACTCATCAGCTAAATAATGTATTTGAGTAAAATATATTTAATATATTACCTCTAGAATAGTTGTGGTCTTCTGCAAAAAAATATAAATATACTTATGCTTTTTGAATGATGTCTGACATTTAAGCGAATTTGAACCATACACATATATATAATTAGATATAACATATATAATATTAGATACTAAAGCAGTAAGGTTCCTTTTTATTTGAGAAACAGTGGTTTAACATGACTTATTTTTCAGTGTTACAATTGCCCCCAAACACTGTTACAATTGCCCCCAAACACTGTTACAATTGCCCCCAAACGCTGTTACAATTGCCCCCAAACGCTGTTACAATTGCCCCCAAACGCTGTTACAATTGCCCCCCAAACACTGTTACAATTGCCCCCAAACACTGTTACAATTGCCCCCAAACGCTGTTACAATTGCCCCCAAACACTGTTACAATTGCCCCCAAACGCTGTTACAATTGCCCCCAAACGCTGTTACAATTGCCCCCAAACACTGTTACAATTGCCCCCAAACACTGTTACAATTGCCCCCAAACACTGTTACAATTGCCCCCAAACGCTGTTACAATTGCCCCCACCAAGGGGGCAATTGTAACACTCTGAATTCTTGCATTTCATTTAATATTATAGTCTTGTCCTTATAAGTGAAAATATATCAGTTGCATTATTAATTAGTGCACCTATATCTGTTTCTTGTATCAAAAGATGACTAGTGTATTTCATGTAGTCTGTGAGTTATGAAGGAAAAAGTAAAAAATGTTACAATTGCCGCCGGTCTCCCCTACTGCATTTTGGAGTTTTATACAAGACTACATGAGCAAGACTGCAGCAAAGCTGGACTCATGGCACCGTCTTGAAGTTCTTTATTGTTTGTTCTTATGGTTTGGCAGAGTGTTTGTGGGTCCAGTAGAAGTAAACAGAGAAAGAAGCATACAGCCCTCCCCGTCTGCTCAGCCATTTTCTTCTTTTACATTTAAGTGAATTATAACCCAAAAGTGAAATGTTGAGTCTCCTGACACAGAATCAGTCCTATTTCATCATGTTAACACTTTTCTTTCAATGATTTCAAAGACTTTTCTTTTAATATTATTTTCAAGGAACATTTTAGGACAAACAGGAGCATCATAATAAACAATACAGTAGATGCTCAAAAATCACCCAGTTGACACATCAGTGGTTATTTATGAGATGAAAATGGTTTAATAAACCAATTAGGTAAACTCAAACAAAGTAGTTTATCTTTTTCACTGCATTATTCATTAAAGTTTTATGACATTTATGTTGTCTAAGAAGTAATGAAGCAATTGATTTTCTACACAACAACAACAATAATAATAAACCAAATAATAGAACTTTGGCATACTCTTTTCAGCATACTGTCAGTTGGAGCACACAAATTCCAATCTCATATATTGTTTAGGATAAATAATATATGAACTGGGAATGTTGTCTTTGGGGTTACAGAGCAATTAATAATAATAAACTGACATTAAGGTTGACACATGACATTGGTGTACTGCAGTCCTGAAGTAAGGATTATATATTACAGCTAAAGCACAAGACTAAGTCTAAAGTCGACCACACACATGCACACAAAGGGAATTCAGTTCAGTCCACATCCTTGGCCACATCCTTTGCTCTCTACCACCCAAATTGTTGTCACTACACACAGCCGCTACCCCACCCTGGGTTAACCCACTGCTGCCTTTATTCTAACCCCCAGCCTCCCCCTCGCTGGTTCTGAGCTACTCCCTTCATCACTGGTATTTTCGTCTTTGTAACTCAAGCCCTCTCCTGTGTATAACTGCACTTATTTTGGGCTTTTGACCACTGCTTTTTGGTCGCAGTTCTTTTTAACCTTTTTTTTTCTGAAGACAAAACACTGCAGTCCTTGTTGGCATGAGTTACGACATGGTTGTTGATGTGTGGTGGTGGATCTCAGATTATTTTAATTTGTGGCTCAGATTCAAAATTAATCAGATTATGTGAGCATTATTGCATTGTGTAATTGTATTGCAGTGGACTATTTGTTTACATTGCAGCTGTGCTATTCTTTTGAGAGAGGGAGTGGGTTTTTGGCACATGACTCACAGGGTCTGAGAATAAATGTTAACTTGACAATAGTCATGCAAGTGTGGTTTAGAATATTATGATGTAATATTTTTGTATAAATTATTTATATTTAAACATGTTCCTATATGTATTTATATATAATGTAAGTCATCAATTTTATATGAATTTTATATATTTAATTTAGTGCTACAAAAGAATAATTCAAAAATTATCTTAAGCGCACAGGTTGCTTGCTCTGAACAAATGACTTAAACATGCCTGACATCGTAATTATGACATCCCAACCCATGAATACTAACTTCCCAGGAGGATTTGAAAGCACCAATATTTACAAGTTGGGAAGTCGCAATTATGATGTCAAGTGCATTCAAGTCACTTTGGCTGGTGCAAGATGAAGCAAGATTTGTTACCTCGTTCATTAAGTGTGTTTTTCCATTTTTATGTTTTTATTCAGTTTATGGTGCTGTAAAATTAATAATATATTCTATCGTAATTGTACAAAAATATTGTATTTGTACATGCGACTTTATTATTGTAAATGGAAAAAAAAATGATTTAATGAATTTAAACAAATTTACAGTCAACATGGATGCTGCATCTGTTGTCAGCCATGTTTTCTCACTGAAATTCCCCCAACCCAGCAACTTGGGGCCCAAAAGTTGAGTTTCCTACTTATAATTATGACTTTGTGCCATTCCTGTGCTTTCATCATGTAAATATGATCTTTCCAAAATGCCTTGAACTCACCAATACTTTAATGCTAGCCAAAGGATGTGGGGGGAAAAAACAAAAACAAACACACACATTGTTTTTCACAGCATGTTGTCTAGTAGGTACTGTATGTGGTTTGAAACTTGCTTTGCAACCATTAAAAAATATGTTCTGTATGATACGAATATATGTAGTATGAATGAAATTCAGACATAGTACATACCGGTCAAAAGGTTTTGAACAGTAACATTTTTAATGTTTTTTAAAGAATTCTGTTCTGCTCACCAAGCCTGCATTTATTTGATCCAAAATACAGCAAAAGTATACATTTAAAATAATGGCTTTCTATTTGAAATATTTTAAAATGTAATTTATTCCTGTGATCAAAGCTGAATTTTCAGAAATCACAAGATCCTCCAGAAATATTCTAATTATTTGCTGTTCAAGAAACATTTTAAAATATATTCAAAAGTTTTTTTTAAAACCAAACAGCATTTATTTTAAATATACTATACCATTCAAAAGTTGGACAAATATAAGAAATTATAGAAATTAATACAAAATTGTAAAAGTGATGATAGACTTTATAATGTTTTTTTATATTTCAGATAAATGCTGTTCTTCTGACTTTTATTCATCAAAGATGAAAAATTCAAATAAATAATAATTGTTTTTCAGTCTTGGTGAGCAGAAGAGACTTCTTTAAAAAACATAAAAAATCTTACTGTTCAAAAACTTTTGACTGGTAGTGTACATTCACCATGTTTTCACTGTCATGTGACCTACGACATCAGTTGATTATGATGCTGACCTTGTGTTTGCCATGTAAATAGCCCCGATGCTAACATGGTGTTAAAAATGAATAAACAAACAAACATCACACTTCACACACCTCTGAGAAATCCACTTTGCAGTGCATAATCACATCATTTGTTCATCTCTTTGGCTGTGTATAGGTGGTTCAAGGCTGCTACAGAGAGTAGCACAGCTGTCCAGCTGCCATAGAAGCTCATCTGCTGCCCACCAATGCCCACCTCACCGATGTTTCTTCTGGAAGAAATCAAATAGTTCCCACAGTGTGGTCCGGCCTGCTGTAGTGCGCCCCTCTTATGCTGTACCCAAGGTAATTTGGCCCAAGTGACACTAACAATTTAATGTTGATTAATTTGGAAAAATAATAGATTTTTGAGCTTTATATACTCTCTTCTCTCAGCACATCCAGAAGCCTGACTATGTGTCATCCAGCAAAGTACCTGAGTGGCCAGATTACATAGAGATTAAAGATGAGGAGCAGATCCAGGGATTGAGACGAGCATGTCAACTAGCCAGACACATACTGCTTCTGGCAGGAAAGAGTTTGAAGGTATATTCTACACTTTCCTGAAATTTGAGAACGTAACGTTGAATAAGCTTGATGTGACACGTCCATGAATTGTTTTTTGCAGACGCTGTCACCTATATTGTTTGTTTTCTAGGTTGGTATGGTGACAGATGAAATAGACTTTATAGTCCATCAGGAAGCCATTCGTCACAATGCCTACCCCTCTCCTTTACGTTACGGGGGCTTTCCAAAGTCAGTCTGTACGTCTGTTAACAATGTAGTATGCCACGGCGTTCCAGACAGGTAACTCAGTGCTATCAAACATAAGTGCTTTGTTGTGACTGCATGTCTATACTTTTGTTTGTGAGTATATGTGTCAATGGCATGGAACAGTCCTGCTGCTAAAGGGCCAACATCCTGCAGAGTTTAGCTACAACCTGCTCCAACACGCATGCCTAGACGTTTCTAGCAGATATTGTCTTATTACTGGTAGATACCAACCTCTGTGGTTCTACCATTGGAGAAAGTGCAACGGCCAACTTGGATCATGCATGCCGTGCTGAATTTCTGTCAGAGTTGTGTGACTGTTCAATCACTGTTCACAGATTTCATAGAAATGTATGAGAAGTGTCTTAACTGATTCCTACCTCTTTCAGAATGGTCTGTGACTACTCTTAAAACAATTTTTGCAAAAATATTTTTCACTCCAAAATAAATGTTTAATGGCAAACAGGTTGAAGATTAGTGGACAGGTTGTCGGTTCATTAATTGATAAGCTGCTTTCTCAAAAAAGCATATTGTTCAGTGTACTGAAGCCTCTCCATTGACATCCATTCTCTCTAGTAGTGAACTGCAGTGTTACACATTTTTCTGTTAACTTTGGAGACTTGACTTAATGCGGCTATGTTTCTACCACTCCTAAAGACATAGGTTAATTAGAGTAGGTATGTTTAGGGTTGGAGCTAAACTTTTCAGGATATTTGCTCTCTAGTAGCAGGATTGTAATGTACTCGTTGTATTCGTGTTGTATTCATTGTTTAAAAACTTTTATACCATTTTCAAGAAAGGTCTGAATTCAATGACTCAAAAAGTCAAGTGGTGTAACCAAGTAAGAAGTACTAACATATTTTGCTCAAATAGATGCGAGTTATTGTGATAAAATAAATATGTCAAGATAAAAATATAATTTTTAAATTATAACTAAAAAGTTTTTAGAGAGTCACAACATCAGGTTTTTTTTCTGGATGTTATAGTTGCACCACATGATTTTAATGGTTGCACCTCATGACTACAATTTTTTTTTCAAATATTAATAAGCAGTTTTGTTAAAACATTTTTCTAAGAAAATACCAGCTATTTAATTTTTTTAAAGAATTTTATTCTGCTCTACTGAGGCTTCTTTTCTTATTGTGTCAGAAGAACACTGCACTTCGTACTTTATGCACCCAAAAATATATAGAAATTAATATTAATTCAGAAGTTAAAAGCATGTATGTATGAATTGCATTTTTATTTTTTTTATTTATGTATTTTTAACACCTTACATACTGTCAGTATTGTGTTTTGTTTTCTAGTCGGCCATTGCAGGATGGAGATATCATCAATATAGATGTCACAGTGAGTCCTCTGTTTAAATTCTAAGCTAGTTAATTGCTGTTAGATTTCAAATTAATAGTTTTTGTTTATGCACCTCAGAATCTGTACATAGTTTGACACATCTCTTCCATCAACACTTGACCCTATCACTAAATCTCTCTATTCTACTTATTCTTTTTCTTTTTTTTTACTTCTAACACTAGTGTTCTCTATTCTTTTTCTATTCTATCTACTTGTTTTCTTTTTAATTATTATAAAGTAATAATAACTTGACCCTCTAACACTAGCTCTATCTAATCTATCTCTTTTCTGTCTACTTTTTTATTCTTTTAATTTATTCAAAAAAATAAATAAACCTTGCTATGTGTACTGCGTTTGTTGTTTTGATGCCCTCATTTGTAAGTTGCTTTGGATAAAAGAGTCGGCTAATTCATAAAATGTAAATGTAAATAGTGGATGCTATATGTATTCTGTAGGTTTATCTAGAAGGTTACCACGGAGACACCTCAGAAACATTTCTGATTGGCTCAGTGAATGAACAGGGCAGGAAGTTAGTGGATGTGGCTCGACAGTGCAGAGATCAGGCAGTCGCCGCCTGTGGACCAGGTCAACCTCTGTGCATCATTGGCAACACTATCAGGTGTGTGTTCATTCCCACAATCATCCCAGATTGCATCACAGGTTGAGTTCCTGACAGCATCTTGCACCTTCAAGAGTGATGTCTGTGGGAAATGTTCTTTTATTCATTGCATTTTCCAAGTTGCTCTTGTTAAAAATAGCACATCTAACCCCTAAACCACTCTGTTATCCTTCTTGTGCGCAAAAGTAGAAAAAAGACAGCAATCTTGCCTCGTCAGTCCTTATTTGATAGTGTAGTGTTTGAAGAAGGACTGCACAGAGTTAATGTATTTCTCAGTGAGCTCCGAGCAAGCAATTACCCAGAGTGCAATGGGGTTTTTCCTGCAATGGGGTGTAAATTACAGGTTAGTTTGTCTTGTTGGATGTGTGCATGTGTGCAAGTATCCGTGTGTGTGTGTGTGTGTGAGGGGGAGAGAGAGAGCGATGTAAATTACAGGCTTGCTCCTGCTGTCTTTGAGAATCGTAGACTCTGCCAGGGTGGATTCAGCTCCCCACAGAGACACGAAAAGATCCACAGGAGCCTTTTCACAGAGAGAGGACATACTCAATCACTCACATGCAGTACAGAAACATCTTTAACAACATCCTATTGAATTTCCACTTCTAGTACAAAGACTTAAATATGCACAATATCAATTGTGAAGATGCTGAAATGGGTTCAAGGTCAAAATGTATAGCCATAAAGTGTGAATATTTTATTATTACTTTCATGATATAAATGTGATTTTACTTATATCTTGAAAATAATCCAGTTAAGTGATTAAATGAGCTTTTTGTGCATTTTGTGCAGTGCAGCAATAGATATTATTCCTCTGTGTCTGAGGAAGCAATGCGTTTGTTTCTCTCTCTCTTTCTCTCTCCCTGCGTAGGATTCTGAGCTTCTGCAGGGACATACACTGTTATTATATACACACAGAGGGAACAATTACCTCTCCTCAGGAAAAAGCACTTAGACCTCTCTTTCACTCCTTCTCTCCATCTCTTGCTTTTATTTTTTTTATCATGCTGGCACCCTAGCATCCTCTCTGCTGTTCTCTCTTTGCAATTCTTTGTCTCTGTCTTTTATTCTTTCTCTTTCGTCTTTTTCTTTTAGTCTGTTATACACCTTTGTCCTCTACCTTCCCCCTCCCGGAATATAAAAAAACAAGTATGCGAGAACATTTCAAGCATGCCTTATTCACAGTGAAAATGTTATTTACATGTAGGCAACATGGTTAAATTTGACATCTCCAAGGCAACGTCCTAATTGGGTGTAGGCTCGTGGGTAAACCAGAATTTTAGAAAATTTAATTTTACACTTATAATCATTTATCAGACACTTTTATCCAAAAGTGGAAGATATACAAGCAATTTATACATCAACCAGAATAACCCTGGCTAAACATAAATTTGAGTATTTCTTTTTTGTTTCTGAATTACAGCAAAATAGCAAGTTCAAATGGATTCAGTGTGTGCCCATATTTTATCGGTCATGGGATCGGAACGTATTTCCATGGTTATCCAGAGATATGGCATCATGGTGAGAGTTTATACATCATTATTTGTTGTATTATTCATTTATTTGACTTAATATTCAGAAATTATATCTCAATTAGCCATGGTTGACTTTTACTTTATACTTCACTCAAAAATGAAAGTTCTGTCATTATTTATTCTTTTTTTTATGTTGTTCCAAACCTGTATAACTGAATTTCTTCTGTGGAAAACAAAAGAAGATATTTTGAAAAATGTCACAGGGGTTTTATTGTTGTTTTTGTTTGTCCCTACAATGAAAGTAAGTAATCTAATTTCATTGTCCTTACAATGAAAGTCAAATATCAAATATAGATTGGACCCTAATATCTTCTTTAGTGCAAGTTTAGATTAATATGAAGGTTAGTAAATGATAGCATCATTTTTAGTTTTTATAGTTTTAATTTACAAACCCGATTCCAAAAAAGTTGGGACACTGTACAAATTGTGAATAATAAAGGAATGCAATAATTTACAAATCTCATAAACTTATATTTTATTCACAATAGAATATAGATAACATATCAAATGTTGAAAGTGAGACATTTTGAAATGTCATGCCAAATATTGGCTCATTTTGGATTTCATGAGAGCTACACATTCCAAAAAAGTTGGGACAGGTAGCAATAAGAGGCCGGAAAAGTTAAATGTACATATAAGGAACAGCTGGAGGACCAATTTGCAACTTATTAGGTCAATTGGCAACATGATTGGGTATAAAAAGAGCCTCTCAGAGTGGCAGTGTCTCTCAGAAGTCAAGATGGGAAGAGGATCACCAATTCCCCCAATGCTGCGGAGAAAAATAGTGGAGCAATATCAGAAAGGAGTTTCTCAGAGAAAAATTGCAAAGAGTTTGAAGTTATCATCATCTACAGTGCATAATATCATCCAAAGATTCAGAGAATCTGGAACAATCTCTGTGCGTAAGGGTCAAGGCCGGAAAACCATACTGGATGCCCGTGATCTTCGGGCCCTTAGACGGCACTGCATCACATACAGGAATGCTACTGTAATGGAAATCACAACATGGGCTCAGGAATACTTCCAGAAAACATTGTCGGTGAACACAATCCACCGTGCCATTCGCCGTTGCCGGCTAAAACTCTATAGGTCAAAAAAGAAGCCATATCTAAACATGATCCAGAAGCGCAGGCGTTTTCTCTGGGCCAAGGCTCATTTAAAATGGACTGTGGCAAAGTGGAAAACTGTTCTGTGGTCAGACGAATCAAAATTTGAAGTTCTTTTTGGAAAACTGGGACGCCATGTCATCCGGACTAAAGAGGACAAGGACAACCCAAGTTGTTATCAGCGCTCAGTTCAGAAGCCTGCATCTCTGATGGTATGGGGTTGCATGAGTGCGTGTGGCATGGGCAGCTTACACATCTGGAAAGGCACCATCAATGCTGAAAGGTATATCCAAGTTCTAGAACAACATATGCTCCCATCCAGACGTCGTCTCTTTCAGGGAAGACCTTGCATTTTCCAACATGACAATGCCAGACCACATACTGCATCAATTACAACATCATGGCTGCGTAGAAGAAGGATCCGGGTACTGAAATGGCCAGCCTGCAGTCCAGATCTTTCACCCATAGAAAACATTTGGCGCATCATAAAGAGGAAGATGCGACAAAGAAGACCTAAGACAGTTGAGCAACTAGAAGCCTGTATTAGACAAGAATGGGACAACATTCCTATTCCTAAACTTGAGCAACTTGCCTCCTCAGTCCCCAGACGTTTGCAGACTGCTATAAAAAGAAGAGGGGATGCCACACAGTGGTAAACATGGCCTTGTCCCAACTTTTTTGAGATGTGTTGATGCCATGAAATTTAAAATCAACTTATTTTTCCCTTAAAATGATACATTTTCTCAGTTTAAACATTTGATATGTCATCTATGTTGTATTCTGAATAAAATATTGAAATTTGAAACTTCCACATCATTGCATTCTGTTTTTATTCACAATTTGTACAGTGTCCCAACTTTTTTGGAATCGGGTTTGTATCTATAAGCTTTACTTGTAAAGCTAATTAGTTCATTTATTAAACAATATTGCAGCCATGTGAATACAGTTCATTAATGTGATCAGCTAAGATGTTTTATTTTTAATTAGGGCCCACGCACCAATGGGTCATGCTTCTTTTCTCTTTTACAGCCAATGACAATGACCTACAGATGGAAGAGGGCATGTCCTTCACCATAGGTCTGTATGTGTGTACTCATTGTTTTAGATGACCAACAGATTGAATGTTATTAAGAACATCCGCGGAAGCATGACTTTGTACATTTTCAGGAAGTTAAACCATCCATCTATTTTTACAGAACCCATTCTTATGGAAGGATCCTCAGAATTCAAGATCCTGAGGGACAAGTGGACTGCTGTATCTGTGGATGACAAAAGGTGCATGTTGTGTTCAATTTCCCCTCCCACACTTCTCACCACCTTTCTAACAAGAGCCCAATGCAGCCATTTAAATGTAGCCTACATTAATCATTCATTACTTCATGCAAGAATAAGTGGCCAATTTCTATTGAGAATCTTCAAGAACTTTATTTCTATTGGCTGTTGACATTTAGCTTGGAAAGACTAAGTACCCTCAGCATTTGAAGCACATATAGAGCTAAGTGCTCTGGGATAAACTTCCTTTAACTGCATATATTTCACTGGAGAGCACTTCAGTGTTAATTGCAAATGAGCTGATTGCCCTGTTGGCAGGTGAGAGCAGAGTGTTACTTGGTCAGTGGTTGATTAGAGCTCTGATTTTTAAGGCTGACTGGTAATATGCAATATAAGAAAATGGATAGTTTCCTTATTTTAATTCTACATCTAAGGCAGTTGTAAGATCTTATTATTACAACCCCAAATCAGAAAAAGTTGGGACAGTATGGAAAGCGCAAATAAAAAAAGAAAGTAGTGATTTCTAAATTTACTTTGACTTGTATTTCATTGCAGACAATATGAACACAAAATATTTCATGTTTTGTCTGGTCAACTTCATGTCATTTGTAAATATACATCCTTTCCTGTCATTCAGACCTGCAACACATTCCAAAAAAAGTTGGGACAGTAAAGCATTTACCACTTTGTAATGTTGCCATTCCTTTTCACAACACTTAAAAGACGTTTAGGGACTGAAGACACCAAGTGATGAAGTGTTTCAGGTGTAATTTTGTCCCATTCTTCCTGCAAACAAGTCTTAAGGTGGGCAACAGTACGGGGTCTTCGTTGTCGCATTTTGCGCTTCAAAATGCGCCACACATTCTCTGTTGGAGACAGGTCGGGACTGCAGGCAGGCCAGTCAAGTACCCGTACCCTCTTCCTCCGCAGCCAGGACTTTGTAATGTGTGCAGAATGTGGTTTTGCATTGTCTTGTTGAAATATGCATGGACGTCCCTGGAAAAGATGTCTTCTTGAAGGCAGCATATTGTGCTCCAAAATCTCTATGTACTTTTCAGCATTAATGGTGCCATCACAGAAGTGCAAGTTACCTTTGCCAAGGGCACTGACACAACCCCATACCATGACAGACCCTGGCTTTTGGACTTGTTGCTGGTAACAGTCTGGATGATCCTTTTCTTCTTTGGTCCGGAGCACACGGCGTCCATTCCTCCCAAAAAATACCTGAAATACTGATTCATCTGACCACAGTACACGTTTCCACTGTGTGATGGTCCATCCCAGATGCCTCCGAGCCCAGAGAAGTCGACGGCGCTTCTGGACACTTAACATAGGGCTTCCTTTTGGCACAGTACAGTTTTAACTGGCATTTGTGGATGCAACTACGTATTGTGGTACTTGACAAAGGTTTGCCAAAGTAGTCCTGAGCCCATGTGGTGATATCGCTTATAGATGAATGACGATTCTTGATGCAGTGCCGCCTGAGGGATCGGAGATCACGGTTGTTCAGCTTAGGCTTGCGCCCTTGTCCTTTACGCACTGAAATTCCTCCAGATTCCTTGAATCTTTTAATTGTGTTATGCACTGTTGAAGGTGAAATATCCAAATCTCTTCCTATCTTTCTTTGAGGAACATTGTTTTTAAACATTTCAATAATTTTCTCACGTATTTGTTGGCAAACTGGCGATCCTCGGCCCATCTTTGCTCCTAAAGGACTAGACCTTTCTTGGATGCTGCTTTTGTACCAAATCATAATTACAATCACCTGTTGACATCACCTGTTTCAAATCACATCATTATTTAACCAATTTACCTCATTACTAGCCCTAAATTGCTCCTGTCCCAACTTTTTTTGGAATGTGTTGCAGGTCTGAATGACAGGAAAGGATGTATATTTACAAATGACATGAAGTTGACCAGACAAAACATGAAATATTTTGTGTTCATATTGTCTGCAATGAAATACAAGTCAAAGTAAATTTAGAAATCACTACTTTCTTTTTTTATTTGCGTTTTCCATACTGTCCCAACTTTTTCTGATTTGGGGTTGTATTTGTACGTTATTATTATTATTATAAAAAAAATCCAGGTATAGAAATCACACATTTATATATTTTAGTTGTTAATGCTTGTTTCGTCTTATTTTAAATTACTTTGTCATCTTGCGGCACCCATAGAAGTTTGCTGAGGCCCTCTTGTGGGCCCTGAACCCCTGGTTGAGAACCACTGATTTTAGATGAATGATTATATCTCAACATGTTCACCTGTGTGTTTTTGTTTTCTTGTGTTAATACTCAGATCGGCCCAATTTGAACACACGGTTGTAATCACCAGCGATGGTGTAGAGATTCTGACTAAACTACCAGATGAAGATTGACTGGACAAGAATTATGGGACATCTTGAAGTGTGACGTGTGAGATGGATCTGCGTTTTTAGAGTAATAGAATCTGTTATTTAAATAAATGTTTCTTAACATTTATCCAGTGTTTCATCTTATTTTGTTAGCCTGACCAAATGGCTTCCTGAAACAGCTGTGCCAACGCAACTCCAGCCCTGCGTTTTTACATTTGAATTAATAGGGTTAATTGTTTAATGCATGTAGGTTATTATGTAATGAGTCTCAGAATCTCTTCACTATTCCAATCTGTTTGGTTTCTGATGTCATCTCTGACTGAACTCATTGAAAGCACAGGGAATGAAATGTCATTAAGTCTTATTATTATGGCGGGGTTTCTCCGTACATCATAATATTACTCCGCAGTAATGTAGTTAGCGCTGTGCATCTCTCGAGAGGTGATTATATTTATGAGCCATGGGTTTCTGTATGAGCCATGTGTAGCGTATCAAGAATACCCTATAATCATATCTGCTTCACGACATCATTGGCAAACTGCTTATGCTGTCTGACATCTGACAGAGTTTGAATTCTGCTGTCTGAAATGCGCATGTATTCTCAGTGAGAACAGCAGTGTGTTCATAGCTTTCAGTCTTACAGTTTACGTTTTGAAGTGTGTGGATGGTAAAAAAAAATTTAAATCATATTTTTCAAATATTAAATCGCTAAAAACACACAGTGAATGAGATAGCCTAAATCTGATCAGAATATGAGCACGAACTCTCTCCACGAACCGGCTTATTCTGCATCTGTTTAATGACTGTGCCTCTATGATGTGTACAATTAAAGTTAATTACATTGTGACCCTTACTAGTTAATCCGTAGCTCTCGGTGGCTGCATGTGCCATCTGGGAAGTTTCCTTCTGCTTTTGCTTGAAACAGTCCGTAAGCTCTATATTTAGATCTAAAGAAACGCGCACTTTAATCACATATAAATTTACGTTTGTATGGTTTTTAAGAATCGATAGTAAAAAGCAAATGATGTGTAGGTATAAAACGAGTTGTAAACGACACCACATAACATTTAAACGCGCATTGTTTATTTTATTATTTTTAATCACAAATAACTAAAGTCCTTTATGAAGATTATGGACTATGTAAAGACCAGGAATCGTTTCTATAGGCTACTATTATTATTATTAAGCATAAAAGGAATAGTTTCTACATTATTAAGCATATAATCTGTTTATTTTAGTAGGTCTAGTTTATGTGATTTGATCGCACTTTCTGACCGCATGGTGCCTGCCTTTCTAAGCTGTGCTCATTAAATCGAATCATAATTGCAGCCATTTGGTTTTTGTGCATCCTCACGCATTTTCATCTGTCTGTCGCAATTACGAGCAATTTCTGGCGCGGAGGGAATCTTTTCAGTGGGACAAAAGAAAAAGGAATAGACAGGAATCAATAGGCGTTTAGCGCTGAACCGTTTGCAGGTGCTGTATTCTGTCTCATGATGGATGTTTCTGATCATTATATTGACTTTAAACTAATTGATTTTAAACTTAAAATCTCGCATTTTCGCTCAATTTTTGTTGCATCTTTCCATATTTCTTTTACTGTTTTATTTAGACTACGACATGTCGTGATCTGTTCCTATCTGAAGTAGGCTATATTTTTTTTAATGTTGTTCGTTTCCTTTGGTCTTTGTTTGGCTACGCGAATGCTCTGTAGTTATTTGCTTTCTCCTTAATCGTACAATGCATTTGTCATTATAGCAAAGAAAAAAAAATCATGAGATCCAGCAAAATATTGGCTATGCAAATCAACTTTTGCGTTACTGACAGCCCACCTCGACGCGGAAACTTTTTCTTCAGTAGGTCTATACACAGAAAGTGATTAATGATGCCAATGGACTTCAAAATATCATTACAGATTAAACCGCAAAATGTTTCCTTCCTTTTCTGTTTTAGAAATATCACAGAGACCCTCTGCTCTGCTTCATGCAGATGGAGCTTTGAATCCAACCGGAAGCAGTCATTTGGACTCATAGTGGTGTGGTTGCAAATAAGCCTGGCATTTCAATTACTGCCAGCTGTGAATGTTGACATAAGGAATGAAGCAGAACGGTAAAATGTGCTACAATCATAGTAGCATTTGCTGTACCTGCAAAGATATGCCCTGGTGACCTGGTGGGTTTGAGAATGAGATTCCCAAAATCAGAATAAAAATAGACGTCTTTTTCAATAAGAATCAAAGGATCCGGGCCCCAACCACTGTGCCCATATTTAGAAAAACCGCGGAAGCTCGAATGAACCTCAAAAGAAACAAATCATATAAGATAAACGATTAGTTACAACAGCCCCTGAAACGTTATTCTTTATAAATAGTTCGTGGGTAAACTTCGGGAATGATTCTGTTATGATGCTGTTTTGTTATGTTGCTCTTTGTTTGTTTGTTCAGCCAAGCTGATTGATTTGACATATTCTGTTCATTTTTTCTCTTTAATATAGCCTACAATTTAATATGTTTAGGTAGAACAAATGTTTATTTATTTTGTTAATTTTAGCGATTAATAATTGGCTAGTTCAAGAAATGTATACAAAAATATTCACACGATTTGAGGGCCTAATAAAGCAAATATGCAATCCATTTGTAATATACATTTGCCTTATTTACAATTAGGTAAAGCAACTTTTAATCAGTTTCACAATTCACAAATAAACACACATGGACTAGATTACAGGTGCTGTATACGAAACATGAGAAAAGCCTCATATTAATTTGTAAAATTGGTGCAAGTGGTGTTTTGCCCTTAGAGTAGCCTATAAACCGGGTCTCCCACCTATTCCAGTAACTATTTTAGTTCCCAAAATGTTGAACTTGACCATGTAAAGACGTGAGGCAAGCTATGAGAAACTGCGTGTCCCCGTACAAGAATAGCTCAAGGCTGTGCTGGAGCTGGAAGCGAGGACTCGAGGAGAATGTTTCCAGGGCGGTCTGCTTGAGGCGGTTTTATGTATTTTTTCTCTGGTTGAGTGGCGTTCATAAAACGTCTGGAAGAGGAGCGAGCTGACTCCAGAGAGTCTGGAGTGGGAAGAGCCCTCGCCGCACGCGGAACGCCCTCGCATCTACTTCTGCGCATGCCAAGACGCGTCCGAATGCCAGGCGTTCCCCCTCATGCCCAGAGGTACAGGATACCTCCTCACCAAGAACATTTACAAAGGATTAAATGGGATCAGATTCGTTCTACGGAATAATCACACATGCATTACGCGTGCAATAGAAACTGATATATGCACAGGAAAAAGTCTGCATAGGTATACAGGCTAAGAGTAATGTTCTTTACAAACCTATGCAGACCTAATTTCTTAATTTCTGTAAATATTAAATGAGTGCATATGAACCCATTTTGTATTTACGCAGCGAGCGTTCCAAATTCAAACGGGGTCTCTTTCATTTATACGGTTTCATTCACACAATTTATGCGTTTTAGCCAAAAAGTGCTTGGTTGCCACGATAAAAGTAAAAATTGTTAGATGCCAGGTTAAAAGAACATGGAAATATCAACACACACACACACACACACGTTACAGACCAGTTGTTGCCTACGATCCTTTACGAGATTTTTACGACCAATGATAGCAGGCTACCAAGAATCGTTTTTACAGAGCAAAACCTGAAAAAAAACAGCTCCACAAAATCCTTGGGTTGAAGAAAAAACAACTTGAAACGACAATCAAAGAACCAAACGTTAAACTGATAGTAAAACGCACATTTAATTATGACTGCAGGTTATAAGCATTTTAATAGATTTATCACTAAATCTAATATATTCTGTACAACACACGACAAAAGGCTACCCGTTTGTACTTGGAATGTGAAATAAACATATCTGATTACCCCTTTTATTTTAACTATAATGAAAACAAATAAATAAATAGAAAAATAATTTAATGTGCGTTGCGTGCGCGCATTAGTGGCGCCAAAGAATTTCCACGGCAAACATCTTTAGCAAACCCAGCCTGAAAATAGATTTTAAAGTTAATGTTTTCCTAAGATATAAGTCCAGTGACAGAATAGGCCTATATCCTCCTACAACAGGTGTATTCGGCCATTTTAGTCCTCTGTTAGAATATGGTCCCAGCACTCATGGCGGAGTTGTGATGCGGTTGTATTAAGGTACTGGGCTGTAGATGTGTGACCGTATTCGTGGATGAGTACCATGAATAGTTTGTCAAAAACGATGGGGCGGTGGTGTTTGGTGGCCCGGTGGGCTGCTCTGAAACTGTGTCTCCGTCGTTCGGTGTCTGGTTCGGTGGGAAATCCCAACCTGCTTGTGGTGGAGGAGTGCTAGAGGGAGAGTCACCGGCAGCAACCTGCTGGTCTGCTGGAATCTCGCCGTTTTTCCACAACTTTTTGAATTTTGAGCGCCGGTTCTGAAACCATATCTTCACCTGTGGTGCAAAACAAAGCGCATCTAAGTTAAACATGAAATACAACCAACACAACTCTACCTTAAAATAAATAAAACTACAGAAGCACAGCTTTAAACTTATAGCCACAGTACGCAGTAGGCTAAAAGAGCCGCGTTTGACCTGGGTCTGTGTGAGGCCCATAGACGCCGCCAGTTCGGCGCGTTCTGGGAGCGCGAGATACTGGGTCTTCTGGAATCTGCGCTGGAGAGCCGCCAGCTGAAAACTGGAGTAGATGGTTCGCGGTTTCCGGACTTTCTTTGGCTTTCCATTCACCATGCGCACCTCTGGCTCACTCTCTTCTTTCTCTATCAAAATTCACCACAAATGTTGTCATTGTAAAATATCACAAGATGACAATAGGAAACTGAAAACGACGTTTGGGAATACTGAGGCGGTCTTACCTGGTTCGGTTGGAGTTGGTGAAGAACTGGGTCCATACGTTCCATAAGCGCCATAGGATGAAGCATAGCCTAAATCGTAAGCCTTTGGGCTGTAGTGAACATTACCCACTGTACCAGGATGATAGGAATAAGATGCCAGTTGTGCGTACGCTGTCCCCGCGCAGTGACCTGTCTGTGAACCACTGTAGAAGCTGCTGTCGGTCACAGTTGACACCGGCAATGTTGGGGAATCCTGCGACTTGTGAACGGTACTGAAGCTGCTCGAGGTAATATGGTTTGTATGCATATCCGAGCCAAGGCTATCCAGAACAGCCGTCATTTTGCAGGAAAAAACAGTGAATTGAATTTACTTACCGTGACCACTTAAAATAGCCTATTCAAAATCTGCACCTCTAACAAATAACCGGTGATTCAAAATCACACAACTTATGGAGGTAGTGTGTTTCGCCTTAAGTTACATATCCATAGTTGATAGAGGGTTTGAGCTCCGCGGCGGTCTCTGCCTTGGAGATGCTGACGGGCGGGCCATATACTGGGCGTCATGTGGTAGAGCGAACCAATCGGTTAGCAGGCAGTCCTAAGAAGTACTGCCAGCTGAAGGAAGACCTCTGACAAGTCGAAATAACAAAATATCTTGCAGCCTTGGTCTTAAGGGATTTAGCTATTCTTTGCAAAGCGTTGAAAAATATAACCCATTCACTTACTAAATAAATTAAAATAGCAAAATTGGTGAATTTCAAAAAGGGAGAGAAAATAACTAGGCCTAAATATAGAGACAAAATGAAAGAAAACAGGACTATTTTTTTCCAGATGAAAACTAGCCAGGGACAATGAAATATATAGAGGAGCATTGTCTTTTTCTGTAGTAGGAACATTTTTTTTTGTGCACCTAGACTAATTAAATTATATGTAATTCGAATGTAATTTTCTTGTTTATATGCAACCTAAGATGAACCCTGAACCTTTAGCCTTTCAAATTGAGCAGTGCGCATGTAAATTACTCGATCAATGGTTTACATTTAGACCAACTAATAGTCTAAAAGTATCAAATGAAGCTTACAGTCTTGATTAAAGGGATATATTTCCCCATTGTTGAGAAGCACGGTTTAACTGGAATGCCATCTATCGTTGAAATGTTGTCAGTGTATCTTACGGAAGCAGTCTGCATTCCTCTGACTAATCACAGACGGCGCCAGTCTCCTCACACCCACAGGTGCGCAAAACAGCAATTATTCCCCGGTAAACACCAGGGATAAAGCGCGGAACCAGCCCTATATGATGCTCTGTCGCGCCAAACGCCTCGTGCACAGACCTACATAGAAAACGACCTCAGTCACGAGAACTGGCAATTTACTAAGTATTCTGTCAACTCAACAAACTTTGTGGCCTGAGCTCTGCCTGCTATAATCCCTGCTGACTTGTCTCTGCTGTAGAGCGATTTAAAATTGAATGTTGTTATTTTATATTGAAAAAAATATTAACGAATAAATAAAATTAAAAGTAGTGCTATTATGTGAGCCTTATTTAAAGTCTCCAATTAAATTGATAATGTTAGTGTTGTTGACACTCGATTAGGTTAGTTGCATGAAGGATGCATGAAAATGACATTACTAGGCTACAGTATGCACAACATTACTGTACAGTTATACCGATATATATATATAAAAAAAAGTTTCACAGTTGAAGTCAGTCTCTGGTTCCTTTTCTGCTCAGGTCAGGTGTTCAGGGGACAAGTCTTCGTGAGGACCTCTAGCGCCCTCCTGCGTCCATAAATATACAACTACCTTTTTCGAGATGATGTCTTCCCCCAATGCACTCCAAATTCACCCGCAGCTACACCGATTCACATTTGTTTGGTGGCTTATTACATGCAATTAAAAAATAAAGTTAAAATAAAATAATATTTCTGCAAAAAGATAAAACAACAACAACAATTTTCCGTTTTTTTTTTTTTTTAAATGACTAGCATATAATAAGCCACCAAACAAATCTGTGTGTATATATATATATATATATATATATGCTATATATAATGGGATAAAGTTAGACTTTAAATTTAGAAGCTAACAAAAGGCGTTTTTAAGATGGTGGGTGAATACCACACAGAAGGAAAGCAAGGAGTCCATTTTATTTAAACTGTAGCTAATTGTAGCTGTTTTAAAACTTAAAATCCTTTATATTTTATGACATTTACCGAATGTATGCATTGTAAAATTCTACAAGTTGCTCTTGCACCGCTGAACTGCATTAGTAAACACGAGATGGCACTGTTTGCTTAAATACCAATTCCGGCTATTTTGTGTGTGTCAGAGACTCAGAGCAAGGAGGTCATATAAGTGAAGTTATAAAAGGAATGATTTAGGTTTAGGTAGCCTACACATCAAATACAGATATCAACTTTATGCTATTATATCACAACTAATGCTCTATTCATTGAGCCTGATACACTAAATGCATGTTGTTTTTGCTGAATCAAACGCAGAACAGAATGCTTTTTAATAAGTATCGCAAACTAGGCAATGACTACATTAACAAGAACCCAATAGAGAGGTCACTTGACAAAACAAAAAGCAAACATAAAACCTATCTTTGGTCCAACAATAGATACACCTAGCTTTCATCAACATAACTATCAGCTTTGTTTATAGAAGACCAAATCAGAAGTAGACAAATACGTACAAATATGTAAGAAAGAATTAGGCTTCCTTTCGTAGTAAAGTTTTCTTTGTTTGTTTATGCTTTTACTGTGTTCTTACTGTAATCATCTGTTTAGATTTTGCTGAAATTTACTTTTCTCTAAAGTCATTTTATGATTCATAACTTCCGGTTACATGCACAATATTAAATTCAATGCCCTACATACTTCATATATTACAAGAATATGACGCATAAGCTCTCAACTATTAAAAAAGACTCTCTAAATGGGTTGCTACTTAAGCATGAATTTGTTGTGCAGCCCTGGGTGAGTGATTCTTAGTAATCATCCTCATTCATATTGTCCTAAGGAGTGTGAACTTCCTGTGGGTGTGTGCTTTGTTCTCTGAGGAAAGACCTGACAGCCAATCCTACTTGACAAATTCATTTGTGGATTCATAATCCAGGTTTCTGGTGCTTGCTGACCTAGAGGGGATATTTTTCTGCAGCAAGAAAAATATTATCTTTTCTTATGGCTTTGAGGAAAGTAAGAAAAGAATGTGTTGTGCCAAAGGGTATAATATAATGGTATAACAAAACAAACAAACAAACAAACAAACAAGGCAAATAGGATTTGCCTCTGAGGGTTACATTCCAGCATTCCTTCTTTTCCCCAACTCCAATCCTTTTTTCCGTGATGTGACCTGCACACCTGTCAGTTGTGCTTTTGTGAATATCACTTCCAGATGAAGTTGATAGATCTGCTCCTCTCATGTTCTCATAGAACAGTATTTCAAGGTTATAGAGGTCTCTGTCTGTCTCAGGTATGCTTGAGGATGATATACGCATGTTATTCATATTAATCTCAGTAAGTGTTTGATTAGCACACACACAAACACATTAATGCTGTTAAATAAATAAATAAGAGTGCACATTTTCAAGGCACTGAGGACATTTTGTTTTGGCACAGCATGTACAGACGTCTTTTTGGTTCACTGGTAAGCAGCCAAAGTTTCAATCATAAGTCGGTTGCGTAAAATGTTCGCTGTTTTTGCTGATCCTTCGTCAGCTGCTCAAATGCATTCTGAGAACAGGACGACCTGCAGGAACATGTAAAGAACAGAGCTGGAGGGCTGGGAGTTGAGGTGTGTTTGAACGTGAGGAGGGGCTGGGTGGGGCAGCCACGTGTGTGTGTGTGTGTGTGTGTACATGTGAGCTTTTACCATCACTGTGATGACCAAATTTCCTCACAATGTTCAGAAAACCATGAAATCACTTGCATCACTGTTTTGGGGTCATTAGATTTCTTGGGGTCATTAGATGATACTTTGATCAAAAGTGACAGTGAACTTTCTATTAATCAAAGAATACTGAAAAATCTCACACACAAAAATATAACTGTTTTTAGCAGTGCTCTCTTTAGCACAAAGGTAACCTCCAAAAACTCAGACATAACAGAAATCCTTTTAAATCCTAATTTAACAATAAACACCAACACCCCCCCCCCCCTTACTTGATATTAATCTTGTGCAAAAATACATGCTGTCAAATAGAAATCTGCTGCAAGTCATTCAGTTTGAGTTCTGCTTATTTTAATCAGTTATTGAGTTCACGTTATTTTGTAAGTGCAATGAACGTTCAGTAATATTTGAGTGAAATTAATTTATTGTATTTTAGTGTACAACAGGGAGAAGAGACACTACTACACTACTAGCTCGTTCACACTCTTTAAATCAAATCAGATTCAGTTTCAATTTAAATCTTAACATAAGAAACAGCTTTGCTCAGGAAATATCTCTGTTTGACTTACTTGCAAATGAATGCTGAATAATGAGAAATATGTGGGGCTCAGTAAAATAATTTCTTAGAAACACAACATCACATAAATTATTACGAAGGTTTCCACAATCCAGGAAGCCTGCTGTGCTTGATCTGCTTTTCTGAGGATATGTTTATGACCTTTCTTCAAACATTTTATTTACACTTACAAGCTCACATAAATTTGAAGAGAAATGCTGAAAATGAAAACATGTTGTGCAACACAAATTAATATGCAACATTCTTTTGGAAGGAGTACCACATACGAACCTTGCCATGTACCATCAGCCAACAAGGCTGGAGTGTTTTAGTGTGGAGTGTTTGGAGTGTTTTACAACATTATTTGGGGGAAAATATCTCAATTCTCAACTAAATGCAATCCATGCATTTTTGCAGCTGTCATTTCTGGAGCTTGCAGACTTGTACCCACCAAAAAAGAAAGCTCTGCCACTGCTGCAGAACAATGTACACACTGCACACACCAGACAAAAATGTTTTATGGTGTATCCTACTCAGTGCTTGCTAATTTACAGAGCTGATTACACTAACTCTAGCCCTATAGTTCAGATTTAACAGCCTCCCCAAGCATCTGCTACCTTACTGTGTAACACTATGTTTGATATAAGTAACTTTGGCACCTACATGTCATCTATCAGTCATTAGAGTATTAGTAGACTGTCTGCTTCTGTTAACACTTTATTATGATGGTACCCCAACAGACATTATACTGGCTATAGTAAATAAGTAACTTGCCAGTTATGAAGTTAAGATTTATATTTAGGAAAGAATCCCATATGCTTCAACCACAGCACTCATGTATCTGACTGAGAAAGAGTGAGGCAATGAGAAAAGCTGAAGCCCACAAAATTAGGTGTCAAAATTTTGAGAAATAGCAATAATAACTATATAAAAATGTTCTACATGTGCACTTGATATACATAGTTAGTTAGAAGTCCCACACTGACTTGAATTTTAGATAATAAAACTTATTATTTATTACAACCACGGTAAAGGTCTTTTAAGGTAACTTTTGCAGTCTTGTCACTACAGGTTCAATGACATATCTTAGTGAATGTTCATGGATGAAAGCTGGTAGTCATGAAAGAAGTATATCCTCAAGCACATTTCACTTTTTCACGTCTTTAGGGAGTAGAGGGAAAAACAGAAAACAACATTCTCCCTATAAAATCTACTAATTTCTTGATGAAAGGAGGAAAAGGAGGACAGGGGTAACTGCAATAATGTTACAGGAGAAATTAAATATGTTTTAAATAAAGAAGACAGAAGGGTGAGGAATTGTGTTGGTGTATGCAATGAATTCTATGAAGAGTTCATGTCCTGTTAAGATGCAAGGAGACGTGTGGGATGATAAAAAGCAGCTGTTTTATAAATGTGTGGGTTTTTTAATAGGTCTGAAGGTTATTTTTTCATAATAACCTTAATTATTTCATAATTCAATATATTATTTGTATAGCATCAGAGTAGCATCAGAAACTATAAACAATCATAACATTAGAGAGGTTAAATGTAGTAATTATGCATTTTTTAATATTACTGTACAAAGAGTTTACACAGTACATATGATTCCATAACACATAATGCATTATAAAAAGAGCCAGTTCAAACAGGTTACAGTTTTAAAACATGTTTAATCCTTCCGTGAGATGCAATGGACCAAAGCTATCAGTCAGCAGGAGGTCATGACTGGTTTAGAACTCTCTTCTTATTGGTGTCGGTGAGGATGTGCGTGTATGTGTGTCTTCTGTAGTCTGTGGGTGTGTTATATTCTCCATGGGAACAAAGCTATTTAATTGCAAATAAAATACCATCTTTCACCTTCATCCTCGCCGGAGGTCAAACACTCATGTTATGAAGTGTGTTACACAGTGAGTAGGGTGTGAATCAGTGCGTGTATGTCTTAATCATCTCCCTCATCCTCTTCCTCATCTCCTCTCCCTCTTCACCCTCCCTCTCCATTCCTTTATTACAGTGGTTTATGAATCCTCTGGGTGTGGTTCAGGCATTCGGAGCTCAGACAGTAAAAGTTTGTCAGTGCATCTGTTTAAGATTACAGAGCTTGGGGTGAGATTTAATTTACATTTCCACACAGGAAAATAACTATGCTGCAAACCCTCATAAACATCAGGTGACTTTCCTTCTTCAGCACAACAAAGATGATTTAGCTGAACCTTGGTGATTCATGTTGTATTGATTGAATATAGCAAGTAATGATCAGTTTCTTGCACAGATGGATTGTTTCGCTTCATAATTTTCAATTTTTTTCAAGCAACACCTGAAAACTCATCTCTTCCGTCATCATTTGACTTCATCTTAAAAAAAAAAACACTTTGCTTTCTCTTTCCTTAACCTCTCCTTGTCTAGCTTGCATTATTCTGAACTTTGTATTGCAAGCACTTCCTGTGTTTTTATTTGCCTCTTTATGATGAATGTATTCCTCAATTGTAAGTTGCTTTGGATAAAAGCATCTGCTAAATGAATAAATGTAAATGTCATAAGACCTCTATATATCGTCAGGAGCAGTGGGTATTAATTTTGTGTTTCCTGTACCTTCTTTTTTAACTCTCAAAGTGACGGCACCCATTGACTTGCATATTTTGAATCTCCATGGTTTCAGCTAAAAATAGTCTTTTTGATAGTCGATTTCTTTCAAGATGATAAAGTCCTTTGCATTATTTTATAAAGTCACTGAAAACATGTGTGCTAATGTCTGAACAGTGAAATTAATTGTAAAATAAATATTTATTTCTTCGTCTCCTTTATAATCTTTAGAACATATAGTTGGCTGAAAAAAATATGGATCAATGGAGTTTGGACCAATGATGATCAATCAGCCAATCAGCTTTGTCCTGTTGTCATCTTCCTGTTGTTCCAAAGTTATAATTCACTTTATTAGTTATTATTCATTACGTACCCCCACGTAATGGGTCCTGCACCAGCCAAGCAACTGCCTTTGAGATTAATGGAAATGTTAATAGATAGCTTTCTCCAGGTAGACCTGCTTAGTTACAAACTCTTTACAAACCATTATTATAAAATCATGGTTCTTAAATAGCTACTAAAAATAATTGGGCACTCTAGTAAAACATCTAAGTACCAGCAATATAGGATACTGTTAGTACAAAAGATTATTTCATCCGAATACACAGCTAATTTTAAAGGGCTTTCAGCTGAAAATGTCTATATTTGTGTTGTTAAATGCTTGTAAATTAGATTGTAATTTGTAAGTGAGAGACAATTATTTTAAAAATACTTTTTGTCAAGAAAATGACTTTTAGACTGTGAACTTAGTGAAGGTCTTTACATTCTCACAGTAAATCAGTCTTTCAGTCTGTAGTGGTGTCACATGATCATTCATTTTGGCTAACCCACAGGAATACATTACATATCACCTGACCCTGAAAAGAGAGTGAAAGATGAAAAGAAAGAAGGGTGATAAAGATGCACATATAAAACTGTGTTTGTCTCCTTCTTCATTTTTAAAGCCGGTCCTTAACACCCAAAATAATGAGAGCTTCCTGAGTTTATTAGCTGTAACTTTGTAACAAACGTCCCCCTTTGTGCTGTGAATGTTAATGCGACATCAAAGCTTCTAAGTGGCTGAATTTAGGAGAAGCTGAAATTAAGCATGAAATTTAAACCAGGTTTGTGTGAGAGATACAAAATAAGTGAGGGTTAAAGTCACTCAAAAATGTACATAAATCAAAAACAACTTGTGCAACTTTAAACATTTTTTAGACTATCACGTCTTGAGGGCACCAGCTGTGGAGTTCAGTTATTTTCTCTCTGGAGGGATTCTGCCTAAATTAAATTATGTTCTTCTTAAGGTATAATTACGTAACTTAATGAAGAGCCTTTCATGAGTCCAGGTTAGCGAAGCTGACCTGTATCTGAACTTTTTCTTCAAATGTTCATTGGTAAAAGAGCTGCCCTACCACATAAACAAGGATCATAATCCAAAACAGATTTCAATCTTTTTTGATTAATCAAATGTAAAAAAAAAAAAAAAAATCTAAAAATTAAAAATAAAATTCTGTGATGTCACTATATCCAAAATAAGGGAAAATGCAAATAGTGCTGCTAAGAAATGTCTGCACAAACACTGTAAATGTAGAAATAATTTTGCTGATATAACCAAATATATTTGCATATATTTTATGTAAACAAAACTAATTAATTTACACATTATGAAGCTCACTTTTAAGGTTAACAGTTTTTCAGAGTGACATCTTTAGCTGAAGATTTAAGGTCTTTTGCCTTGAGAAAACAGATCCAGTATTACAGTTTCCTCAGTATTGCATCTAATGTAGCTGTTCTGTAAATGAGTGGCTTTGTATGTGAGTGTCTGTGTGAGACACAGCAGATGCAATCTGCTTGCACTTGCCCTTAAAAGACAGGGCTGAACACTGGCAGCTATGTGTGCCCTGAGGGTGCATTTTGTGTTTGTGTGTGTGTGTTTTGCTCAGCATTGGAGAAAACCGGTTTGACCATTTCAGTCTCATAGACGCCTGTGGGGCCTATTTTGCTTCCACCAGAAAAGGAGGTAGGATGAATGACAGAGTTCACACACACACACACACACACACACACACACACACACACACACACACACACACACACACACACACACACACACACACACACACACACACACACACACACACACACACACACACACACAAACACATGGTTTTGAAAAAAGATCAATACAAATGCGAGGAAAACTGGCACAGTCACATTCTTGTTTTATTTCTCTTTTCCTCTCTTCCTCCCTCTCTATCCCTCTCTTTTCCACACCCAACATGAACATAAAGAATGCACTGTGAAATTAGCATGGAGAAAATGAATAGAGTACAGTATGAGCAGACAGTAACAGATAGTATGGAACAACATACAAAACTGCATCTGTTCGCACATTTGATTCAGGTTTATAACAGTGTGTTAGTAACAAATTCCAGAGTATATAATGACAGAGGCAGATCTAGACCCACCCAGTAGCTGCAGTGATTCTAAACTTTTCTATGTGAAACCATTGACACAGATGGCTGTTTCTGCTCTGACTACCAGTCATGTTTCCCAACCTTGCTCTCTTTTTCCACTAAAGTTTTATTTTTAACAACAATGGCTTAATGGCTGTTGGACTCAACAAAAACAACTGGAAGGAAGTCTTGAGCAGAGGGAAGAGGACAGGGAATAGCTGAGGACGACAGCAATGAGAATGTCAAGACATCTAAAAGAACAGACACGTATACATATGCACCAATAAGCACATACAGTATGTTACAAAGCCTTGGGATTCTCACACACAAACCTCTTTACACTGTTAAAAATAAGTCTATGGTAAATGTCACAGGCCAATGTTACAAAATCAGCTTTTTTCCATGTTCTCCACTAGAAATGGGACATCGTTTTTCACTTGACTTGTTTCATTGTAACATTTTTGCAACTATAAGCTCTCCATCTGCCAAACCAATGGTGATCACGAGGAGATGGTTAATGGGTTTTGTGTGCAATAATTCTGCACATTAAGACTTAACAAATTTATACTTTCAAAAACTTGTGTGAAGTGGCTCCTAAAAATATCCAGTGTTCCAGAGTGCACTGGGCTCAGCCACACTGTAATAAAAAGGCACAGTAATCTTATTCACACACCAAATATGCATTCTGGGTACAAGTTCTTACAGTATTGTTTCCTGTTGCCATGGCATTACTCTGTTTTCCACCTCACTCCCTCTCTGTGTGTGTGTGTGTGTTTAGCCATGACTCCCGGCAGGGTTTAGTTTGCTTTTGTTTGCTCAGGCAGAAACAGCCACAAATCTGTGGTGTACAGTACAAATAATTATTATAGCATTTACTGTTTTTCTCTTAATTTCTGTTTTTCTTTCCCTCAATCACGCCCATCTGTCAGTCCCACAGTTTTGCAGTCATCAGGTTTAACAAGCTTATCATAATTTCTTAGTCACTGCATATGTATAAAATAACATAATCTATATAATGCTTTACTGTTTGCTTTACAGAGGTCAAATCCCCCTAAACTGGCTGAACTTCAAGAAACTCCTGAAGAACTCGATGTGAATAACATTGAGTGATACAGTGAAGCTGAATATGATTAATAGTCATTCACTTAAATAATTAAGGGTACAATTACACAACAACAATAAACTAATGGCAGAAAAGTTTTACCTTTGAGTTTTTTTAAAGTTTTACATACATATGACAATGTTGTCAAAACTATCCTTGTTTACCAGATCCACATAACTAAAAATGTTATATTATGCATGCATTAGGCATTTAGTTGGCAATGTGACTTTGTAAAGAAACACTGCTTGCCTGAGCACACACTGAACACATAATATGTATGCGCATGACGCCACTGTTTTCATAAAATCACATTTTTGTATTTTCCACAGAGGTGATAACAGTATTGATTTTCAAAGACTTGCATTTTGAAATCAGTTTTTAAAAGTTTGCATTTTCAGTCCCCCAAAACATAAAAAGTTATGCAGTGTAGCAATAGTTCATAATATCCTCTAAAATAAAAACTTGTAGTAAAACTTGCTGTTAAAACTTGCGGTAACATTTTGCTTAAACCTCTGTTAAGATACTGTTAAATTTAACATGATGTCAGTCTTTCATGCCAATATCATGTTGGACCCTAATCAATCAGGCTTAACATGGTCATCCTACTGAAACTGTTAGCCTCACTTGCCATTTCGAAAGTGCTTATGTCAGCCAGAGCATTAAATCAATATGATTTTTCATTCTGCTGGTCTTACAAGCAATTGAATATGGGTTTTACTCATATAATGCTTAGATAACAGGTTATACAGCTGAAAAGGCTCACTCCCTGCATTCTCACAACTGAGGTCCCACAGGGTTCAGTGTTGGGCCCTTTACTGTTCTACTGTTCCCTGCTGTTCTACACCAGATAAGTAGGTACTAAAATTGAACTACCTGAACTGCAAAAACAATGCCCGATGACTCAACTAAACACCTCATTCCCTCTGTTTGGCTCCATATCTGCCATCCCAGAGAAGATCTTTGCATACTCTGTATTTATAAAATACCTTTTCACTTTTCACTTAACACTTTTGCCACATGTACTCTTCAGCACTTGATTACATTAGCCTAAATACTTTTGAAAAGTTCACGTTTTGCAGTATGACATGCTATATTCAATTCAAAAGTATTTTGAAAGTTACATTAATTGAGACACTAAGTGGAATAATTGTAATTTTAAAAATACATTTGTTACATGGCAATATAAAATGAATTACGTACACTTGATAAAATATTAAACAGTAGGCTATGTTCATACAAATTCAGAACAACACAAAGAGAAATTAAATATTGTCCCCTCTGTTGTGACTATAGTCACAATATAGCCTGGCCTTGAGTGTCTCATTTCTTTTATAAAACAGTTAATTCATGCAAGCATTTACATATTTACATATAGCTGTTACTGCATAGTCTATGTAAGTACAGCTGGAATAGTGTACATTAGCATCCAGAACTGGCATTTTTTTTCGTGGCGTGCATATAAAATTGTACTAAAACTTGTAATCTTCATATTATGATTTTATTTAAAATCACTATGAAAAATGAACATAAATGAAGGATAAAGTGGTGTTAAGACTGCATTGATTGCAGTAAGAGAGTGACTGACGGGGGTTATTGAGGGATTTGAGGCTACTTGAGGGATTACTCATTCTAATTTGTCTCTACTTGTTGAGCCCTGTGTTGAGAAGAAAAAGGGAGTTAACATAGAAAGTGTGAACAAAATGTATGTGAATGAATAGACAGTGTATGTAAAGACTGTGAAGTTAATGTTATGTCTGTCTGTAATGATATAAAATACACATAGATAAAAAGTGTACAAACTTATTTGTGACTACATCACACGTGTGACAAAGATTTGAAACGATTTAATTCTTTAATTCGTTTTTTTTTTTTTTGGCTGTTTATATTTAAGTTTTGTTCAATAAAATGTGTAAAATTCACAGATTTCACCCTCTCTCGTTTCAGTGTCTCTCACACACAGACACATGGAACCTGATATTGGCTCTCACCTCCCGGGCAAGTAAAGATTGATGGATCATCCCACCTGGCTGAGAGGAAAGAGGAGCTTACAGCAGAAGGGCCCAAGAGAGAGAAAGGAGGTCATGAGGAATGGAATCTAGAATTGTAAAGAGGACATCAGTCCCCTGTCAATAATCAATAGAGAGGAAAGAGCAATGAGATTCAAATCAATACCAATATGCGCCTACACACATGTAGACTGTATACATTCCTAATCACTAAGGCCCTAAAATTCTGCATATTTAAAAAAAAAAGTTTTTGTAATGCTTGTAATCGTCCACAATACGTGTTATGTGTTTCTTCACTCTTGTCACCTACTATTGAAAGCTAGAGGTCTCTCTTTCTTAGCAAACTGATGCTGACAAATTTTAATTTGCAATGTGGTTAAATAACTTCAGCGAGAAAGTGAGTGCTTTGAGTGACAGTACAGTGAAATATGTCATGTTTGGCCCTCAGAAACATAAATTAGTCCTGTGTGTTTAATATAGGGTGAAAAAGATCAATACTGTCAATGTACAGGAGGGATGTGCTCCTGTCAGAATTAAACAGAGAACTCCTTTGTGGTTTCAGTTCCAAATTTGTGAATATGAAGTGAGGTAGCAAATAGAATGCATATTGTTTATTTAGGTAAGGAGAATTAAAAATGCAATGCAAAGCGAATAAATTACTGAGACACTGTAAGTGTAGTTTTTTTAATTACATTAATTTATCAGAATCCTTAAATGTAACCTAAATATCAATAATGTCAATATTTTGACAGCACTGAATTTATAATTATTCAAAATTAATGATGTAGTTACTTATGTTTTGGTGCAAACCTTTTGAAGGACTGCGAATAACAATACAAATAAATTATTTCCCGTCATTTTAATTCAACATCTTGTGTGGTATGGCCAATTCATTTCACACCAAAATATAAAAAAGAGAACCAATTCTTAAATTTAGATTTTTTTTTCTTTTGATAAAATATGATAACATCATGTTAAAGGGATACATCATGTTTGGGATACTCTTCAAAATGGCACTATAGGGTGACGTGGAGGAGACAAATTTGTTGAAGTCATTATTTTTGTTTTCTTTGCACACAAAAAGTATTCTCGTAGCTTCATAAAATTACGGTTGAACCACTGATGTCACATGGATTACTTTAACGATGTCCTTGCTACATTTCTGAGCCTTGATCGTGTTAGGATAGCTGTCTATGGGAGGGTCACAGAGCTCTCAGAATTCAAAAATAGGCCAAAAAAAAGTCTTGAAAAAATGCACTGCAAACAACTTAAGAGATCACTTACACCCTTGAACATGACAAAACCTGAGTCTGTCAACATATCTCTCCTTTAGCAGCCCTAGCCCAACCCCTGAAGACAGTAGCTGACAGAATCCACTCTCTCTGGCCAGACTGCATTGTCCCAGAGCTGTCTTTAAAGCACTACGTCTATGAATCTGTTTACAAACCTTCAGAGAAATCCAGAACAGTGTACAAAAGAAAACAAACAATCTAAAGGTACAGAACAAAGGGGACATTATTATGATTTAAAGCACCCGGAATGGAACTGGAACAGCAGATTGAGAATTACGGCTCTTGGATAATTCTGCTCTCCATACAGATTTATTTGCTGCTGCTGTGTGGAAACACCGACCACCAATGTCACTGAAAAAGAAAAAGAGGAGGAGGAGGGAGTGAGAGGGAGTGCATACTATTGTGATTGGCAGTGTTGGGAAGGTTACTTTGGAAATGTAATAGGTTACATTTTACATACATACAAGTTACCCTACATAAAATGTAATAAGTAGTGTAACTTTTCAATTACTTTATTAAAGTAATGTAACTGATTACATTTGATTACCTTTTGATTACTTTTCTACATTTCTAATGTTTTCAACTGTTAATCATTTTCAAGCATGTTAACCAGGCAGGTTAACCTTACAATAGTACTCAACACTGATTACTGTCAGACTTTCGAAATCCTTCATCACTGGATTAAGATTATAATGTTTTAATTTTAAAGGAGACATTGGATGCAAAATATCTTCATTTGCATATAAATGTGTCTTAGCAATGTGTGGACACAACCACCCTACAATGATACAAATTCACTCCTTTTTTATCCCCCAAATTCCGAGTATGGGTCACCATATCTGGCCACACGTCACTTCACTTCATGTTCACTAAATTCGTTTATGTCTGGCCGTGCAAATCATTTTACTCCAGACTTCTTTCTAAATGAGGGACAATTCAAGGCAGGTTTTGTTAAAAAGTTAATCCTCAAGGTTGATCAGTACCCATTGTTCATGATCCAGCTGCACCTCCAGAAGTAAGTCTCACACTTTATATTTTTTATGATTATTTCCGAATCGCCTTTGCACTTCCACAGAAGAGAGGGGCGGGGTGAGCAGAGCTCATTATCATGTAAAGAGATATGCACCGAAATGAGTCGCTGTGAACAGAGCTGTTTTTGACAAGGTAAAAAGGGTGTTGTTTACACAACCACTGAGACCATTTCAAGAATACCCTAAAGAATCATACCAACTTGTGGAAAATGGGCATCCGATGTCCCCTTTGAAGCACAGCCACCACAAAATCAGACTTACTTTAAAATCATTCACTATGATACTGATTTTTGAAATCAAACCTTTGCATAGCTATGACAGGAAACACTGGAATCTAACAATGCCTTAGAAAAAAACAGTTAATCTTAAAAAAAATAAAGCATTTACATAAACCCATATAGGAAATATAAGAGTTATCGGATAAGTATGTTATAAACTTCTGAAACATTGGTGTTCCATATTTTAGATCAGTCACTGCAATTTATGAAAGAAATCAATTAAATCTGTATGTGGGAGTGTGTGTGAAAAAATCAGATGTAACCCCCTTTGTAATCCTTAACATTTTCATAAGTAACTGTAATTTAATTACACATTTTTTTCTTAGTAACTGTAACTAATTACAATTACTTTTATTTTGTAATTAAATTACATAATTCCGTTACACTCAAAAAAACGATTCTCCAACACTGTTCAGTTTATTTAAAAAAATCATTTTCATTTAACACCATTATGTTTTTATCCAAAGCGACGTACAAATGAGGAGAACAATAGAAGCAATCAGACCATCGAGAGAGCAGCAGTATACAAGTTATCTCAGTTAGTCTAGCACAGTACACGTAGCTAGGATTTTTTTTTTTAAATAGAATAGAATAGGTAAGTGTTAGTATTAGTTGGTCAGGTGCTGGCGAAAAAGATGTGTCTTTAGATGTTTTTTGAAAATGGCTAAAGACTCAGCTGTTCGAATTGAGATCGGGAGGTCATTCCACCAGCTGGGCACAGTCCAGGAAAAGGTCTGTGAGAGTGATTTGGTACCTCTTTGGGATGGCACCACAAGGCGTCGTTCACTTGCAGAACGCAAGCTTCTGGAGGGCGCAACATGGGAAACCAACATGTTAGGTTTCCCATTTATACAATTGCATTGTGTTAAACTGACTTGAAACAGTTGCGTTTTGGCTCAACTCAATATTTTCATTTTGAAAGAACATAAATGATTTTACTTTAGTAACTAGGAAGTGGATTTCGCCTTCCCATCATGCTTTGCACAGGGCTGGATAAGGAGAGTAAATCTTGAAATAAAATGTTATTTTAGGCATTTTTTAATTAGATGATAAAATTGGGAGACTTGTTAATGTTTAATGCGAGCTCTTATCACATTATAGTCCTCCACGGCCGCTGCGTTCTCAAAATTCTGGCCATTTGATAATACCTAGAATATCAAAATCAACTGCGGGCGGCAGATCTTTTTCCTATTTAGCGCCCAAACTCTGGAACAATCTACCAAACACTGTTCGGGAGGCAGACACACTCTGTCAGTTTAAATCAATCTCTTTAACCTGGCGTACACATAACACACTAATACACTTCTATTATTCAAATCCGTTAAAGGATTGTTAGGCTGCATTAATTAGATCAACCGGAACCGGGAACACTTCCCATAACACATGATGTACTTGTTACATCGTAAAAAGATTGACATCTACGCTAATATTAGTCTGTTTCTTTCTTATTCCGAGGTCACTGCAGTCACCAGATCAGATGGTGGATCAGCACCTAGAGACGACCTCTACAGCCCTGAACGTCAGCGGAGACCAGGACACCTAGATGAGCCCCAGAGACAGACCCCCAGTGAGAACCCCGTCACCTAGACAGCCATCAGGACAAGACCTCGGGAACCAGTTGAGCCCTCCAATCTGACTTTGCAATCTGACTTTGCAGCAGTTGGAATTGAACTGCTGTGTCGTCTGGCCAGAGGAGAAATGCCCCCCCGACTGAGCCTGGTTTCTCCCAAGGTTTTTTTCTCCGTTCTGTCACCAATGGAGTTTTGGCTCCTTGCCGCTGTCGCCTCTGGCTTGCTTAGTTGGGGACACTTCATTTCCAGCAATATCGTCGACTTTGAACAGAAACTTTTTGAACTGAACTGAGCTGGACGATGCCATCACTGAATTCAATAATGAAATGCCTTTAACTGAAAATTGAGTGTTTAATCTTGTCATTTTACATTATTGACACACTATTTTCCTATTTTGATATTGTGCAGTTGCTTTGACACAATTTGTATTGTTAAAAGCGCTATATAAATAAAGGTGACTTGACTTGACTTGACTTGACTTAATGCTCTTTTATGTTTGTATTTAAAAGAGTTTCTGGTATGTTAGTGTTTTGGGGGGTTACCATTGTGGTAAAGTGTAGAGCATGTGCTTGGGTTGAGGACCTGCTAACATGAAGCAAAGTTGTTTTAATAATAAAAAAAACAACTATGGGCATGCCATAGATGTAACAATACCATCTTATGCTATGCCTAACAAGTTGGCTAATGCCTAAAATTAAGTAAATGCAACAAATAATTTTTTTTTTTTGAGTGTAGAAGGATGTCTGCCTGATAATTTATTTTCCAGTTAAATGTTTTAGTTTGAGTTCAACAAGCATAAAAAAAATCACTTCATCAATTTATCAATTTGTTGGCCCAACTCAATTACATTTCATCGCACAAATTCGTTTTTTATGAGTTGGGGCTACACATATTTATTGGATGGAAATCCTGCCCTCAATTAAATTGAGTTCATCCAATTAATTATTTTTTTGAGTGTACATGTAACTAGTTACTCCCCAACACTGGTGATTGGAGTGCTTGTGTTTGAGGGAAGTGGGAAGTGGGTGGATAGAGAAAGGGAGAAAGGTATAGGTAAAGGCGGTGTTGGGAGAAGAGATGAGGGGTCTGATTGCAGATTTTGATCCAGGAACGCCCAGTGTTTCTGAACACTCCCCGCCTCAGGCATTGCATTTCAACACTACTGACATCAGAACAGCACCTGGGTAAGTTCACCTGGGTAAAGAACAGAGAGAGATGCTGTATCCTCTTTCAAAGGGTGTGGCTGTAAGGTTATTCCAGGTCAATGAATCAGACAATTTTGTGTGCCCATTTGTTTTCGCAATGTCTCACCCTAGAGATTCTCTGTGGTAGCCACAATGACAGGCATGGCAAAATCTAAATGCACATTATTGATCTTCTTGTGAAAAACCCGATCTCATGATTGTGCGTTTCAATGGCACGATTTTCTGTTTCTATTTGGCACACTATTTATACTCGAAACTGGACTTTGGAGTGCATATCATATGTATACCAACAAAGTGCATATCATATGCACGCAAAAACTGTGTATTATATGCACGTCAAACACGTGCATAGTGTATGCACGCTAAAGTCAGTTTCTGCGTATAGCACATAAAATACAAAAATAAAATGTGCTGTTGATTTTCATGAGACTGGGCTCAAGCAACTGACTTTTCTCTGTTGACTTTTTCCCTTCTACAGATATCTTTCCTCTTTTGTCCAGAGCTAAAAAGGAATAAATATGTATGAATGGCTAAGTTTATAGTAGAGCAATCGAGGCTTAAAACGATAGTTCACCCAAAAATTAAATATCTGTCATCATTTGTTCATGCACTAGATAATGTGAAGTATGTTTCAACTGTTTTTGTCCGTACAATGAAAGTCAGTGGGGTCCAAAACAACAACTGGACCTTACTGATTTTTAGTGCATGGATGAAAAATACACTCAGACAATTTTTTATATATATTTTTTGTTCCACAGAAGAATGCATACAGGTTCGGAATGACATAAAGGTGAGTAAATGGTAAAATAAATTTGGGGTTCTTTTTTTAATTTTGGGTGAATCTCCCACATGAAAAGTGGCTTCATGCATTACTATCCCAGATGTAATTTACTAGGCTATAAAAAATAATCAGAAGGGCCTGACTTGTGCAGGCTGTGCTTTTTAAGCCAATAATGATATTATTATTGCTGAAAAAATTTATCAAATAGGATTAAATTCCTGTCGTACCATTTTTACACATTTTTGTGAGAGGAGAGTACATATGGTTAAAGTTCATCTTACTTGATCTTTTAGTGGTCATTCTCAATTAAGTTCATGTGATTGTGTTCTTTTTGTCCAATTCACCTTAAATGAGTTAAACCCAATTGTTCTAATGGATCTGATGTTCTATTGCTGAAGTTCTGAAGTTTTTATTTCAGGATTATGGTGGCATTTTGATGAAGTGATATTCTGATAATATGTGATAGTAGATTCAATGACAGTATTAACAGGTCAATGGGTGACCAGCTTTGTCTCTATTTCAAATGTCAATTTTGTTTATTAGGCTATTTAACCTTTGCCTTTCATTCCTTTTGTTTACTTCCCCCACCCCCACATCCCCAAATCCCCTTGGAAGCATTAAACAAGCTCATAGTTTTAGTCTTATAGTTACAATGCTTATATTGTCTCAATGTCCCAGTTGTCTAAAAACAGATCTGGACTACTAGGCTTTTAGCCAGGTTCAACCAAATTGTGTAAAACTCAGGGGGTCTAATAAACCAGAGGTTAGAGGCTGTGATGTCTGTGTTAATGTCTGTGTTAATTTGCACATCTGAGAATACATGCTCATAGACAAAGAGATAACAGAGATAAAGGTGTAATGTTTGTGTGGTTCACTAACAATAACCTCCTGATGTAGATAAGCAAATTTTAATTTGTAATATTGCTGTGCATGGGGGTGAACGGGAAGTGATTTAACATAGAGTTGTAAAACCAGTCAAACCAATTAGAAATGAGCTACACTGTTCACATATGAGATGATAGCAAGTCTCTGTGTAAAATAATAATAAATAAATGATTCACAGGACAAAAAACATTCTGAGTATGAGCGTAAAATGTGAAAGAAAAAAAGTCCTGTAACAATGTTTATCTGAGCTGTTAAATTAGTGTATAGGCCCTACAATATAATAGTATTTTATTAAACTTAAGTGTTTTATTAAAATAGTAAGGTACATTTTTGCACAGTATAGGCTCATGTAACAACAATACCACTTGACACAATCTTGCACAGTTTAGGGTTGTAAATTTATAAATGGGTAAATTAGATAAAATATAATCAAATAAATATAGCAAAAAGCAGTTACAGACGTGTTACAAAATGTGTTACTCCCTGTTCTCTAAATACAGTTTTATCTCCAACCCAACTGGTTAGCTTATCATGAGTGTTGTGAAAAATTAATGAGACTCAAAAAAAAAAAAAAAACACTTTATATGACGTTAAAATACGTTCAAATAATTACAAGAATGCAGAATAACGAGGAAAACGAAGCCCGGAGCTGCATCAGCAGGTAGGGGCACGGCTGAGGGTGGGGACGGGTGGAGGAGGAGAGGAGGGACGTAAGACAGATTCCTCTCTTATAGACATCCACAAACCCAGCAGAAGCGGGCTGCAGTCTCATCTCTAAAGCAAGAACCCGACACGAACTCAACCCAACATCGCTATGGGATCTTACAGGACTTTAACTTTACCGCTTCTCGGTTTGTTGGGATGGACGCTGATCTCTGCCTTCAACCTGGACAAAGACAATGTTATCAGGAAAACGGGAGATGCCGACAGCTTGTTCGGTTTCTCCCTTGCCATGCACCGACAACTCAGACCAGCTGATAAAAGAATGTAAGCATTTATTTTATCCTCTTTGGAGTCCAGGTATCGTGGCTTTCGTGTGGAGTTTATTCCACATTTGTAGCAGATTGAATCTTGGTACTTTGGTCGTAGAGCATTTTTTGGTTTTTGAACACATCGTAGAATATGTTTGTAATACAAACTACATTTAATAGTATATAGCTGGATTATTTTTGGCAGCAATGTACATATTTATGCTATTCTCATAGGAAATCCACACCTGACCTTACTGTTAAGCCTCAAGACATATGCGCCCCCATGCATTGCTCCACATTCCAAGCAAGTGCATTAGATAATGTGACCCAAACAATTAGTTTAACCGAAAATTTAGCTACTCACCCTCGTGTCGTTTTAAACCCATAGCATATCTTTCGGCGGAAAACAAAAGGAGAAGTTTCGAAGAATGACTTTTCCATGCAATTAAAATGTTGACTGAAGATGCCAAATTTAAAAAAAGGCGCAGCTGCAGCATCACCAAAATATATCATAGCATACTCGCGCGCTATATTCCAAGCAATACAGTCATTATGTAAACAAAAAAAATGAAATTAAATTTATAATTCGCTTATAATCTTAACATCCTCCTCCCCTAGCTCTTCTTAGATCGTTTACGACAGGAGTGGCATGTCTGATTCGTGAACAATTAATGATTCACACGAGTCGGATCTTTTAAACGAATCTGTAGATCTGATTCGGGGTCTGAATGATTCGAACCGATTAATTTCTCGCGATTTGCTATATGGTGAAGAATATTAATGCCATTATTTTGAGTTGATTTCCAAAGCAGTATCACAAGGAATAGGCCTAGCACAAAAGTCGTGTAGTCACTTTTAAGACACTTTTTAGTCACCTTTATGTGTTTTTGAGGGTTGACACTAATGGAAAATGGAAAAGATAATGTAATACGGATTTGGAACAGTATGAGGGAGAGAAGCCTAAATAATAACTTTAGGAACATTTTTATTTGGGACTTTGAGGTTTATGTCATTTCAGGTCATAACTTTATCCACCCACTTCTGTGCTCATTACTTGGAAATAAGCTCTGCATGCATATTTAGCTTCATGGAGCTCATTAGAGATGTCTGGTCTCCTTCTCCTTCCTCGCTGTGGAGATGTCTGGTCTCCTTCATCCTTTAATTTGAAACCTCTTTGACCTCAAGCACTTCAAGGATTAGACTGTAGGTGGGATCCTTAGTTTTTAAGATTATTTGAGATTTGCAGACTATAGAAAGTGTTTCTAGAACACATTTTATGGAATTCTCAATAATAACAATTTTATATTGTTTTGGTGGTTCACTAAAAAACACACCCGTGTTGCCTTGGCAGTGTCAGACATGCATTGTAAGTTTCAAGCCTAACACACAAGTGAAAGAATGTGTGCAGAAGCCTGTAACTCATTCCTGAACCTCTCTGCCATCAACCCTGGCAGCACAGGAGAGAGACTGCCAGGATTTACCTCATGTTTGTCCTGCAGAGAGTGAGTCAGTTATACAAGGGACTGATGTAGAATTTTGATGTGTTAGATTTACATTTGCATTTAGTTATTTAGCGCATTCTTTTATACAAAGCAACAAATGTAGAACACCACATGCTGTTGATCATACAAGAGCCAACAATACTCGAATTAGCACAATGCCAAGTTTGATGAGTCAGCAAGACTACCACAGAATCAAAACTGCGGAAAGCAGGAAAAAGAGGGAACAAGAAGATTATGAGAACAGCCTTTCATTATAGTTGTGGTTATATGTCCTGTAAAATTCAAACATCATACTTTTGATTATCAGGATAACAATTTAAGGAAGACAAACTGTTGCTTAGTAGCAAACCTCACATCACCCACATTTTGCAACCCCTGAATTGTGCAATTAATATAGCAGCATTTTATTTGTATGGATTTATGATGTATTTCAAATATTGCAAACCACACCCAGTGTATGAAAGTCACATTGTGTGTGTGTGTGTGTGTGTGTGCGTGTGCTCTGACTCATATCCTCAGTGTGTATCTCATGGGCTTGGCAGACTGGCTGGCTGTGTTGGAACACAACAAATCTTCTAGTCAGTAACACATGCCCTACAGGTGTGTGTATGTGTGGAGGTGATTCACATTACTGCAGGCCAAGGCAGGGCAGGGTGTGTGTGTTGGGGGAGTGCAGCATTGATGTAGAATTCCTTGGCTTGTCATAGCTGGCAGGATGGAGCCGCTATTTGGTAATGTAGGCAGTATTTGTGTTTGTCTGGCACCTTGACATTTCTCTTGTGACAGTCAAACACAAGTTGGAAATGAGGAACATAAACCTGAGAAGTGATTCCGTTCTTATTCTGTGTGTGCTCACTACTAAGATGCACAATGCTGCTAATTAAAGGGGACTTGGAAAACAGATTCTCTATCTGAGCAAACCACCTCATATACACAGATACAAACAGACAATGGCTACTTTGTTAGTGGACACAAATGCAGAAATAGAGTAAGACACCTTGATGTCAAGTCTGGTACATGAATATAACAAATGTCCTGACCAGGACCTGATTTTTTTAAATCTTTTTTTTTTTTTTTTTAAAGGTTAAGTACTTTTATTTATTTTTCTACATTACAAATATCTCTGTCTACAATACTGTTTCTCACAGCTATTATAAGTATTATTTATCAATGCATTTTTCCCCAGTATCTCAGTCAAAGGTTTGGAATATTAACATGTAATTTTGGTCAGCATAACATAGGGAGGTATTGTCAGTACCCTGGAGTCTCATTTATTCTGTGTTACTCTTTGTGAAATGATCCTATTGTAACAGAGAACTTGTAAGAATAGTGGTAAACACTATTCAGCAAGTGTGCCCAGACTTTAACTCAGGAGGCAGAACTTGGCAGAAAGTAATTTTAAGATCTAAGCTCTCACTGAACCTGAGCCCTCATCTTGGCACCAGTAATTGATTGGTTTTGACTTGCCAGTACTTCACTGAAGCAGTCTGGGCTGGTGGTGCTTTCTTAATGGGAGTTGTTTCATAAGTACATTGCAGCACTTTCTTTTCTTTTTGTTTTAAAAGATTTAGTTAAACAAAATGGTATCCACCAGTTCATTCAATAGTAAAATGCGTTCTGGGCAAGAGTGAAGCACCGCCTAGTCACCTGTCAATGAACCACTGTGCTAAGGGTTTTAAACGTTTGTGCAGAAATTAAAGTAAATAAACATCCAATTGAAACATTCTGACAAGCATATACATGCAGAAGGCTTCACAGAACATGCAGTGACCTGAGTTCATGTAATGCTGGTACCCACCTAAAAAATAACAGTGAGCATTCAACCTGAAATATGACATGCACCAACTTTTAGTGCTCGTCTTATTATTTATTTATTTTTTTACTTTGGTTGCCATTTATCCACCTGCGATAACACTCTGACATTGTGAGTGATGTATCTAGTCACAAAATCACGTATTGTTGAAATCTGATCACAAGTGGTCACTGGAGACATATTTGAGATGCATGTCCTGGTGCAAACAGGATCTGAGTGTCTGTGGGGGCAGGGGTGTCTGTGTCTTCCAACTTTCACAGTTAACTTTGCTGTGTGACATATTTTGAAGGTTGAATCTAGTGTTTCCTCAACACGTGCTTGAACAATAATAATCAAACTTTATTTTATTACTTTAAAATCTGATTTGGCTTTAACATATGGTGTAACAATGTAGCCACTGAAAACATATTCAAAATATACAATAATATGTTGGCCATATCCCAGAGTGCAGTGGGTCCAGTCTGCATGGAAATGGGCTACTGCTTCCTTCCTGTGATTCTCTTAGCTTCCTGTGCAGGAGTAGGCATAAATATTGGGCTGAATTTGTACGTCAGTTAGAGCAGGCAGGTATTGGTCTTATTCATCTGTTATTGCGTTGGCCAGTCTCAAGTATTATTAACCCATTGTAGTTTGCCCATTCGATGTGTCATTTCCCAATCCCATTGTCTCTCTACTTTCTCATTTCTTCAATCTCAAATATAATAATGGCAAAAAGCCCATAGATTAAGAAAAAAACTTTTGTTTGTGCAGATACATTGTTTTTTTAATCACCTTTACAGTGATAGTTCATCCAAAAATGAAAATTCAGCATTCATCAATAGTCATAATTTACTCACCCACATGTTTTTCCAAACTCTTTTGAAACCCATAATGAAAATATTTTAATGAAACCATTCCAAAGTCCATTCCACCAAAACTGTCAAACCGTTTGATTGCTTCATATTAGGAACAGATTGAATTTACTGAGATTGATTGAACTGTTATTTACAAATAGACACTGAACAATGCACAAGCATAGAGCAAAGAGCACATTCAATATGGTAAATGGCAGCATCATAGTAATTGCTTGATGCACCGGAACAAACTGCATTGGTTCTTGTATATCAAGCAAGCATGTTTGAGCTTTTGTTCACCATATTTGATGGACTTCATGCATGTGCATTGTAGCCTCCAGTTTAGACCCTGTGATAAGGGGGCCCACTAAGGTCTTGAATAGTATAGCCTACTGACCATAGAGAAATATAAAACCACCGAATAGATCAAAGCTAGGCCCTGTGAATGTTAGCAATGAACTTGGCTCTATTCAAATCTAGACCTGTAGCTAGTCATGAATGTATCATTGCCTAAAGGGAATTGGAAAATCTTGTTCTCCAACAGCACCGTTGTTGTGCACAGTAAGTCAGGTAATATCAGTTTGCAGTCTGTATCTTTAAGCCTGGAGTCTTTGAAATGTTTGAGGCCCATCTGGAGCAGTAATTCAGCTGCTGTCAGATCTTAATGTGAACCATGACACTCCAAACCTCCTCAGCAGACACAACTTCTGCACCATAGCAATGGCCTCCTCTGTAGATTCCTCAAAACATCAATGCTTAGCATTCCATGCAAAATTATGAGAGCGTGTTTATAAAATTGTTTGGCCTAGTACAATATAACCACGATTTACTGCTTTTCAAATAATAACTTGCTTTTAACTTGTATCAGTGAGTAAACAAGTGTGGGTTAAGAGTTGAGGCAAAAAGTTTTGAATTAAAGACACAGTGTTCATGCCATATTGGAATTATCGTAGTTACAAGATTATTCTACTCTAAGTTTTAGAAATAATTGTTTCTACAGCAACAGTCGTAAATGCAAAAATTAATCCAAGTGTGGCCTTGTTTGTAATGACAGCAAAATCCACATTCTCTTGTAAAATCAAAGAAAGCTATTTATTGACACCAGTGCCAAACACTCTTACACTTTCATGTCTTGAGATAGAAAGAGACTTCTTGTGTTGGTTATTGTGCATTGTTATCTGACTGCAAAGCAGATACACCTGCCTTAACCTTTGCATTAAAAGTTAATGGGGTATTTTACTTCATTGCTGTTTAATGAAAAGATAAATTAAAATCATAGTTTGAAATAATCAATTTGGTCAAACATCTCAACACATGAATGGCTAGCGTTGCAAGAGGAGAACATCTTGCGCATATTTTACCAGATCAGAGTATGCCAGGACAACTGTCTCTCTCTGAATGTGAGCAAAACTAAAGAGCTGATTGTGGACTTCAGAAAGAGACACCTGCGGTCCTACACTCCTCTTATGATCAGTGGGACCCCTGTGGAGAGAGTAAGCAGCTTCAAGTACCTCGGTGTAAACATCTCCGAGGACCTGACTTGGACTACACACATTCAAACACAGGTTAAGAAAGCCAGGCAAAGGCTGTACCATCTGCGACAGCTGAGGAAATTCAGGGTCTCACCATCAATCCTGAAAACTTTCTATTCAGGGACCATAGAAAGTGTATTGTCTCAGTGTATTTCAGTGTGGAATGGAAGCAGCTCCAGTCAAGACTGCAAAGCCTTGCAGAGAGTTGTGCGCTTAGCTGAGCGTATCTCTGGGTCTGCTCTCCCTTCTCTGCAGGACATCTACCTCAAACCCTGCAGAAGCAGAGCTGTAAAAATCACCAAAGACTCAAATCACCCTGGAAACTGTCTTTTCACTCTGCTGCCATCTGGTAAGCGCTTCCGCTGCCTGATGGCAAAAACTGAGAGACTTAGGAGGAGTTTCTTCCCCCAGGCCATCAGACTCCTGAACTTAAACTCAGCCTCTTAACATCATCATGACTTCACTTATTAATCATTCACAATCAGTAAGATATTCACATTCATTATTATCTACCTCATACTGACGGTGTCATTTGCACACATCACTTTCTGTGTTTTGGTATCTTATTTTTATTTTTAATTTTTTTTTCTGAAATTGCTGCTGTATACATGTCAACCATGTACAACCTATTTGCACATTCCTCTCTTGTACAGTCATCTTAATATTTAAGTCTACAGTATACTATCATGCACATTATTCTATATTCTATATTTTGTTCTTTATATCTTTTTCTTTTTTATTCATTTAATTTTATGTATACTTCTTTGTGTTGTTTTTTTCTATAATATTGCACTGTCCATGGAGCGGACCTGACTCACATTTCACTGCTGGTTAATACTCTCTGTATAATCGTGTATGTGACAAATAAATCTTGTACTTGAACTTGAACTTGAGTAACATTTTTCAATTTGCCTGCAGTTTCTGCGTTCCTATTATATGAAATGCTTTAAAAGTCAAGACCATTCACTCTCTAGAGTGAGTAATTGATTAATTGCTTCTTTCTGAGTATGTTGAGAGCCTGATATTTTTAACAGATGAGACATATTTCTCTGTGTCTGCATCACTCTGTGCATAATTGAATGCCAGTGTCAGACTCTGGCCTCAGGACTCTCTCTGAAAAAGCTCTTAGTAAATAGAGTACTTGTCCTCTCTGTTCTCCCGTCCCCCACCTCCACCTCTCTCTTTTCTTTCCTTCTATCACTTAATCCCTCTCACTTTCTGAATCTTTCATCTTCTCCCCTCTGTTGTTCTGTGGACATTTTTTTTTTTTACATTTCCAAAGATTTTTAATAAAATCTTTCTTTCCAGTTCTTTCCAATTTCATCTTTTTTTCTTGGAAGTTGGGCTTGTTAGTCCTGTAGATATAACTGTAACAGAGCAAAACCATCTCAATAGAGGTAGCGAGGCGTATCCTTGTCGTGCTATTCGTTACATCTCTCTGGGGAGTGATTAATGGAGACGCATTACATTACCCACAAATCAATTATGGGGTTGTCAGAATGGAATGATACTGTTCAGGAGCTGATTGCGATCCAGATTATTGCAATTTCCTGAAATGTGTAGGTCAATTAACATAAGGGATGCTGGTCCAATAACAAAGCTTTTAATAAAATGAAGGGGTCTTGTCTGCATTCATTTTAGGAAATATTGCGGCTCCAGAGTATAAATCAACCTGATCATGAGAAAACGTAATTATTTTCTGAGGCGTAAGAAGACATGTATGAATGAGATTGAATTTCAAATACAAATTACATAATACAATACGATATGAATACAAATAAAATATGAATTTGAAACCAGTTTGCAAAACATAAAACAGTTATGAATTGCTGTGACTGTGTGTATGAATATGTTTGTCAGTAATATCTTTTGTTGTTGTTTTTCTTTACTTTTTATGGCTAAAGTTAATGAACACTAGAACATTCTTTGTTGAGTTGTAGGTTGTGTAATGTGTAATATAGTGATTTTCAGGCCTGTGCATTGCATTAAATTTAATGTAATCATGAACATTTTCATCAGATATAGCAATCTGTATGCTCTCAAGAGTGCAATGAATAGCAGGAATTCAGTGGCTATTTTTGCCCAGCACAAAAAAGTTTGTGTTGCCCTTTCAGAAAAACAGTGCTGTCTCTGTCTGTTGGAAAATGTGACTCTAAAGCTCTTCTCTTTTTTTGTGATCCAGACAGATCTTGGTCTATACGTAGTTGTTCACTCACAGAAGGAATTAGTAGTGATTGTTGGAATTATCTGTAGATCAAAGCATGAAATGAAGGGAATCCATTGGGGGAATCCATTGCGGGAATACCCCCCCCCCCCAAATGCCTCACCCTTTTTTAAACCTATGCAAACCCAGAATTCTGCACTAAATTTCAGGGCCAGGGCCAGGGATATGAAAACACATGTTCAGCTGACCTTTATTGAGTTATCCAGAAACAACAAAAAATGTGTTCATCTGAATGGTTAAGTAATAAAGGTAATAATGACTGAATTGTTTCACACATTTGAAATGGACCGCACTTGAACTGCATTTCCCAAATGACATTGAAATTGGAAACCCAATTTTTGTCATTGTCCCCTGTGTGTGACCTCATATGTTCCAGGTCTTTCAGTATTAACACGCTAAACAAAGGTAAGAGGCTTGTACACTCTTAGAAGATAATGTGCAAAAATTATACCTTTAAGGGACATTGCTGTACATTATTTACCCCTGAAAGGTTCATTGTTGTGTCTTGAGGATACACATTACTACTCTAACGTACTAATATGCACCCTGTAAGGGGTAGATAAAGTAAAAAGTAAAGTATAAAGTCCCACGTCAAGCTGCTGTACCCCTAAAAGTAAAACAGTGCATGTAGCCTATCTAAAGAGTTCTAGGACATTGCCAAGTGACTTTACTCTTCCTTCAACTTTTTGGTGAGGGTATTGTGGGAAATGTAGGCTCCTCTTCAGTCAGACCCCTTTTGTCTATGCCCACAAAGAGAGCTTGTGTAGCTAAAATCTGTGAAGTGTTGAGATGAATGTTATCGCTGAACCAGTCAATCCAAAGAAGTGAAAAGAGGCTTTCTCTCGCATAAATGAAGTGAAACCAGAGATACAGCCTTTGGTGGTGAATGTCCTAGGTTTTCTGTGTAAATAAATTACTTTTATTCAGAAGAGAAAATATATTCTCTGGAGTTTTTCAGTTGAAAGAATAGAAAGAGTGTACAGAAGACTTTCCCCCACTCTCTAATACACAGTGCACAAGTAGTGTGTCCAGACAATGGCTCATTTTCTATGTGGGCTGTTGAATCTGCATTGTTTCCACTGAAGATCCTACTGAAGACCCATGTGGGGAGAAATAGAAGATAATAATGAAATGCTAGAGATGCTTGAGCCATTTACTTCATAACACTTCCATATTTAATGAACAAATATCCATTTATAGATTTTGAAATATTGCTCCGAACTTTCATAAGTGGTTTGTTGTGTGTGCAACTGATGACTGAATCAGTGCAAACAGATTTGCAATTTATTAGGACTATTATGACCACCAATTTGACCACACTGTTGACCATGTTTCTCAAAAATGCATTTTTCTCACTGGAAAACATATTAAAATGCTATTTACACATGATGCTTTTTTGTTATTTGAAGCTGCATTGGCATAAGAGGGGGAGTCAACGCACATTGCAGATTTGTAATGTGAAATTCAATATATTGCAAATCCATGAATACATTTCTGTTGGTTTACAGGTTGCTTGTTGGTGCCCCAAAAGCTAGAGCATTGCCCGGGCAGAAGTCAAAAATTACAGGAGGCATGTACAACTGTGACATAAATTCTCTCAGTCAGTCATGCCAACGAGTCATGTTTGACAATGAAGGTAAACTCAAACACATGAAAGTAAGAGACATTATAATGAGTTACTGCATGTGTTAAGTGAGCATTTTTATTGTGCATGTAGAAAACCTGGCATCTGAAAATAAGCAAAACCAGTGGATGGGAGTTACTGTACAGAGCCAGGGACCTGGAGGGAAGATATTGGTAAGAGAGAGAGTGTGTGTTTGTGTGTGTGTGTGTGTGTGTGTGTGTGTGTGTCTGTGTCTGTGTGAGTGCATGCGTGCGTGCGTGCATGCTTAAATTATGGATGCACCGTTATTAAAATTATTGACAGCACTAATCGGTAAATGGTGCAGAATATTAAAATTATACACTATTTAATCTAAATGAGTAAAAATAAAATAGTGCTCTCAAATCGATTAATCGTGATTAATCGCATCCAAAATAAAAGTCTGTTTACATAATATATGTGCGTGTAATGTGTATATTTATATGTATATATAAATACATAAATACACACACATAGGCTACATGTATATATTTCAGAAATATTTACAGGTATATGATTTATATTATATATAAATGTAAATATTACATATACCTTTATAAGTATATACAAATATGTGTGTATATTAATATATACATATAAATACACACAGTACACACACATATATTTGGATATATGATTAATCACGGTTAATTAAAATAAAAAAATAACAACTGAAATCATTCATGTTAAACGCTACAAGTGAATTTAGGAATTACAATGTACAGTATAAAAAATAGATATTCATTTTGAGATTTGCTAAAGATGACAGCCAAGTTAATCTAAATGTAAAAATAAGGGGAACATTTTTTTAAGGTCAGTATTAAAAATATGTTTTATTCGGCAAGGACGAATTAAATTGATCAAAAGTTACAGAAGCTTTTTTATTTCAAATAAATGCTGTTCTTTCGATATTTCGTAAAATTAAATACATTTGAAAATATATTACAATAGAATAATGTTATTTTACACTGTAATAATGTTTTAAAATATTTTACTCTATTTTTGATCAAATAAATGCAATTTTTTATTATTTATTATGATTATTTCTTTATTTATTTATTACAGTTTTATGCTATTTATTTCACTGATTTACATCAAACTCCTGCTGTCTCTCTCCAGGTCTGTGCACATCGCTACCAGCGACGCATGTTTGTGAACTCAGTTCAGGAGCTGCGTGACGTGACGGGTCGTTGCTATGTACTAAGTGAGGACCTAACGATTAATGATGCCGCTGATGAAGATGGAGGGGACTGGATGTTCTGTAACGGGAGAAACAGAGGACACGAGCGCTTTGGATCATGCCAGCAGGGTCTCTCTGCCACATTCACAAAGGACTATCACTACCTGGTGTTTGGAGCACCGGGTGCTTACAACTGGAAAGGTATTGAGGACAAGTTGGATTAGAGTGCTTGTATGTATGTTTGTGTTGAAGTATAGGTAAACCTCATTTTTGGGATAATATTTAATGTGAAAACCCAGTTGTTATGGGAAGGTCAAGCAATGGCCACTGTCAAATAAGACCCATAATTCCCCACTTCACTCAATTTTTGCACCTTCACGACATGTTAATTTTATTTATCAGTTCATTGCATCTGACATATTGTATTTTATCCCCCCTTTTGAAACTTCTTTTCTGACATCTTTGCTTCATCTCTTCATTCATTCACTTTCTCCATCCTCAACCCTTCACCCTTTTCCTTTCCTTTTCACTCACTCCTCCGCTGGGTGGATGTCAGGAGTGGTGCGGATGGAGCAGAAGAACAGCTCTCTGTGGGATGAGAATATCTTTGATGACGGCCCATATGAAGCTGGAGACGAGGGCCGACTTGATCCAGACCTGGTGCCTGTCCCTGCTAACAGTTATTTAGGTGAGTCCATCATCACATGACATTCCATTCATCATCCATATCACTCGATCCTTGCTCCATCATGTGACTCAGTCTCACTAAAGAATTCTGGTGTGTTTAGGAGGATGTATAAACGTTTCCAGCACAGTTAGGATGCAAGGCATAGAAATAGATTGCTTTTCCTATCTTTTGTTTGGTTTTAATCCATTTTAGGTCTGGTTGGTTGTTTGTGCTTTATTTAGTGCAAATCTTGTTTGTGTAAATGTAGGTGTGCTGTTCATGACTAGCATATCCAGTAGCCATCCTGATCAGTTTGTGTATCAGTCACCTCCCCTTCAGGTGGCCAAGGAGAACGTTTACGATGTGGCCTCCAATAGCTATTTAGGTTTGTGGGATTTCATGGACGCCAACTTGACCAATTATTTGCGTTCAACCTACATCCTATACATTGTATCCTTTTTGTGAACACATGTTGTTGCTACATTTATTGTTTTGAAGCTGTCTTTGTGTTGACATCCACATTGCATGAGCAAAACTATGACATAATATGAGTGTCCATGTCAGTCGGAATCATGCATGTTGGCGTTGATGTTGTTCATGGGTTTTTATCATTGCATATTCCATCATCACTAAAAGATTTTCAATATTCTTTTGGTTAACTAATCTTTATTAAATGTCCTAATTGGTTGGATCTGTCACAGGTTTCTCTCTGGACTCTGGAAAAATGCTGACCAAGAGAGGTCAGTTGACTATAGTTGCTGGGGCTCCAAGAGCCAATCACAGTGGGGCAGTTGTGCTGTTAAAGAAGGACGACGTTAAAACATCCATGTTGACAGCTGAATACATCCTGGAGGGTGCCGGACTTGCCTCTTCCTTTGGTTATGATCTTGCAGTGCTTGACATTAATGGAGATGGGTAAGATACAGTACAACAGAATTATTTATTTTATTATATTATATTATATTATATTATACTATAAAATAGTGTCATTAAGCATATGTTTTGCATGTGTGTTTTATTTGTTGTAGATCAGTGTTACTTTAGTAATATTTATATACTTTTATAGTATTTATTCATAAATTTGCTTTTTATACTGTATATATTTTCTGTTGTTATTATTTTTGTTAATTTATTATGTGGTTTTGATATTTAATTTTTTTAATATGTCTATTTAGCTTTCATTTATTTTCATTGTAGTTTTAGTATTTTGATACTTCAAATTAACCTTTTTTAGAGGCAACATTTCAAAATTTTGTTAAAGTTTTTTTAATCTAAGGTTTATTTTTATTTTATTTTATTCATCTAATGTTTGTTTAATTTTTTTTTTTTATTTTATTATTCCAGCTTTATTTCGAATTAATATATATATATATTTTTTATATAGTTTTAGTTTTAGTTATTAATAGCAACACTAGATGTATAATTATTCTGCACTGATTATTAAAACAGGTGGCAGGACATTGTAGTCGGAGCACCTCAGTACTTTATTAAGGACGGTGATATCGGAGGGGCCATCTATGTTTATCTTAACGAGGAAGGGGCTTGGGACAAGATCACCCCCAAGAGAATTGAGGGAGCTGCTTATTCCATGTTTGGTTTGGCTGTGGAAAACATGGGAGATGTGAACCTGGATGGTTATGATGGTATGTGTTTAGTATATAGTCTCTTCTATGAATACAGCTAATGCAAAACATCCAGAACCAACAGATTCAAGAGAAGAAAGGATGCCGTAATATACATCAATTAACATTAAAACATTTCTCTGTTAATGGTGATAACCACAATAATATTTGGATGTAATATGTAACTAATTTTCTTAATGTAATCCTGCTGTTTTTCAGATGTTGCAGTTGGTGCCCCATATGACAGTAATGGAGCTGGAAACGTATATATCTTCCATGGTTCACCTGAAGGCCTTAAAAAAGCCCAGGTATAGCCATATATTCGCTTTTCTTTTCATTCAGTTTTCCTTCAGTATTCACTCATTGATTTTTCAATAATAAATTGAATAATTTCAGGATCTTAAAGGACAAGATCACAACGTGAAACTCTTTGGATACTCTCTGGCTGGGAACATGGATTTAGACAGAAATAATTACCCTGATCTGGCTATCGGATCTCTCTCTGATTCAGTGCTTGTGTACAGGTAGGATCATATTGATAGACAACCTACAGTATAATGATTATTAAGGATTTTTTAATAAACAATTTAATTTAATTTAATTTTTACTAACATGCATTTTCATATCTCCTCGTTTTATTATCATTATCATTATTATAATTTATTATTTATCTTCATTTAGCAATATGGATGAATGATTAAATGCATTAATTATGGGTCTTACACTATAGGGCACGGTCAGTTATCAGCATTGAAAAGACTGTCACCACCACTCCAAAGGAGCTAGACCTCACTCAGAAAAACTGTGGAGACACTATATGGTGAGAAAACTATAATCAAAACAAGCAAGCCTTATTAAATGAGCAAATAGCCAGTAACCCCATCTAAAAGCAAGGTTTAATTGTGATTTTTTTAGCCTTGATGTGAAAGCCTGCTTCAAATTTTCAGTCAAACCCAAAACCTACAATCCTACTCTGAGTAAGTACATGTTTCTAGTTTACCTTCACAGGTAAATTACTACTCAGTAATTGTTCATCTCTGTTGTGCAGAATCTTATCTCTGTAAACAAATGGCAACATTTTGTTATTGCTTCGTTTGACCTTGTCTTTTTTCCTTCTTTAGAGGTGAAATACACTATCATGGTTGAATCTGAAAGGAAGACACTTAATCTTCCTTCTAGAGTCATCTTCAACCCGCGCTCAGACAATGAGTATGAAAGCACAGGAGTCGTAGAGCTCAAGGGTCAGGGCACAGAAAGCTGCGTTACCAGAGGCCTCAAACTGCAGGTACAGCAGCGGAAAATTACAACTACTGAGTGACGTGATGTTAAAGTAACAACTTCAGAATAACCTTACAGGGGGGATCTGTGACAATAAATCAACAGGGGTAGTAAGGAATGGTTTTTCCTTGATGCAGTAAAAAAGGAAGTACTGCCATCTAGTGGTGAATGTTTTTACTTCTGGATTTAGGGCACGTTTAGTTATGGAATGGCATTTATGCTGTAAACAATGTAAAATGTTAATGTCTTTTAATAATGCAAGTATATTATGTACAAAGGAAACCCTAAGAGACAAACTGAGAGGTATCCCGATTGAAGTCTCTGTGGAGATCCTGAACCCATCCACACGCAGGAAGAGACAGAGCGCTCTCCCTAACCTGCTTCCCATCCTGGACGCTAACCAAGAGGCCACCACTGTTACCAAGGTACCATCATCTTCATAAGCAATCTTTGCATTTTCAGTGATCTACCATGATCTTATTTATAATATACACTGCTGCTCAAAAGTTTAGGATCAGTAAGATTTTTAATGTTTTTTAAGGGAGTCTCTTCTGCTCAACAAGGCTGTATTTATTCGATCAAAAATACAGAAAAAAACAGTAATATTGTGAAATCTTATTGCAATTTCTAATATTGGTTTCCTATTTTAATATACTTTAAAATATAATTTATTTCTGTGACGCAGCGCAGAATTTTCAGCATCATTACTCCAGTCTTCAGTGTCACATGATCTTTCAGAAATCATTCTAAAATGCTGATTTATAATCAATGGTGGAAACCATTGTGCTGCTTCATATTGTTTTTTTGGAACATGTGATCCTTTTTTCCTTGATTCTTTGATGAATACAAAGAATACAAAGAGCAGCATTTGTTCAAAATAGAAATCTTTTCTAACAATATAAGTCTGATGACTTTTTATTCATTTAACACATCCCTCCTGAATAAAAGTATCAATTTCTTTTAAAAAAAGAAAGAAAAAATGTACTGACCCCAAACTTTTGAATAGCATTGTATATTGTAACACAAAATTAATTTTTTTAATAAATGCTGTTCTTTTTAACTTTTTATTAATCAGAGAATCCTAAAAAAATATCACAGGTCCCAAAAAAAATATGAAGCAGCACAACGGTTTCCAACATTGATTATAAATTACATTATTAGAATGATTTCTGAAGGATCATGTGACACTGAAGACTGGAGTAATGATTACAGAAATAAATTATATTTTAAAGTATATTAAAATAGAAAACTGTTATTTTAAATTGCAATAATATTTCACAAAACAACAGTTTTTTTCTGTGTTTCTGATCAAATAGATACAGCCTTGATGAGCAGAAGAAACTTCTTTAAAAAACATAAAAAATCTTACTGATCCCAAACTTTTGAGCAGGCAGAGTACGATATACAGTCATTCAAAGGTTTGGGGTTGGTAAGAGTTTTTGAAAGAAAACTCTTATTCTCACCAATGCTGAAATGATTTGATCAGATATACAGTAAAAACAATAATATTGTGAAATATTTTTACAGTTTAACATAACTGTGTGAATTTGTTTTAAAATGCAAAGCTGAATTTTCAGTAGTCTTTAGGTTCACATGATCCTTCAGAAATCATTCTAATACGCTGATTTGCTGCTCAAGAAGCGTTTCTGATTATTAAGAAGCAGCACAATTTTTTTGTAACAAATCTTAATCTTAATCTGTGATCTTAATATATATTTTGTTCAATCTAATGCATCCTGAATCCTTAACTTCTTTTTAAAAAAAATCATGTTGACTCCAAACTTTGGATTGATCATATTTTAGTTGAAATATTATCATAGCATGTTGAATATTATCAAATATATGTTGATTTTCATATTTATAGTGAACATTTTGTTTCGATTTTCTCTTTGTTACTCTTAAATCTAATTTTTAAAATGGTTTACCAACAACCTGCTCAACTTTATCCAACTAACTTGACTTTTTTATACTTGAAGAACTGAAGTAAACCAGTACAAACACGTCTACAGACCTCATTCAGTATTAAATATTATTCTGAATCATATTGGCGTTCAGGTTCAATTTATCAAGGAAGGATGTGGTGCTGATCATGTCTGTCAGAGTGACCTGCAACTACAGTATAAATTCCACACCAGGGAACAAAACAGAGACATCTTTCATCCATTACCTGAGTGAGTTTGTATTTATTTATGTCTTTTAATGAAATGACTACCAGATCATTTTATTATCATGTTTTTAATATGTCGGAATTTTGGAAAACATGCAGCTGCTCCCTCATGTCTTTTTTAAAGTGACATTTATATGTACTACAACAAACAAACAAACAAACAAACTTCAAAACAAATGGCAAAATAAAGTGTCATGAAGAAGAGTCATTTGAATCTCTCTGTTTGTCTTTCCTCACAGGGAAAAGGGAGTTCCCATCCTGTCTCTTAGTGATCAGAAGGACATTGCCTTGGAGATCAAGGTGGTGAACCAGGGTGAAGATGCGTATGAAGCACAGCTGTCTTCCTCGTTCCCCAAATCCCTCTCTTATTCTGCCGTTCGCACTAAATCTGGTGTAAGTTCAGCTGCTAGGTGTCTAACTTATGACCAACTTATTTATTGTTCATTATTTTTATTATCATTAATATTTTTAGTAAGAATTTGTTTTGAAGTGCTCCTAAATCTTTACAGGATAAACCAGTCATCTGTCTAGCCAATCAGAATGGGTCACAAGCCGATTGTGAACTCGGAAATCCATTCAAAAAAGATGCTGAGGTGAATATTTGAATATATTAGACAATATAATCGTTTTTTTATTTGTATTTTATGTCATTATAATAGAAAAGCTCTATTTTTTGGTGTTTTGACTTACATGTGAAAAAAACAAAACTTTTTCAGAAAACTTTTTACATCATTCTGAACACGGGAGGAATTTCTTTGGATACCACTGAAATTGAAATTGACCTTAAACTCAAAACGTGAGTAGCAACATAACTCTTGCCAAAGACGTAGTATAAAAACTTTAGTATTTTTTTTGGTTTTTAGCATAGATTCATATTTCCTTTTTTCTTTTTGCTAATTGCAGGACAAGTGATCAGAAGAAGTTACAAGCGATCAAAGCCAAAGCCATTGTTAAGATCCAGCTGCTGTTGTCCCTCTCAGGGTAGGTTATCATTTCTCATCTTCTGATGATGATAATATCAGTGTCCTTTATTTGTATCTTCATGTACTGTGATCATGTACCATCTCCAGCATTGCTAAGCCATCTCAGGTCTACTTTACTGGAGAAGTTAAAGGAGAGAGCGCAATGAAGTTGGTAACTGATGTCGGCAGTCCAATTGACTATGAATTCAGGGTGACTATTAGATCTCCTTACATAAAACTTAAGATTTTGTATATAACGCTACATTTTGTACATTTACAATACCTCCTTTGGTTTGTTTAGAAAATATTTCTTTATTTGCATACAAACTATCTTACATGTCACAGTATTTAGAGGCATTTTTTTAAAAAATATATTGATTTACAGGTTACAAATTTGGGCAAACCCCTTAAATCATTCGGCACGGCTTCTATGATTATTCATTGGCCTAAGCATAACTCTCAGGGCAAGTGGCTGCTGTACCTCATGAAGATGACCCCAACCGGTTTAGACACCTTCAGCTGCTCCAATCAAGATGAGGTCAACAAACTCGGTTTGAAGGTAGTTCTAATATCTTAGTAAAAGTCAAAGATTTTGTTATTGAAATGTTGCATCCATTTTGAAATAACCTGATTATTGTTCTGTCTTCCGGTTATCTAGGAGCCTTCAGTGTCACGAACTAAACGTGAAATTGGGGAAACTCCTGCAAAAGAGGGAACAGCCTCTCTTTTTACTGACAAGAGGAAATACACAGTTTTGGTAAAGTCAACCAAACATGAAGAATACAATGCATTTAGACTAATTTTTTACATCACTCTACACTAAATACCCCAAAATGAGTTAAAACTTAGCAAATATTTTAAATCACAGTGACAGAAGTATTCAGACCCTCAAAACAGTAATTAAAAGCATTTTAGCTTAAGGCTGCAAAAATGAAGTATTTTTGAATGCCATGTATGTGTGTCCTTGAGCTGATAGTCAGCGTCCAGTTTCTAATCACTGTCTTCTTCTTGTGTTTTTAGTCGTGTGACGATGGAGCGGATTGTATATCATTCAGATGTCCTCTAATGGGAATGGACAGCAATGCTGTCATCAGTCTGAGAGCTTACCTTTGGAACTCTACCTTCCTGGAGGTGAGTGTGGCAGTTCGTTTTTTGTGACCCTTTTTTTTTTTTCAAATGGCATAAACTATTAAATGTATTATTAATAATAAATTATTATTACTTCTTAAAAGTAATAAAATTGTGTTTTAACAAAACTGCTCCACTGCTTATTAATATAAAAAAAGTTGTGTCAAGTGTTTCAAGGTAAAAATGTCATGTGGTAGGATTAATAATTCATGAAATCCATAAAAAATACTTTTTACTTTGCAAACTATATTTAAAAACCTTTTAATCATCATATGAGATGTGTTCACTCTATTCAAGAGCATTTTTTTTCTTCGTATTTCAAGATGGTTATATAAGATGAGGAATTACATTTTTCTTGTATATCATCATATGAAACCAACATTTTATACAGATAAAATATTTCTAATAATTTGGCAGAGGTGTTATAAACTAGATCCTTCTCCTTCCTTTTTAAATATTTTTCCTTTTCTTTATCATGGACACTATATGTCATTAAACTATCAATAAACTATTTCTTACAGGACTATGCAAAAATGAACTACATTGATATTATTGTCAAGGCATCACTTGATTTCAAGACCTCAGCTACAAATATACAGCTGAAAAATGAACCAGCACTGGTGAGGACATTTCAGCTGTTATCCATATACTCCTCCTCCTATGTTTTGATCAATTTGTCTTTTCTGTCAAACTGACTTTATATGTAGGTCTGAAAACTCATCTTGAGGTGATAAATGCATTTAAAAATTTGTCCTGTTCCAGGCACGCGTTACTGTGTTTCCAGAGCGCAAAGTTGCGCAGTACGGCGGTATGCCCTGGTGGGTCATACTGGTGGCCATTTTACTCGGACTCCTTTTGCTGGGCCTTTTGGTCTTCTTGCTTTGGAAGGTAAGATGATATGACTAAACTCGCAACCAGACCCATTTAGGACTACCTAACCCTGTGTTTACTGTCACTTGTATTGAACACTTAAAACAGATTTTCAACATTTTGTACTATTCACATGACATTAAGTATTTAAAACACAAACCTTTACCCCTTTTAGTGTGGTTTTTTCGGCAAAAGCAGCAAAGAACCTGAAAAAGAGAGGCTGACTTCAGATGCGTAAACAGAGAAACAGAGAACAAGAACCTCTCTCTTAGGGTAAAAGATCTCACAGATCAAGTTGCTCAGAGCTAGCATGAAGAGTTAGCCCATGCTAACCCACTTTAGCCTGAAGCACGTGCTGCCTGTCAGTGTCTAGATGTGGGGTAACGGTGGAAGTTTCCATGGCTTTCATTGCTCAGACATAAGCGAAATGCTATGAGGAATGCAAACTAATCATACGTGAAGTTGTTGGAAAAGGGTTTATACTTGTTTGCATTGACTCAGCTTCAGGTGCGTGTGACTGGGTATGACTGAATCTCTAAAGCTCTTTTAAGCCTTTAGATGTGGCTTGATTTGGGAACTTGCGCATTTCTCTGGCCTGCTTGGGATGTTTCCCGGAGCATCTCTGTCGCTTTCAGCGCATACGGTTCTTTCTACAGCCAGATTCTTGCTTAGCCTATATCTTCTTTAAAACATCGAATGTTTTGTTCTTTCCTCATGCTAGGCATGCTGCACACACTGCAAACATCACTACGTTTTTGTTTTTCTGCACATTTTCCTGTATAAAGATGCTGTTTAGCATTGTTAGCATTATCTTGCGCTAATTGCCTTTTTTTCTGAACAGTGTGGATTTTTCAAACGTTCCAAGTATGATGACAGCGTCCCCAGTTATAATGCTGTGCGGATAAAGAGGGAAGAGAGGGGAAAAGAGCCAGGGAAAGAGGAAATGGATTCTCCGGAGAAGAAACAATGGATGACTTCTTGGAATGAAAATGAGAGCTACTCATAGCTAAATGCTAATCTGATTGAAATCAAACCAAAGACTCCCTTCCTAAGGCCTTTAATGCTTACTTTTGCACACACTGAACTTTTCTTACTGTTACTATTCCATCAAAACGTGAAAGGAAACATTTGAGCTTCATAGAGATTGTATTACAAAACAGTGTCTGGAAGACGAATGATGAACAAGGATAAAAAATAGGTTTACTTGAGTTTGAGTTTTGTTTTACATTGAAATTTGCTTCCATGTTCCACCCCATTTTCATATCACAATTCACTTCTCATGCATACAGTAATGTATATACATTTAATGTATTTATTCCCAGCAGAGGTTTCTGTTGTACAAAGGCCAAAGATTTTTAATTTTTGTTTTGTTTTATGAATGGCTTGTGTGAGTCAGGACTGCTTGGTTCATATTTTTTCTTATCTTGATAGCCAGCTAAAACAACCTGGATGAATGTAAATATTTGTGTCTGGATTTTTCTTCTATTTGTTGCTTAATTGTTAAAACCAGTCAGGTACATATTTTATTTTCATAGGTGTTTTTTTTTCACTGTACTTATAAACTACTACAACTGGGACTGATTTTATTAAGAACTACTTTGTTGTGAACAGTTTGATATATTATGCCACAATCCACTGTAAGACCAGATTCTAAAGGTTTCTTTTAGTTTTTGAAGGTCATTTGAAAATATCTTTGTATAAATGTGAAGTTGCTTTTATTTTTTAAAACAGCTCCTTTTGGCAAAGCAAATGCTCAAATAATGAAAATTATCAATTCTGTATTAATTTGTAAAGTGACTAGTTGAATGGACAGTGGTGATGTCTGAATTTTAGCCACTTAACAAATGTATTAGCTCACACAAAATTGACACTGAAGTAATGAAACTGTTTATTAGATATTTGGTATTCATTTTCCAAATAAAGTTTTGCTGGACCTAAAAGAGGTGCAATGTTTTTAAACAAATTATTTTGCTGGTTTTGTCTGATTATCTGATTAATCTTTTAATATACCTTTAAAGGAAAGACAGACGTTGACATGGTGCTGCGGACAGAAACAAAAGACAGAGTTTGACAACGTAATCAGACTAATTGATGGAATATAGAGACACATAATGGGTCTGATAGAACAGATATCTGAACAGAGGGTATGCACACAGACAACTCAAGATAGAGCTCCACAGCAGACCGTGGCTCTAATACTTAGGCTGGAGACATGAGTGCAGGATTAGTGAATGGCATGAATGGCACAGGTGTAGTGCTGTTAAACAGGCACAGACTTGTGTGATAGACAGGCACAGAAACTGATGCAGGTGACGCAGACCAAGACTCATGAGGCATTCATCCAGACTTACTGAATGCCCTCCAGTCTCTGTCTTACCAAGCCACCAATGCCACAAGCTCATGATAGTGAAACATGTTCTGCTTTTATCAGAAACTCAACTTTTTAATTTTCTCATAAAATAGTGACTAATAGTGACTCTTAAATAAATGTTGAGTTTTGTGCCTATTAGTGTATAGAGAAGCAATACACTAGTGTATGTATGTATATATGGACTAGAGGCTATTACATGCATACAGTACATATGCGTGCATGCACGCACACAGGTTTTCCTATCATAATGGTGACATTCCATAGATGTAATGTTTTTTATACTGTGCAAACTGTATTTTATATCCCTTTACACTAAAAAATGTAAGCTGTGAACAGATTATTGGAGTGCATTTTACAAGAAAATACTATTTCTGTCTTTCTACTTAAAAATTGGACATGTAATTAATTCACATGTAATTGTAATTGTAATTAATTGTGAAATCATTTAATCTTTGTCATTACATTTAAAACAGTAGCATACTTTGCCAAATTAATTTAGCTACAAACATGCCTTCTTCAAAGTTTGTGTGTTGAAAACCCGGCTTATTTATAAACTGAAGGGTTACTGGGATCCTATATCAATAGTGCCTGTACCAACCTGCATAAGATAAAGTATCAAATAATAATAAGGCTATTTAAACCAACAAAGCATTTTCACACGTCAATATGAAATCACACAAAATGTAGGTAGATTGCTAAGATGACAATGATGCAAAATGTTTGGGTGCATCATCAAAATGAATGCAAAATCAAGTTGTCAGGTGTACTTTGAAAGATCATTTAATTGACAGTTCATGAAATATCTTTGAAGCTACATGTGTCATGAGGCACAAACAAATGTCCTAAAATTAAACAGAAATCCATTAAAAAGTAAAAATAAATTAAAATATGTAGTTGTAAAATATTTATTAATACACATGTAAAATCATCATCATTTGTGACAGAAGACATGAATTGCTCTCCTCTCTGCAGTAAAATATTCATCACTAAGAGTTATGTACAGTAGACATTAAAAAAAGAATAAAGAAAAAGAAAATAAGTCTGTCTAGGGTGGTGAAGTGCTCACTTAAAAGTGCACACTAGAAGACGGAGCCGAAGCTTACCTGGTGTGCTCTATTAACCCTGGGAATGTGTGTGCATCACTTTGAGAGATTCACATGTGGATTGTTAGTTAACTTTTGGCTAAAGTGCAGAGTGTGCACTAGCAGCTTGGCTCATGATAATTTGGCGTTAATTCTAAAAAAAAGAGATTGATAATCTCAACATCTTTACTGACTGCTAGATATTGAACATCGGCGCCCTCTGGTGAACAGCCGTAAAATCGATTTTAGTACCATACAGCATCCCAAAACACTCAACACTCACAACACTCAAGCAAATCAGTTAAAGGCAATGACTGGATAATTAGATTAAGTTCCCATGTTCTCAAAGTGCCATTATGCATGTTGAACGTCAGTGTGACGGACAGGAATCAATTTTTTAACTCCTGGGTTGTGTCAAAAAGAGACATTAATAACAAGCTTATCAAAGACACATTTACAGTAAAAAATATGTGTTCCGTCAGGCTTTACTGGCAGAAAACCTCTGTGTTCACCCATGCTGTTACTTTCTGAACGGTCTACAAATCATCTGTGTGTGAGAGTCTTCTCTATTTCTATCAGCACACATTATCATTACTTGGGACAGTGAGCGTTTGCGGTCCTTGACTTTGTTACTACCTCAGCAGGCTGATTCAAGGTTTGTTGTTTGGCTGCTTTTATTCTTGGCTTCTTTTTCTCTCCCCCTTTCTCTTTCTTTTTTTACTTGCTGCTTTTCGAGTTTTTCCTGAGCCTTCTTCATGTCTTTTAGTCTCCTCTTAATAGTGGAGCGATCTCTTTGACTAGAAACGCCAAGCTCCTGGAAGACAACACATATTTCAGTGGAATATTATTTAAATTAATACTGCAATCAGAAAATAATCAAAATACAAAAAGGACCAACCTTAAGTTTACTGCTGTCCATGCACAAGAGCTGTTGGCCATCCACACCTTTCGCTGTAAACTCTGCTATATACTGTTCCATATTCATGCCCATCAACCAGTGACAGACCTGCTGATTGGTCCACTCAGAAAGGGGGCGGTTCTGCCACAGGTATTGCTTCACCGCTGGAAGAGGGCCATCATCAAGAGTCTGAGAATAAGAGAATTATATACTGTATTTATGTTTGAACTGGAAACACGAGAAGAGTCATAAGGTGTGGTAGACTGAAATACACCATTGTGCCATGCAAAAACGAATGCTAACCTACATACAGGTGCATCTCAATAAATTAGAATGTCGTGGAAAAGTTCATTTAATTTCAGTAATTCAACTCAAATTGTGAAACTCGTGTATTAAATAAATTCAATGCACACAGACTGAAGTGGTTTAAGTCTTTGGTTCTTTTAATTCAAATGAAAATGGAAAATGAAATCAGCATCTCCATAAAGCTTGTCAGCAGAAGGTAGAAGGTAAAATCTCCTGGTAGATGGCTGCGTTGACTGTGGACTTCAGAAAACACAGTGGACCAACACCAGCAGATGACATGGCAGCCCAAATCATCACTGACTGTGGAAACTTCACACTGGACTTCAAGCAACATGGATTCTGTGCCTCTCCACTCTTCCTCCAGACTCTGGGACCTTGATTTCCAAATAAAATGCAGAATTTACTTTCATCTGAAAAGAGGACTTTGGACCACTGAGTTCTTTTTCCCCACAGCCCAGGTAAGATGCTTCTGACGTTGTCTCTGGTTCAGAAGTGGCTTGGTTGCCCTTTTCCTGAAGACGTCTGAGCGTGGTGACTCTTGATGCACTGACTCCAGCTTCAGTCCACTCCTTGTGAAGCTCTCTCAAGTGTTTGAATCAGCTTTGCTTGACAGTATTCTCAAGCTTGCAGTCATCCCTGTTGCTTGTGCACCTTTTCCTACCTAAATTCTTCCTTCCAGTCAACTTTGCATTTAATATGCTTTGATACAGCACTCTGTAAACAGCCACACCTTTCAGTAATGACCCTCTGTGACTTACCCTCTTTGTGGAGGGCGTCAATGTTCGTCTTCTGGATCATTGCCAAGTCAGCAGTCTTCTCCATTATTGTGGTTTCAAAGAACAAGAGATACCTGGAATTTATACTGTAGGGATGGTCATTTATTGAAACTCAAATGTAAATATTCTAATATTTTGAGATACTGATTTTTGACTTTCATGAGCTGTAAGCTCTAATCATCAAAATTAAAAAAAAAAAACTTTTGAAATGTTTTACTTTACATACAATCGCATCATGAATCTATTAAATAAAATACTGAAAGTTTCACTAGTTTTGAAATAATGTTTTTAAGCCAAAATACTGGCAATGTTTTTAAATCAGTACGACTATTCTAATTTATTGAGATGCACCTGTATGTTTGGCATATTTCAAGCAAACTTTCTTTTAATTTTGTGTGCCTGAATTAAAAGCGTCTGTTTACAGATCAACAGACTCCTACCAGGGCAGACAGAATCTAGAGCACACTTATGAAATCAGGTCAGAAGCAGTGGAAGACATCAAGAACCAAGACAGACTGAAGTCTGAAATGAGATGTCCTACCAGGTCAGACAGAATCTAGAGCACACTTATGAAATCAGGTCAGAAGCAGTGGAAGACATCAAGAACCAAGACAGACTGAAGTCTGAAATGAGATGTTCTGAAATATTTTGTTGCAGCTCTTTTCAATGAAATGTAGTGACCAGGGGCTGCAAAGCTCAAAAAAGCACTACCGATCAATTGTAATCTTTGCGAAATTTTCTGAAATTATCAGTACTTTTAAAGGGATAGTTCACTCAAAAATGAAAATGCTGTCATTAATTACTCACCCTCATGTTGTTACAAACCCATAAGACCTTCATTCATCTTCAGAACACAAATAAAGATGTTTTTGATTAAATCTGAGAGCTTTCTGACCCTCCATAGACAGCTACACAACTGAAAAGTTCAAGAACCCAGAAAGGTAGTAAGGACATCGTTAAAATAGTCCATGTGACATCAGTGGTTCAACTGTAATTTTAGCTACGAGAATACTTATTGTGCGCAAAGAAAACTAAAATAATGACTTTATTCAACAATTTATTCTCTTCCCTGTCAGTCTTCGGTGAGCGTTCACCAGAGTACCACAACACATGCGTGTGCATTCAAGTCAAGTCACTTTTATTTATAGCGCTTTTAACAATAACAGATTGGGTCAAAGCAGCTTAACAGTATTAAATAGGAAAAATAGTGTGTAATAATACAAAAGCACAACAGTTAACACTCTATTTTAGTTAAAGTCAGTTCATCATTGATTGAGTGATATCATTGTCCAGCTCAGTTCAGAAAGTTCCTCTGCTTGTAAACAAGGCACAGGTCATGTGTGTTTTCTACGTCAGAATGCTGACTCCTGTATCAGCAGCACAACATGCATGGTACTCTTGTGAATGGGGGCAAAGACTGACAGAAGAGAAGAAATAGTTGAATAAAGTCATTATTTTTGTTTTCTTTGCACACAAAATGTATTCTCATAGCTTCAAAACATTACGGTTGAAACACTGATGTCACATGGACTATTTTATCGATGTACCTTTCTGGGCCTTGAACATGTCAGTTGCGTTGCTGTCTATGGAGGGTCTGAAAGCTCTCGGATTTCATCAAAAATATATTAATTTGTGTTCCTGAAGATGAATGAAGGTTTTACAGGTTTGGAACAACATGAGGGTGCGTAATGAATGACAGAATTTTCATTTTTAGGTGAACTATCCCTTTAAGATTTATGCATTTAGCAGATCCTTTTCGCCAAAGTGACTTATAATAGAGGAACAATCAATCTGTCAATAACTTATTTTGATTTATTCATTAATTTTGACAAAACAAAAATGAACATGTTTTGTTGAGATTTACTTTGCACTTTATTGTAATTTCATATATAGTGGGTTTTAAACATTTGAATTATTTTATATATATTTATATATATAAATATATATATATTTTATATTATATATATATAATATATATATATATATATACACACACGTGTGTTAAACATCTTAAGAGGTGATCAAATTGGGTATTTACCAGCCACTATTTCTGGAAGGTGAGAAATGTTGTTTCTCACATAAAACTAGAGTATTGTATGGCTTCAGAAGGCTTGTAATATAGTATGTGAGTCATAAACTACTTTTATGAGACTTTCATTGTGCTTTTTTGACCATTTTGGAGTTGGGCATTTCATAAAATGCTTCCATTTTATAGAAAAGAGCAGTATGACCATTTTTCAGAACGCTTCCTTTTGTGTTCCCCTGAAGAATGTACAGTACGTCATACAGATTTGTAAAGACATGAGGAGGTATTACTAATCATTGTTTTCTTTTTTATATAAATTATTCCTTTAATACTGAGTCACTGACACACACAACACAACTTGTAAAATAATGTTACCTGTGGCAACATCTTACAGTAGGAAGACTGTTGCAATCATTTGGGAAATTCCACATACCATGTGCATAAAAATGACACTGGAGAGCTGCTTCACTCACAACCACACCCATATACTCCACATCGATAACAGAATTTACTGCAGAAAGATCCTAACCATAGGCAGGAAGCACAGAATGAACAGCCTGGATGTATTAAGAGGGGAGAAACCTGCTAATAAATCACATTTACTGCCTAAAATCACATTTACTGTTGCCTGATGAAATTTCACAAGTGAAATCCAGTCATTTCAATAGAAATCCATGTGAAAAGTTCACACATATTCGTCACATTGACCAACAGAAAGCTGTTTGGTTTGAAAGTGACTAATGTGACTGCACCTGTATACTGCAGGCCTGAGCCACGCTATAATAGTGAAACAGAACGTACAAATACTTCGTGCTGTACTTCAGTAAAGTATAGATACCTCTCTTTCTCAAAGCTATGAGTATAATCTCATTCTTTCAGCCGACTTTTTACTTCTACTCCTTACATTTTCACGCACACATTCCATCTGGCGATACTTTCTACTCCTTACTTTTAAAAAATAGCCTCGTAACTCCTATTTCATTTCGGCTTGTTTTCATTCCGGCTTGTCTTCGTTCAAAAAAAAAAAAAATCCTATCCAGATAAATCGCGCCATCCGGATAGAGTGAATTTGATTGTGGTTGGATGAGAAGAATAAACACCATTACGACACCCTATTGGTTTGTATGCGATCCATCGCAGTGGTGACCCTGTGGCACATGACACAAATCACGTCACACTCCAGCAGGAGGACATAGCCAGTATGTTGGGGTCGTTACTCAAAAAAGATTATTTCTTAAAAGTTATTATTTCTCCACTACTGGCTCATTTATCAAACGGGTGCTTTCTCTTCGTCCTCCGCAAATTAAGCTACAGTAGTTCGGTAGAGAGACGTTTGAATAAATTAGCCTTTGCGATCGAATCATCCGACAACAAGCTCTGTGATAAGTAGGACACGGGGACATACTAACTTTGTAAACATACTCGTTACCCCCAAACACTGGACACATAGCAGACGTAATGTAGCCAAGTACGAAGATGTCCGTGGCCACAGTTGCCAAGTCCGCGTATTATACGTGACTTTGGGCTTCTTTTTTTGTAAAGTTGCAGGGAAAAAATCCCTGGATGCGGTAATTGGGCTTATTTAAAAAAATATGGTTGCACTTGTTTGGGAAATCTGACAAGCGACTTAATTTCTTTATTTATGTTCGCCGTATTCTCCAATGCATTGATTGCCACACGTGTCTGCTCGCAGTTAATTTCCAACCAGTGCAATATATAAGAGCCAGAATAATTTGCCATGTTCCACAACGTCCTCATTGGAGAAAAATCACATTCAAAAAGAAGACGCCTGACGCTGTAATCCAAGCGATGATAGAAGTAGACGTAGAGGAGTGGGATGAGTTTCTTTTAGCCTAATTTTTACAATGTTTTTGTAATGTATTAATAATCACGGGCTGTAATAAAAAATCAAGTAGCCATGTCCTAATAGTAAATACATTTGGTTTCAAAGTAGCCTGGTATGGCAAGATGTCTTAAAATGTATTTATTTTTTTAACATTTAAACTTAGACCACATTATTAGATTACCTTTTGACTTTATGAATACACATAAATGACAGCTTAATGATTTTTTAAAATAATATTATAAATATAATATAATATATATTATAATTTATTATAATATTTAATATAATATTTTTTATACATTTGTCTATAATATTTATTTGGGATTAGTTTTTTTATGTCATTTATTTGATAGTTATGTATACATAATTTTATTTTAAATGGTAGAAAAACCTGTTTTTGACCTCATAATAAAGCACGTTCCCTCTGTACATGGCTGTAACAAGCAGTTTTGGTGTGCTTGGAATTCTTTATAATTAAAAACAAATATTGCCACATTGATGGCTCAAGAAGGTGTAATTGTTCAAATAACATATGTTTCATTTTAAAATATAAAAAATTGTAACCAAGTGTAATTTTTCTGTAAAGGCTAGGGACAAAAAAATGGACATTTCCATAGAATGACCCCAATATATTTTAGACTATAAATATGTAGCTATGTTAAGCTCCCTTTGAAGCTCTTGTGTTTTTCTCCTTTTCCATCTCTCCAATCCTATTCTGCTCACATGTGATTGGAGATGAGTTTTGTTCCCACTTTTGTTGCAATTTTTGTAGAATAGCTTCTGTTTTTGCTTTTCAGATAAAATAGTGGTTTCAGTTTAATTTGTTGCAGGCTCATTTATTAGTTATAAATAATTGTTAATAAATAATATTGATGATAATAAATATCAAAAAAAATATTTTGTTTTTGAAGCAGCGGTTGCTTAAGAGTTGGCAACAGTATCAAGAAGAAAAGCGAAATGTTTGAGCCAGGATAGGTTTTGGAGCGGATGGTGTTTATTTCTTTAATTTGAAGTGAAAAGATAAAATACAGAATGTGGCAACTGAAGAACATGAAAAAGCAGGCCTCTACAGCATCGAGCGAAATGCATGCAATCGGATTTCACAAGTGATAATATCTTTCCCTGCATTTGGCCACTTCTTAGCACAGTTCCAATTTTTTCAACATCATTGGTTTGAAATCAATGGTTGCAAACTGCCAAGGCTGTGGAAGAGGGGGGTGTGTTTTGTTCCCAAAACAATTGGCAACAATTTTTCTGTCCTTCTCTCTCCAGACTTTGGACTTTTTACATTACTCCTGCAGGGTGCTGCACCCACGCTGAGTCAACGAAATGGACTGACTCCTAGTGTTCTTGAACACAGCTTTTGGGGGTTTTGTTTCACAATCCTCTATTACAGCCAGTACACACTGAGTAAAAAGCTTGAGTTGATACTTCAACTTCTACAGAAGTCTTTTTAAACCCTAGTATCTATACTTCTACCTGAGTAATGAATGTGAATACTGACACCAGTGACTGCAGGCCTGAGCCACGCTATAATAGTGAAACAGAACGACATGCGTGCTGTACTATCACCTCTCTTTCTCAAAGCTATGAGTATAATCTCATTCTTTCCATTCCTCCCTCATGACGCACACATTCCACCAGCGATACTTGCTCTCCTCTTCAAAACACCTCACAAACTAAAAGTTCAAGTTCAGGGCTGATCAAATATACACATGACGATTGCTAACCATTAACTACAGGAAAAGCTCATGCAGTGGTGACCCTGTGGCCTCTCACCTCGCAGGAGGAGAAGGTATGTGTGCGCGAGCGCCCAAGGAGACGGGGCTCTTTGAGTAACCCCGCCAACACAGAGCGAGGACTACCTGCGATCGAATCATCCGTAACAGACAAGCTCTGTAATAAGTAGGACACGGGGACATACACATGTAAACATACACAAACAGACACATAAACAATTACTTACAAACAGTTTCCACATATACGGTATTTACAGGATAGGATGCTAATTGGCATGCACTTTTAAGCAGATAATGCTAATGGCTTAAGGGCCACTACGTGAGTAATTTCAATGCAAATATCTAACCAGTTCCACAACGTTCATGCTAAAAAACATTTTAAACAAGACAGAGTTTCCTTCCCTCTCTCCCTCCCTTTTGATTGGACCTTGAGATGTTGAGTATGTGTCTGTTGTTTTGTTTTGTTATATTTTGGATGTTACATTGAATTGGAATGAAAGTAGTATGTGCAAAGTGGAATGAATGAGTTTTGACACATGAATAGATTTGATTAATACATATTATATATATATACACATATACATTATGTAAACAAAACTTTTATTTTGGATGCGATTAATCGCTTGACAGCACATATATATATATATATATATATATATATATATATTACATTTTAATTTAGAAATTAAAAACATGTTATAAAAATATATAAGGTGTGTTACGGAATTGTATGAATTGTACTTTAATAGATCTGTGAAAGAAAGAAAGAAAGAAAGAAAGAAAGAAAAAGAAAGAAAGAAAGAAAGAAAGAACAAAAGAAAGAAATAACAAAAGAAAAATAAATTTCATTGACTCAATTTGTAAATTACCCTAAACACATTTATTTACTGTATTTGGCGCTTCAATTGATTCTTTGTTTTCCTCTTGAATGCTTGTTTGAACTAAATGTGGTGAAATGTAGTGGTGACAAGCGGTGATATTACCTTCAGAGTCTGGAAAACTGTACCAGTGGAGAACAATTCCAGAAACCAAAACCAGTAGAAACACAAAACTACATTGTATTACTTGTAAGAGATGGCAATGGAGCGTTATCACACACTACATCTACTATCATGCATCTCTATCATGTGTTAGTGAAACTAATGAATGTCTAAACCTGAATTAAATCAAGTTATTAAAGTATTAAAACCATCAAGAACTACCATTCCCTAGGGTACGTTCTCAGACACAAAACTACGTCTAGTCACTAAATTAACAAAGTTCATGGCAATGCTCCATTATGAAACAGGAATGGGCTTTATCAGTGTGGGCCAAAGGGTATATTGTGAAAGAATGCATTTACTACAATGGAGCATTTCATATTTCAACAAAGCCACACCAAAAACTAGTCCACTAGGGTTAGTAGCGACTGCTATAAACTGAGTGTATTACTGTCCTCACACAAAAGATACATTAGCTGGAGTACCAACTGAATACTGTACCAAATCTAAGGAGTGAGAGAGAAGAGATGGCCAGGAGAGGTTGGTCTGTTTTAAAGAAGATTCCAAAAAAACACATTCTGCATAAGCAAAATGACATATAGTATAGTCCAATGTGATGATCATGTTATTCAGCAAAATTCAAGAACGTTCAAAAAGAAGCAAGAACATCTGACCTTTTGTACAAAGGAGTTGTAGTGACAATAGTGTAGACTCTTAAACATTTCTTATTCATTCGTTTTTTTAACAAATTCCTAAAACTTTGTTTATTGCCGTCTTAAAATTAGATTTTAAATATTCAAATATTCAATATGGTTTCAGACTTTTGTCCAGTAACTCTCTTTTCAAAACAAAAACAGTACAGTACAGCCTTCAGAATATGTCTAATTACAAAACTTCACGTCCTGTTAGGATCAAAGACTGAACACAATGAGACTGCTTAAATATTAACTTTAAATGACATCCAGGAATGCAACCAACTGCAACCTTGCAAACTGAATTCATTTTAAATGGCTTAAGCCGAAATTAATTAATCACATAAAATGCATGCATTAAATCACTGACAACATAACTTGTTAATTAATTTCTCTCTTATTCAAGACAGTTCTGAAAATAAAACATCTGGACCCTACTCACTTTGTTTGCATGATCCTCTATGTATGCCTCTGAAGGAGTACGAGGCAGACTGCCACTGGATGCCGAACGCTCTTTCTCTCTCTCTTTTTCCTTCTCTCTGTCCCCAAACCAGGAAAATGGCATGCAGGAAGGGATGGAAGAGATGGAGCCAGAGGGGGAAACATTGCTGCTGGACTCATCCAGTAACTCTCCTGATCCCCTGAGTTTGGACAACAAAGAATCAATGCTAACTGATCTATATCAGAGAAGACCTGCACATTTTAAAATAATTTGAAACTATTTAACTTCAGCTAATGTAGTAGGTTAATATTAGGAGATTTAATATTCCCACCTGCTCCCTACAGATCCTCTCAGTGTGATGCTCTCCCGTTTTTTGCCTTTGCCTCCGGATCTGCGGATACCACTACAGGGCAACACAAAAGAAAGTGGAAGAACAGTTTAAATTGTAGGCCTTATCTACTTGATTGGGGAAAGACAGATATCTGTCTGTCAAGATTACATTTTAATAATATATTCTAAATTATATCATGCATAATTATAAAAAAAAATTAAAAATAAAAAGTTTTAGAGTAAACAACACCCAGGAATAAAAACTGTGATAATTGAAGTTCTCCCTGTGCCCTTCCAAACTACGATGGCTTTCTTTATTTTATGGAAAACAAAAAGAACATTTTCAAAAATATTTTCATTGTTTTTTTGTTTTTTTTCATATTCTGAAAGTCAATGGGGTCCAAAACTTTCAAGCTCCAAAAAAGGACATAAAAGTAGCGAGAAATTAATCTATACGAAATTTCCTGAAAAGACGACAGTGTCACTTTGTATAATGAACATATCAAAAAGCCTTTCACTTTGAAATCAAAACTGTTATCAAAGCATCAAAATGCATAAAAAAGGATAACACAAAGCTTAAATGTCAACTAAAGGCCAATTCTCACCAGACTGACAAATGCCAACAGACACTTTGTCAGGTTTTGTCTGATCAGACCCCCGTTGGCATCTGTTGAATATCTCGTTTTTGCTGATTGAGCATGCTAAATTGACTCTAGACCGGTCGTGGAATGTCTGAGAATTAACGTACTGCAATCTGATGATTGTCCGAGTTGGTCGGCGTCTGTCGGTGCAGTGTGAATTGGCATTAATGTGATACCTCATTGGTTCTCATATGACTTATTATCAAATTCCATGATGTTTTATAATCTCTGAATTGACCATTCGAGTCATATGGATTTAATTATTTCTAGCCTTAGGAGAGCCTAAAAGTTTTGGTCCAATTAACTTTCATAATAATGGACAAAAACAGCTGACTTTCTTTAAAATATCTTCTTTTATGTTCTACAGAAGAAAGAGAGCCATACAAATTTGAAATGACATGAGGTTGAATAAATGGTGAACCTGCAGTTTTTTTGATTTGTCCCATTAATTTTTTTTCTACAAGTGGTTCATCTCCTCCTACTGTAACGTCCTATTGTCAGTGTTTCCCACACATAGACTTTACCTGGGCGGGCCACCCAGGTATATTAACGGCCGCCCAAGTATATTTGGTGACACATTTTTGTTTTTATTACTATTATTATCTCTTACACTTTTTTTTTTATCCGCCCGAGATAATGAAACCATCCGCGATCGATTAACTAGTTGAAAATCTCCCCTCGCCCGATGCGTTTCGCACTGCTCGTTCTGTGAGCTCAAGAACTGTCGACACTCCCACAGACAATCTCTCTCTCTTTATTTGTATGTGGCGGGCCGCAACAATATCCACCACCCGCTGCCATCAGCTCCCGCATCTCACACACAAGAGCGCGACTTTAGCACAATATTTAGCAACTTTTAGACCCTTTTGGTGGCTTTTTTCCCACAACAGGTACATACTAACAAACCTAGCGACTTTTTTGAAAAAACCTTAGCTATCGTTCATTTGGAAGATGTCTCCAGTACTGTCCCGCGAGCACGAGGTCTGACTCTCCCGGCGCAGTGTCGCCTCTCTCTGCGTCTATTCTGTGCAGTGAGCAACAGAAGCAGAGCATTCTATTGGCCGTAACGCAGCAAAATCATCAGTAAATCATTTACAAAACAGCGTTTCCAAGCACCTGTCGCTCACTGACTGTTTGCGCTGAATGAGACAAAACATTAATACAGCCCAAACCACCGCATATAGTCACTTTTTAGTGTAAGTTAGATGTATATTGATTTTATCAGACGATGTTGCCATTATAAATCAGGATTTAAGGAGTATAGTGAGAGTGATTCCTGGTTAACATGTAAAATTAATGGGTCCTGTTTACTATTTATACTTGTTTTATGTATGACAACAGAAAATATAATGTGAACAGCTTTATTGGGCATTCATTTGTATTACAGTATGTGACATTTAGAACAGATCTTAAGTGCCAAAATTCGTCTGAATGCAAACTTGACGCAATGACGTCATGAATATGCAAATTAATATGTGACGTCACCTGCCGCCACAAGTCCCACAAAATCCTGTGGGAAACACTGCTATTGTAATTTTGGAACACAAGAAGAAGTTGCTGGCCAGGCCATACCTGAAATTTGGGAATCGTCTTTTGGTTTTTCGTGTTGGTGAACCATCACTCTCTTCATCTGAAAAACAAAAAAACAATTCAATATCTTTTACATTTCCTCATAGTCTTCAGACTGATATTGAAGAGCCTAAGCAGATAACCAGTGGAAGCAGGAGATATAAATAAAAAGTACTCTAAGAAATCAGTTGTACCTCGCTCGCTCGCTCTGCTTTTGCTGCGCTCCTTGCCTTTGCTCCTCCTGTTTCTCAGGTTGAGGAACATATTAGAGGAGGACTGTGAGGAGGATGGGGACTGGGGAGTGGAGGAGTCTTTAGGTGGAGACAAGCTGGCTTGTGTGCTGCTGCTTCCTTGGGGTGTTTGGCTCTGCATAAATACATCACCTCTGCCTTCACTTCTTGGTTCATGTGTTTGGTCTTGACCAAACTGTAGAGATGGAACAGGTATGGCTAGGCTCTCGAGATAAGACCGCCTTCTTTCACTGTTTGTTCTTTCCTGTTTGTTGTCTTGTATGCACACAGATTCCTAAAAACGAGATAAAATTAAACTATGATTTCTTCAATTCAAATTGTTAATCAAAACATACAGGATAAAGGTAATATATTAAACAGATGCTGTGTGTAAATACAATGATCCCCCTGTAAATTAGAACAACTAACGTCACTTACAGAAACTTACGTTAGTGTAGCATTCAATCATACACCCAGTGGAGACTCATCACAAAAGACCCATAAGAACAGTAGAGTGAAATATAAATATAAAACTTGATCCAATTTTCAAAGTGTTAATATAGGCTTTTCTCAACACATCAATGAAATTAATGAAAATCCAACAACTTAACAGAGTAATATGATTTAGCAAATTTTGATGAAAACAAAAGTTTGTTTGGGCCTCTTCATATTTTCCTTCTGTAAAATAATAAACTATTTCAAAATATTATGCGCTATGTTTGTCGGTAGGGGACAATCTTAAAATGTCAAACTTGTTACCATAATTATGTGAGGTACATAACTGAAAAATGTTTTTTTAAAAATCTGCATTAAATTCTCTAAATTCTCCTTTTAAGAAGCTGTTTGTAGTCAAACTGGAAAAACTTTTGTTTTGTATAATAAACCAGAAGCAAAAAAAACACACAAAAAAACAAAACTGGGACAGATCACACTGTTGTTTTGCCCAAAACAAAAAGTCTGATGCATCAGCATATCAAGAAAGTGTGAGACTTTCTGAGTGAGACTATACTAATAGCAAGAAAGAGGCAGAGATTCTTCAGGAGCGCCTAGTTTAAACTGACAATGTCCTACAGTGAAACTCTGTGAGGTATTTTTGAATGTTTGTGGTTCAACACACCTGTGATTGGCTTGGTGCCTGTGAGCCTTTTGCTGACTCTCTGAGTTTACTTCGGGAGGGCCGCTTGCGCTGAGATCCTTGTGCCAGCTTGGCTTTGGCTCTGTATACACTGCAGTCCAGGCGAGCCGTCTGAGGAACGTCTCCCCAGTCTGCATCTGAGGACAAACAGACATACACCAACATCTCAAAACCAGAAGAACCTACTTTAACAGATTAAACTGTTTCTGAACAAAATAATTAATAAAAGGTGTTACAATATGTCCAAATAAACTAGGGTAAGATATTACAGCTAGTCCTATATATTTGACCAGCTTTTATACAGAATAAATGATTGGCCGAGCTCTTCTGTACCAGAGTGAAGGTCATCTGTAGATAGTCCATTTCTTTCAGAGGAACCGGAGGTTGGACTGCTAGGTTGACTCTCTCCTGCAGGGCTGCAAGACTCTTCTGGCTGGTCTGATCCAGTACGGCCCTCCAGACAAGCTATCTGAGAAATGCAGAGAGGTATTATGTGCATATAAAGTCACAAGACTCTATCCTGTTATATTTGTTTCTTTTTTTTTTTTGTTATCAACATTTATTTATTTTTCATACATAACATAACATCCAAAAAATAACAAAACAAACCAACAGACACATACTCAATATCTCAAAGTCCAGTCAAAAGGGAGGGAGAGAGGGAAGGACAAGAAAAACACAAAAGTCACTCCTTTATACAGTCACGTATATCAAAGAAAAAGCACTGCCAAGCATCAATTGGTAGAAGGCTTGGCCCCATTGATTCGTGCTGTTGTACATTCATAAGTCACTATTTGCAGGAGGCTATGGATCCAATATGTTTTTCCACACATGTGCGGTGTAAACCAGTTCTGTATTATTGTCTTCTTCGCAGCTGTAAAACCAGCAAACAACATTCTCTTTTGCATTGAACTTATACAGAGACCAGAATCATCATTAAGAAGACACAAACTTGGGTTAACAGACCAATCAATTTGCAGTAAGGATGACAAAACCAGGTTTACATGTGTCCATAGACCAATAACGATAGGACACTCCCAAAACATATGAAGAAAAGTACCTGATGATGTAGTATTACATATATGGCAGTTGAAATTTGGTTGTAGTTTAATTTTAAATCGTTTGTAAGGAGTTATGTATGCTCTATGAATGTCTTTGAAGTGAATAAGACGATGAGCCAAATTTTTAGATGTTAAGCTGAGATTAGACCACACCCTCTCCCAGTCGACAGATAAATTAAGGTCAGATAATTCCCTATTCTAAATAGTTTTAATAGAAAGAGGTTTTGTAATGCAATCAATAATCTTATTATATATTAAGGAAACAGATGGCCGACCAGCAGATGGTGCAATCCAGTCCCGCATAGGATGAGAGGAAATGGGAGAAGACCAAGGAACGCCATACGCTTTGAGAGCAGAACGCAATTGAAGAAAGACAAAATATGCGGATGCTGGTAGACAAAATTTGGTTCTTAATGTCTGAAATGAACATAGGCCCTGGTTATCATATATATCACCGCACGTGTTTACACCTAACGAAGACCAAGAGGGTTGGACAAATGGACGATTTCCGCATACAAGATTAAAATTGTGCCATAAAGGTGTACTGTTACAAAATTTGAAGGGTCCTCCTATTCGACGTTCAACCGTTTTCCAGATTTTAATAGAGTTGGCCACAACCGGAGCAAATTTATAATTATCCCCGAGTCTATTTGGTTTAACCTTGTCAGCTTCAATCACTCTCCATGAAACTGTAGATTGAGGATCAACCCAATTATGAAGAGCCTTAAGCTGGAACGGCCAATAATACAATTCAAAATTTGGTACAGCCAGTCCTCCTGCGCTATTAGGATGTTGTAATGTGGTAAGTTTAATTCTGGGACATTTATCATTCCAGATAAATTTAGAAATTATGGAGTTGATCTCCTTAAAGTAACCTGGAGGGGGAGAAAGTGGTAGCATAGAGAAAAAAAAATTAAGTTGAGGTAACAAATTCATCTTAATAGTGGAGATTCTTCCTTGAAGAGAGACTTTAAGATTCTTCCATCTTTGTATGTCATTTTTGACCTTAACTAAAATGATAGATGAAAGATAAGATGAAAGATTCCTTAATAGGGATAAATGAGGGAATAGAAGAATTAACTTTAACATTGTTAATTGGCATTAAAGCAGATTTGCTCCAATTTATTTTATATCCTGATAAGCTACTAAAATTATCAAATTCCTTAATTATACTAGAGACTGAAACATCAAAGTGGTCTAAATATAGAATAATATCATCAGCGTTATAACGAAATACTATGATTATGATCATGAATCTTAATCGATACTTCAGATTTCCTGATGGCTTGTGCTAAGGGTTCAAGAGATAGACAAAACAATAAGGGGGAAAGCGGACATCCCTGCCTCGTTCCCCGCTGCAAAGGGAACGGGGGGGAAATAATATTACCAGTTATGACTGATGCTGCAGGTGAGTGGTATAATGTCTTAATCATAGAAATGAAGTGTTCACCGAAGGCGAAACATTGCAGAACTGCCCACATATAATTCCACTCTAGCCTGTCAAAGGCTTTTTCTGCATCAAGTGAAAAGACCGCACAAGGGGTTGGGTGGGAGTCCGCAAAGTCAAGAATATGAAGGAGTCGACGCATATTGTCAGATGCATTGCGCCCCTTGATGAAACCAGTTTGGTCCTCCTTGATCAAACTATGAATAACCTTCTCCATACGAGAAGCAAAAACTTTAGCATAGATTTTTAGATCACATGCGATAAGCGAAATCGGTCTGTAGCTGGAACAATCTAATGGATCTTTCCCTTTTTTAAGAAGTAATGAAATCAGTGATGTTTTTTGATCTCTATGAAATACCCCATGTTCAATTGCAAAATTAAATGAGTTAAGCAGAAGTATCCCTACCAAATCCCAAATTTCTAAATATAATTCAGGGGGGAGACCATCTAGACCCGGCGATTTGCCCTTTTGAAGGCTTTTTAGAGAGCGAAGTGGAGTTCCTCCATACTTAATGGGGCCTCCAAAGATTCTTTATCTATCTATGAGATCCGAGGCAGTTCCAATTTATCTAAATACTGCTTACAAATTGGTTCATCAAAATCTGTTTCGGCTTTATACAGATTTGTGTAAAAACCTTTAAATATGTCATTAATTGCCACAGGGTTCATGGTGACCTGATCATCCGATGATTTTATTGTGCTAATATATGCCTTAGACTCACATTCTTTCAACCTAAGGGCCAATAAATGACTAGGTCTCTCTGATTCGAAATAATATTTTTGCCTAGTCCTATGTAAAATAAATTCCGCCTTTGAGTGTGAAAGTAAATCATATTCTTCTTTTAAAAAGGACAACTGTGTAGCCTGTTGCTCAGTAAAATGTTGTTTTTGTAGGTTTTGCAATGATTGGATTTCATTTTCTAATTGTGTAAACTGGTGAGTTTTCGCTTTGGCAAGAGTAGAAGAGAAAGATATACAGAAACCTCGTTTAGCACACTTAGTCGTTTCCCACAGTATTTGAGGATCCACATCAGAGGATCTGTACCATCTGCGACAGCTGAGGAAATTCAGGGTCTCACCAGCAATCCTGAAAACTTTCTATTCAGGGGCCATAGAAAGTGTATTGACTCAGTGCATCTCAGTGTGGTATAGTAACGCCACAAATCAGGACTGCAAAGCTCTGAGAGAGTCGTGCGCTTAGCTGAGCGCATCTCAGGGTCTGCCCTCCCCTCTCTGCAGGACATCTACCTCAAACGCTGCAAAAGCAGAGCTGCAAAAATAATCAAGGACTCAAATCACCCCGGTAACCGTCTTTTCATCACACTGCCATCTGGCAAGCGCTTCAGGAGCATGATGGCAAACCTGAGAGACTGAGGAGGAGCTTCTTCCCTCAGGCCATCAGGCTCCTAAACTCAGTCTCATAACATCTACAGGACTCAATTTAATAAACTGTAAAATCATTCATTATTCTCCATCATCCGCATTGCTGCTATGTGTACATACCCGGTACAACCTGTTTGCACATTCCTCTTGCACATCCCTGTTTATATTAATATTTATTAAATCCACAGTAGACTGTATTGCACATTTTATTTCATTGCACATTTTACTCCTTATTTTATTTTTTTCTTATTTTTTATCTTATTCTTACCTATATTTATATATATTCTCTTGTGTTATGTTTCATTTTTGTTTTTTGTTTTTTTGCACTGTCCATTGAGCGGACCTGTCCTGACCTACATTTCACTACTGATTATACCCTGTATGATTGTGCATGTGACAAATAATAAAGAACCTTGAACCTTGAGGGCATATTAATTTCAAGAAATTCCAATATATTCTTTTAGAGAAGTAATGAATGTCTGATTACTTAATAATGATATGTTAAAGCGCCATCTAGGGGACTTGGCTTTAACATCGGAAAGAGGAACACTGCACAACACAGCAGAATGATCAGATAATAAAATTGGTAATATAGAGATGGAGGAATTAGATGAAATTAAAGATGGGCTGAGAAATATGTAGTCTATCCTAGAGAAAGTCTTGTGTCTATTAGAAAAAAAGTGAAGTCCTTAGCTTTAGTATTCTGAATTCTCCAAAGATCGATTAAGTTGAGCTCAGTGATAAATTTATTCAGTAATTTAGAGGATGGATTGGCTGTTGTATCAGATTGAGATTTATCTAAAGCAGGATTTATGACAGCATTAAAATCACCACCCACCACTAGAGGGCAATCAATCTCCTCAAGTAGAGTTTTGGATATCTGTGTAAGGAATGCACTGTCTGTCTCATTCGGACCATAAATAAGAGACCAATGCTAACCTATTATTATATATTTTGCATCGGATAAAAACAAATCTACCCTTCTCATCACTACCAAGGTGTTCAATTGTTAAATTTAACTTCCGGTTAACAAGGATAAGCATCCCCTTAGTTTTATTAAGAGTGCAGGAAAAAGCTGCTAATTTATAATACTTATTCTGGAAACGTGCCACGTCAGATTGTTTTAAATGCGTCTCTTGTATTAGGGCACAGGAAATAGATTTACGGTGTAAATATTCTAACACACGGGTTCGTTTAACAGCAGAATTTAAACCATTCACATTCAGTGATAAAATATTTAGAGTATGCATTGAATATTCATAATCCCAAGATTGTATGCAATAAATGAAAAAAAGCAGAAGCACTTCCATTCTGTAAGTAACATGTAAATGCTGATGTGCATTTTAGATACCAAATCTCCTATGTGAAAAATCATTTTAGAAATAGGGTAAAATAAATAAAAGTATAAATGTCTGTTGTAAAAAATAAAAACAACACAAAAAAACATGAACAACCGACAACCATAAACAAGAAACAACTCAGACCGCACATTACCGAGAACGAAGGTCTGATTGAGCAACAAAAAATAGTGATGGTTCGTGACCGATCCACTCCAACGCAAGACATGTCCCCCGAAAGGCTCACACAGCCAACATTTTTTTTTTTTTAATTAAACCTACTCTCCATTAGTCCCATCCAAAAAAGAAAAGAGGGGTGTTAGTCTTACCAGCAAAGAGATCGTTGTACCGGATAGATAGGGACAATATCCCAGTAGGAGAGAGGAGAGAAGAAAAAGCAAAAGACAGGTTCAAGCATCCATGTCCATCCTGCCATCATCCCTTCCTGGGCAGCTAGAACTGCCTCCATCCCGGCCATCAAGCCCCTCCCGCAGAGCCGCGGCATATGTCTTCTGCTGAGACAGGGAGCTGATAAAATCCTCTGCTTTCTGTGGAGAGTCAAAACTTTTCTGCTCCCCTTTGTGTTGTAGTTTAATTACCGCCGGATAGATGAGGAAGGGCTGGAGACCAAGCGCTGTCATCTTCTTCAAAACCGGATTAAATGCCTTCCTCCTGATCGTTGTGGCTGGACTAAAGTCAGGAAAAAAATAGTAGTGTGACATTGTCCTGTGCGCATTTCACCGGATAAGCCTGCCGAGCACCTTTCAGGATCTCTGATCTGTCATGCCATCTTAGTACACGGAAGATGAGAGTGCGTGGCTGATCGGAGCCCCTCCCTCCATCATACACGCAATGCGCCCGTTCAATCTCAATGTCACGGCCTTTCAACGATGGAATCCACTTGGAAAGATTAACTCTGAGGAAACCAGCCACGTTGGAGCCCTCCGCCCCCTCTGGCAGCCCCACCAGCCGAATGTTATTCCTCCTGCTCCTATCCTCCATATCTGTCATCTTCTCGGTGAGTCGCTCCAGCTGATTTCTTAAATCTGTGACTGCCCTCCTATCCTCACGCGCAGCTGCTTGAACGGAATCAACCCGGTCACGTGTCTGCTTCGCCGCGGTAGCTATCGCCTCAAGCTCCTCTCTTAGCTCTTTAACAGACTTGTTGGTCGCTTGTATGTCCTCACGCAGTTCACCGCATCTCTTACTGCCGAAGCCATAACCCAATTCAAAGTGCTTTGCTGTTCTTTAAGTGCTAGCTTAACGTCGTTAGCAATAGCATCGTCGAGGTCCTCTCTGGAGATGGTGGAATCCTTGAATTATTTCTTCATTGGCGACCGCTCAATCTCTCTTTTCCGGTCACCTTTGTCTGCTGAAGCACTCATGATGGGTCCAATGCAGAGTGGTTTAAAATTTACTGACAGGATTACACGATATGGTCAAAGTGAGCAGAGCGAAAGACTAAGCTTGCATCGCCGTCGAAGGGTCACGTGATCCCCCCGTTATATTTGTTTCTATGATGACTAAATGTTATGTATTTGGCAGATTTTTCTGCTATGATTTCGCATGAATAACTAATATATATGTTCAATTAATCTGTTTAATAGCTTAATCATTACGTGCAACACCAACTCTAACAGCCGCAACCAACCCTATACATAAAGGCCGCAACAAATGAAAAATAAAGAAGAATGTTTAGAGTGAAAATTCAGTGTGATATACAGGTGCATCTCAATAAATTAGAATGTTGTGGAAAAGTTCATTTATTTCAGTAATTCAACTCAAATTGTGAAACTCGTGTATTAAATAAATGTAATGCACACAGACTGAAGTAGTTTAAGTCTTTGGTTCTTTTGATTGTGATGATTTAGGCTCACATTTAACAAAAACCCACCAATTCACAATCTCAACAAATTAGAATACTTCATAAGACCAATAAAAAAAACATTTTTAGTGAATTGTTGGCCTTCTGGAAAGTATGTTAATTTACTGTATATGTACTCAATACTTGGTAGGGGCTCCTTTTGCTTTAATTACTGCCTCAATTCGGCGTGGCATGGAGGTAATCAGTTTGTGGCACTGCTGAGGTGGTATGGAAGCCCAGGTTTCTTTGACAGTGGCCTTCAGGTCATCTGCATTGTTGGGTCTGGTGTCTCTCATCTTCCTCTTGACAATACCGCATAGATTCTCTATGGGGTTCAGGTCAGGCGAGTTTGCTGGCCAATCAAGCACAGTAACACCATGGTCATTGAACCAGCTTTTGGTACCTTTGGCAGTGTGGGCAGGTGCCAAGTCCTGCTGGAAGATGAAATCAGCATCTCCATAAAGCTTGTCAGCAGAAGGAAGCATGAAGTGCTCTAAAATTTCCTGGTAGATGGCTGCGTTGACTGTGGACTTCAGAAAACACAGTGTGCCAACACCAGCAGATGACATGGCAGCCCAAATCATCACTGACTGTGGAAACTTCACACTGGACTTCAAGCAACATGGATTCTGTGCCTCTCCGCTCTTCCTCCAGACTCTGGGACCTTGATTTCCAAATGAAATGCAAAATTTACTTTCATCTGAAAAGAGGACTTTGGACCACTGAGCAACAGTCCAGTTCTTTTTCTCCACAGCCCAGGTAAGATGCTTCTGATGTGGTCTCTGGTTCAGAAGTGGCTTGGTAGCCCTTTTCCTGAAGATGTTTGAGCGTGGTGACTCTTGATGCACTGACTCCAGCTTCAGTCCACTCCTTGTGAAGCTCTCCCAAGTGTTTGACTGAGCTTTGCTTGACTGTATTCTCAAGCTTGCGGTCATCCCTGTTGATTTTGCAACTTTTCCTACCCAAATTCTTCCTTCCAGTCAACTTTGCATTTAATATGCTTTGATACAGCACTCTGTAAACAGCCACACCTTTCAGTAATGACCTTCTGTGACTTACCCTCTTTGTGGAGGGTGTCAAAGTTCGTCTTCTGGATCATTGCCAAGTCAGCAGTCCTCCCCATTATTGTGGTTTCAAAGAACAAGAGATACCCAGAATTTATACTGTATGGATGGTCATTTATTGAAACTCAAATGTAAATATTCTAATATTTACTTTTTCACGACATTCTAATTCATTGAGATGCACCTGTATATGCAGCTGCTGATTTTTGCTAATGAGGTCTTCTAATATTTGCAAGTAAAGCTGCCCAACCAATAACATCAACGCTTTTGGTCATAAGACCAGAGCTGCTGCTGTATTTTGTTAAGCAAAAGTGAACTTGTCCCAATACCCACCCTTGCAGTCTCACACAACAGAAATTAAGTGCACAAGACTGTCCCAGGTCTGAAAAATGGCAAAGCTCGGCTAACACGAAATCCACACAATCTCTAATACTAGGATAGAACCAGTAAATAGCAGAGGAAGAATCCAGAATCAGCTCTCTTGCCTCTGTACTATTATATTTGGTGTTGTTGGCCAGAGGGATTACAAAAATATCAAATGCAGTTTGAAACATGTAAATGCTTTTATACTTAATTTCTGTGACAAGTGGGCGTCAGAAACTAAAAGTTGCATAGAGTTCTGTGTACTGTAGTAACCGGGGTATTTCTGCTTTTCTAAAAGTGCCACCTAATGTCTGAAAAGACAAATCACATGCGAAAATCTGACCAATTTTTTGTGCCGAACACTTCAAAATGAGAGATTAACACGAACAGGCTGCAGTTTTACCTTATGTTGTAATTGCCTCACAGTGCTCTTGTACTCTCTCTCGCTTTGCTCCAGTTTTCTCATCAGCTCCGCCTCTTTCCTTGCATATTCAGCTTTTCTACAAGTCAAGAACAGCCCCACATTAAACAAAACATGATAATTCACTTATTTTCTTTCTCTCAATTCTCCTGTCTCATGTATTTCTCTATAGAGCATTAGAATTTCTAATAATTCACCTTGATACAGCCTTTCACAAATCAGTACATTTCTAAGAACACCTGACCAAACTTCCCAGAAAGATTCTGTTATGACAACACATTACATGCTCAAACACACCTCTGTTCATGCTCCTGTAGAAGCATCATGCTCTTATTGTATTTGAGCTTCAGGGAATCATGTTGACTCTGGGCTTCATTAAAACGCTGGTTGATGGCTTTGCAGAGGGCCTGAGCATCAAGCCAGTATTTTTCCAACTTTTCAATGCGCTCCCTGCTCTCTTCCACACTCCTTTCAAGAGCTGCACCTCGAGTCTCCCAAGACTTACGTTCGGCTTCGCTCATTTGCAGCTTTAAAATTGCAAACACACAAAAGTTAAATAAATCTGCAGGTAAGACAAGTTACTAAATAAGACATGAGCATTTTATAAGCATCCTACCTTCTCTCTCAACCGATTGAGTTCTGTTACTGTGACACTGTGTTTTATCTGCAGCTATAAGAGAGAATTAAAAGTGCGAAAGAAGCATTTCACAATGAATAAGTTACAGTATGTGTAAATTCACATTATACCTCTTTGAATTTTTGTTTTAGCTCAGTAGGTTCGATATCTTCAGGTAGATCAATGCCTTGGCTCCTCAGTTGTGAAAACACTTTTTGTGCCAAGTCATCTGATGCATCCTCCGCCCCCTGCTTCTTTTCGGTCTCTTTCTGTTTATCCTGTATCAGTCATAATATGGGCCCAACAATGATTAGTGACTCATTTATTCATGACATCAAGCTTATCTTTACATGTTCAAATACCTGTTGCACAACACTCTTTTCAGCCAGTGGTTCAATTTCCTGTTGATCGTGATATTGGTCATGGATTTGAGAAATCTGTTTTTCATCCTGTAGCAGATGGTTTTGGGGTTCATGGTGATCTTCATCTCTAGGCTCCTGGTTTTCAGGGCTTGTCTCGTGTTGTAGAGTATCGCTGATCAGACGGGCCACTTCGCTCTCCACTCCTGGTTTCTCCCGGCCAATGAGAAACCTGCATTGGAGGACATAAAATTCCTTCATGCAGTTCTAGGACTATGACCGTTGCTGCTATTATACTGACTATGAGATTAGATTTGCCCTGGTGAATCATTACCAGACATTTCCTCCTTAATATGTGATGCATGTTCATAACTTTCATAATAGAGGGAAAAATCCCTTTAGAGCTACATGGAGTGAGCTGCTTTGATCAAGGACACAATGGTGTGAGCTCAAAGCTTGTTCCTGGTGGGGTTTGAACCCACAACCTTAGTGAACTTTAGCTACAACTGCACACAGGTCACTTTATGTCCAGCTTGTTAGGTTGATACTCACTTGACCAGACCTTTGGTGTTCTTCAATGTGGTAGCAGCAAAGAGTTGAGTGACACCAACCAGACTGATTCCATCTACCTCCAAAATCTGATCATTTACCCGAATTCTGTTAAGACAAAACACCAATGCTTGTTTCATTTGGAAGCAGAATAATCAGAATCTGTTACTCACATTGTTCGCTATCACACAGAGAAGGTTTCATTCTGGATTTCATAAGTCCAAGTCAAAAGACAAGTTCTTACCGTCCATCCCGGTGAGCTGCACCTCCTTCAGTGATGGTCTTCACAAAAATTCCCAGCTTCTCCAGTCCTTGATCTGCCCCAACTCCCATACCAATTATACTGATTCCCAGGCCATCATTTCCTACACAACAAAACAGGCATCTCAAATACAGTACTTCTACAGTTAATTTACTTTCCCAGGAATTTCTTACCAGGGGAAATAAATGTTGTGATAAAAGTTTAAAAGAAACCTTTCTGAATATCTATAGGTAAAACATCCATCTTTTCCACCCTCTTTTCCAGCTCGTACTCAGCAGATGCAGACACTGGGTCCACATCATCATTTCTGCGATCATAATCTTCATTAGAGAATGTAAAGTACACCTGGAGAAGAGGAAATACATTAAATAACACACCTGTGCACACCCACACAAAGGCCATCACCTTGCATAGCTGAATCTGTGATTTATTGATTTCACAATTAATGTTGATGTAAAATAATGTTCTGATAAGAAAGTCCACCCAGATCATTTCTGAAAAAATGAGTCATTCAGACTCATTCAAATCTTCCCGTTTATGACTGCCCACATTTACATGTTAATACCCACTTAGTATTTAGCAACTTGACCCATCCTGATGAATAAGGACTCAGGCATTTAAGCTCAAAACACACATTAAAACATCATAAAAGCTGTCTATATGACTTCCAACTGTATTCCAAGTCTTCTGAAGAGATCAAATTTCTTTGTGTGAGGAATAGACTGAAATTTAAGTTATTACTCGCTGATTATTTTTTCAGTGAGCTGTTAACAGCTAAGAATGGATTATTCATTCATTAATCTGAACTCAAGAAATGGGGCTGACTAATCTGTGAACAAATCATTCAGACCAGTTTTGTGAACCAGCTAATTTATTGAAAACATCTGAGTCAAGCATCCCTTGCATCCTTTTTCAAGCTTGAAAGCGCCAGTATCTATTCTTTGAATCACAAGAAAAAAGAGTGACCAATACAATTCTTCATTCCACACATGCTACAAATAATGCTACAAAAGTGCAAAATAATTAATTTGCAGTATTAAAACGTACTTGTGAAATTTTACAGGCAAAGAAAGTCCATTGTCAATATGCATGAAGCACAGTTTTATATTGGCTAAAATGGTGAATTTGCATGTTCAAAGTTTAACCTGTCTTCTGATGCAGATACCTATTGAGATGCTGCATTACACCTGCAGAATTTCGCCATACAAAGGTAAAAGTGAGCGCACCCTAATAGCTAGCTAAATTATATGCCCACAGCATTTTGTCATTGGCTTATTTAGGCTGACACAGGCAGTTAAAAAGCAGGTCAGTCAATGGTATGCATTCCTAATACTGGCACCAGACTTGAACTGAGTAAAGCAGTAGAATTAAACAGAAGGAAAACAGGGTCTCAAAATCAATTAGACATGGCAAAGTAACAGTATTTCCTCTCTATTTGTCTTATACCATTTTATTTTTGCTTTCTCCATCCATACTTCCCCTTCATCTTTTTTTCTCCACTACAATCCCATTTTTCCTTCCCTTCCCTTCATTTATTCTCTCTCCGCTTTCTTTTGTCTAGCGACTCTAGTTGTCATGGAGTAAGCGTGCACCTCTGAACAATGTCCTTTTCTTCCCAAACATGCTCAAGCACAGTGTCTCTTTCTATCTCACTCCCTCCCTCTCTCACTCCTTTAAGCCGTGGCTTTTTAGCAAGAACACAGGACTATTTCTTCCTGGGACTGAGAGAGTCTGTCAGAGAACTATGACTTGCAATAAGGAAAAAAACAACAGATGTCACAGCGTTCAGGTTGAGCGCCAAACCTGAATCCCACAGTTGGAATAACATCATAGTGCCGAAATATTAAGATGATTAAGAATGAAATACTAAACTGTTCCAATAAAGAAATATATCCTTTGACAGCATTAACAAAACTGCATTTTGGGGTTAAAGATGTGTATTTTGAAGAATATTTTGTCTAGAAGAGAAAAAAAAACACTTTATGAGCTAATATTCAATGCCCATTGTCTTACCAAAGTTCAAAAGATGTCCAACACAAACATCTGTTGAAAGGAAATCCTCATTTACAACCTATACGAGACAGGCAACTCACATCCTGCTGATCCTATATATGGAAAACAGGATGAGTAAACACAAGAGCTCCACAAATACAGAAACAGGCGCATCCTGAGGGTTGAGGAAACAAAAATGTAGAAACTAAACATGTAGGAATACTATAATATGTTTACAAAGGGAGACCCAAGCTTCCTGATTTAGAGAGAAAATGCATCATAGTGTAAGAAAAATGTTAGTTACCACCCGCTCATCCCACTTCTATAAATACACAGCAAACAAACTGACACTGACCTACTCTACACGCTCGAGGAGGACACACCAAGGAGGAAGGGATGTTGGGGAGAGTGACACATTAAACACTGAGCTATGGTATTCTGATTTGGTATGTTTTCTGACCTAGACTATAAATCCATGGCGTCTTCAGTCTGCCAGGCTCTGAAGGAATACATGACCTGGTTTCCAAACTTAAGAGATCTTTTAAGAGTGCTGAGAACAACTGCAAGGTCCACAGGGAATGAAACACCCTTACACACAAACACATACAGCCTCTAGTTATTGACTGGTTTTGGGCAGTTAAAACGGTGGACTTTTGCCACCTACTGTAACACACTTAATTTATCTTGCTTTATTTCCTTTGATCAATTTTAGTATATTAGATTTATACTCTGATTAATATGCAAAGGCAAGAGCTTCCACAGCACTGAATTGATACAGTCAAATGATGAGATAATTTATATTCATATCCAATCACACAGACAAAGACCGAACACCTTCCCTTCCCTTAACAGGATCCTTTTAAAACACTTCACGTTCAAGAGGTCCCAAAGTCAGACACATGAATGACAGCACAATGCACTTTCTGTTTGATGCAACCCAGTGCCTGGTCTCTGACAGATGAAGTAAGATCAATGAGTTGTGTGTTTTGCTTTGATCTGTTATGACTAAAATTTGAAAATCTGTACTGACTAGCATTACTCTCCTGTAGCCAAAGACAAGTAAAATTACCAATCACAGTTTGTTATGTATTTATGTGCTTTTTGGGGCAGATTTATGTTAACAAATACACACGAGAAAACACTAATAACTCAAATAAATAATTAAATAAATTAGAAGAACAAGAAATTAGAAATTAAGAATTTAATTTAGAAATTAAATCACTTTGTGTTTAAGACTTACACAAAAATGTCTCTCCAAAAGTTTCTCTAAAAAAAATATTCACAGACATATACAAATACTAATGTTGATATCGGGTTTACTTACTATCAAGTTAAAAAAAGGTGCAAAATAAATTTATCACAATTAAATAAGTATTAAAAATATATCTGCAAATGGCATAAGAAAACCTGTTTTCCCTTTGAATAAATGAATGAATGAATGAATGAATGAATGAAGCATTTGCATAGTGTTTTTAGATACTAATATATACTCAAAGCGCTTTACAATGGGATCAGGGGTCTCTCCTCAGCCACCAGCATCCTAGATGATGTGACGGTAGTCAATATTCTCTAACAGCTATAGGTGGAGAGAAGAAAGTAAAGTGATGGGAGTCAATTCAACAGGCAAAACTGATAAGGGCCAAGGAGTCAATTTGGCAAGGACACCAGAGTTCCATTGATATACTTTACGAGAAGTTATTTATTTTCTTACTCTACTGGCTGCTATTTTTCCTCATTTTAAGCATAAACATTGCCACATTTTTTTTTTTTTTAAAGAAGATTTATCTCACATTATTTGGGTTTTCAAGCAAACGTCTCTTGATTTACGAATGTTTAGTTATTTGTACTGGAAAACAAGACAAAAAACACTGATGTGCCAGAGAGTTTATGCCACTAACCTGGTAAACTTGGGCAAATCCAGTGATTAGTTCATTAGTTCTTAAAAGCGGCCGGTCATTGTATCAAGCAATGAATTGGGTTAGAAACCCAATTTTTGTATAGTGTTTGAGTGCAGTGTGCATCTGATAGTGTCAGTGGGTCTGTGATCTGCATTCTGAGACTGAACTCAATATTACAATTAGTTGTATGCTAACCGATTAAACTGATGCAACAGTCAGTTTCTATAAACAGTTTTAGTGAGACTTGAGTGATCACTTTAACATAAATTTTGTATTTCAGAAAATCTTTTTTATCTGTTACATGAAATTTCAATGTGTGAGAGTCATATCAGCTGAGACCAGAGGTAAAGCCCTAAGATATGGCACTAAATGACATTTCTCTGTAAACAAAACAAAACAAAAAAAAAACCTGTCAGAACATGAGACATAGGATATTACATGCCTGAAGTAATGCAAGCTCAGACAGCACCTTGGTTGAGAGCCGTTATCTTAAATGTTCTGGGTAGAAGGTTTTTTACACTGTAGCAGGAACCCTGACGAAGTCACAATTCGTAAGAATCAATAAAAAAGTGAAACAAGTCTCGGGTAAGTATAATGTTTTCCTCGCACTAAAAGAAAAGTTTGTTTGTGTTTCGGGGCAAAAAAAAATATACAGGACATGGGTGCCAAATACCTTAAAGCAAGTAGGATCTTGTCATATAAACCTGAATAATAGCTGCGATAGTACATGAAAGTAAGAGCTGAGGTGCTGACCGAATTGAGCCACGGGCATCTGCTAAAGGTGCAAACACAGATTTGGGTCACTGCCGGCAGGCTAATTCCTTCAGGTTCTAACGAAAACCTTCTAAACCACTTCAGAGGGACCAACAAATAAATGCTAAAGCTGAATAAAAAATACACTGAGGTACAAAATATAAATACAGAGTTTCTTCTAAATATAAAGTAATTTTGGGTGAGACATACCTTGATTGGTGCTGTAGAGAACTTGATCTTTCTCTTTGGAGTGAGGTCTTCCTCATCAGAGAGTCCTGGAAGTTCCTCAGATTCCTGGAATTCCTCCTTCGCTTGACATTCCAAATCGGTTCTGTTGTCCTTGTCATCCACAAAGGCAGCATTCTCAATTCCACAAATTAAAGATCTCTTCCTCACTGATCCCTGATCATCTTGCTGACGCCTCTCTTTTCCTGTTAAGACATCTTCCATCTCTCGTTCATCATCGTCCTCCTCTAAAGCTTCAACAGCTTCATCTACTCTCTCATCCTCTTCCTCGTCCTCTCCTTCTCTCTGTTCATCCTGCTGTTCCTTATCTTCAACATTGCTAGCTCTCTGCTCACTCGCCCTCATAACAATCTCCAGTACTGCCTCCCCTTCAGTTCGGTCTGTCCTTAGTTCTACTTCCTCGTTGTCTTTTTTCTCCTCCTCCTCGTCTTCCTTATCCATTATGTTCTCCTCAAGAAACTTTCCCTCCCCTCTATGGTCTTCCTCTCTTCCAGTCTGTACAGTTTCCTCACACGCCCTCCATTCCTCCTCATGTTCCCTAATGCTCTGTTTTGATTCCTTCCCAAGGAATGTTAATTGGAGCTCCTCGCCGCTGGTCAACACCCTCTCAGAAGTGCAATTTGGGGATTGGTTCTCCTTTCCAGCCTCTTCAAAAACATCATCCTCAACATGTTCCTCCTCATTGCCCTCGCTTTCAGATGATTCGGTCTTCACCACCACCAGCTCAGCTCTGACCGTGGACAAACCAGGAACCTTCTCCGTGTTCTTGCCTTCACCTTTCTGCTCTTGATGTGCAGGATCCTCAGCTACAGATGCTTGACTACTCCTTGCAGACAAGTGGTGGATCTTTTCGCTTGTATACACAAGAGTGGGTTCTGTATCTTCTGAGGACTTAATATGTTCTTCAGCTGTGGAACTAGTGTTATGTAATGTCTTCTCCGTACAGACTCCATTCAAAGGGGTACTGTGAGAATCTGAACCATTTAACTTGGGCAAACATGTTTCAGCAGGAGAATCAGCCCATAGTGAATAAGAGGTAGGGGAACTACAGCTGTCTGGTGATGAAGGGGGATCCGAATGGTCGCTAGCAGCAGAGGGTGACTGGGAATGACTAATGGGACTATGGGATTCTGTGGAAGGAGCAGCTGACAGAGACTCACTATCACTGTCCAACATAAAACTCTCCAGACGTCTGGATATTGGCCCGGCATTCATTGACACATTCAGCTTATGTGGTGGTGTCTCATTTTCACTTCTTCCCTTTTCCTTGTCCTCCCTTTCTTTTCCCTGTTTCTCTAGCTCTTTAGGTTTGTCATTTCCCTCTCCAGTAACTGACACTTTCCTGTCTTGTCTCTCCACTGGCTGAGGCCAGATAACTTTTGGAGAGCCAGATCTCTCTGTTGGAGACTGCTCTTTAAGGCCACTCTCAAACAGCTTCCTGGTTATTGAGAACTTCTCAGCCAGTGCTGCCTTGTCAATGGAAACATCCTCTGTTTTCCGTGCCTCAAAGGAGGCTGAATCTAGACTGCTAACACTACTCAGACTGGACCTGTAAGGGGTGGAATCCAGTGGAAATTTGGGTGACGTGGGTTTGCTGATATTGGGACTGTCTTGACTCTGTTTTCCATCCATTTGCAAGAATATATTTTTTATTTTGCTCACTTTGTTGCCCGACGGTCTGCCTCGGGAGTCACTGCCTCCGTTGGAGAAGGGTGAAGTCGAGCTGATTGATGCGCTCCCATCAAATGAGCATTTGATGGAATGGAAGTCTGATTTATAAGCATTCCTGTGTGGAGATGCACTTCTCAGTGCCCGTTCACTTTTGTTTTCACTTTTAATCATGATCACAGATGAAAAGAAGAGAATTGAAGGTCTCAGTAAGTAAAACAGATAAATCTGGGACTAATAAAGCAGCGTATATCCAGGAGCATGGTATGTCCTCATTCACACAGGCTGAGATTTCAGATACAGACGGTGCCGAGTGACTGACGGAGTGCCAACCGCTCTTACCTACAGAAAAGAGAAATGAAGACACCTGTCAGTCTGTAATTCACAGCAACTATTTATCTGTCAACACTTTTTTGCACTGTAAATGCATACACACACACACACACACACACACACACACACACATATATATATATATATGTGTGTGTGTGTGTGTGTGTGTGTTACATTTAACTTTAAAAAAGCCAGAAACTGTAAAACATCCCATTATTAATAATCTTATAATATAATATTTTGTTATTTTGAAATGTATTGACAGCACATATGGACAATGCAAGGCCTCTCCAGCAATTTTGCCCTTTAATAACATGACAGAAAACACTGTTATCCACACAAACACCACCAGGGTAACGCCACATAACATGAACTATAATGTAAACACAATATGTAATATAACAATAAGAAATTTATAAGAAGTAATAAATAATATATTTTTTAATAAAATACAAACGTAGGTTAATGGTTCATGCAAGGAATTCTGATAATTCCCTTTTCCTCATAAATTATCAAGATATTCATACTTTTAACTAAACTTATTTTAGTGTAAATATTCGTCCATAAATTGTGCATAGCCTACTGCTTTTTATTATACAAGTACATCTTTTAAAGCAGTAATATTTGCCTTACCGTTAATCAATTGACAGGTCTATATTGTAGCATAGTCCAACATTACTTTTTAAATTTGCATTTTTTACAGGTAGCAGGTGCTCAAGTACATCCTATGACCATATTTACACCCCTTCTTTTTGACAGTCGATTTTGTCCCATTGACTGCTGTAACCGACTTCAATCCTAATGAAGCCTGACTAGTTGAAGTTTCTGTAAGGAAGTTTATCTTTCTATTTTCGGAAACAACACGACCGGATAAACGAGTTTAAACCTACCTGAACCTCATTCATTGCGACTTACGAAAGATGTGAGAAACCATGACCAAACAATTACAAACTTCTTAGACTATTCGTCGACATTCCTTTCTCCGAAGTCTACATGTCTTTCTCCCGAGTGTAACCAGCTCAACAAACCTTATCCCCACATGCGCGCTCCTCCTTCAGCGCCATTCCCGCGGCTCGCGAGTCAGGCAAGCGCGCGCACAAAGGGGCCGAGAGAGAGAGAGAGAGAGAGAGAAGAGAGAGAGAGAGAAAAGACTTGGACTACCGTGGGAAAGTCAGTAATCTCATCCATAAAGTAACAGCTAAATTCAGAGGACTAGGGGCTAATGTAGCCTATTATAGGCATTACGTAGGCCTGTTTGAATAATGACAAAAATATGCTACATTTCCCAAAATATGTGATTCGAATGTATGACAGACTCTGAAATATTATCCCCAAAGCTTTCCTGAGTGCAGAAAAATGTTTTAAAACATCTTAATCATTTGAAGGTAGAGTCTAAACACAGTTTTACTCTCTCTTTTTTTGGATCTAAAATATTAACTAGCCTATTAACTATTAATATTAAAATATTAACTAGCTATTAACTAGCCTAACTAGATAAATAAATAAGTTTGGGATCTCAAATCATCCATGCAATGAAGCAGTTACAATGTTCCATACACCAGCATTTTGGGCCACATAGATGCCATATCTGAGTTTAATCTCCCTGACAATTACAAGTAGGTCACCATCTTAGTGCTTCTGAGATGAGTCGAGTGAAGCACAGGACAAAAGAAAAGAAAAGCAGCTGAAAGTAAAGGAGCAATGCATGCAGATAAATGCCATTAACAAAACAAATCTGAGCATAATGCAAGAGAAAGGAGAACAAGGCAAAAGCACTGTTCACTACTGACACTGTAAACTGCCAATATCATAAAGATTTATGATAAACCATTTTGCTCTAGACATTTTGTCTCCTTCTGTTTGTCTTGGTGTGGACTGTGTTGTAAATTTCAGTGTAATGTGTGACCATATGAAGCCTCTAACAGATGGCATTTTGTAGCTCCATATTGAAAGTAGATTATCTCTGCTGAGCCGCTGGTCATAATGACAATCAGCATAACCGAAGCATGCAGTTCCTTTTAAAACTGATTTGTTCTGATTGTCCTTCCCTCTCTCCCTCCCTTTTGATTGGACCTTGAAATGTTGAGTATGTGTCTGTTGTTTTGTTTTGTTGTGTTCTGGATGCTATGTTGTGTTGTGTGTGAAAAAAAATAAAAATAGTTGATAACAAAAAAAAACAAAAAAAAAACTGATTGACTGATGTATAATAAAAATATTCCAGCAACTGCAGGGAGTACTTGTGTTTTTTTGCTAAGCAATATAAATCAGAATTAAATGCTCTGTGAGATTGTGCTGCAGGTCTGAATAGCTTACACTGTTTTGCCATGTTCCTCTGAAATAGCAACAACCTGCTGATCTGAGAAAGTGGCTGTTTTCTAATTAGATGTGTCACGAGGTTCATTCTTAGAGATCTCTTTTGTGCTTTCCTAACCAATTATAATCAACATCAATGAGAAAACTATCTAAGCCCACAGTTATGTAATAAAATACATTCCTTTAAAATAAAAAGGCAGAAGAAAGAGTTTTGGCAGGCATAGAAAGCAGAAACACTTACCATATCTTTGATATTCCTTTTTCAATGAAAAAAAAAAAGCTTAACATGTAAATCCAGATTTGATGAATGAAACAGCCTGTGCTGCTCAGCTGCTAGTCCTGTTTCATTATGTCATGACCTGTGTTTTGTTTCTGTTTGTGGACAGTTGTGATATGACGCATCATTGTCGAAGTCCTCTTTGCTTTGCCCGGGTTTGTTACATGGCCTGAATTTGGTGCTGTTTTCCCCAGGTGGCCTCAGGACCTAGATTTATAAAAATATCACCCAATCATAGAGGCAGCAAGGATGAGAGAATAAGAGAGAGATTCGAGAAAATTAGCTAGAAGTGGAATGCAATACAGTTCACACATTTATATAGAAATGATTAACTGTTGCACGTGTATTCACAATAAAAGAATCTTGTTTGAGGCAAATTAGAGATGATTAAACAAAAAACACTCATGCACAGAGCCATGAGTGATTCAGTTTAATTCAGGGAGACTTTATGTTTTGGCGAAAATAAGATTTAAATATTTCTGGAAAAAAAAAACACTTAAGCACTCATTAAATCATAAATTTGTTCTTTTATTTATTTATTTATTTCAACAGTGAAGTGTTGCTTATTGTACTTGTGAGCATATGTCAATGGCTGTAAGAGTTTCTCTGACCTCATTATGGATATAAATAAACCCTGGTCTTGGACTGAAATTTCACCAGGAATTCTTTTATAAACCTTCCCGGTCTAACACTAGGCTTTATCTCTGTATAGAAAACCAGCCCACACAATGAAATCTCAAAATATTTATCGAGACGATTATTTGCAATAGATATGCTATGGGGGTTTTTGTTAATGAATACATTGAGATATCATTTATAATTAACCATGGAATCTCACATTTCCATACTCTCAGCTCCATGGATCAGATATATATGAAGGACTTTATATAGCATACAGAGATGTGAGGGGTAATGGCACTACAGAGACACAGATGGTGATCTATTTACAACTCTTAATTTAGAATTTAAAGTTTACCACGTGTTTTGGACTGCTACACTTTGTTCATAATTAATCATGCACATAACACTGATAACAATGAAGACTCCTACTTAAACCTAAATTTAGTCTTTTATTTATAAAATACTTTCTTGTAGAATGATATCTTAGAACGTTTTAGAAAACTAAGACAAAATATCAGAAATGAGACCAGGGTTGATCAGCCAAAACATCAATGAGATTAGTGTGAGCTAAATGTGGGGGAAAATGTGTATATTTTATTTATACAACTGAGATACAGTTTTAGAATAGTATAACATACTGTATGTGTTTTCAAAGAGACTTAATTGTGTTGTAAAAGCTCTTTGACTCAGAAAAATACATTGGAAATCTCCATTTATATTGTAAAGTTCATCTGAGCTTATTACTTTTGACCCCTGTCCAATTTTTAAGGCCCAAGCCAGAGGTATATTCACAGATGAAGGCTTGATAAAACAGGTTTTCATCTCAAGCTGACATACAGAGCTCTTGGAAAGTTACTGGCAGGTACAGTGGGATTCCATTTGTGAATTATATTATTTACTGGCTTAGTCACCTCATGTAATAACAACTGAGAAGATGATTAAACAGGCTGTAATAATGATAACCACACCATCACCCATCAAACAATGAGTGTACCTATTTACATAGTTACCACCACAGGCTTTGGCTTATGGTTGTCTTTATTGCCATATAATTCTTGTATAGCCTAAGTATAGCTGCAAGCATGGGCAACTGTAGGCCCTAGATGGGTTCAGGCCCTTATATGAATACTGCTTTGCAACTCTTACATGACTGATTTTTTTCTAATTAAACTTAGAAGCAGAGGATTCAACTTTATTTTGTGATTTCAGCGACTCATGGAAAGACATGGTCATGTTGTCAGTTTAAATGTTCCAACATATAAAGCATTTATCAAGAGGGTTTGAGAAAGAGAATATTTCCACATAGTGCTACATTTTAAGTGATAATCAAATGATTTTAACTTATCACAAAAAATTAAATTCGTCTTTGGAATTCTCACAAAGAAAAAAAAAACACTTCTTCTTTAAAAAGTCCTAAAATAAATAAAATAAAACGTTTTGGACAGATGTAACATTTGCCATAAAGCACCTGTAATGTCAGCCATCTTCAGATTATAGGATTATGAACATTCATACAAGTGACAGAATTCAGGATCATTATATATTGGGTCTCAAGATTCTGAATATGTTTTTTTTTTTTTTACATTAAAATGAAGTTATTTCAGCTATTATATCAAGTATTGTGATATTTAGCATGATTAGCATATAGGCTATCTACTCATTAAAAAATAAACTTTTTGCATTTTTTATTAGTGCCAAAAAGTGGTGGAAATTACATCAGAACTGAAGAATTTGCAACTTGTGTAAAACAACAACAACAAAAAATAACATAAAGAATAGACTATTCTCATACAATAAATATTGAAATAATTTATGATTATTATATTTGATGATATCTATTATCATTGTCTGTAATAATTAATATTTATAATTGATTTTAATATTGAAAGACTGGAGATGGGACAAAATTAAACAATAAATTCTATACTTATAGTGATAGTTCACCCAAAAATGAAAATGCTGTCCTTATTTACTCGCTCTCAAGATGTTCCAAACCTGCATGAGGTCCTTCTGTTGAGCACAAAAGAAGATATGAACACAACAGTTGACGTCAGCCATTGACTTCCATTGATATATATTCGTATTATGGAAGTTATTGGCCACCATCAACTGTTTGGTTACCAACATTTTCATACTCGACAGAAGAAAGAATCTCATGCAGGTTTGGAGCAATTTGAGAGTGAGTAAATAAGGACAGAATTTTCATAACTGTCTCTTTAAAAGGCATTCTGAAACAAAACGTATATGATGGAGACCTGGTAAAACGTTTCTAAAACAATTTTAATATGACCTTCATGTAATAAAAAATCGAAGAAACACGGCATACAGAAGTCAAGTCAAATACTCCAGATATGGTTATTGTAGGCTTATTTCTTATTCGACAGCTCCCTCTAGTGGGAGAGACAGAACCATCAGCGGCACCAGTGCAGCAGGATCTGAAACAACAGAGTAGCGTCGCGACTCTTGCTCCTGCTGCCCTGGACGTTACAGGCGCCTCTCTCTAAGGTTGGACACCTGAAAAACACACCCTCTCTGCGTTTTGCTGTAATATTGCTCTTTAATGACTTGCCGGTAGGGCTAAGCGGTCGGATGGTTTGTTGGGTATTGCGAATGCATGATGTGCGGTGTTTGAGTTTAATTTCCAGTAAGAATATAATACAGAACATGGCGCTGATGGAACTGATAGGGTCTGTTGTGGAAACAACATTTATGTCCTTTTATTCTCCAGTGCCATCTTTGCTCTTTGGCCAGCAGACAGTCATGCTTTGCTATTCATGATGTGGCATTTATACATAATGTACATGCATGACATTATTACATAACCATGTCATATTTGTTCAGAATGATGTCAATATCGGAATGATTGTGGATTATTATTGAAATGGAGATCATATAAGAAAAAATACTGAAATAAAATATTTAGTCGTTTAATTTCGGCAATATGTCAAGTTTTACGGCAGGTGGCCCGCGCTGCTTTATTGTAACCCAGACAACTCTGTGGAAAAAAAACATGGACAGGCGTTAAAGGATACTGTGACATTAGCAGATTTATCGCCCGAATTTAAATAATTTAGACTAATAGTAGCCTACGAATTATTTAAAATATTAATGAATTTAAATGAGCGATTTTGTAATTAATATTTTATAAATTATTTTAGAGGTCATTGCTGTACTAACAATACAAACTCTCTACATTAGATTCCTTTAGATGACAAATGACTCGTTTATATTATCATCATAATCCATGATAACCTGAACAGAGATTTATTTTCTACTGTTATGATGAGGTAGCCTGAGTACATGTGTTTACTTTTAGCATGACAGTGAAATTGTATTACTTTCGTCAAAATTGATTTGACATATTGTAAATAAATTAAGAAGAACTGAAAATGTTGTAAAGTATATTGAGCTGTTGGTTGTCGCTGTTCATCTGAGCGCAATTAGACCATAAATAACTTATTTGTATGATGAATTATTTAGTCTCCTTTTTCCTGTTGCAGGCTGACTGTAACCCAACGAGAGCGCAGTGATGGGTAAGGAGAAGCTCCATATCAACATCGTGGTCATTGGCCATGTGGATTCAGGGAAGTCCACCACCACCGGACACCTCATTTACAAGTGTGGAGGCATCGACAAGAGGACCATTGAAAAGTTTGAGAAGGAAGCTGCAGAGGTATAGCAGTCCATATGCAAGACTAAACAGATTTAGCTACAATTTGTTGCAGTGTTATTATTAATGCATAGAATTATTCAAAGAGATCCACTGTATGAAAGATGACCTACTTGAGCAATATCAAACAAGCAAGAGTGCTGAGCTACTGAATATCAGCACAAATCACTGATTGTAAGTTTGCTTTATAAATGGTTCTATAAATTAAGTTAATAACATAAAGGAATTGTTCGCCCAAACATTTTCTGAGAATGTACTCACCCCCAGGCCATTCTCATTCTGATGGCACCCATTCACTGCAGGGGATCCACTGGTGAGCAGGTCATGTAATGCTAAATTTCTGAAGAAACAAACTCATCTATATATTAGATGGCCTTAGGGTGAGTAAATGTTTAGTTTTGGGTGAACTGAACAAAAGCAGATTTTTCTCTAAACAGATATGTTCTTTACCTTTCATAGATGGGAAAAGGCTCTTTTAAGTACGCTTGGGTCCTGGACAAGCTAAAAGCTGAGAGAGAGCGAGGCATCACCATTGATATCTCCCTGTGGAAGTTTGAGACCAGCAAGTACTATGTCACCATCATTGATGCTCCGGGACACAGAGACTTTATTAAGAACATGATCACTGGCACCTCACAGGTTTGTATGTAATCACATAACAACGCAAATCTGAAAGTTGCTCTTTATTCATTTAAGTATTTTCATAATCTTAAACATTTAATTTCTTTCGATACAGGCAGACTGTGCTGTGTTGATTGTGGCGGCTGGCGTTGGAGAATTTGAGGCTGGTATCTCAAAGAATGGCCAAACTCGGGAGCACGCTTTGCTGGCATACACCCTGGGTGTCAAACAACTGATCGTGGGTGTCAACAAGATGGACTCTACGGAACCCAATTACAGCCAGAAGCGCTATGAAGAGATTGTGAAGGAAGTCAGCACTTATATCAAAAAAATCGGCTACAACCCCGATACAGTGGCCTTTGTTCCAATCTCTGGATGGAATGGAGATAACATGCTGGAGGCCAGCCCAAATGTTAGTGTCATATTGACTACAGTTTTATATATTTCAGATTATTAATAGACTCAATAGTTCTAGATATTCAAAGAGCATAATTTAGCTTTTTACAAGCCAAACTATTATTCATTAATTTGATGTTATTTGTAGAGATTAAATATGTCCTTTGCATTCAGTACTGTACATATAAATGTAAATTAATGTAATTTATTCCAGTGATACAAAGCTACATTTTCAGCAGCCATTACTGCAGCCTTTAATTTCAAATGATCCTTCAGAAATCATTCTAATATGCTGATTTGCTGCTCAAGAAACATTTCTTATGATTATCAATGTTGAAAACAGCTGTGCTGTTTTATATTTTTATGTAAACTATTATAATTTTTATTATAAATTCCTTTACTGTCAAATTATTTTTTTTCTCCTTTGTAACTCCTAAGAGGCTCCAATACAAACCATTCCAAACTGTTACATGTATTGGCTATAATAATATGTTTTCTCTGTAGATGACCTGGTTCAAGGGCTGGAAGATCACTCGTAAGGATGGGAGTGTCTCTGGGACGACTCTGTTGGAGGCTCTGGATGCCATTCAGCCTCCAACCCGCCCCACTGACAAACCCCTTCGCCTCCCACTGCAGGACGTTTACAAGATTGGAGGTAAGAGGACACCCAAACTGAAAGGGTCTTAATAAGAAACCCACTTGTTTTTCATTTCTTGTAAAGATGTGTGACCTACAAATGACTTATAGTTGTCTATGGTATTTTAAGAGATAAAATAACTGAGATTGCAACTGAAATTTAGTAAGTTATATACAGTATGTAGTAAAATGTCACTCTTTTACCATTGTGCTCTTTCTGTTACTATTTAGGAATTGGTACTGTGCCTGTGGGACGGGTTGAAACGGGCATTCTGAAACCTGGCCTAGTTGTGACATTTGCCCCTGTGAACGTGACCACTGAGGTGAAATCTGTGGAGATGCATCACGAGGCTCTATCTGAAGCTCTTCCAGGTGATAATGTGGGATTTAATGTGAAGAATGTCTCAGTCAAAGATATTCGACGTGGGAATGTTGCAGGTGACAGCAAGAACGATCCTCCACAGGAGGCAGCGAGTTTCACCGCACAGGTAAAGGTCTTAATTTGGTGTTTTATAGTGTTATAAAGCCTTCTGACACAATTCATGATCTAAAATATATATTATCTGAATATAGGGTCTACACTGACATAAATGGTAACCTAAAAATGGTAACATCAAAATTATTTAACATCACTGGATCAAACTAAATACCTTATATTAGACCAACGAAACTCATTTCTATGGGTTAAATCAGGTAGAAATAACTCTTTAATAAAATAATTATACAGTGTAATATGATTTCTTTGAGACTAGTTTGACTGATTCACATTCTGCTCTGGTCAGGTGATCATTCTGAACCATCCAGGTCAGATCAGTGCTGGTTACGCCCCCGTGTTGGACTGCCACACTGCTCACATTGCCTGTAAGTTTGCCGAGTTAAAGGAAAAGATTGACCGTCGCTCTGGGAAGAAGCTGGAAGACAATCCCAAGTCCCTGAAGTCTGGGGATGCTGCTATTGTAGATATGGTACCAGGCAAACCCATGTGTGTGGAGAGTTTCTCTGAGTATCCTCCTCTTGGTAAGGGTCATATCTTAATCTGGATTTAAAGTCATGGATTCCTCTAGTATCTTTAGTATAAAACGCTTGACTTTATTAACAAATTCACTCCCGCTGTAAACATGCCTTCATTTTTCAAGTGCTTTTTACAAGAATATTTAACCATGTTTCAGTGCAGTGGACTTTCTATGGTGGGCATAAATTATAATAATTAATAATATTTGCTTAAAGTTTTATTTTTGAGCATTTCGGATTGTATTTGACTGGACAGTTTGAGGAAAAACACTAAGTGATAAGAGAGAAGTGAGGGAAAACAGGAAAAGGCTTTGAGCCAAAATGCAAACTTCTCATCCAAATAATACATAAACTGAAAATCTTAAAAGGTCTAAAACAGTGAATTTTTATGGGAGATATTTTGTCATATAAATACTAATCCATGTGGTCAGATTGTACAGTGGGAAATCTTTCGCCCTCAAGTGAAGTTTTCAACCGTCAAAAACTTGATGGTGAAAGATTTTCCACTATAGGTTTCTCAGAAACTGAACACAAAGGTTCGTATTGAAATGATTGAATTTCACCCATGAAAATTCACTGGACAGTGATAACTGTAACTGTGCCTGTAAATGTAATGTGAAAGTATACACTGTAAATGTACATAAAAAACATCAATAAGGTGTATATAAATACAATAATATGGTAGTAAATCTTAATTTAATAATGAACTTAAAATGTAACAATCAATTTTATGCCAGGGTGTTTCTTGGTCTCTCTCTGTCCACCATCTCTGTTTCTGGACTCACAAAGATTAAAGACACTTTATTTATAATAATAACTAACTTTATTTTTCGGATGATCTTGATTTCCCAGGTCGCTTTGCAGTGCGCGACATGCGTCAAACTGTAGCAGTGGGTGTCATCAAGGGGGTTGAGAAGAAGACCCTGACCTCTGGGAAGGTCACTAAATCTGCCCAAAAGGCCCAGAAGAACAAATGAATGTTGTGCTGGGCTGCGAACACTCGGGTCAGCCACACCATCCCTCCTCTTCTCAACTCCACAAACAAAGCTTGGTTAATTATCACAATGCATCGCAAAAGCAGAAGAAGGAAAAGTAAAACTTATGCCTGCTTGACAAAGATTACAATAGTGATAAGTCTATTTATGTTTAATCATATGTTATGTTTGAATTTTAAGTCTTTGTTATGGTAATTGTTCTATTGTTAAATTGTTCTAAGCACTTTAAGCAGATCTGCCTCTAGTGGGAGTGTAGAGTAAGCTTTGTTTATCCTGTAGCTTGTTTGCAATATCTAAACCCTCTTGCTAACATTGCTTGTGTAACCTTGCTTGAAATAGTAGCTAACTGTTCCAGCTTCTAGTCCAATAGCTTTGAGATTTTATGTTAGTCTGTTATGTTAGTTTGATGTGTTGTGATATAGCTTTATAATTGAAGTTCAGTGTCTTTTTCTGTGTGCATGAAGCTAAAGTAGCTAGCGCACTTTACTGTCTACCCTGACAGTGCTCTGAACAAGCATGAGCCATCTTGTTTGCACTTGCACTCATGTACTTTAACGGGAATATGATTCTCCATTATCTAATGTATGTCGGTTCATAACCAGAAATAAAATACATTTGAACTGTGATGCCTGCTTCTAAATTACTAGACAAAGAAATAACAAGACATTTTCACAGACATGTTTGATGAAGCTTTTGTATTTAAATCAGACATTTGAGAGCTCTGACACCAATATTCATGCCAACAAATATTAAATTGACTAAAAACAATTAACTATACAAAAAAATTATATAATAATAAAAATATAATAATTATTAGCAATTATAATCATTTATAATAAACAATAATAAATTATTTTTGTATATATAATTATATAATATAATTATTATTTATAATATATATGGTATAAAATGTATATTTACAATAATACTTATTAGCAATTATAATAATTTATAATTACCAATAATAATAAATTATTATATATATAAAAATAAATAAATATATATATATATATATATATATATATAAGGGTTCAGATGCAAAAGCCTCTAAGTACGTCTGACATTTTTCTTTAAAATTAGCATTTCTTTCTGGCTACTATGTATAGGTTTATATGTAAGTACTGGTTCTTCTGAATGGGTTGAGGCTGGAATTTAGCACATTTGAAATGAAAGTACTTGATGAACATATACTATGTGTGGAGAGCATTCACTCAGTATCATCATCTCATTTTTGACCAAGATGGCTTTTAGAGGCTTTTGCATTGGAACTCTTCATATATATATATATATATATATATATATATGTATGTATATATATATATATATATATAAATATATATATACTGTATGTATGTATATATATATATATATATATAATTATTATTATTTATAATGTATATTGTATAATCATGTATATTTACAAAACTAATTCGATTTTAAGTTGGGCTGTGTGAAATGTGGTTGCGGTGTGATCAGAGCTAAAAAAAAAAGACAAATAATAAAAAACAGCAACTGATGTAGTACGGAAACTATGAGGTGCTCCTCTCAACATTTAATCTGCTTTATCAAAACTACAATTTTCAGCAGCATCAATTTCCTTCAACATGTCTGGCACTTTTTTTTTTTACATAAGAAAAGTAAATTACCTTTTAATACAATATGATAAATTCGGAAAGAGTGACATACTGTATTTCTACTGTCTTATGTTCTGACACTTTTTTCTATTTTTGTCATGTTGTGAATATCGGGTTGATGAGCCTTTCTGTAATGAGACAGGAGACATGCAGTGTTCATGCAGTCCAATAAATAGTTCATGCCATCTCGGATTTTGATCATTTCAGCATTTGATTATTAATCTACCACATTCTATTAGATTTTTAAAAAAAAATTACAGTACATTTGAAAAAGAACAATGCATGCAATGATATGTCATGTACGGTGGCCTATATGAAATCGTAATTGTTTCTTTCAAATAAACCAATAAACTAATAGAACATGTATAAAAATTATCTAAATTGGCGTTGCCCTCATAAAAATACAAAACAATCCAAAATAAAATAAGCTTTCATATCAAAGTTTCATTCCATCAGAGGTGGTTTCTGAGAGTTTGTAACACATTAGAGATTGAGTTATTTTAGTCGAACATGTGGAATGTTCATAGTCTCATTGCTGCCTGTATTGGGCGTATGTCCACTTGTTAGGTTGTGACTAGCACCAGCGGTATTACTTGTCCTAAGCAGCTCGGAGGAGTAAGATGGATCAATGGGGGGCTGGGAGAGAAAGTTGAACCCTTGAGTATGTGTCTTAGTTGAGATCTCAAGGTCTCTATCGCTGATTAAGAGATCAGCTTCTCCCCAGCCCCGTACTCCCATCTCAATGCCCCCAGCTGAAGAGTCCTGGCTGCTGCTAACGCTGGTGGAGAAACTGGCCTGGCTAGAATGCGTGTCCACACCGAGACCTTCCAGAACAGGCTGCATGAGGTCCTGTACAGAGAGGGACTTCCCTAGTCCTCTGTCCACGCTGCATTGGCCTTGAATCGGGGCAAGAGGAGAGACTGGAGTAAGAGGGTCCATCTCTGCATCCATGCTTATATGTCTCCTCCAAGAACTGTCCTCTTTAGCACCGGGTCTGTTTTTTTGTTGAAGCTTGCAGCTAATACTAGAGTTAAGCCCAAAGTCCATCCCGACTCCTCTGAAGCAGGATTTGGAGTAGTCGGTGGGGTCCGACCTAGAGGGTCCCATGCTGCGAACATGGCCTGCTTGTGGAGGAACATTAAAAAGTTGAAGCTTTGAAGAGGCTGGGGATGGAAGAGGTGGAGGTGGTTGACCGACACATGGAAAGTGGCCTACAGAATAGTGAAAACTGTTGGTGCTGAGGATTTGAGAAGGACTTCCTTGTGGACACTCCATGGATGGGGTTGAAGGAACCTGGAAGGTTGATGGGTTAAAAGGTGAGGCAGAGGCCGGATTGAGACCAGGAGATGATGTTGTGGAGTTGTTCTGGTTGAGGTTGAGTTCGTTGGGGGCTAATATTAGTTGGAGGGCTCTGTGGTGATTACCACAGATGGACTGGCTGACCTGGGAGGAGCAAGAGAGATCCTTACTGAGGATGGTGCTCGGATAGTCTGAAGTCTCCTCCAACCCAAAAGGAGGAAGAGGGGAGAAAGTGAGGGTAGAGGAAGAACCCTTCTGCAGAACCTGCCGGTAGATGTCCAGCAAGGAGTCCAGCTTAGCTTCAATAGACTGTACCTATAGAGACGGAACATATAAATACTGTTTGTTAGAATACGTAGGTTATGTTTAATACAGTAGTTCTTTAATAAAAACAGTTAAAGGGAAAATAAAGATCTTGATTTTTGTGTTTTTTTGCATTTTAATTTAGATTAGAATTTGCTAAGGCCCATTGGTTTAGTATTATGTTTAATATGATAATTTATAAACATTGAGACATGAGACAAAGACCTTAGAAAAACAATAAAACTTTCTGAAAAGGATATTATATTGTGTGTATTTTCCATTCAAACATGTAAAAATGTATTTAGGATACAAGCTATGAAAATAGCCTTATCGTTGGCCATTTTTATTTCAATAACGTTAAACAAATCCACCACCATCAATTTCACCCCATAATGTTATTAAACACAATTCATCTTTAGAAACATTAATGACACTCTGGTGGCAATTTACATAACTTAAAAAAAAAATTATGTCCATAGCTGGTCCATAAACTAGTGGGAGAAAGCATAGTGTGTTTTAACTGACTTTATTTTTTAAAAGTCCACAGCGCTAAAATTGCCCATAGTTGAAGAAACAAACACCTAAAAACCAGTGCAGTATTCAATGATTCAATGAAATATGAGATGAATTGATTCAGTGTGACATATGGGACATGTGAGTATGTAAAACACTGTTTAACCGAGTGTCTCTAAACTCACCTGTCTTTCTACCTTACACACCCTTCCCAGCATGCTCACGTCTTCCATAATGTCTCCGTCAGATAACAGCTTTTCTCTGACCTTCTTATCCATAGGCATCTGGCCCCTACCAAGAATCTGATCCACCCTAAAAGTGAGAGACAAAATGTTGGCAAAAAGACAGGAATGAAATGTATGAAAATAAATAAAGATTAACATGCCAATGAGCAGACAGAGAATTGAGAGAAACTATAATGACACTTTAGAAATGGCTACTATTAGCAAACCAGATTCAAGATTTCAGTTTTTCTTGTACATTGAAATGTGATGAATTCAAAATTATATAGACTTTCTTTTAATTTGTTGTTCGTTTAGACCAGTGATACTCAAATCTGGCTCGCGAGATCCACTTTCCTGCAGAGTTTAGCTCCAACCCTGATCAAACTCACCTACCTGTGATTTTCTAGTGATCCTGAAGACTCTGATTAGCATGCTCGGGTGTGTTTGATTAGGGTTAGAGCTAAACTCTGCAGGAATGTGGATCTAGCGAGTCAGATTTGAGTATCCCTGGTTTAGACTATGAAGAAAGTCAGGAACGGTGATGTTCTGTTTTGGTCACATGGTGGCACTGGTCTCACTTCATTATAAACCTGGATAATTTGACTCCATAGGCTTCAGTGATAAAATAATAATATAAAAAAGATACAGATTTAAAGTGACAAGAAGACCTGCCATGGTTATAAAGTGAAAAATGGCTTGAAAAGAGATACTTGGCATACAACTGTCTGCCTATTTTTACTTTTTATATTAGAGTACATATCAATTCCCAAGGTTTTATGAGATAGCAAAGTGTCCACTTATTACATACTTCAGAATCTCAGCATATGCGTCAATATGTCTTCCGAATATTCTAACTGATCATGAATACTGAGTAATTAGACATTCTACACATTTGACATTTTCCCCATGTAGCAAGGCACACTCTTAAAAATAAAGGAGTTGAAGGTTCTTTATGGAACCATTTAGACAAAAAAAGTTATTCTATGGCATCGTGAAGCACCTTTATTTTTAAGAGTGCAGTACACTTATTCAGAGAGTATTTTGAGTCAAAAATGTACTGTATTTAGGCATGATGAATAATCTCACATAATGATTTGCAATAATGATATATAGCTTCTCAAATAATCCACATCACATTGTCTGGCAGAACCTCAGGGCTTGACCACCACCCAGTGACCCATATATGACCAAGGAGAAGCACTGCCTCAGGGGCATCAGAACAGATGTGACATGATGACATTAATGTGGTCAACATACCAGTGTGGATATGATATAGAGGTCATGAATGTGGCTGCTAATTATCTTTAAATGTCATTGTTGTGTAAATGTTTTAGTTATATATTATGCAACATAGACTGATGTTCAAACTGATGTTGCACAAGACGAATGTGCTTGATGAATCAAATTCTTGATTGCCTGCGCCATTATTAACCTCTGTTGATTGGGCTGCATGTTTAGAAATGCTTGTTGCTGCTCTTTTTAAATATGAGCATTGAATGTAGGTGAAAGTGTTGATTTATAATGAGTATGTTGCAATGTGTTTTGATTGGCTGTGTATCAGGTATGACCTCTGTTCCTAATGTGCTGTTAGCTGTAATTTATATGTAAAGAGAGAATGCCTAGTGATTAGTACACAAACATGCTTCATTTTGCGCTCATGTGGGTGGTGCGATGCAAGTTCAAAGCCTTCCTTTTCCTATCATTTCAAGTGGGAAAAAGTACCTGCTGTACTTGTGGACCTGCTGTAAATCAGTTGTAAAAGACAATTTATGTCATTATTTAGCTCAAGAGTGTTAATCGATCAACTAAAGGCAGTTCAACAATAGGCACCAATGTTGTTATTCAGCTTGAGTCCAGTTCAAAATCAGAGTTGATATTGCAAGAAGCGATTCAGCTGTAAAGTAGCTCTACAGAAAATAATAGTGTCAAGTTTTGCTCTCATCTGATGGAGTCAGTCAGTGTGTTTGTATTGATACATTTATGAAAGCTAAGTGTCTTTCAGACCCCAACTAAGCAAACAAGAAGGTGACAGTGGCAAGAAACCCAAACTTCATCAGGTGTCACAAACGAAGACAAAAAAATTCAGGAGAAACTAGGCTCAGTCTGTGGACCAGTTCTCCTCTAGCTTATATTGCATATATATTTACACATACATTATTTACAGATTAAGCTTAAGAACAAATGATAATAGGTTTTGTAAATAAGGATTTACAAAAACTCAGCCATTCGCCATACTATGGGCATTTGTTTGTTGTGGTCATTAACAGCAAAGTGCTTTCTTACAGTCCACTTGTTTCAGTTCATCAGAAGTTTCACGTACCAAAATTTACATGTGTATGCTATAAATCAAAATTTTGAGGTTGGTAAGAAGTCTCTTCTGCTCACCAAGGCTGCATTTATTTGCTCAAAAATACAGAATAAACAGTGATATTGTAAAATATTGCTACAACAGTCTTTTTTCTCTAATTTATTCATCTTATGACAAAGCTGAATTTTCAGAAGACATTTTGTGTAAACCATCACACTTTTTTCCAGGATTCTTTGATGAATAGAAATGGAAATATTTCTACCATTATAAATGTATTTACTGTCACTTTTGACAATTTAATGCATTTTGTGGGAAAAAAAGTATATATTTTTCAAAAAAACAAACAAACAATAAAACACTTTTGCATATGGTGGAAAAACATGTTCTGACAGTAGTTGGGATGTCCTACCTGGTTTGCAGACTTTTAATTCGGCAGAGCATGTCCAGATGACCGGCTGAATATTGCTCTATTACATCCTTCACATCATATGGGCGCAGAGTTTCCTTAAACTTCTTCTTCGCCAAATGGAATTTCATGATCCTGCAAAAGCATATGCTAATGTTATTCTTCCTTTGAAGTCTTATGAAGCACAAAACTGATATGTGAGCACTGATATTTAAAGTGCGAATGTGTCTTGTTTTTTCGAGCAAAATACAGTATGAATGATAATATAAAGGACAATGAACCAACTGATGCTTTTTCAACTAGATTAATGTAACAACAACAAAAAAAAACAACCTTGACCCAATATATTACAAATCAAATTATTTGCAGTTTACATTTGAGGTTACTCAGAATAACCACAGCAATGTTTCTGAAAGGTGAACAAATGACAGCATAGACAAATCCAACACCCTGAGAAAGTCTGAGCTTGGCGTCACACACACACGACAGAGTCCAACCAGACCCCAGCTGAAAGCTACAGGGTTACCACAACATTTCGCCTACAGCCTGGAATATTCAGTGAAGCAGGACAGCCTAAAGAAGACTGAGTTCATTTTTCATTCCTCATAATAAAAGCGAAAGTGAGAGGCTGGAAAAGATGATCACATACTGTCAATCTAGCACTCAGCTTTCCACTGACCCACACATACTAGACAAAACAAAAAGAAAAGAGCGTGGTTGATGTGTGTGAAGTGTGGACAGTATGACAGTATTCTTTCGTGATGGTGAAATTAGTGAAATGAGATAATGACACTGATTCATCTCATGCTCACAGTGGCTGTGAGAATATTTAAAAAAAGACTGACAAGCAGACAGTGATGTGCATATTTTTGTGTATTTATGTTAGGCTATAGACTAGTTTAAGTAAACCTTTTGTAAACACTACAATTTGTCAAACATTGCACTCTTTGCTTGAGGCCTGTACCACAAAGCAGGTTTAAGCAGCAAGCAAGGCAATTTCGAGTTTAGTTTGGGCTAATAATGGATTTTATGTACCACACAGGTGAATAGGTAGTTAGGTTTAAAGCTTTGTTGCTTTGAAACATTGCATTATTGTATTTCAGACTGCAGTTGAGTATTTTGGTGTATTAAGCCTTATTCTGGTGAGGCAAGTCACTTATTTTGTCAGAAAAAGTGGCAAAATCAGGCAACATTAAAGTGCCCCTATTATGGATTTTTGAAAATGACCTTTCATGCAGTGTGTAACACAGCTCTAAGTGAATTAAAACATCCTGCAAAGTTTTAAATCTGAAAGTTCCCCGTGTATAAAGTTATTGTCTCTCAAAAGAAAGAGTCGACTCTGAATCATTGACGAGTCGTTTTTAAATCGAATCCCAAGCCGTTTCATTTTGACATCAACATGAAACATCAGCATACTGCCCGTCCACTTGTTGCACGCGCAGACCTGGGAAAACTTGATTTTCGCGTTGGTCTGAATAAAAATGCAAATTCATTCTTTGCCACTAGGTGCCGCTTTTGGTACGTTAAAAGCTCACAAACCCTGCTTTAAATGAAATCGACCAATCACCGCAAATTAGCATCTCGCAAAGGAGGGGTTTGGAAAAATGAATCTTTGAGCAAATCGTTTGAGAGTCGTTGAGCAAATAAGGTAAAAATAAATGCATATTATAAGAAAATGAAAGTGTTTTTTTGACCTTGCATGCATGTCAACCTGTTGTTGGGGACTCCCAAAACCAAAATATGAACCTTTCATAACCCATAATAGGGGCACTTTAAAGGAATAGTTCACTCAAAAATGAAAATGTCAACCCTGCTTAGCTTCAGTGGGCAACCAGTCTTGGGCTGCAGGGTGATATGGCTGCCGGGTAAACAAATATTTGGGTGGATTTTGATGTTAGAGGACAACAGAGAAGGGACGGTTTAACGCACGGGCCTACCGGGCAAGTGCCCAGGGCACTGGACCAGAGGGGGGCCCAGCCTAAAACCGTGCCCCCTCAGATTTTTGAGGCAAGTGGATTTTGAATGCAGCTTCCAAAAGACAGAAAATAAACGAATAATATTTTTTTATATTTGATAAACGATCACACCGGTGTGATTAGATCGTTCAGTGCGGCACATCATGCTAAATTCAAATCTGCATTCGCTCAACTTCGCTGGCTGGCACGGAGCCAGAGACAGACGCGTTTTTAGGTACAGCACTGCGCATTATAACCAATCACACATGATTCTGTTGAGTTTATGAGTACAATGGCCAATAAGAGGCATTCTGATGAGTCATCGCTGAAACAGCTGTGAGCGCTCCCTGAATGAATTCTGCTCTCTGCCGATTTCTCACATCAGAAACAACAAAGTAGGGCCTACAGATGTGCGTACGATGTAAGCAAGATATTCATGTCACAATGTAAGCAACTTCAGTGATTAATGGGAATTTTTGAGAGTGCTTGAATTCTGGCTTGACTAAAGTCAATGATAATGTTGATAATGTAAATGCTATTTTGCTCTCTTTCTGTACAATAAACGGGGCCGGATTTACCTTTTATCGTGACATAGGCAAAATGATATTTTGGGCCCCCCTTCCTTATTAATAGGCCTATATAATAGTACCACCCCAGCAAAAAAAAAAAAAAAAATCATTATCAGTGGAAACCGTTACAGTGTTTTCTATCACAAGCGCTTGCGTTCAGTTAATAAAAATTGAATGCAGAAAGACCGTTCCATTAATATCAGCGTCGTAGCCTTCAGGAGTGCATTATTTCTGTAATAATTTTAACGGCTTGGAGTCACAACCACATATCAAGACATTGTTATGATGATTTATTTCAAGACATTTGTCATGTTTCCATCCTGAAATCTCTTGTGTGTTGAACTAATTTCTTGCGCACCTCATAAACCTTCCATTGCAATTTCCAAAACGTCATTTTAGAGCTAATAACAGGGGCTTGAGCCATTGATATGCAGGCTAATGCAGCTATTAATGCAGTCTAACACACTTATTAAAGAGAGAGAGATTAAGCGCGTGTGAATACCAGCATCTGTGCATCTCTCAATGTTCAGCAGCAGCGTCTAATAACAAATCTTTAAGCTGGACTGCCTCAAGAACCTCCCTACTGAGAAATGTCATGTAGCTTTTCAACTGCGAAACTGTTTTATTGATAAATTCGCGGGGCAGCCTCAGCACTGACAACAACTTTCTTTCGGCGTCTCCGCGTGTGTGCGCGAGTGTGTGTCTGTAATGTGTGTGCATCTGTGAGATATAAAGGTCCAAAATCCATTTACTTATTGAGAATCGAGACATCTCATGATATAGTTAACATGTTTTTTTTTTTTTTTGGGGGGGGGGGGGGGGGGGGGGTGTAACTGAGGGGGGCCTTTATTCAGTCTGTGCCCAGGGCACCGCTGCGTCATAATCCGTCCCTGCAACAATAAGTAAGGATGTGTTATTATGCATTATGGACTTGTACTTTGACCAGACGCAACAGTTTAGAGTTGAAAACATCTTCATGAATTTGTTTCTTACAAGCACACAGCTTTTCACTTCACTTAACTGATGGACTGGAGTTGTGTTGATGACTTCTGTTTTACTGTGATGATTTTATCAGCTGTTTGGACATTCTGACGGCACCCATTCACTGCAGAGAATCCATTGGTGAGCCAGTGATGTTTGCTTTAAAACACTTTCGTGTGCACACACTTGTGGACTAATCACAAACTTAGGATCAAACCCTGAAAAAATTATAAAGAACACTGTGGTATGCTTAACCAGGTTATGTTTGTTTGGGTTTAAAACTAAAACCAATTATATAACCTTGAGTTTGTTCAACTTGTTTTGTGACATATTGTACAGACACCAGTTCCAACAAAGCAACACTGGCTCAACCATTTGCGTTGTTTGTGCCACAAAAAAAAAAAAAAAAAATAAAAGTGCTGAAACCTTTTATGAATTTATATCAGTTATCACTGATAGCTCATCAAATGCTGAACTTTAAATGTAATGTCTCGGAGTTCTGAAATACTACAGCATTGAGAGAAGTGAACTGAAGTGAAGAATCGCTGCTCTTACCTCACTGCTCTGATGACGGTCTTCAGCGCAGGTGGCAGGTCCTCTGCTGACATGTCACAATGACACCCTTTCTCATCAAAAGCCTCATCAACACCAACGTTAGCCTCACCTATGACACACACAATGACAATTAAAAAAAAAGTCATTAGCAATAAAGCGCATAAAGTCAGTCAGAAAGGAGAGACTATGTGAAAGCCATCACCAAATGAAAAGAATTGGGGGAAAATTGAGAGATAAGCAAGAAAAATAATAAAATCTTTCAAAAAAATCTTTGGTTCAATCTGGCAAGAGGTCTCCTATTCAAAGCAACATCTGAGACCAACATCAGAGGAAAAATACAGCAATTGCGAATGAATATAAACTAATGAAGTAGTGCAGGTCAAACTGAATTGAAACTGAACAATTGTACAGTACGTGTACTGAAATACATTTCTAAGAACAGTCCATCAGAGTGTATACAATAAAAAGTATACATTTTCACAAAATCTCTCTTCTTAAAATATATATTTATGCCTGTTTTTCTGAGCTAGCATGTCACATTACATTTCTGTGAATTTTACAACTGGACGTACTACTTTAAACAACCATCTAAATTGGTAATAGTTCATATTTTCTGTGTAAAAAAGAGGTGAATGTAGACTCAAGTGCATTTCTGCAGCTACTTTATAAAAGGTTATCTATGGCTACAGCTATGATGTAAAGCAGACTGTGGAAAGGGAAGTGGTGTGTTGGATGCACAGGATTAATCGTGCCCTATACTACTTCAAGGATCCTCACAACCTGACTAGAGAGGCTGCAATCGATCAGTCTAGTGAAAGAGGAAGATATTTACAGCCATGGGGCATCAGTGAGGAAGGAATACACGCTTCTGGCTAAAATCAGAAGGTTTTCAGTTAGTGCTTTGAGGCAAAAGGATTCTTGACTGTAGAGTTATGCTACTTCTTGAAAAGTTCAATTATTTATAAGATTCCCATAAGTTACCACACTCACTAGCTGCTCACGGGGCCCTAACAAGGCCCCCAAAATTCAGCGATGCAACACTCTTTAAATACATAATCCAGAGATTAAAACATGTTTGCTAACTGAAATAATACAATAATAAAGGAATGATAAAGGAATAGTTCACTCAAAAATGAAAATGTGCAGAAATTTTACTTCTAAACAGATTTGGAGAAATTAGGCATTACATCACTTGCTCACCAAATGTCCATCCCCTGTTGTCCTCACATCAAAATCCACTCACATATTCGTTTAGAACTGTTTTGGCCTGTTTTAGATTGTAAACAGTGCTTGATCTGTGCATATTCCTCTCCTGATTCTTTGCTTTTCAATGACTTTTTCACTGGAGAAAGAAATATTATGGATTATGGACTGGTATTTTAGTCAGAAGGTTTAAAGTTAAAATGTTATAATGATGGATTTGTTTCTTACAAACACACAGCTTTTCATTTTAACTGATAAACTGAGTTGTGTGGATTACATGTGATGTTTTTATCAGCTGTTTGGACTCTCAATCTGACGGCACCCATTCACTGCAGAGGATCCACTGGTGAGCAAGTAAAGTAATGCTAAATGTCTCCAAATCTGTTCCCATGAAAAACAAACTCATCTTGTTCATGACTTGAGGGTGAGCAGATTTTCAGAAAATGTTTATTTTTGGGTTTAATATTCCTTTGAAACAAAATAAATAAATAAATAGTGGCTGAAAAATATAAATAAAATAAGAAAACTCAAATTATAATACAATTAGAATTGAATAAAAATAAAAAAATTTTTTTTTTTTGTGGTCATGGAGTACTCATATTGTGAATAAATTGACCTGTGTGTCTGAGTAGGAGAAGACATCCCACCTGCAGATGGCGATATGACTTATGGTGCCAGTAAGATTACTCATACATACTGTACAAAGACAGGCACAAAAGGAACTGAATGATGGTTATATTTACATATGAACCTTGTTCAATTTTGTTACTGTGTTACGAGCATGTTTGTTTGATTCATACTGTATATGATCATGAAGCAGAAATGAAACTTCTGAAGATGTTGCTGGGAATCAGAGAAGGGGATTCTCATACATATTAGACTGTACATGTAAATACATGTAGCCTTTCGTTGTGGGTCTCCTGCTTGTTTCCTGAAAGTGCTTCACATCTTAGACACAGAGGCACATCAAGACACTTAAAGTTGGGTAATAATTTTTCATTAACCATTTGACTAAATGCTTCTGATTTTATAATGTAGCCTATATCTACTGTCTTATAGCTTTCCCACAGGATAAAGAAACGGATCCTAGTTTAGTCAATGGCCTTTGGGACCCAATCAGGAAAATATGGACTGACAATGATCCCAATCAGATGGACAAACTATTTTATTAACAACCAAAAATTATGATAATTATAATTATAATCATGACAATCATCATTAGCTTTCTAATGTGTCACCATGGCTGGCCGTAATTATATTGGTAAACTGCTGAAATTCTTTTTTTAAATCGGAGCAGTCACAATGCTATTTATTTGGAGGGAAAAAAAAGATTTCCCAGGTTATGTTCAGATTTTAAATTTCATTGTGTCTTAATTTAATTCTATATCTTCACTACATAGTCAGTGTAGAATAAAAAGCATTGAGCTAAATTCTCATTTCAGTGCAATGAAATCACACAGCGGTTCAAAGTTATTCTCCAATCAGAGTGTTGTTCACCTTCAGGGGTGGAGCGTTGGCTCTTGAGACGGAGGGAGGGTCTGAATCGGGTGCGGTCATTAAAACTCCAACTCTTCTGGACCTTAGCAGGACTCGATCCATCAGTGCTGATCTCAGCTCCAGGCGAACGTCTGTCTATAACAGATGTCTGCCTGCTTTTAATGCTCTGTCCACGTGGGCTTGCCATTCTTACCCGGTCCTTAAAACTCAGTTTCTGACTGAGAGGAGAAAAAAGAGAGAGAATAAGAGAGTGGAAGAAATAACAGCACTTTCCTTCCTGCCATGAGCCATGGCAATGACCATCAAAGAGCAGCATGAAGTACAAAAAGTGCAGAGGCCAAGTCATTTTTTATTAGTTCTGCATTGCTTGCTTAGCCCCCCCATAATATTAGAAGTGCAGTCAAACAAACACTCTTAACAATCATTATGAAAGAGCCCTTCAGGTATAATATGCCAAGACAAAATCTAATGTAAGAAGAAAGACTCTAGAGGAGCATCAAGAACAGAGAAGTAACTTTATTTTTTTCCATGAAATCTATGAGATAATTATTCTGAGATAATTATTCACAGTGAGTTTAATTGTTAGTTTATTGCATGTTTTGTGAGTAATGAAATGCATTTTTATGCATGACTATTAACATGGCACATGGTCAACCTTAAGTATTTGATGGCTTTGCTAATTTCAGTTATTAAAATCTCTAAAGATGAATATTATTTAGTCACATATGAGTTCAGAGATGTTCACAGTTCACTGACGCAGAGTCCATATCAAGACTTTAAAGGTCAAGTTTAAGTTAAATCTCATTTATGGCGAAATGTGAAAATTTGCGGGCAAAAAAGCTGAATTGTCTATTGTCAATAGTGTAGCAATGCATAAAGTTTTTTGTTGGTCAATCCAATGAAATCACGTGACCAACTTAAATTCAATGTGAAGTCTGTGTGGATTTTTTTTTTTGCCCTCATCAGAAACTTGCTAACGTGCCGATTTCTATTGAAATGACTGGATTTCGAACACAAAATTGCATCGAGCAACAGTAAATGTGACCACACTTTTGGGGTCAGATTTACTAACAGCTTGCACCAGCGCAAACAGATGAGTGTTCTATACAACACTCATGAGAAATCATTATCTGTATTCAGTTTAAGAGAAAATACAATGCAGTCCTCTCTATTTCAGAGAAAATAATAGGACAGACAGCTGAACATGAGTCAGAGAAAAGAGCAGCAGCCACTCAAAAATGCAGCACTGCAGTGAATCATCCACTTCTGCTCAATAATGTCACATTAGCAACCATACTAATTATGGTATCATTGCCTCTTGGTCGTTGATGAGTACTGCATCATAAATGAGTGGATGGATGGTCGTTTCACACAAACAACTGGTCAGAACCCACAGAAGCACCATATCCAAACACCTCTTTGAAATGTTCACTCTCAGACAATTTTTACAGACAAATAGATGAATTTAATTTATTTGTTCTGCACTTAATAAATTCATAATGATGTGGAAATTATTTTGTCTGGCCTTGTTTATACTGGCCACACTATTATGGCTCAATCTGAAGTTCTATCTTAGTAATTATGCAAATAAAACCACTAGCTCTTCCTGTTATCTGGACTGATGAGAATGATGCATTAGTAGCTGCTGTGTAATGCAGTCATTCAAACAGTCTGACTTGACTTTTCTCATTATTTCTCTCTCTAATTGAAGTCAAGGCCCCCAATAATCACATTTGTCTGGTAAATGACAGAACATGAAAACATGAATAAATCTCAGTTATTTGCTATTGCATATCCCATTACATCTGTTTAATGTATACATGACTGATGAAAATTAGAGTGCACTTCATAACAGATGGCCGTAAACAGTCCCAGACATCAGAGGGAAGATGATGTTAGCCGAACTACTGATCAAACATAGAAGCCTGTTTCCTTCTCAAAATAAAACGTAAAAAGTAAGCGTGAGATGAAGCTTCAAATAAGAAATAGTCTCAATTGTGATAAAATCACATTGTGAGCTATAAAGTTACAATTGCAAGAAACAAAGCCATAAGTGAAAGTTACCTGAATAAAGTCAAATTGCAAATTGCACTGTAAGATATAAAGTCACAACTTCACAAAATTAAAGTCACAGTTACAAGTCACATTGCAAAATATGATGTAACATTTTGAGTATTAAAGTCACAGTTAAAAGATATGAACTCACAAATATTAGAAATATAGTTGGAATTACAATAAATAAAGCCTTGTTTTTAGGATAGAAAGTAACATTGTGAGACAAAGTCGCAATTACCTTTTTATTTTTTATTCCAAGGAAGAAACAGGCTTCCATAGTCAAATGAGGTTTAACACAAGCATAACAACAGCAATGTTTCAAATTCTGTCTCATGTGTAAATTATTTATAGTATACAGTATATAAGATATGGAACAATACAAACCTTGTAGATGACTCTCCTTGATCCTTCCTTTGGGTGGTGTAGAAAGAGAAATACATAAAAGTGAGTTTTTTCAGTGAATCTTCAGCTGACAATGAACTACATATCACAAGAGTTTGATTCACTGGATCCAGTTTATCGTAAAACACTTCATGCATCCTAATGCATCAAAAGCAGCAGCCAGTTCAAACAATGCATGGATAAATGCAACCATTAGCATATACATGCATATCAAAACATGCAGTATATTGCATGACATTCAAAAGCTCAAGCAAACAAATGTGCCATATTTGAAGCCCTACTAAATGACTAGTTTATTCTCTGTGTATTTATTGTAATGCTTTTTAGCAGGTCTATTTACATTTCATGGTCCTATGAGATATAAGTGCATATATGAATGACAAGCCAAAGGCGTTGAAGTCTTTTTCTTAATCAGTTAGACAATTTGACTGCTGCTACTGCTATTTACCAAGACGGAGGACTGTTCATGCACTTCATCTATAATTGGGCCATTATAACAGAATGTGGGCATAAATGCGAAATGGAGAGAAACATTACTGTCCATTCGCATCGTTTTTTCCCTTTCACTTTGAGAGAAAGACTGCAATCAGGTGATTTCATGGACAGCTAGCCCTACATTAGACCTGCTATTGTCTGTAACAATGGATCCTGGTTTATAATGATTTTTGTGGATGACTATGAACATATCAGAAAAATCTGAAATGGACAATGTACTTTTTTGAATGTTGTAATGAAGAGGACATGAAAGGAAGAATGGAACGTGTGGGAGGCAGGCACAATTATGTTACACGGGGGAATCAAACAAACAGAGGGAAAGAGGAAAGTTTTCCTCTGTGGAAATATAATGAATGAAGCGAGGGAACAGACAGGAAATGCTGCCAGGGGTTTGTACCTACTTTGTAGGACTGCAGGTATGCAACGCCTTCAAATGAGGTTTCCAGGTAGCAACGGAAACCGAGTTCTCATCAGCCGCATAGCTACGCCACACACACTACATGCAAAAAATATATAAAACCAAAAGAACAAGGGATAAAGGAAGAAGAGGGAAAAACAGAAGAAGAACAAGCCCATAGAAGAGAAAGAGAAGAAAAAACAAAACAAAAAAGGAAAAAAGCAGATTAGTAAAAAAACTACACAGGTTTTTTTTTCGGTCAGAGCAGGCATCCATACATGCCTCAGGACAGGGACTGTAGACTCATAGTGACGCCAAGTGGCCTCAAGGTAAGGACGACTACCATCAGTGGAGTAATATCGCCACGCAGCCTTATTCAGGGTTAGGGAGAGTAAAACATTGTAAGCAGAAATATAAAGCACACACACACATACACTCACTTGTATTCCTAACACTATGGGGACATTCTACACTCTAAAAAATGATGGGTTAAATACAACCCAGTGCTGGGTAAAATATGGAGGAACCCAGCGATTGGGTTGTTTAGACCCAGCGGTTGGGTTACTGCCCAGAAGGTTGGGTTAAACATTTAATCCAACTGTTGGTTGAAAACAACCCAGCATGTGTTCTGTCCAATATTTACCCAGCACTGGGTTGTATTTAACCCAGCATTTTTTAGAGTGTATAGGTGTAATGGTTTTTCTACTGTACAAACTGTATTTTCTTTCCCCTTACCCTAACCCTAAACCTACACCTCAGACAAAACGCTATTTTAGATTTTCAAAACACTTCATTCTGTATGATTTATAAGCTGTTTTCCTCATGGGGCCCCCCCAAAAAGTCCCCACAAGGTCAAAATTTACTGGTATTACTGTACTTGTTGGGACATTTGGACCTCATAATGTAGGGAGTACCAGGTACACACACACACGCACACACACATACTTGCTTTTCAGGGACTCTCTAAAATAGGCGTAACACACAGGTTTCCATGTTTTATGAGGACAATCCCCCAAATTCATTTTGCAACAAACTCTTAATTGCTGGTATCAAAACCAAATCTGTCCATATTAAAACCAGCATGTCCAAGCAAATAAAGTCTCTTTGCTGTGACGTGAACCATATTTGTCTGTTAGGTAAGACTATCCGCAGGCTCACCCATTTCATAAAAGATTTATAAGGCAACAAAGACCATTGCATTGCATTCAGACACAAATAACAGTTATATAAAAAATATATGAGACCATTAGCAAACAGTACTCTACTCAGAGGCATGACATTTAATATAAAAATCTCTGTCATAAAAATGACACTCTAAACCAAATTCTATTGTAAAGGATTGTGTAATATCCCCAAATGTGAGGGCATATGTAATGACTGGTGTCTGACCTGTATGAGGCAGGCAGCAGGGTTCCTTCTCTTCTCAAAGTGCTTCTGTCTGTGCTGTTCTTGAACCTTCAGGGCAAAACCGGAACCCAAAATACCCTGCAATGCAAGTAAAGTAGAACCATGTCACTAATGCTATAGTTTAGAATTGGACAACAGGACTGTAGGAAACACACTCATGCTAGCAGCACTTTGTAAAAGCACGTTCCACTATCAACAAGCAACAGTATTATATTTTATGTTCACATTAACATACAATGTATGTACTAACATATTATGTCACACTAAATTCTTACAAAGTTTGTCTTATTACTACAAGTTAAGAAGTACTTAAGAAGTTACCATTTAAGACGTTAATCAGTTGATCAGTTAAATACATTTTTGTTATCAATATATATTAGTAAATTCCAAGATTTTGAGTTTGTACTGTACAACCATGTCAATGGCCTGTAACTTGAAATATTAAGCTAACTCATGCAGTTTGAATGTTGTTTGGCTATTATTATGAATAGTACAAAACCACCAAATGCTCTGGAAACAATGTTAAGTACCATGAAACTTGCAGGCAGGAAGTTTAACTTTAATTTAACTAACATGACTGGTCAAACTCAGCTCCCTCAACATTTGTAATTTCGTGATAAAAAGAGGAAGTCCAAAGGGGTTTAAGTTTAAGTTAAGGAGCTGTTTAATTCGAAATTAGAACATCCATTTCCACCATTTCCATCAACTCATTTAGGCTGATTTGTAAATTTGGCTGCAAACCTTGTTGCTCTGACAGGGTAATCAGCCAAACTGCCTTTGCATTTCACAAAGACACCAAATAAAATTCTGCTTTAGGAAAATTTAGCAGCCAATAATAATATTTCATTGTGTACAGAAGGCTGAAAACCAAGAAGAACATTAGCGACTGTCTCAATTATGCAAATTATTTATGCAAATGATTTTCTTTATTGGTGTTGTATCTGGAGAAGTGACAAGATAAACAAACACTGGATTAATACTGTAGGTAGTGTAAGGAAACAAGGTATGAGAATGGTTTACTGCAGGCAGAGTGAAGAAGGAGATCCCAAGCAGGGCAAAGCCAGCAGATAGCATTCGTCCAGTCCAAGTTTTAGGAGTCTTATCTCCATAACCTATAGTAGTGAGGGTGATCTAATAAAGTAAAAAAAAAAACAATACCAAGAGGGTCAATAGAGAATGTTCGAGTTTGTATCTTGTGAACTACAACTTATAACTCTTCTTATTATAAGAGAAAATAATAATTTATGACAGAAAGTCCTTTAGGACTCAGATGTAAAATTGTTTACAATAGTGCAAACAAAATTTAATTTATATATTTTTTTGTATTTACATTTTTAAATTTGATTCTAATACATGTATTAATATTACCACAAACTGCATAGGCCCAACATTATTCAACATTATTAATATGACATAAACAGAACAAAAACAATTCAGATTTCTGAATGTCTCTTTAAAAATTCATGCTCTAACCAGACAATTATTAACTGCATAAAACACATCATGGTCGACATAAACCATGTTTTTCTTCACTGCAAGTGAGCTGTGTTTACTGTAGTTTGGGTTATTTTTCTTTTTACCTTGTGAAATTTTGTTTATGGTTTTTGAGGATGATTTTAAGCAACTTGCCCATTTGGCATCTGGATAAATTGGCTAGCTTTTACCTATTGACAGATTGAATTTGCGTGACCTCATTGTGACCTCATCAGAAGATGTGTTAGATCAGTTTTTTGTGTTCATCTCTTTACTTATGCATATACGTGTATTTGTCTTTTTCTTTTGGGTTGAAACAACCTGTATGAGCCTGAAATCTATTCTCTGAACCATCAAGGGCATCCAAGCGTGACCAGAGATGGCGTTTGTCATTTGTGGCATCATGATTACTTTCTATCTCCATGGAAATGGAATCTAATGGCCCTCCATATAACCTTTATGAAAAAGGTTTCAATTTCCCAAACAAGGTGGAAGGAAATGATCAAAAGGCTGAAAAGTGTGAGACTGAAATTACTACTGAAATTTGATAGCAATGATCATATTAAACTGAAACGTCTTGCAGTTTTCCAGTAATGTTGGACAAGAGCGGCCAAAATTACCCAGGAATAATTGTATAAGAGTCACAGAAGTGCTACGTATCTGGCACCACAAGAACTTCTTTTGTGAAGCTCTGTATAGGTCAGAATATTACTCTGGTGAAATGCACCATTGTGAAGAGATGTGGGGTGTGGAGACTCACCGTGCCCCACCACAATGCATCCGCATAGGTGGCAAAGTCTTTATTGAACTCTTTTTCCACCAGATAAACCAGGAAAGAGGCAAAGATGAGCACAAGGAACCCGATGTACCAGGCAGTGACCAATTCCTGTTAGACAGAGAAGCAGATACTGACATTTAGAGGACACCAGGATGATACTTACAAAAGTACAAAAAGTACTTCAGAATATGATACAGTAGTTTTTGCTCATAAAACAAAGCATGCATTTAAATGATTATATCAAAGTAACTCAAAAGCAAATAATTATTATTCTTATTACCTTGCTGTGTGCATAAACTACAGATCCCAGAAGCTTCCAAGTTCCTCCACGGCGGTCCATGCGTACCATTCGCAGGATCTGTAAGAACCGTAAGCTTCGCAGTGCAGATGTTGCAAAAATGTTGTTTTGACTCCCAGCCGAAACCACCGCAACAGAGGCAATAAGCACTATAATGTCTGACGGGTGGGTAAAAGAACAGAAAAAATTATGTCAGAAAACCTTTTACATGAGTAGCATATCACAGGAGATATAATTTGCCATGTGTGTTTTAACGGCATATAACATTCTAAAATATGTATTTAGTTAGTTACAAGGTCCTCTGGACAGTTTAAATTCTGACCGGTTAAATGTTTTTGCATTTGGCAACATACCAGTTTCATTTCTCTCATCTTGTTGCCAGGCCAAATGTTTTTATGTTATAATGCACTATTTTTCTTAGTAGATAATAAAAGAGACAATAAAATAAATAATAAGCAGTAATAAGAAATAAGTGTATTAGGGTGTATAATATGTAGACAGCTGGTCATTATTCTAAATGGGTAATCAGGGCTCAGAAAACAACTTTTTAAGGAGATTTAAAGAGCTACACCTTCTCATTAAGACAAAGCTGTCTGTTTTAAAATGTGAGGTTCTTAAAAAAAATAAAAAATGAACCTTCATATTTTTTTTTCTTCTTTTCGGTTTAATCTTTGAAAGTGGCACTTGATTTCCTCGGTGACCTGTCCTTGTAATAATTACTGTAAATCCCATTGGACAAAAGGATCCAATAATTAATAAATCTCAACCTTTTTTGGACTTTAAGGCCACCTATTATATTTTGTCCAGCATTTCATCTGTAATTATATGAAGAGTTGCTTTTCCCGCAATGCTTTTTTAATAACCAAAAACTGTGAGCATAGTGAATTAATTGACTAATGATTCACTTTCCAGAAGTTTCAAGAATTACATGTTCTTCAATAAAAACACTGAGTGGAGAAAACGATTTCAGATTACATCTTAATTCTGTGTGCTTTATTAATTTAGATAATTTTTATATAATTAATTTTAATAATTTTAATCTTAGTTTTTAAATGTTAGTTTTCTGAGGCCTCCCAGTGGACTCAGACTCCGTGGTCGACAACACCGCTGAACATCAATGAAACGTATGTCTTTTGTTTATAATACGTAAATGTGTTTATAAACGTAAATACGTAAATGTCCCTGAAAAATTGTCAATGTAGTTTAATTCAGGTAAATGAGAATGACATTTCTTCAGGTCAAACTAGACAATTGACTTCTCAAATGAGAGTTCACAGAGGAGCATAGCCATTCTGTTCATGTAAATGATTGAAAAGAGTGATTTCCAAACTATTATTTTGCCCATATTCTGTGGGAAAAGAGTATTGAGGGAGGGGAAAAGAGAGAAAGAGACAGAAAGAACAAGCGAAGGACACTGGGAAGTTCAATCAGAAACCACATCCACTTGGAGAAGCGACATCAAACCCTCAAAAAACACAAACAACTCCAAGGCACTACTCAACTGCAATAATATTTTCTTTCTCTTTCTGATCCTCCCTCTAATTTCTCATATACTTTGTAGTTGATGAACTCAAACTTTCCAGAGAAAGGGCCTACATGCTCAGCCACTCTACTGCTCTGTGCTGCAGTCTGTCGTTATAAATCAAATCAACACACTGCATGTGTTCTTAAAGTCTTTGGGGAGTCTCGAGCTGGGAGAGAAAATGCTTATTTAGGTGTAGAAGTGCACTCTGGATCTATAAATTATGACTCCGTTATCCAGCACAGCAGAGAGATGACTCATGAACTCAATGAAAAATACATCAGGCCTTCACATGAAAGAGACCACCATCACAATTCAGAATCAGCCCTGTTGAAATTCGGCCCTGTTGACAATTAAAATAGAATGATGAAGTATTATGGAATTTTGGGTCCAGAAAGCCTGAAACCTCTAGTGACAATGCTTTTATTTGACATTTGTCTAATATAGTATAATACAGCTTACATAAAATATATAACAATCTCAATAACTACTTTCATGTTTATGTCAGATTTAAAGGACAGCAATATTATGGATAGAGAACTTGTATTTTAGCTAAGGTTTGACAAACTCAACTACATCTTGGATGGCCTGAGGGTGAGTTTATTTTCAGCAAATTTTCAACTATTCCTTTAAAAAAGATTTTGAATGCCAGATTTTTAGTAAGGTCAATGCTATATATCAAACTTCCTGAATGAGAAATATAGCTATACAATGCAGTATAGAAATGTAACATTTTTGGCTTAAACTGAATGGCAGAATATGTTGACTGTTACTTGACAAGTTTATGCAAGCTAAATAAATCTGAAATATATGTTTTTTTTCTTTGTGCAGTATGTGATGAACTAACTTTGAGAACAGCCAGGGGATACCCATTCTTGGTGTTGCTATAAACTGCTGGAGGGTACAACAAAATCCCATGCATCATCATCTGAACACCATTCTTTCTGTGACAGGGTTCATTCATCAGTTTAACACTCAAATGCCATTTAATGGCGGCTAATGACTTGTTGAATCAATTAGGAAACATACACTCAATTTAAATGTGACAAAGCAAAATGAACCCTGTTTGAGTAAGTTTATTCTGGAAACAGCTTTCCAACCCATTTGCTAAAAAAAAACAAAAAAAACAAACTTAAAACTACTTAAAACTTTCCAGCAACAATCATGGTGTATATGATGCATGAATGCAGTATTTCCTAAAACATGTTGCTGCTAGTCCGATGTTCGCAACACTATTTACCCTCAGGTCCTGTAGGACCTCTGGGTACATAAACATTCACTCATAATGAGTTTTAAATGATCTAAAATCAATCACCTGTTATTAATTCTTAGTGCATTCTGTTTCCATTAACATCACATTGATGAAATGGGGCTGTAAATGTGTGTGTGTGTGTGGTATAAAGTGACTTCAGCCAGAAAGAAAATGACATAATTCTACGTTCACATGCTATAAAACCACCTTCAGAAGGTTCAGAAATTCTCTTAAACATTTCTACATTCAAACCTGTTTCAAGAAGTAGCCTAATAGTTATATGATGAGGTTTCACATGGATATGGATATTGAATGCCTAAAGACCAACCATTAATCAAATTGTTATCACCACATTATTTGATATTATAAGTGGGTATTTTTCAGGTTTTCAGATTTTAGTTGCTGCCTAGTTCAGTTCTAGAGCACTAGCAAGGGAGTCAAAATCATTATAGTACTGAGACATTTGCTCCCTATAAATTCCCAGAATGCCTGCCTAACAAACTGTGAAAAATAATAAATCCAAATGGTCAAGGATAAGCACAAGTGTGAATATATGAAATAAGTATGAATCTTATTTTCTGTTTTTAAAGAGATTTTAATTAACTCTAATCCCTAGTGTGCATGAAACTGCACCAATTTCATAATGGCACTGTACAGCTGAACAGCTGCAACGAAGATGCACAATGGTGAGCTACATAAAAATGTTGTTTAAAAAATAACTATGCTTTAATGCACAACCTTGTACAGTAACCGAGTCATCAGTGTCCCTGATGTTTGGGATCAAGACCTTTGCTAGTGCCTGGGTTTGTGTTCACGATATACTAACAAAGGGGAATAGAGATCAGATCGAGGCATGGCTTAATAGAATCTCAAAGGACATTTGGTCTGCACACACAGACATATTATTCCCATTATTAATGACGTTCATTATCCCCATTTAGATCAATAAGGCCAGGGCTAAGTGTTAGCACTTAAGAACAGACACCACAAGCACCTACACACACTTAAACAAAGTAAGACATTATTAATAGCAAAGCCAGTATTAATGAGCTCACACAGTGTAACTGAATGAGAGCTGTTTGCTGAAGTGGATTTGGTAGTTTTTGGCAGCCACAGCTGGAGGATGCTGGGTAAAAGGTTTGGGGTCAATGGGTAAGTGCAGTAAGGTTATTTTACAGGCATAAGACACTTCCTTAATGGTGATCTACAGTTATGAGGCTGTTGCCTTGGTTACATAGGAATAAACATAATTTGTGTCATCATGGAAGGATGAAAGCTGACTAGAGCAATTCATTTGTGAGGCAGGACAGTATTAGTGTTACTAATAGCTGCCAATGCATATGACTAGCATGACTGTGTGAACTGGGACTGGGAATATACCGGTGCATCTCAATAAATTAGAATGTCGTGGAAGTTCATTTATTTCAGTAATTCAACTCAAATTGTGAAACTCGTGTATTAAATAAATTCAATGCACACAGACTGAAGTAGTTTAAGTCTTTGGTTCTTTTAATTGTGATGATTTAGGCTCACATTTAACAAAAACCCACCAATTCACTATCTCAACAAATTAGAATACTTCATAAGACCAATAAAAAAAATTTTTTTTAGTAAATTGTTGGCCTTCTGGAAAGTATATTCATTTACTGTATATGTACTCAATACTTGGTAGGGGCTCCTTTTGCTTTAATTGCTGCCTCCATTCGGCGTGGCATGGAGGTGATCAGTTTGTGGCTCTGCTGAGGTGGTATGGAAGCCCAGGTTTATTTGACAGTGGCCTTCAGGTCATCTGCATTGTTGGGTCTGGTGTCTCTCATCTTCCTCTTGACAATACTCCATAGATTCTCTATGGGGTTCAGGTCAGGCGAGTTTGCTGGCCAATCAAGCACAGTAACACCATGGTCATTGAACCAGCTTTTGGTACCTTTGGCAGTGTGGGCAGGTGCCAAGTCCTGCTGGAAAATGAAATCAGCATCTCCATAAAGCTTGTCAGCAGAAGGAAGCATGAAGTGCTCTAAAATTTCCTGGTAGATGGCTGCGTTGACTGTGGACTTCAGAAAACACAGTGGACCAACACCAGCAGATGACATGGCAGCCCAAATCATCACTGACTGTGGAAACTTCACACTGGACTTCAAGCAACATGGATTCTGTGCCTCTCCACTCTTCCTCCAGACTCTGGGACCTTGATTTCCAAATGAAATGCAAAATTTACTTTCATCTGAAAAGCGGACTTTGGACCACTGAGCAACAGTCCAGTTCTTTTTCTCCACAGCCCAGGTAAGATGCTTCTGACGTTGTCTCTGGTTCAGAAGTGGCTTGGTAGCCCTTTTCCTGAAGACGTCTGAGCGTGGTGACTCTTGATGCACTGACTCCAGCTTCAGTCCACTCCTTGTGAAGCTCTCCCAAGTGTTTGAATCAGCTTTGCTTGACAGTATTCTCAAGCTTGCAGTCATCCCTGTTGCTTGTGCACCTTTTCCTACCCAAATTATTCCTTCCAGTCAACTTTGCATTTAATATGCTTTGATACAGCACTCTGTAAGCCACACCTTTCAGTAATGACCTTCTGTGACTTACCCTCTTTGTGGAGGGCGTCAATGTTCGTCTTCTGGATCATTGCCAAGTCAGCAGTCTTCCCCATTATTGTGGTTTCAAAGAACAAGAGATACCCAGAATTTATACTGTATGGATGGTCATTTATTGAAACTCAAATGTAAATATTCTAATATTTTGAGATGCTGATTTTTGACTTTCATGAGCTGTAAGCTCTAATCATCAAAATTAAAACAAAAAAACGTTTGAAATGTTTTACTTTACATGCAATGAATCTAAAATATATGAAAGTTTCACTTTTTGAAATAAGTTAAAAAAACTTTTTCACGGCATTCTAATTTATTGAGATGCACCTGTACACCTACTGTAGCATAGATCAGATATGTGTACTGGATCGTCCAAAGTTTGGGGTAAGATTTTTTTTAAAGTTTTTGAAAGAAATCTTTATGTTCACCAAGTCTGTATTTATTTGATCAAATATACATTAAACGTGCAATATTTTTACCATTTTAAACAACTGATTTCTATGTGTACATATTTTAAAATGCAAAGCTGAATTTTCAGCAGCTATTATTCTAGTCCACAGTGTCACATGATCCTTCAGATATCATCCTAATATGCTGATTTGCTGCTAAATAAACATTTTTTGTAACATTATAAATGCCTTTACTGTGTCACTTTTGATCAATTTAATGCTTATTTCTGAATAAAAGTATGTGCCTTAGAAATACCACTAACTGAATACTCAAGGGTCACCAAATATTTGCTTTTATATGAACTCTCAGTCCATAATCAGTGATGATGTGGGTGCTTGTTTCTTTAACACGAGTCATTGCAAGTAACCACGGTTGAAAATGAACACTCTGCAACCATCAAATGCAATTAAATCAGCTTTGGTGAGCAAATAAAATGTTGGTACTCTTTTATTTATATCGTGTAGTACAAAAAACCTTGTGACTCCAGAACATATTTCCTCCGACTTTGGAATGTTCCTTGCAGAGCAAGTCACAAAGAAGAAAAAAATGAGGAATAAATTCCCAATATGACTTCACATTTTTGTCACAAATACAATTTATTTCAAATCTCATCTACTGCTGTGAGTGAAATGCTGGCCTGTGCTGTTTATGACAAAAAGTGTATATATATTTTTAAATAATGATATTTACAGTTTCATGGAGGTAAGAAAAGTTTATGGCTAGTAAATCTGATCAAATCTCTTAACTAGGTTTGAATAGGTTAAATAGCAGTGAACCCCTTTTCTAATACGAATCTCACTCTATCACCTCATTTAGAAATGAGAAAATCCTGAATTTAAACAATGAAAGCTTCATGATTCTCATTTCAAGGAGAGAAACTTTGCACATTGATTGAAGGCTCACCTATAACACAGAACGGCTTCCTTGCGAAGCGAAGTCGTCCCTGCCATCCTCTGTACCGGCAACAACAACCAGCAGACCAGATTCGAATGATGTACTCAAGCCCAAACACCACAATCATCACAAACTCCTACAAAGACAAAGAAAAACATTTGAAGTTTATTTGTGTGGGATTGCACTTGTATCATCTGTAGTTGTGAAAATTATAACACTGTTAACCAACTACGTTACAGCTACATTACACATCACTGCTGGAATTACACAGTGAGATAAGTACCGTACATTGCGCACAACAGCACTTTTTAATAAAAAAACACAGATGGAGGTGTCCTTGCCTGTCAAATATAATCTGTGGGTCAGCTATTTCTTGACACAAGTGGAAAATAACCTGATTATGGATCCATTAGTGAGCTCTGTTTTAGTCATATACTGTATATTTAGTGCTACTTCGAATCCTTAGTTTGTCAAGCTACAAGCGACTTTAACTTAAAGAACTCAACTACAGTGCAGTCTAAATGTTTAAAACAATTATTTACTCAGAGCATAATTTATCTGGCCAAAAAACTGTAATTTAAATAAATAAACAGTGGAAAAAACATGAACAGCAAAATTCACTGTATATATCTTATTATTTAGAACATTATTCATTTTAAATTCCACACTGGAAGAAAAATATCAGTAGAAAAACAGAACTTTTCTGCCAGGACATTGTTTTCAAATATATTTTTAATATATTTTAAAATATACAAAAAATAGCCAAAAATATATTTGCTAAAATGTGCTTAAAAATGTACATAAATATATATTTTTGAAAATATATTTTAAATGTACATAAATATATATTTTTAAAAGCATTGAAAAATATATTTGACATCTTTATATTTCAGTCCAAGAAAATGCATTTTCTTGCCCTGAAATACATTTAGAAATATATTTTGGAATATGAAAGTTGAAACTAAATGTACTTCCTGTTTCAAAAATATATTTCATTGAGCTTCACTGTTCACAACATACGTATATTTAGCATATATTTCAAATATATTTTAGCCACATAAAATATATATTTTTTGCCAGATGGGCTTTACAGATATTTCATTTAACCCTAAAACACAAATCAATGTAATAAATACTTCAAAATACATGTATACCTCAATACAGAAAATCAATACAGAAAATGCCATATTAATGCAGTACATTGTACAATTTAGGTGGTTGTGTTTGATTAATACTTAATTTTGCCCACTATAAAGCATTTTGCCTATTATAAAGCATATACAAACACATACACATATACAAACATGTGCAAACACAATAATGCACACATACAGCAGCAGATGTTGACTGGTAACCTTTAATGGAGTTATATGGAAAAAGCCATTTTAAAAGACCTCTATTTTGTTGACTTACATCCTGTATTTGCATTATCAATTTAAGGGGCAGCAGTATGACTGAATAAAAGATCTTCCATTATGATCATATAAGTACTGCCTACAGATCATGAACATCATACAGATCATGTTTGGTGTCAGCTGAGTCAATAAAACAAATCAGGTCAATTTGTATGGCCATCATTACCAGTACATAAACCAGCAGGCTTCCAGGAACAGAAAACCAGCATAACATGAGCCTTTGATCCAGTGTTCATATCTCTCACCTGTAGCTGGCTTTTGTCAGGGCTTTGTAATCAAATAACTATTGACAATATTCCATCATGCTGCATTAAAGGGATCAAGTAAACCACAAGGTCTAAAAGTGGGGCATATTTGCTTGCGTTTAAATTGTGATTTACTGATTTGGTTAGCTTGACATGTGTTGTACAGTACTATTAATTTTAATAAATTTACCATATTTGCCTTTAAATATGTGTGGAGACTCATCATCAGACAGATAGCAGCTGAATTTGGTGGAGAGCAGAGGCAATTTACTTTAGAGAAGTAGAGAATATTGCCTATATCTCCTGTGCCAGGATCTGACTTTTTTCTGCTTTTAATTACAGTAACAGTGAAAATCATAAGCATAGAAGCATATACTATATAACATTAATTAATAAATGCAGGATGTAGCATTACATAACATTTAAGACATACAACTAGCTACGTTATTAGAGCACAGTTAACACAGAGTTCATGTGATGTTTTTCTTAGCATGTTCTCATGCTTTATCCTGTTTGGATTTTGTTTTGACACTGTAGTTCAGCTCTTACCAAGATCAGGAGATTTTGAGAGGCCAATTCCTGGTGATCTGGAATGGTTGAGAAGACAGACAGCACCAAGCAGCCAAACACCAGGACAAACCTGTCAAAAAAAACAAAAATTACTTTATTGAAAGATTTTGTCACACATGCAAAAAAAAAAGAAAAAAAAAAGAATGCTTGTATTTACAGTTCAACGTCATATTCAACTGATGTTGATAGAATAAGGCACTGATTAAAAAAAACTTTCCTTCAAATATTTTAAACTCTAAGTACCATAACGTTAATTTCCCATCAACAATATGAAGTATGGCATAAGGGAAACCGCTGTTCAGAGAACAACTGTGTCTGGAGATTTGCATTATTGACCCCTTCAAATAAGGAGTGGGGGACATCTGTATTTGATCATTGGACTTCTGTGTCAGCCGCCTGATCTCTCTCTTCCTCTCTTCCATTAGCTTTATCCCTCTTGCTCCATCTAGACTGGTTCCCACTGTTTCTTTTTCTCAACTACTTCATCTATTTCCCTGCAAATTCCCACATTTTGTAGAAAGGTGAAGAGACACTGAGGACATTTCTGAACAAAAATAAACTAAACTAAACTAAAATAAAAAAAAAAACACTTATATAAACCTAAATACCTATAGTAGAAGTATCAGTAAGACAAATCACTCAAACTTTGGTAAAACCCATCTTCTAAAGCCAAGTAACATTACACTGCTTAACTCTAACACAGAGCTTCACAGCCCAAAGGCCCATGAAACACATTCCTATGACCTAATGCAAGTGGACAGAACTGAATAGATCAGAGAAAATACAACCTTGACTGACCCTGACTGACTTGATGATGAACAGTCTTTGCTGCAGTGTGCTGTTATCAAAGAGCTTTGCACCCAAGAGCATTGATGCAACAATCATTATTTTTACAAATATGTACTGCCCTCTTTCCCTGTTTTCTATAAAAACAGCTCTATTTTGCAAAATTATCATTAGAGCTAATTAAGCACCATCTTTATCAAAAACTATTATTACAAAATTGTCCCAGTGTATGACTGAAAATGGGAGCTCTTGAGACTCCTTTCGAGTGGTGCCATGTGGTTGAGCTGGACTCTGTCTAAACTGACCCGAGTAAACTAGAAGAGGCTGTAATTTAAAACTATGAGAATGGGCTTATAAAACAGAGGTTAAAGGCTTCATCCAGCGTTGGTGCAGCGTTTGTGTGAAAGCAGTGGGCGTGATGGGGCGCCTCACCCTTTGACCTTCCCTCCACTCGGAAACAGCGGCCGAGCTCCTCTACAGAGAACACAGGGCAGAGGGCAGGGGCAGTGTTTTCCATAGCCTGTCATATGGCAATGTCATTGCTGAATGTCTGCATTTGCTCATAATTCCAGTCCTTTTGAGAAAACTCAAAAATCTGCTGAAGCTGGTTGCCTTAAACGTTTAAGTTCTCTCAACTTTTGATTTTTTACAGCACTGTAAAAAAAATAAAAAAATAAAAAGTTGAGCAAACTTAAAAAGTTTAAGGCAACCAGCTTCAGCAGATTTTTGAGTTTTCTCAACTTGTTGTTTTAAGTTTATACAACAAAAAGTTGAGAAAACCCAAAAATCTCCTAAAAAAATAAATTGAGAAAACTAAAAAATCTGCTGAAGCTGGGTGCCTTAAACTTTTAAGTTTGCTCAACTTTTTTTTTTTTTTTTTTTTACAGTGCAATGTTGCTGTTGTTAACTAAAACAATTTAAAAAAAAATAATTAAAATGAAATAGAAATGTTGCCGGCAATAGCCTTGAGGGTGTGTGGACATATAGTGCTTTTGCGCTGCGGAATTTCCTAAGTTCGAATCCTGGCTCGTGGACCTTTCCTGATCCCGCCCCCTCTCTTTCCCACATCACTTCCTGTAACTACACTGTCCTATCGAAATAAAGGCAAAAAAAGAGAAATTAAGTAGAAATAAAATAAAATATAAACATCAGATGAAAAACTTTAATGAAAATCAGAAATGTTGCCTTGGCATCTAACTGAAATAAAATAAGTTTAAGTGGAAGTATTAAAATATTAAATACTTAAATATAAAGCTAAATAGATTTTTTTATATAAAAATGACAAAAGCACAACAAAATGACTAAAACATAAAATAAATGAAAATTGAAAGTCAATAAATAAATGACAATTTAAAATATTAATCAATGCTATAAAACTATAACATAAAACTAATTTGCACAATAAAATTTAAGTAATTTGCCTTATTGTTCAATAAACTGCTTACATTTGAGAAACAATATTGGCATGTGCTTTGTCTGTTTTTACCCTAGTTTCTAGTTTCACAGCAACAGTAAGGTGGAGTTTTCTTTTCTGAATGAATCAGTGTTTTTAAGCGAATCATGAGTGAACAACTCAGTGAGTCACTCATAAAGACAGTTACTTGTTTACTGTAGTTCCTAAATGAATATGCATTTTTGAGTGAAATGGTTGAGTGAATTATTCAATGACTCACTCATAAAGACAGTCACTTGTTTCATTCAACAAAAATAGTTTTTTGAATAAATAAGCTTTGATTCAGTGACTCTACTGAAAGAGTCACTGAAAAATCCCTACTTACAATACACAGATTGATAGTTTGTCTGTAACTCACCAACACAGAAGCAGAGTGATACAAGCATTAAAAGTCCCAGTGCTGTTCAACTCGACCAATCAGAATCGAGTATAGCAACTAACTCTTGTATAATTCCCAATACAACCTTGAGAGTGGAAACTAAATAAATAAATGAAACAAAAATTGCAGGGTGACATTTGCAACAACCACCTATACTGGATGGATGGTTGAAATGAAGTAGCGGAGAAAGTAGACTGCAATAGACAGTACAATTATCTGTCAAGCAGCCAGTGCCTGTCTGTTCTTTAGGGCTGTAGTATTTAAAGAGAGCTCTTCTACTCTCCTGCCTCTTGTCAGCTCACTCAGACAGGACTATTTCAGTGCAGCACCCAGGGCTAAAACGCTCTTTTTTTTCCAGAGGAACTGAAGTAGCTCCCCTCATCAATCATCTGTTAGCCCTAGCTAATTACACAACCCTGCTCTCCTACCTTGTTCTTTTGTACCTGCGTGTCATTTCCTGCCCTGGCAGGTGGTGTCTGTGGAGTGCCACGGCCTTTGATGTTGAAAGAGAGGATCTTAACATTTACATGCAGACCACAGTAAACACACACACATTGGCTCTCTGAAGTGGCACTTAATAGGCATCGTTTTGCATAATCAAATTGATTTGTTTTGAAGGTGAGTGCCAGGGACGAGTGACTAATGAACCAAATCTCCCTCTCTCAAACAGATATGTATCACGCCATATCATTATTTCTTATTTGATGTTCAAAACAGCAGATGGAAGACTGAAATTATATTTCTCCCAATCCCTGTCACTATAATTGATATCACTAAACATAGTATTATACATAGTTAATAATCAAGTCCCCACGAATGATCATGTCTATGCAAATAGCAATGTAGTAGTGAACTCACGACAAGGTGCTGTAAAAAGTGTCTACATGTCTTACAATCACAAAGCAGGGGAAAAGAGACAAATCTGGTGTGTGTACATAAAAGCTCTTTTCTTCACTGATGTGCTGTCTAGTGGTCGCTCTAAGCGCATGTGTGAGCCTCAGAAACAGAAAAGACCCAGCAATCCTGCAAACACTACTGCTGTGTGAGCTGTCCGTGGTCCTGCACGCAATTATAAAAGCTGCACAGGCGGTCTGTAACGAATCTTGACGCACAGATAATGATCACCAAAATCCTCTCAAAGCTGTACTGGCCCCAAGAAAAGTTAAAGAGCTGACATCTGTATTTAACTGACCCATTTCAGAAAAACAAAAGTATGTATGACTCTCACCTCAACAAGAGTAACCTTGTAACCTTAAGTTGTTGCCACCAAACAGCTTTGATCAGATCTTCTCAACCAGGGGTCTAGGGCCCATTAGAGGTCCCAGCAAACTTCTAAACAAGGCCCTTAAGATGATTTAAAATGATTTAGAATAAGACAAAACACGCACAGCCTGAATACCTCAATACAATATATTGAAGACCTGAATACAAAATATGAGAATCCTATTTGTGAATTGTAAGTGATTTGTAGATGCATGAGCATTTGTATAATGAATAAACGTTTTTATATTTTCCTAGTTAAAAAACAAAAAACAAATCCCGCACACTATCTATGCAAAAGGTATCAAAATATTTATTAACAACTACGTTTCGGTCGCATGACCTTCATCAGGATTTTTTAAATATATTTTGATACCTTTTGCATAGATAGTGTGCGGGATTTGTTTTTTGCTTTTTAGTTTTTGACCTGGCTGGTCTTTGTTTCCAACGCACCTATCTATTGCCGTCAGGTGTGCGGAGACCAATTGTTAAAATATTTTCCTAGTTAAAAATATTTGAAGGATATATTTTCTACTACACATTTAAAATATTTTAACCTTTATATTTTCTTGCTCTATTTTTTTAAAATCTTTTTTTTAATTTTTTTATCAGGTAGAAAACGTACATAACATGTTTTTAAAAATCTGTATCCTTAATTTTTATCCAGTCAAGAGTCATGTAAATTGAGTGGCTAAACAGCGGGATCACTGAAAATCATTCCACTCTTCAACAATTCTAGAATCCTGAATCTATACTTATTTTAATTTTAATTACTTATCTATGGACATGTTGATTTAGATGCTGACTGTAAATATACAAGTGTGACCTACAAGACCTTCAAGGAACAAAGTCTCCCAACTTGTCCAAATGTAATACAAATGATGTTTAGATGCAAACTACTTTTACAAGTAACCTTGCAACCTTTCAACAGTGCTCCCCAAACAAAAACTCTCCAGACTTGACCAATTGTAAAATCAATTTAGAAGCTTGCATGGTGTCTCTGTGTCAGAGACAGAAGGACTGTCCTAACATAAACAAGAGTGAGTGCGTATGGGGAGGGATTGTATATCATGCTTTTCAAAAACACAAATATACAGCAATGCCAGCTGTCCATTAAAGCAAGTGCAGCATCTGTTTGTACAATAATGACATTATTCTACACCACAAGGCTTAATTTCCAAGCAACAAAACAAACAATAACCACATAACCCATCAATTAGACTATATACAGTCTCTCTTTAGATTCATATGCCTACTATTCGCTTTTCAACCATGTCTTTACTTCAGTCTCTGTCTGAACTATGTTAGCAGTAACAGGCTGTCGTCAGCCCGTCTCATCATGTGAAGCACACTGCTGCAGTGTCATTGGCTCCTTGTCAGCGTTACAGCTACTGCTGTGCTGATGGTTTTCTCCTACTGAGAGAACAGTTATCTCTTCTCTCTTAATATTCTTTATAAAGAAAGTTATTTCCAAACTGATGTTTTGTTGCATTTGAAGACAATGCCATCAGGGATAGGAATCAATGCAGGGAATGTTTGATCTTGCATCCAGCCCAGCCAGGACTTAATCCCACAAGAAATATGCTCATCATCCACCTAGAAAATAATAAATTAGACATCCTTACCGCTCAAATAATGAATGGGGTTTTACTGAATAATTCATGCAAGTGCTTAAACAAAAATACTACCGTAGCTTCACATTGATGCTGTTAAATCCTCCCGAATCCTGGCACGGTTGCCAGTGTAAGAGCCTTACTGTAACTGTGAAAAGTTGTGGCATTCAGCATTATGAAACAAATGCTGTCAATAGAGCTTAACTGTAATTGACCCACATGGAAATAAAATGTTGATATATAATTTTCACGTTACTATACATTGTATGTTAATATATGCTTTTGCAATAAATGTCTATCTTTTTATTTACTTATAATAATATATATAAAAATAATATATATCAAATATCATATAATATCAAATAATATCAAAATGTATTGACAGACATTTGACATATGAAATGGCTCCAATTTCTAATAGGTTTCATGTATGTTTTCCTTCATATGACAAAATATTTCATACATGGAAATGTAATATGTACAGTACATATATTACATTTGTGTATGGGCGAAACCAAAGCCAAAGCATTAACATTTTGCATGTTTGATCTTTCTTCTCTTAACTCTGAGACCATGTCTGCACTGTAAACATTTTTGTTGTTGTTGTTGTTGTTGTTGTAATTTTTACAGCAAAATACTGTAAAAATGCTGCAGTAAAAGCCTGCTAATTGGTTTAACAAAAACGTACCTTACATATACGGTAATACAATTACATATACAGTAATATACATTAAGGTGTTGTTAAATCTTATATTATTTAGTTAATGTTTATTGCATTTTTTTGATGCCATGTATGTTACCCTGTTGGCATTTTGTGTGTATGACCCTGTGCACAGTCTATACGAGCACTGGCCACATTTTATGGACAGACCACTTACAGTTTCATCATAAATTTGCTCGTCACCAGTATTACTAAGTACACGGTTATAATGCAAATGACAGAAAGTGAGAAAGTCAAAGACTGTTACTAAAACCAGCACTGATAACCCTCCACTGTATTGTAGTCTCCCATGAGAGACTGCTGGCGGGATGTCTGGGCTTTCTGCGTCAACTGATGTGTGAAAAAAGCGAAGGGATAAAAGAGTTGCCTACCCTTTGATGACAACAACTCCAGACAAAATTGCTTTTTAGCATACAGCACTAGCCTAAGTAACTTACAGTAAACTGCACATGTAAATGCACTTGCACCATAATAGAAGGATGGTTTAGCAAGTCTGTATTTACAGATATTAGTGTTTAGCGGCACACCGAGATAAGCTGTGCCAAATGCTAATCTTCACAGGATCACAGCGCTATGCTTTATCTTAGCACACCGACTCTACGCGATTGTTGGGTTTACCAGGCAGATGCTTGCAGTGAACAGAAAGGATTTGTATCAGTGTACACAGTTTTGGTCAGTGTGGTTGGAAAGCAACATCTGATATGCTGCTATGCAAGAAATTCTAAATGTCCACATGACTTTTGCTCTTATTAGTAGTCTGGAGGAGTCGATGCTAGCTGCTAAAAGTCAGAGCCAATCTAAAGATTTTGGGTAGTTGGAGTTGAAAGATTTCACCGAAAAGTCTGAGGATTTCAAACATATTTTAGAAACATTGTTTTCATCTGTCATGCATCTTCTAGCAATGAGGCACATGTTTCTGCATGACTTTGTTGTGTCTGTAATGATTTGAAAGTCTGGTAGTGTGTGATCCTCAATCGTTTATGTATGAAGCCCAGTTTTTCTCTATAACCATTTACAAAGTCAGCAAGTGTATGATGCCAAGTAATTTAAAATCTGTTCAGATAATAGTCATGTAGTGTATTTCAGCCTTTACTCAATGCTAGTGTGCTTACAAATGTTTGTGTGTGTAAATGCTTGATAATTTAATATTAAAATATGTAATACCGCCAGCCTGCATGCTTAATTGTGAAAACTATGACAGATGTGTGTTATACAAACAAATACGTACTTTATTAATCCCATGACGACAATTGCAGATTTATGTGATGGCTTATATAAAACTCAACTCTTGCCTGACTTCAGGGTCAAAGTCCTGAAGGGCTGTGCAGCTATAGAGTTAGAGTTTAATCCAAACTAATGATGAACGCTGAGCGAAATGTAGTTCATGAACTGTGCTTAATGCAACACCACCTGAAATGTGCTTCTAAAGAGGAGGAAATTAACTGAAAGGAAGTTCACGTAGAAAGTTATGCATGGTTGCACACACTGCTTAAAAATGCTTAAAAATTTTTGACATTTTTTTATACCCAGGCTCTTTGGAAAAAACGTGCCTGTGGTGATATGTCTGCAAAATGATATTACATTGCTTCTTGCACATTTAGCAGCAGTTTGAAAATGAAATGTCCAATAAGTAGCAGAAAAAAGTCAATGCTCTATAGCATTTGAAAATAGTGGAGTGTCTGTTTACACTAAGTGCAAATAGCTCGCCTTGTTGGCAGAGGCTATTTACACTAAATCTGCCCACCAACATGTGATTGGGACAGTCAACACTGAAAAAAGACACCTGTCAAACGTCAGTTTCAGTGGCATATATGGTAAAGAGTGTGCTTTTTGACGCGATCGACCCGAGTTCGAACCCGTCGTTTGCGGATTTTTTTTCTCCCTTTTCAAATCTCATATCGCATAGGAAAGGCATTTATTTTCAATAAAAATTAAGGAAATAATCAAAAAGTTGAAATTACAGTATCGGGTAGGGTTAGGGAGGGCTTTATTGACCCAATAAGGTGGCATCCATTTAATAATTTGAATTAAAATTATAATTTACACTCAATACGTTATTATTGCGTCCTGTTTTATAATGTACTACAATACTGAGGTGCAGATAATTGCCACTATTTGCAATAAGTAGTATAAATAGCAGAAAATCTTGCTATTTTAACAGTGTAAATATAATCTATAGCTGTTTGCACATAGTGTAAATAGCAAATTGTTAAAAATACTGCTATTTGCACTTAGTGTAAATAGCATTTATCGCTAAGAAAATATGCTATTTGCACTTAGTGTAAATAGAATCTAATGCTATTTGCACTTAGCATCTATCGCTATTTACACTTAGTGCAAATAGCCGCTGCCTTGAAAATAGTACCAGGCAGCTACTCTTAACGCTACCCTAAATCTAACTTAAGTGTTAATGAAAGCAAACACAAAAAAACACAATTCCTGAAGCAACCATGCCATTTTATTTTGCTTCTAAGTCGTTGAGCTCTTTTATTGTGACTCGTGTTTGAACGCTTCACATTGCAAGTGCAGTGCTGTACCAGGTGAGCTACTGAGCATGTTTACAACAACATATAGAGTGTTTTGATATATAACATATAAATATTTTGAGGTCATAACTTTGTATTGTGCAAGGCACTGCATTAAAATAAGTCTTTATTAATCGATTATGAACTTCCCCATAAATCCAAATTTTTTGACAAGGAACAAAGGTTATTAGTATTTTACTGCCACTAGTGTTAATTTCAGCTGGAAAATGCAGTGCATTTTATGAATATGTAGGTATAGGCATGTTTTTGCAATAAGCCTAGGTTTTTTGCATCTTTTTCGAAGATTCAGTCTTTATTAATTGTAATTGCATGAATAGTGACAGTACTTCAAGAGGTCTCCTCCACAGAAGAGCAAAACATGACAGAATTTTAATTTGTGGGTGAACTGTTCCTTTCATAAACCACCATCCGGTTTAAATGCGCCTGTCAAGGTGAAGATTTGAACTAATTGAAAATGAAGTGCAGCAAAGAGGAAGTTTTTCAAGGCTGCAAGAGACTTTCCAAAATGTTCAAAACTTATATAAAAAAGCTCACACATCAGATTCAAACATAAAACCCCCTCCTGCTGCCTGGCTTCTCTTTCATCTTAATATAAACTGTTTTTCTGTGCTTCTTAGGAGAAACTGATTGTTTAGCCATGTTGAGAGAACAGCAGCCCCTGCAGATTCTGTGCCTGAAATAAAGCCCTGGCATAGTAATTGAGGAACTGCAGGGGTCCAGATGCTGAGAGGGCTAGAGGATTACTGCAGTGCTTCTTCCACTTCTAAACCAGCTGCTTCAGAATTTAACAACTCAATCTGTACAAATTGTTAGTATGTGCTAAAATCTTCCAAATAGTTTAAGGAGGTTTATGTTTCCAAATGACTGAATGCCCTACAGGAAATAATTATGTCACAGCAGAGTCCCTTTAAACATTAAAATCTTCTTTTATTTTATTCGTTCACATTAATTTTCCCCCATATCCCAAATTATCACTTTGCCTTGCCTTTGCATTGCAACACCTAACTAGCATTACCCATCAACCTCCCACCATCTTTCCTTGTATCCCTCCAGCATACCTCTGACAAACCACAATTAAAGAATAACAGATGGATTGCATGCGTCAACCGTCTAATGATATTTAGCAAGGCAGAACACTTGGAGTGAGAGGAACAGCTGGGCACACTAAATAACATTATAATCCTACTAAGTGTGTAGAATAACTTCTGTAAATGCTCTGTCATGACAGTTTGCTCACAGACTGAGAGCAAAGTAATCTAGTTAACAGCAAAAATAAACATGAGACAAGTATGTTTAATTCTTTTTTTAAACATACAAGATCACATCTGTGTGTATGATAAAACTGCTGAAAATGTGATATGAAATGATACAATTATGCCATATTAAACACATTTTAAAAGCAGCACATCTTCTTTAATAGCATTGAAAAGTGATGATCGTTCTTGCCCTTTTGGCTAACGGACAAATACAGCCAGGCTCACAGATAAAACTGAGGAGCAAGTTACTATGTAAGGATCTTGGATATTGCTGATATATGAGCCAATATATGAGGTCGCACAATAGTCTATTATCACTTCTAATGTTTGATGAATTGTTTCAAGAAAATCAATACGTAATATAAATGTCCCACATCCATCAAACACTTTTAAACACTAAACTGAATCCAGCCTTGATTGCAATAGAACGATTTTAGAAGGTTATGGATAAAATCCCTTTCCCCAATTTCACACTTAATTATATAAGATAGGTAGGGTTGGCTTATTGTGTGTCAATAAGTTATGAAAAAAAATGCCATAGTCACAACATTGCCTAGAATTATCTCGATATGATAAGTTCAATTGTTGTTCAATCAATCAATCTATCAATCTATCTATCTATCTATCTATCTATCTATCTATCACTAAATCAATATATTATAATTATCTGTAGATTGCAGATTGCAGTGACGGCTGCTTAAAATTCAGCTTTGCATCACATGAATAAATTACATTTTAAAATGTTACAATAGAAAACAGTTATTTTAAATTGTTATATTATTTTACAATATTACAGTTTTTACTGTATTTTTAAACAAATAAATGCAGCCTTGGTGAGCAGAAGAGACTATAAAAAACATTTAAGAAATCTTACACACCACAAACTTTTGAATGGTAGTGTATATAGGCTACATACATACAGGTGCATCTCAATAAATTTGAATGTCGTAGGAAAGTTCATTTATTTCAGTAATTCAACTCAAATTGTGAAACTCGTGCATTAAATAAATTCAATGCACACAGACTGAAGTAGTTTAAGTCTTTGGTTCTTTTAATTGTGATGATTTAGGCTCACATTTAACAAAAACCCACCAATTCACAAATTAGAATATGGTGACATGCCAATCAGCTAATCAACTCAAAACACCTGCAAAGGTTTCCTGAGCCTTCAAAATGGTCTCTCAGTTTGGTTCACTAGGCTACACAATCATGGGGAAGACTGCTGATCTGACAGTTGTCCAGAAGACAATCATTGACACCCTTCACAAGGAGGGTAAGCCACAAACATTCATTGCCAAAGAAGCTGGCTGTTTACAGAGTGCTGTATCCAAGCATGTTAACAGAAAGTTGAGTGGAAGGAAAAAGTGTGGAAGAAAAAGACGCACAACCAACCGAGAGAACCGCAGCCTTATGAGGATTGTCAAGCAAAATCGATTCAAGAATTTGGGTGAACTTCACAAGGAATGGACTGAGGCTGGGGTCAAGGCATCAAGAGCCACCACACACAGACGTGTCAAGGAATTTGGCTACAGTTGTCGTATTCCTCTTGTTAAGCCACTCCTGAACCACAGACAACGTCAGAGGCGTCTTACCTGGGCTAAGGAGAAGAAGAACTGAACTGTTGCCCAGTGGTCCAAAGTCCTCTTTTCAGATGAGAGCAAGTTTTGTATTTCATTTGGAAACCAAGGTCCTAGAGTCTGGAGGAAGGGTGGAGAAGCTCATAGCCCAAGTTGCATGAAGTCCAGTGTTAAGTTTCCACAGTCTGTGATGATTTGGGGTGCAATGTCATCTGCTGGTGTTGGTCCATTGTGTTTTTTGAAAACCAACGTCACTGCACCCGTTTACCAAGAAATTTTGGAGCACTTCATGCTTCCTTCTGCTGACCAGCTTTTTAAAGATGTGGATTTCATTTTCCAGCAGGATTTGGCACCTGCCCACACTGCCAAAATCACCAAAAGTTGGTTAAATGACCATGATGTTGGTGTGCTTGATTTGCCAGCAAACTCACCAGACCTGAACCCCATAGAGAATCTATGGGGTATTGTCAAGAGGAAAATGAGAAACAAGAGACCAAAAAATGCAGATGAGCTGAAGGCCACTGTCAAAGAAACCTGGGCTTCCATACCACCTCAGCAGTGCCACAAACTGATCACCTCCATGCCACGCCGAATTGAGGCAGTAATTAAAGCAAAAGGAGCCCCTACCAAGTATTGAGTACATATACAGTGAATTAACATACTTTCCAGAAGGCCAACAATTCACTAAAAGTGTTTTTTTTTATTGGTCTTATGAAGTATTCTAATTTGTTGAATTGGTGTGTTTTTGTTAAATGTGAGCCTAAATCATCACAATTAAAAGAACCAAAGACTTAAACTACTTCAGTCTGTGTGCAATGAATTTATTTAATACACAAGTTTCACAATTTGAGTTGAATTACTGAAATAAATGAACTTTTCCATGACATTCTAATTTATTGAGATGCAGCTGTATATATTCAGAAAAGAGCTCTGACAATTCAAACACTGGCGACATACAGAAGATATAAAAGTACACTGAAATAGAATTGTTCCCAATCTGGGGAGTCATAAAATTCAGTCCTTACACCAGGCTAAAGCAAAATCTTGGTCAATGGTGTCAAGGTCTCTTAAACTGTTGCCATAACCAGTTACAGTGCACAGGCTATAGTACTCAACATGTTTAATTTTATGTACATTAATTAATGAAATTGCAGGAAATTGGTTTAAATGTTAGTATGAGATATTAAGCAAATACATATGCTCACGCAGACTTGAAACTCTGAAAAAATACTGGATTGGATTCTACAGCCATCTGGCAGTAAAGGCACAGACTCTACACCCAGACACTTAGTGCAAACTGTGTTAAGTCTGTCGCCCCACTTTAAACGGCAACCATTCATCAGACCTGTTTATATGTGAAGCTAAATCTCATCTGATTGATCGCGGCCTTCTCTTTCTGCCTCTCCACAAACGGGTATTAATGACAGAGGGTCACACGGTAATGAGACACCCAGACACCTTCTTCTACTCTCATAATGATGTCGGTTCCTCTCTCAGGGGACGGGGTCTGTGTTGTTCTCTTTGCAGGCTTGTATCCAGGGAAATACATTTTTACGGGCCGCACAGCCTTAGTGAAAGATGATAATGGCTTTTAAAATTCCTGACATTTACCACAGTTGTCAATTATAAATCTTTTATCTGGCTCAGTGACATAATAGAGTGTCTGTGAGGATGAAAAAAGAAAAGGCTTTTTAAAAATTTAGTTTGGACATGTAAGAAGTTCTTAGGAATGTACCTTTTGTATTCGTGTTTTGTTAAATTTTTACATAGTTTTTAGGAAAAGTTTAAATTGAAAACAGTTTAAGTTTAAAATCCTAAACCATCCAAACACTCTCAAAAAACGTTGGGTTAATTTATGCAAGTAAAAAGTACTAAAATATTTATTTACACCTTGAATACATGTGAATGTACAAATTTTATTTATTTATAAATCTTATAAAATTTATAAATTTATAAACCTTTTTCAAAAAAAAAATATATATATTATTAATCATAATAATATTTAAAAGACAGATATTATTATTATTATTATTGTTTTTTTTATTATTATTATTATTATTATTATTTTATTTTTTTTTACAAATTATTAAATTGTCCCAAATTATCTATTTATAATTATCATTACATTTTGAGTTTTACATGATGAGTCATTTCTGTTTTTGCAATAGTCTGCATGTTTGGAAAATAAATTAATAAATAAATAAAGAATTTCATTTGGCAGACAAACGTTTTTTCAAATACTATTAAGTAAGATTTGCAGTTATATATTGTCATGTCATTGACCCATCTATGAAGTTAACACACTCTCTCATGCTTGTGACACTAGTGTAAAAAAAGAAAAAGGTCTTTTTGTAACTATAACACAGTGGCCAGAGCCAGAGTTTGTTTATTAGAATGTGAATATACTAATTTTAAGATGGAGATGATATTCCTGTACGTCATGCAGATATGGATGGGGAGTTAAAGTTCCTGTAAGGCATGCAGGGTCATTATTTCATTATTTACTTATTCAGTCTATCACTACAGTACATGTCTGAAATTCAAATCTGTTTGTGTTTTTCTTTGTGTACGTGTGTCAGTGTGAGTTATGAAACCATGACCTGCGTGGGATCAGGATCCCAGTGAGATTTTGTATATATACACATGTATGTGTAGAATTAGCCCACAAGTGCACGCTTTCATCTCTGTTATAGCTGTTCTATGCATTTCATGCTCTTAACCCTGAGAAAGCCACCTGGGTGCTTGTTTAGAGTAATGTTCAGTTACAATATTTGAATCAAACCAATGCCAAATGAGAGTGGAATCAATCCAGAAATGGAAAGCGCCTGCAGCCAACAATCTCTCTGAGAACAGAGGCAACACTGCAACAAAGCACAGATCAGATTCAAAAAGAAAATATTTTAGCTGTAATGCCCTTGTATAATGTATTGTTATTGTGCTGCTCTCTGCCCATTTGCTTCTATTCTATTCTATTCTATTCTATTCTATTATTAATAATGATAGTCTGATGGGCCAAACAAAACAACCATTTACCAGGCCTGCTTTATCATCTTATGTTGTTGTTCATGCATGTATGTCATGAATATGTTTTGTTTTTTTGCAAAAGTATTTTTTATGAACTTACAGCTGGCCTCGACTTACATTATAGGATTAGAACTCTTAAAACCTTAACATATACATAATTCCGATCACAAAGTTTTGAACAGTAGTTTATATGTTACTAAAAATGTATCATATTTCAGGGCAGGATCAGAAAAAAAAAATCTGTTGAACCGTGAAAGGAGATGTAAGAGGTATTAATCTGGGCTTTACCTCTATAGAGTCTATCTGTGTATTTTTTCTTGTCTAAATCTTGATGATGATGAAGAACGTGTCTGATGGCACAGCTTCATATAGAACACACTCTTTCATGAATTAATCAAAGACAGAGATTCTGAAATGGCTTCTCAGTTAAACACAGCTCTTTCATTCTGGCTCAGCTACTGTATCTCAGAAGCAAGATCAGAAGCAGTGTGGAGTTTAGAGCTGCCAAAGACAAACTGATTGAGGACCTTTAATGGAAGTCCTGAGTAAAACGTTTTAGTGTTCTTTTCTCTCCAGGCCAGCTGTATATGTGGTTCGAAATGTGATAAAAATAATGTTTTTGGAAATGCTTTTAGACATAACAATATACAGTATATATTAGGGGTGTAACGGTAAACAATATGACGGTTCGGTACGTACCTCGGTTTTAACGTCAATGTTCGGTATGATTTCGGTACAGCAGGGGGAAAACTAAACTTTTTTATTGTTTTAAATAAACAGTGGTTTACTGAACAAGTTGCTCTTTCTTTAAATACATAGTTATAGTTTAAATTTTCTTATTGATAAAAATCTACCTCAGCTTATGCTTAAAACTATAGGGAGCCCTTTTACATTATAAGGTAACAATAAGGCCTAACAACTTAACCAAAACTTAAATTTAATTACTATTTATTTTTAAATCAACACTCAACTTAAAAAAAAAAAAATTATGCAAACATGTAAATTCCACGTAATTTTTAAATTAACTTATAAATAATACAATTTAGGCTATTTTAAAAAATATATATATTCAATTACACTGGCTGTCATAGCATGTTTCATAACAGATTAATTTAAACATACATTAAATAATTAAGACTAACAGGTTTAGTAAACTATAATGAGTATATGGTCAGTTTCGCCTGCAGGTGTACGGCTGTACGCACTGTGCGTACCATGAGCGCTCAGACTGACCTGAGATTTGCCTCGCAAACATTTCAGCAGTTAATAGCTATGTGTCCCGTATCCCTGTCGACTGAACCTGCCATGCCATTAATTATGAATTTATCTGTCTTTTGCACGCCAAAGTCAATTTCTACATATAAATATCACACCAAATAAAAACAGAAATTCGTGCTGTACGCACCTTTATCATGAGATCGGGTTAGCCTACAACAATTAATTAGGCTAATTTACAAATGGGAATACAACACATTCACGACAATGTTTTACATTCAAGCTACCCGTAAAATTTATAGTGAAAAGTTATTTAAAAGCATCTGGAATGCAATAAAGTAATTTTTAAAGCTGTTTTTAAAGGTTTGCTGCATGGATAAAAAAAAAAAAAATAGCTAAATAATTCACATAGACAAAATTGCGTTGCAGCAAGTCTTTTACATTTTAAGGTATTCAGAACAGAGTAACATAAGCAGATATACAATTATAGGAGAAAGTTTTACTATGCCATTATAATTGGTGTTTTATTTTTAAATTATATAGAATTATAAAACATAAACAAAGCTATTTTAGCTGCATTTAAATAAACAAATTAGGTCAACTAACTTTCAACATTTTTGTTTTATTTAGGCTAAAATTATTTTTTTATTTTTTTGTGTTTGTGGACAAAATTTGTAAATTTAAAGCCTTTATTCTCTCTGAAGTTAGTACTATAGCAACTTGTGCAAATAAATGAGATATATACACTGTTTGACCATGCAGAACAAATTCATCACTTGTTAATGGCAGTGTGGAAAGTCAGTCTGGATTTGAGAAACACATCAGAAATGAGAGCAATGTGAACAAAGCCATGATCAGCATTCAGTTTACTGTATGTATTCCCTATCAATCATCCATTTTGTTTTTCTCATCCACCGAACGATCAGTGTACTTCACTCTCTGAATGCTGATGATCTGATCTCTGCACTAAACAAACCACTGAAGTGTTTGAACTGGAGACTGAACATTCCTATTCATACTAATCTGCTTTTGCTCCAAGATATGTTTATTTAGCAAGAGTAAACACAATTTTATAAAACACATGCACATACACACACTAAAGTAGAGCAGTCAGCAGTTCTCAGGGGAGCTAAGCTGGAGCACAGCCAGATGCAGTACGTCAGTAAACACAAAGAAATGAAATATAGAGTGAACTATAATATAGGTGAGACACCTAATTCACAACAGAATAATAATGCAGGTGGTAAATGAAATATCATTACATTTTATATTGATTATGGCAGCAGCTATTCATCAAATGAAGATCAAATAATTGAGCACAACTATTCATACCATATATAATTCATATTTTTATGTACATGTTAATAATATCTATATGATGATTTTTATATGGTATTAGATGTAGCATATACAGTATGTCAACAATATATATATATATATATATATATATATTGTTGACATATATGCTACACATAATACCATATAAAAATCATTTTATGCATATATATATATATATATGTAATTTTACTAAAAACAACTTACAATATATACAAAATAATCTGTATGTTTATATATGCTTTGTAATAATTCCTTATATTTACTTGTATAATATCAACATGTATTGACAGGTTTTAGAATGGATATACATGTACATGACAAATATATATATATCCAAAAATGTATTACAGATACATAAACATAAAAAAAAATGATGGGCTAGATATATATGTTAATATATGTAACTGTTCCATTTCTAATAGGTTTCATATATATTTTTACTTCATATGACAATATGTTTCCGTTTCATATACGGATATATATATTTTATATGGGATATTATAAAATCTCAAATGGTGGTAATATACTTCACAGACATTTATAGCTAATTAGTGTTGACCATTTTGACTCCCAAAATGCATTTAGCACAATTTTGTAAGTGTGTTTGTGCCATTGTCTAGTTTGCATAATTAATTTACTGAATCAGGTGCTAAAACAACACAAGCTGAGGGTGCAAATACATGACAGTTTATTCCAAGTAAAATTTTCACTCATAACACTTTTTGTAGTATTCTATACCGCTGAAAGTATTTTGTCTAAAAGTCTTCAATAAATATGTGCATTACTCAAAATAGATCCTCATCAATGCTGTATGATATTTCAGACCTCCTCAGTCCAAAGCTATTTAGCCTGGCATGACAGCATGAGATGATGGATGGTCTATTGGGCTATGATAAATGAACTATACAGACCCTCTGAGGATTCACAGAAAAGGCAGTAGCTACTTTCTGTGTGAGTCATACACACTCATCCAGTACAGTTGCTTATGGACTCTCATCTATTTTATGATCGATCATGGCAGCAGACAGCAAATGACGCCAGATTAAGGATCAATAAAGCTCCTGACACTGATCAATCGTGAGATTTCACAGCAGCTTTTAATCTCCCTGGTTGCCAACAAACAGCTAAACATTGTGATGGAGACACATAATAATAAACATGAGAATGAATGAATTGTGAAAGGTTATTTATAATTAGAAGGCTCCCATAATGAACAGATACTTCTGATAGCCTGTCTTGTTGCAATTTGTGAATGTTCCATTTGACGTCAATGCTTAACAAGGAAACATATCTAAGGAAAGAATAAATTGAATCACATATTTGTCATATAAACAACATTCTTTTAGCTGGCCTTCCTGAAAAAACAAGGTTAATGTATGTAATGTCACATCAGTTGAGTTTGTGAGTTTGACACATGTTCATTAAAGCTAATAAATGGTTCAATCAGCACATCATTGGGAGCGTTGCAGTTTTAAACATTATATTTTAATATTTCAGCACTGGGATTACATTATTCATTTTAACAATATAAGAGATAATTAAATAATAAGAGAAAAGAAATTAGCAGCACAATAAATATAAAAATGAGCTCATTTGCCATTAACTTAATTTCTGTCTCATGCAAGGAAGGAGATGAGCTAAAGGAAGTAAAGGATATTACCTAGAGTCAATCTTGCACTGATATGAAATTAGTTATTAAAAAAAAAACACTCAAACAGCAAAACTCCATTTACTCCAAGAGTAAATTATTAGTGTTTTTATTATTCCACTAGCAGTTCTGAACTGCAATTGTTACCATAAAGAGTTAACTCTACCTGATTTAACCCATAAGATTTTGTTGGTATACATTAATGCTTTAAGTTGATTCAACGATGTTAAATAATATTTTTTGATTCTTAAATTTCGGATTTTAAAATATTACATTCAAATAAATACAAATACTACTAAATAAAAAAGGGAAACTTAACAAAAACATGAACTTAAATTCTTTCAATCAGTCAATTCAATCAACATATGAGCCTTCATGAGGTTTGTTGTTGAAAACTGGGCCAAGCTGACTGGAAGTATTTTCCTTGTGCAGTTAAAAGAGTGGAAAGGATTTATAGAAGATATGTTGGAAGATTCTTGACGGTCTCACAGACCCCTTCACAAATGAATGTTTGTCTTTAATACAGCTACTTAAGGTTCTTGCCAACACTTGCACTATGACAGCTGTCTCTTTAAGAGACTAAAATAGTTTTTATATTGGACTGCGGAAAACTTCTCAGATGTGAAAGATTATTTCCAGCTAGACAAACAAAAACAAACTTTTTTCCCCTTTAAAATAATAACTGAAGTGAAATATTAGATATTTAATAATTATCTTGAGGACAGGTAAAAATTCTAAAGGGTTTGCCTACTACAATTAGGAGTTATTAACATTACTAATGTTATTAATAATACTGATTTTGCCATTAATATTTAGTAGTCATTTCTATCAGTGAATTATCAGCGTAAAGAAAAAAACTCTTGGCAGTACCAGATATGTGCCATGCCAGAGTAAACCTATTCATCCCAAAGTAGTCTTGTGTTTATTTTACAATAACTATAGAAATGAGACTTTATGAATTCAAAATAGGCCCATTGCTAACAAGAACCAGCCAGAGTCTGGGTGGAAATATGATATCAATTCTAAAATGAAATTGACTAATCTAGGCACTTGGTCAAAAGCCCACCAGTCGGAACGTAGTAAAGATATTTTCCATCTCATGATAGAAGAGCCAGATGTGCTCACATAAGTCATTCCACACATCTTCAGTTCATTTACAAATCTTATCATAACGGAGACAGGCCCAATCATAATTCAGACACACTCAGATCTGCTCAGGGAGGAAAGCAAAACACTCTATCCTGCCAAAATGGTGTGGTCCTAAAAGAGACAGCTAAGCAATACTGAAACGAACAAAAACTGTCCGTATCTTGTGACAGGAAAGAAAATGGGGAAAATCTGAGAATAATATCGCAACTATTTCATATATTTTCCTCGGTTATTAGGTCTCTAACCTAAAGACGCTGCGATTACAGAGGCACAATAAAAGAAAGTCTGAGAGTGAACATTATGAATGAAGAATGGATGAGCGGACAGACAAAGATGGAGCCAAACAGACAAACATAATAAACTCCAGGAAACTAAAAAGGTACAATTACACCTCAGTCTGAATGAAAAACAGATGTGGCTAGTATTCACCTGATCCTGTACTTTATCCTGAGCTATAGATCAAAATTAAACTACAGAAATCTATTTTTTTTTCAAATGGTAGATAAGATATATATTATGATAGGATGTAATTACAATGAATAAGTTCATTCATCTTGCTATAACTTTCAACAGGGTCAGGATTGCAAAGAAAAAGTGAAAACTGTCACCTCCAAAGCTATTTTCATTCCTAGCTGATTAGAATGAATGAGTGTACATTTGTGTATATGTAGGTCATTTCTATTAGTCAGTACCTTCTGAACTCTGTAACTTAAAAAAAATGCTTGTGTTGTAATTTTAAGTTAGTATCATATAAAAGAGTATGTCAGACTTTCAGAAACTATGTCAGACTTTCATTCACAACATGAAATTGAACCGGATAAAACAACGTAAAAGTATGGAAATAAAGTGCTAAAGTTAGCTATTGCTCAGTCCGGGTTTGAGAGAGTTAAAGTTATTGAGAAAATTTAATTATTAACAATTCAAATTATTTTTAAACATGTTTTTCTACAACTGTGGAGAAAAAAAAGAAAACAAAAACCGAATAATTTTAAATAAATTGTTTTTGAATCAAAAATCAGTACAGCTCCCAGGTACTTGGCAACATCTGCTCTTCTCAAATTACATTATTAAAAATTCACTACACTGTGATGCTCACTGAATTGAATAATGTGAAAACTAACTTTAATAATATCCATAAAAGTGACTTTATCCAATATATTACAGCATATATGATGATGAATGAGAAGTGTACTTAATAACAAGAATTAAACATATACTGTCTGCAAGTGTGGACATTATTTTTTTCTGGATGCACATAATAATTTGCTTTCTGTGGCGTTAGTATTTTATTTCTTTAGTAATGCTATGGAAATGGCACAACCTCACACTGCATAAAATGGATTCAGTTTAGAGGAGTGTGACTACCCTTACCAAAAATATATACTTCAAGTTTATTTTATTAAGTATACTTAAGTAAAGTTCAAGTATATTTTTAAGTATACTTTATGTAATAAGTATACAAATATCAGTGTACTATAGTAGTATACTTGTAAGTGTACTATTTTAATACTCATTGGGACTAAATTGGCCCACTTTCTAGTATATAAATGTATACTTTTAAGTATACTTTAAGTATAACAGTAGTAAACTTTGAGTACACAACTAGTTTGCATCAATGTTTTTAGCTTGTACTGCAACTACACTAAAAGTGAACTTATAGGTATACTGATAGTTTACTAATTAAATACTTGTAGTAGCATTTTTAGTACACTTTGAAGTACAGTATAGTCTCAGTAAACTACTAGTTTAGTAGTTTTATACTGCAAGTATACTCGTACGTTTTCTTTAAGTGAACTTTACATCATACTTTAAGTATACTACTATGTCCCTATTTAGGTATTAATTTGTATATATTTTGTTATATGTATATCTGAACATACAAAACATCAAAAGAAAGAACAGGGTATCTGCTTGTAAACAGATACATTTTATTCTAGCTTCGTGCATTCTTTTTTAAACAATTGAATGTGGGTAAGTTTCATAAATAAAAAATAAATAAATAAACAACATTTTGAACAAAAAGCTGAAAAAAAGTCTATGAATTGGATTCAGAATGATATAATCAAAACGTAGATGGAGTCGATAAACACCCCAAAGCTTGACAGTCATTATTACCTCTTCATTGGTCGACAGTTTATTCCATAACATTACACAGTTTTGATGTTGTTTTATGTCTGATGATCGTGTTAGATTATATGTGGAAGCATCTGTTTTTTCAGTTTCTTCTTCACTTGTGTTTTTTTGGAAATTCTGTACAGAAGATGTGTACTAGCACCACCCCTACCGTATAACAATGAAAACACAGATTCCAGGAGCACAGTATAGCTCAAATATATTTTGACTTTTTCTAAGTATAATTCAAGTTTACTTAAACGTCATTTTAAGTATATTTCTGAGAAGCACATAAAGCCCATTTCTGAGAAGTACATAAAAAGTAGACTAAAAGTATACTTTCATATTTTTTAGTTTAAAAGAAGTATACTAATAGCACACTTGAATAAACATATTTTTCGTTAGGGTATAAGCAAGCTGAGAGAGACATTCATCCTTGGTACAACAGATGCAGTGATAGGACTTTTCACAAGCCCACATACCACTAAAACATTTATGAAACATAATGGGGTGTATGAAACAAACACACCGTCTTCCAGCAGAAATGAATGGATGTCCTTTGATAGTGTTTTAGCAGCTGTCTAATCCTTTTCACATTCTCTCCCACTTTGACTCTCTCCTTCTCCTCCCTGTTTTCTCTCTTTAATCTCTTACTGTTCCACTTCTCTAATCTTTCAGATAGGTTGCTTTATATTCTTTTAGAAATTTCGATAGATTGTGCATTGTTAGAGACCTTCGTTGAAGGTGAAGTGCATTTCTGCAGAATTCAAACAAAACAAAACAAAAGTGACTGTTTTACACACACTGCTTGTGTATTGTGAATTTTGAATCTTAAATACATTCACTAGATGTACACAGCTAAATTTAGGTTGTAAACAAACTACACCACAGTTGCAAGACTTCAGTGTCACAACCACTAAGCTTTAATGTGGAGTTCACACTGCACGATTTTCAAAGTCGTCAGATCACCGTTTTTTTCACACTGCAAGACTATCTGGGGTAGCATTCAGTTGCTGCTGTGTTCACATTGCACGATGGATTGGCAACAGGAGGTTACATACTGCATGACTTTACAACAGGAAGAATCGCCGACAACTCTGTCTGGTCCGCAAATTATGCTTCGCAACCAAATCAAATGCACGCGAGAAGTGATAAGGAAATAACGCAAGATCGCGCGTGAGATCAGAGTTCTCACGCGAGACTGGAAATGTTATTAAAATGGTACAGCTCAGATGAAACATCAAATAGACATGGGTGCTCCTGCCAAAGTTCGACTAAACTTTCCTCCCTTTCTTGGGTTCAAATAGACAGAGAAGGAGCCTTTCTCAGAACCGAAGCCTTCTTTGCTGATATTGTGTTCTATAACTCCTCCCCGAACTTCCCGCTGCCCTGTATCTTGCTCTCTCATTGGCTACAGGTCATCGCCGATGTATTTTTCAGTCAGAACTCATTTCACACAGCAAGATTTTGAATCGCAGACAGGTCTAGATATGTGGCAAATATTTCACGGGCATCGGTGACACGAAGGCGATTCTCTCAGATCGCGTCTTTGATAATTCACACTGCGTGAATGTCACTAGCGTGAACGAGCACCAATTTGCCTCTGATTTTGGGCATTTGTCGGCGATTTCGTAAACCCTGTCAGTGAGTGAAAATCGGGGCTAAAATCGTGCAGTGTGAACTTGGCATAGCTCTTTCAAGTGTTTGGTGTCATAATGTTTTTTTAAGTTTGTATAATATTTGATTTGACACTTGTTTTCAAGACATGTAAAAGCTTAAACAATCTTGAGTGAGCTATTACTGATGCATTTTATATTGTAGAATAAAAATATCTTGAGCTCGTGTTAAACACAGGCCTTATTTCAGGCATTTAATCAAAAACACATTCAAAAAGTCTATTGATTTCAACACAGTGGAACCAGAAGTCCAAAAATCCTACCATGTTCCTAGGTTTTAATTTAGTTTGACTCTGTTCCAGTATTGTCAGGCTGTTCTGGAAGTTCAAACCAACAGAGTGATAAAGCCACAAAGCAATAGAGTTTCCACTTCTAGGGGAATAGCTTTGGTAGGGGAGTTTTGGGAAGCAATGTAAAGTTACAACAATTCTAAAATGCAACAAACAAGATTTGATTTGCACACAAATACTAATTATATTAGGTTTAGCAGGTATGAATAAAGTATAAATGTGTGTTTGTGTGCATTTGTCAAACATCTGTCTCCAACCAGCCTGTTTCTATAAGATCCATTCTTCAAGATCTAAAGGTAGAGCTGCTGTAAAGTGTCTGTGGATGCATCTGGAAGATTTCATTGTCAAATTAGCCAGCTGAATAGATATTACACATTCTTCTGCTGTTCTTGAGCTCTAATCCTGTTAACCCTCCAGTTGTGTTGGGGTCAATTCAACCCACACTCGATTTTCAAGCTGCTCGAAATTGGTTAAACTATTTATTTATTCCATTCCATTTGGGGTCATGAATGTGTGTACAAAGTTTCAACACATAGATGTTTTTTAAAAAGGCTTTACAACTTTTGCTACGACTTAGAATTGGTTTCCATGGTATTTGCTAAAAATCAACACTTTGAAAAACACTAAAAAGTCAGGTAAAAAACAGAAAACCTTTATTGTAACTTCAAACACTAAAATATGAAATACATAAAAAGTTATCAAATTTAAGACTCAGTGTTTACTTGAAATTGAGATTCGTCTTCTGAATCATCCAAGGAAAATTCAGTTTCTTTATCTAGTTGAGTTTCACAGTCCAAAAAACTGTCAAGGGATGTTTTTGGTTGTAAGCTTTTTGGATCCAGAATTACTAGACTGAAAAGTAGTATGAAAAGAAGTATGATAAACCCATTTCCCCCTCACAAGGGTCTGAAAGAAAGTCATAACAAAAAGGCAGAGGAAATACAGATAGCAATATATAGGCCTACTACGTTCCCCCATAGTGTCAATTTTTGGCAATTTGCATGGAAACCAAAGTAGGTCTATCTGACTCCCAACACAACAGCTATACTCACTTTTTGAATACAACAGGTTAAACTAAACTGAAGCGCACCTTACTCATCTCTGTATGAACTCTCACTGACATACCCACTCAGAAATGATTACTAACAGTCAGTGCTATGACGACACTGGTAGTTTTAATCTTTAATAAACATGATGGATGGTTTGGTGAAAAATTGTGTGTTTGAAACACTACAAGACAGAAAGGCAGTTTCTCAGGAGCCTCAAGCTAAGACAGAATACTCATCCGTCTGTTCATGCGTCATCAATTATTTATCAGGGAAATTGAAAAAGGCTGTCTTTAAATATTACAGCAAAACTGAGACACATCATACTATATAGGCTTCCAGTGTGTTTGTAGCAGACAAAGATTCATGCTGTTCTAAGATCAGTTCTGTGTCAGGGTTCAAATGGACGTATTAATGGCTTACTATCATTACCACATTAAACACTGAGAAGGTGCTGCTGGTGTAGAGGTGCTCAAAGATACTCAGATCTGCAATGTAGCAGATTCTGGGCTCTCTGTTGCCATGGAGAACCTTGCAGTTAAAGCTCTGCTGTATAATGTGTATCCACCAGACCTGACGTATGGGGTGTGCACACATACACACGGATACACTCTTATATTACATTTTGAGTTCTATCCTTGTTCAGTTTTTGAAAACCATAATGTTATAGGATAGCCAGCATCGAAAATTCTGTGATCATTTTTTTACCCTCATATTGTTCCAAACCTGTATGACAAACGGCACATTAGACTGTTTTCTGAAGCATCATGTGACACTGAAGACTAGAGTAATAGCTGCTGAAAATTTAGCTTTGCATCACAGGAATAAATTACATTTTAAATATATTCACATAGAAAACAGTTATTTGAAATTGTAATAATAGTTCACAAATTCAATATTATGGTTTTGAGCTAATAAATGCAGCCATGGTGAGTATAAAGAGACTCTCAGAAACGTCTTAAAAACCACACATTTTTAGTGTATGCATTTAAAATGAACGAGGACTAGAGCTTCTAAGCTTCAAAATGGACAAAAAAGCATAAACATACTGTATAATAAAAGTAGTGCACATCTATACCCTATTTTCCAAGGATTCTGAAGTAATAGAATAGTTTTGAATGGTTCACAAAACAGGTCCAAATGATACATTTAGAAATACTCTCATGAACTCACTCTCATAAAGTGAGTATACTAAAAAAAAGTAACCTAAAACTGGTAACAACTACTGTAAGTTAACTGGTTTTATTCAAGTCAACAATATTGTTTAATTTCACTGAACCAACCTAAATACATCTATTTATACCAACAAAGGGAACAGGGAAACAGGGAAATATCTAGCCTATATAAGGTAACAACTGCAGTTACGATCTACATTAACATTTTATTAATTTTGGCAGATTAAGCAAAGCAATTATAGTACATTCAAGTTTCTTTTTATAAGTATGTGTGTGCTCTAGGAATTAAATCAAAGACCTTTTTGAATGAATAAACGTCATGCTCTTCTAAGAGCTATAAAAGTACTAAAAGTATACGGTATCAGATGTGATCCCAGGTGTGAAGGATTGCTGTATGTATGTGTATGTGTACAGTAAGTGTGTGTATTCAGGGGGTTGTTTTAGAGGAGGTTAGCTGCTGCTGAGTGAGTGCACCCTGTCTGAACTCCCGCAGAGACTCTTAACACAGATATAAAGGTCACAATGGGGTCTACGAAAACCTGAACTCTGCCCATCTGTCACAGACGCTCTCTCTAGCTTTCATCTTTTTCTCCACTTCTTTTTCCTCTTTCCTTTGTCTGTCACAATCATTATCTCCCTTCTTCCACTTTTTTATTGTTCCTCTATTTAAAGAACCCCTTGTTCGTATCTGTCCTCCTGTGGTGCAGTTCTAGCCCTTAGATCTATGTTTTACCAGGACTCCAATTATAAAAAAAAAGAGAAAAAGAAAAGAAAGAAAATCCAAAATCCACCACAAAATCTACACTGAAAAACAATCATGGCATTTATACAAAGTGCATTTTTATATTTGTCTAATTGAAAATTTGATTTACGCAAATAAAACTCTCCTTGGGAAAAATAGAGAAATAAAGAAAGGAATAAAAAGAGTTTAAATAGTATTTTCTATTATAGTATTTTAGTATTTTGCCTGGCATCAGAGTGCTGATTACTGTTTTTTATTATTATTTTATTTCTATTGTTTAGTAGTAGTGCATAACAGAAAATATGATGCTTAATAAACATTATGGTCTTCAAAATAATCAAAAGTTGTCAACTTCAATTAAACTATAATAAACATTGACTAACAAAATGTTTTTAGTTTTATATTAACTTAACATTGTACTTACATATTATAGCTAATTTTGTTTATGGTGAAATTAAGTTTAAATTAAGAAAAACAAAAAGTAACATATTGACCAACATTAAGTATTTTGGCTTATGTCTAAAGAAAATATATTATTTTAGTATGGTATATGGTCTTTACAACAAATAATCTTTGTATGAATGTTTTTGCCTTTGGAAAAATAAATATTTTTGATTAATATTAAATAAACATAATTTGAGGAAAACAAATAAATTTAGCTGTAAAAAATATTTTGCATTATTTATTGTATTTTTTATTTGGTACCAAGTATCTTTTTTTTCAATTTATGGTAAATGTATAGTAAACAAAAAAGAGAAGAGTCACACAAGTGAGCCAGAGGGATCAGCATCTCTGTGAAAATCTGGCCTGGGAGAGATGCGACAGACATCTGTTCCTCCTTCCTCTCACACATGCATGCTCTCGGCTTCCTCTTTTCCTGCACCTCTCTTTCTTTCACCAATTGCACATTCCTCCTGCTCTTCCTCTCGGGCCACTGGCTGGTGTTCTGAGAATTTTAATATGAAGATAAGGCCTCTCAATGTCCCAAAAATAACATACCCTGATTGCATCTACTTGTGTGTGTATACACTAAAAAAGTTAACTAAAACTGGTGACATCTAAATAAACTGGTTTAAATCAAAAACATTATTTAACATCACTGAACCAACACACAGTATGTACATCAATTTATACCCACAAAATTTTTTTTTTGTGGGTTAAATGGGGTAGAAATAACTCTTTAAAGTTATCAACTGCAGGTTGACTTTTTACAGTGATGCACATTTGTTGTGTTGAATTCCTTGTCGGTTGTAAAAGGAGTGATTTGCATTATAAGGTCTACAGTGTTACCCTTTTTACAAATAATCTTAGTTCAGGGGTAGTGAAAATTCTGTCATCATTTACTCAAACTCCACTTGTTTTAAACCTGTATGAGTTTCTTTCTTCTGCTGAACACAAAATAAGATATTCTGTGTAAGTCAACAGTTTGGTTACCAACATTCTTCAAAATATCTTCTCAACTCAACAGCTGAAAGACAGAAACAGGTTTGGAACAGCTTGAGGGTGAGTAAATGACAGATTTTTCATTTTTGGGTGAACAATCTCTTTAAAGGGAATGAGGCAGAGGTGGAGTCTTTTAAGTGATTTGGAGTCACTTCACCAGCAGTCCGGATTGGACTGGATAATTGAGAGCACATTTAGCAGGAAATGCTCTTCTGCCCTGTGATGACCTGCATGCTTTTATACACTATGATTTGGTCTGGAAGAAACAACTGCCAATTTCTCTTGCCTGAACAAACTGATGGAAGACCAGTCCTATTATGTGACTTGACCTGGACAAAATAGTGTAACAGAAAAAAATGGATAAAAAGAAACGAGGACAAGATACAGTCAATATAGTAAAATCTTTGTTTGCTTTGTTTGATTTTACTTTTTGTTTGCAAATAGAGCAATATTGGTTATTTTATTTATTTATTTTTCTGTATGAAATCTGTTACCAAGTATATCAATGTCAATATTGCCAATACCAATTCCTCTATTATTATTATTATTATTATTTCACATTTTTGAATATAAAATAGGCACTGAGTCTTTTAAAACTAATAAGGCATTATTCCTGTTAAATAAATCAACAAGAACTGTTTTCAATGTGTAATATATTTTAACATTTAACACTTTCTATCTACTTTTTATTCTTTATATTATTTATTATAAAAAAATAACTAAACTACAAAAAACTAAAAGACTAATCTGCTACTTGACTTTCTTGTTCTCAAAACTCTTTGACAACAAAGACAAGTGAAAGGGAAAGGTGAGGCAACAGTTTCCGGCGTAAAATTCATGCAGAAGCAAAACCCTAAGAACTGACAAAAGAACCAGTCAAAGAGTTCCAGATGCACCATTCAAAGAGCAAATTACACAGACATTATGTCTGTTTCATTCAAACCAATGAATCTGTGAATTTTATTCTTAATGCACACTTTTAAGAGGAGGGGTTGGGGGTGGGGGATGAAAATACAGTAGTTACATCCAAGTCTAAAGTGGATAACCACATCTGAAACTCCAATAACATGGAGACATTGTTTAATTTCTGTAATCTAAGACTGTTTAACAAACAGACTTAAAGAATTAAACAAATACTCCCAGAATCAACCCTGCTTTCTTTCAAACATTACACAGAAAGAACATTAAAATAGACTGGAATGGTTTATGGTGTTTGCTAATAGAACAATGTTTAATGTAAATTATTATTTAGTGACTATATGATCAGAAAAAAAAAAAATCAGATTTGCATGACCGTCTGCATTTAGATGGTGCCAAAGCACACGCCTAAAAGTATGTACGATTATCATTAGCAACACTCATGCACAGTACTTTAATATATACTTTAATAATTAAAGTAAACTTTCATGGAAATTAAATCCAAATAAAGCACTTAATTTCCTCCTGATGCTGATCAGAGCAAAATAAGCACAGATGTTCATTCACTGCATTGTTCTTCCAGTGGTGATTTGTGCCAAAGCTTTGTCACTCTCATCTGTTTCAGACATATATATATATATACTGTATACTACGTGTGTGTGTGTGTGTGTGTGTGTGTGTGTGTGTGTGTGTGTGTGTGTGTGTGTGTGCGTGTGTGTAAGGGTCTAGACGCAGTAGCGTTGCTAAAAAGTGACGGTCCATAAAGGCTTTGGAAAACCTAACCCCCTTCAAAATTTTCCATTAATAAAATTCCTCGACTCAGAATTAAGGAGGGGAAAGAAATCCAGAATGTCCATGTCTGTAAAAGCACTTTTTTCCTTTTTAAACATAATGTGATTAGCAGAGAGTAAAGGGAAAAGACTTTCATTTCTGTTCCTTTTTCCTCATTTAATCTAAAAAAGAAAAAAGAAAGAAAAGGAAAATTAAATGCAAAGTAATAATGAAAGCCAAAATTAAAATCCCGAGTGCTGTGGAAAAGACCATATGTTGTCCTTCTAATTAAATTTCATTAGAAGATGTTGTGTATGGCACTGAAAAATAGCACTTTCTTCTAAACATTTACACAAAAAGACGGAGTAATTGTAGCTGCTACATAAAACAGCCACAACTCCCAATAAAAAGGCAGAAAAAGCTTTTTTTTTTAGTTTATTTTTAATTAATATATATATTTTTTTATAATTTCCTACAGAAAGCAAATAGGGGCATGTGGCCTTTGACCTTTTAATCACTTGACAGTCTACTCTTTAATAATAAAAATGTAACTTTTTAATGTAAGTACATTGTAGTTAAAGTAGGGGACAATGAACAAAGCCTTTATTTATAAAGTGACTAATTTATGTACTCAGTTGTTCAGTGACAACAGTCCAAAGTTTTCAGTCACTGGAAAGGTACAGTAAAAGGCGCAAATCAACTAAATTACAAATTATACCAACAAATTAATTCATAACATGAAAAGAAAAGCCATTATATGGCTACTGTACTGCATGCAAATATAAGAATTTCCGTAACTTAATGATAACAGGGATGAGAGACTCTCAATTACAAGACTCATTCAGCAGCTTCTGTAATTAATCAACCAGTACAATCCCTTCCTATATACATCAGTTTTGTGGAGACACACACACACACACACACACACACACTCACAAACAGTCATTATCGTAAATGTCTGTTGCCTGGAATGAATGTCTACTGGCAGGTGTTAATTCTTATAGGAAATATGATCTATACCCAACCACCCACAAAAAAACACACACTGCCATGCATACTTGGGCATGAAAAGTCTGTCAGGTTCACTCAGATCACTCTGGGAGCAATACAATAATACAGGCATGTGCTAAAGAAAATACGATCACAGGATTTTGTGCCTTAACATTTTCCTTTTCTTTATCTCTCATGTCACCACATGGGATGAAGTGGCCGTTCTGAACTACTTGTTTATTAGTCTGAAGAGCTTTTCCTGTACGACTGCCTGGGGACAGCAGCTGTTGGTCCCAGAACACATGGACTAACAGTGGAGAGCTGTGTGTGTGTGTGTGTGTGTGTGTGTGTGTGTGTACAACATTTGTCAGGTCGGCTTTGTCTGTGAACAATTGGTATGTGCCATTCCTTGTCTTCAAACTAACCCAGCACTAATTGGGATTAACATGTTTCTACACTGAAATACCAGAGGACATAAACACACACATAAAACACACTCTCACAATCCGAGTCAGACATACATTAAATGTGACCCTGGACCACAAAACCAGTCTTAAGTCGCACGGGTATATTTGTAGCAATAGCCAAAAATACACTGTATGGGTCAAAATTATTAATTTTTCTTTTATGCCAAACATCATTAGGACATTAAGTAAAGATCATGTTCCATGAAAATATTTTGTAAATTTCCGACTGTAAATATATCAAAACTTAATTTTTGATTAGTAATATGCATTGCTAAGAACTTCATTTGGACAACTTTAAAGGCGATTTTCTCAATATTTAGATTTTTTTGCACCCTCAGATTCCAGATTTTCAAATAGTTGTATCTCAGCCAAATATTGATATATCCTAACAAACCATACATCAATGGAAAGATTATTTATTCAGCTTTCAGATGATGTATAAACCTCAATTTCGAAAAATTGACCCTTATGACTGGTTTTGTGGTCCAGGGTCACATATAGTATGTTTCGATGCCAAATTATTTGGATATCTTGTGAAGAAAACGTCTTTGCTCAACCAGGAAACATCTCAGAAAGATCAAGACCATTTATGGATTATTAAAATTTTCTCAGGTACTTTCTCTGGTAATTTCTCAGAGACAATCACTCAATTGCCATCAGTACAGTGATGAGAAAATCTTAAATTAATTTATCTGGGAAGTGTTTTGTTTTTTACTATATACTACATTACACACACACACACACACACACACACACACACACACACACACACACACACACACACACACACACACACACACACACATATATATAAAATAAAAAGTATGTGGAAAGTTTGATGGGATTGGCACTGATGTCTTTTGTCATCCATAAACTCAACACCATAATCACTAAACAATGACTTTACACTTTACATTACAATGCATTAATAAAAAGAATGACAGACTTAATCCAGTGGTTCTCAACTGATTGACCGTGACAGAAAAATAGTTTGCGTTTTATTTAAGGTTGCAGACAACAGAAAAATATAGCTAAATGCAAATAATATATAGCATCTCACAATGTAAGTAATTACATAAAATATAAAAATAAAAATAAATAAATAAACAGGCTTATCAATTTTAAAAAGCAGGAGAAAATGCTTCCCATGTCTTTTATTGTTGACGTCAAAAGCCTCTACGGTACTGTGATGCAAATTCATCTGTCACTTGGTAGAGGCTATAGCCAAATTAGCCAGATGCCAATAGGGACAGGCTGCATGATATGCCCTCATCCCAGAAAACCACGAACAAATCTATGCAAGGTAAAAACACACTGTAAGAAGAATGAAAAATGTCCTGGTAGAAAATTACCAGTACATTTCCATTAAGTTTACCAACATTTTCTTCAACCTTAAAACACAACACAATAACTTAACTCAACATTTAACTCAAAATACAGGTAAAACGTGTGAAAAACCAATCCTTCATATTAAAGTCCACTAAATTAAATACTGGTTCACTGAAACCATAGAAATTCAAGAAATATTTAGAAACCAATCATAAACCAACACATTTTAATGTTAGATATTTTGTTTATGTTTGAGAAATGATTCTGGCACCGTGTTGGTTTGTTCTTCAGAAAATCTGATCGCTGATGCAAAACTAGCCCCTTGCCACATGCTCATGAATGCAGACAGAACAGACAGAGAGAAACAGGACACAATGGTAATTTACCTGGGTAAAGATGTAATTATCCTTCTGCTCTACGGAATTTCTGAATGATAATCAGTGCTAATGGTGCTGATGTAAATGAACATTGGGTAGAAATTACATAACATGAAAATTACAAACCACATAGTCAACAAATTAAAAATATCCTGAAGATGACATTTCGATATTTGCTTTGTTTGGAGCTGTGAAAGGGCAGAAAAAAGAGGCGGCACATAAACTGACTGAATAAAGGAGAGGAAGAAAAAGAGAAACACACATACACAGAGAGAGCAAAAGAGCAGTACAGACACAGTTGTTCTGCCGATTGCGTCATTACAGTTTATTTAGTATCTCCACAGGCGAGAGGGCAGAGAGGAAGGAGACATGCACATACTGTGCATAACACATGATCAGTGGGGCTGGGAAATCTGAGGACCACAGTGTGACTGTACGACTTTATGTGTTCAATCCAATTGCAATATAAGCACAGTGGACATGATTAAAGTGAATGAGGCCAATTCATAACATAATAATAGTCACCATTTCAAAAGTAATTACAATATATATAATTACTATACTATATATATGATAACAATGTTATCATGATTTCTGGGTGGGAAAAAAAAGCATAAAAGCAACACCATAAATATACCATAAAAGCAAAACCATAAACCTTAAAACCCTAAAATGACTAAAAAACAATGATTTAAAAACTTTACATTCACTTTTAAAAGAAAAATCAGTGCAACCCCTCCCACCCCTTTGCTTCTAAGTGCCTCACTTTTTGCTGTTTTTACAGAAAAGGAGGGCCAATAAATTATTTTTTGGTGGTAATCAACATTATGCCACAAATGCTTTTTATTGAGCTTGTATTGGACCTGGAATATTTCTTTAACCAGCCATAAACCTCACATCAAAGTGAATGTACTGTTAAGGAGACATACCTCTTCACAGATCACATCTGAGCAAAGACTGTCAGACACCAGACACTAGTAGTCTAACGACCGCAGGGATTAGAAGAGAATTTTGTTAAACAGGGAAGAAAGGAGACGAGGAAATGAGCAAAATTTCCATGCGAGCCATAGCTTTCACCCAAACCATTAGGAAAAGCTAATGGATAAAGCCAGTACTGGCTCTTCCTGCCTGTTGTTGCACTAATCTATAAGACTGTTATGCAGTAATGGTAAAATTAGACACATTCATTAGGCACATTCACTCATAGCATAGCCTAATGGTTTCTATGTCTTCGTGCTTTTGTCTTGTTTTGAACTTTTAGTCTGTACTCTGTTCCTATTTCCTCTTTCAGGTTTCCCTTATTTGCACCTGTTTATTGTTAGTCTATTGTGTTGGTGTATCAGTAGTGTGATTAGTTTTTTCCTTATGTTCCTAATTAGTTTCATTGGTATTGTTTAATATGGTCTCTTTATTTCTAACTAAACACCTGCAATAGGATCCTGCTCGCATGTGTTGCACATAGTATCATATGGTTTTATTTTCTGAATGCTAGCTCTTATAAAAGCATGTATATGTTTGTTTGGGGGCTCAGTGTGAGTAATAGTCTTTATTACATATATGTCCCCAGCCCCATGGACGGAGTTCTAGAGGAAAAATAAATATCTTGATAAACTAGAAGCAATTAAAAAAAATCTGATGGTAATTTTTCCACTGAAGTAAAGGTTGTTACAGTAGATGGTTAATGTTAAAGTTTGAAGATGCGCAAGTTGCAATAGTTATTCAGCTCCAGGGAAACCCAAAACAAGTCTGCTTCTTCAGGACTTTCTTAAGACTGATTTGACTAGTATTGACATGTCATTCAGGCAACCCACCAACTAGTCAATTCTGAAAATATGTCATACTGAGAAATTATACTTAAATGGTTGGTCCACCAAAAACTGAAAATTCTGTCATAATTTACTCCCCCTCATGTCATTTCAAATCTGTATGATTGTCTGTCTTCGGTGAAACACAAAAGAAGATAATTATCCCTTTAAGTATGGCTGTCAACATTTTACTCAAAGTATCTAGCCAAAAACATACTGCGAAAGTAAAGCTTTCGCATTTAATTGAGACTTGGACCAATGACCATATTTTTGTAAAATTACAGATGAAATGAATTTGGCTTTAAAAGTTCAGTCAGAAGTGTAATTTAAATTTGGATTTACAGAGATTTTAATGTATCAGCTTATTAAAATGGACAAAAAGAACAAGTCACGATGACCTGCAGAATTATACTTTTTACTCCTTAACTTGTCATTTAGACCTCAAGTGTAAGGTATTGTTTTTGGAGCACCAACTGAGCAAAAATACAAGTATTCTGTTTCAGCAGTACTCAAGAAAAGTTACTAAAAAAACTAAAACAATCCTAATGGAGTGCAATCACTCTAGCCTGCATTGTTATTAGACAATCACTTGAGTAAAGCATGTGTCTTTGTTTTTATCCGCACACTGATCAGATAATCAGTAAAGGTACGATTATTCTCATTACTACTTAAATCATGTATTTTGTTGCAGTTTCAAGTGGCCAGTAACTCCAAATTTGACTTTGGATACTTTTGTTATACCCTTTACACTGATCTTACAAAGTTTTTCACAGTTCCTCATCATCTGTCTGTAGAGAAAACATTTCTGAGAGCAGTGCACATTTTATGATAGACATGTTAAAGGTGTCATATGATGCGATTTCAAGTTTTGCTACCTCTTTGGAGTGTTACAAGCTGATTGTGCATAGATAAGATCCCTGAAGTTGCAAAGACTAAAGTCTCAAAACTAAAGAGATATTCTATATAAAAGTTAAGACTCTGACACGCCATCCTAAAACGGCTCATTCAAACATGCCCCCACATGTCTACGTCACGATGTGGAAATAGTTGAATAAGGCATGGTTTCAGTAACCGCAGTAGTGTTGATGCAGTCATGTCAGGGAGACGCTGTGTGTTTCTAGGTGAAAGCAAAAGCACTTTATTTGTCTTCCGAAAGTAGATGCATTTAGGAATCATTAAGATTACTTACAACAGAACAGTAACACATTTTATGGACGACCGTTTCGTGAGCCAAGGAGAGGAGGTAATTCTGACTTTGCTATGACAATCTGGCGCTTCTGAATCAGCGACTGTATGTTTTGTTATTAGTTTAAGTATTTGCTATTGACTGTTCAAATGTGGAGTTTTGCCCTCCTAAAGGCAAAACTTCAAATGCGGAGTTTTGCCCTCCTTTTGCCCGTGTGTGTGTGTGTGTGTGTGCGCGCGCGTGTGTGTGTGTGAGAGAGAGAGAGAGAGAGAGAGAGACAGGGTCACATCACAGCAAGTGTACAGCGCGTCAGAAATCGTCTTAATCGCGGCTTGTTTGCAAACACATACGAGCATCATCACTGTGTCTGTCACGTGACTCTGTTCCCCTCTCGGGCTTGAACTGATGGTAAAACTAAGGACATTATTAACTGTCTTTACTTTTATTTTGAAAGCTGAAGCTCGCGATTATGAAAAGGGGCGTTACATTTCTGATGAGTGCTTGTGGTGTTTAGCCAATCACAATGCACTGTGCCAGTTGGCCAATCAGAGCAGACTGCGCTTGTCGGAAGGAGGGACTTTGTAGAAAACGAAGCGTTTGAGAGAGACGGGGAATAAAGGACCTACAATAATGTACAGTATTTAAAAAAGAATGTGTTTTTTGAACATTAAAGCATGCCAACATATTCTGTTACACCAAATACACAAAATAATGATCTTTAAAAAAGCATCATATGACCCCTTTAATGCAATTTCAGAGAGTTTGAGATTAATTTACCATGTAAATATAGTAACACTTGAACGACAATGTCTGAAACCAGCGAGTCTATGTGTTAAATGCTAATTCAAGAATAACACGTTTTTTAATGAAAAAGAAAGGGGGTGGGGGGAGGAATCATGTTGGAAAAAGTTCAGAGGGGTTTCATTTAATTACCTCAGAAGAAGAACAGCTGGTTCAGAGCACAGCGACAAGATGATTTTGTACAACATTGTTGTACGTAGTTCAATAAAGGATAGCCTAATACAGCTGTTCACTTTGATGTCCTAAATCCAGAAACAGAATTAGCTTTTTCAAGCCATGGCTCAATGGATTTGTTTTATATATAGTAAAATAATATTGGTTGTTGTTAGCATTATTTCAAGATTTATTTCATGTGCTACATACATTACACACTTAAAAGTCGACAAGTGACTACCACAAGGAAATTAAACTATATTAACATAACTAAAATGTTAAAAAAGTATAACATTAAAAATGACAACATATTTTTGAGTTTATTTTTATTACAAGAAAGTACCAAAAGTAAATGTCAGAAGCTTAGACAGGAGAGTCTTCAAATATTGTCTAGACAAAAAGGAACCACAAGACTTACATTTTACAACCTACAAAATAGCTTGAAGGATTGACTGTGTAATGTTACAGAACAAAATGTGAAATTCTCTTCAAGTAATGTTAACCACAGACCTCTATTCATAAAATCGAAAACAGCTATTCTAAAAACCCAAAGGATATTCTGGAAGCAAATTATCCTTCGGGATTGGCCTACAAATTGACGTCATGACTGAATAGCTCTGTTACAGAGAATATAATTTAAAAGGCAGTTAGAAATGACATCCATAAAGACACTACAGAGGTTATTTCCCCCACAGATATCAGGTGACTAACACATTTGCAACACCAGCTTTCAATCAATCCTGAAATGCGAGCCGAGAGAACTTAAACATATGCGAGGCAGTTGTGTGTTATTGCACATGTTTGTTGTGCATCTCTCCAACCTACTGATTCACTACGCGCGCTAATACAGTGGCTAATGAGGGGCCATTACAGTGGCCAAAAATAGGCAGAGGACGCAAGACCAGAGTCTACCATTTAGACTCTGCTAATAAAAATATATGGACCGTACTGAGGCCACATTCAGAGAGAGAGAGAAAGAGACACAGGGAGAAAGAGAAAAGTGATGGAAATAGAGGCAAATAGAGGATGACAGAGAGAGACAGCCTGGCTTCTCCTAATCCTCTTTAGATGTATTTTCCATAGGAACTGCAAAGCTATTAGGATGTATGTGTGTCGTCTACATTTCCACTGGACAAATCTGGTATGTGTGTGTCTGACAACTTCTTTTACAGTAAGTAGCTTCATTGGACCACTGTTGTTCTGCAAATTTTTGCAGGCAAAATACAGTCATTTCAGTAGGAATCCATGCAATGGGGATGACATTTGTGCGAGGAACAAACATTTCCTCACTCAGATTTCGCAACTGGTTCAAGTCGGTAAAGCAGATTCAACTCATTTACCAACCACAATCTGCGCTTCACACATCATACTATTTAAAATAGAGTCTAGACAATGAACTTTTTTGACAGTGACCGTACCTTTAAGACTACTATATATGACTACTGTTCTGATTGGCTAACCATCAGTGTTCAAGCCAAGCTGCTAAATATTACATTTTGAGTGGTCATATGTTTATGTTCTGATAGGGATAATGCACAGTGTCTTTATGGCAAAATAAAAACCAAGAGTGATCTTGTGACATCCTAAAGGGGTTTATTTTCTCATGATGACAGGCTAACTGTACATTATCCTGCTAATTACACGGCTAGTTAGCAAGTAAATAAATAAAGGGCCATGGAATGTTGATCTGAGTTTAAATTATTGTTTTATGTGAGAAGAAAAAGACCACAAAGTGCTGTGAGAAACTAGTACAGGGTAGAAGATAGGTTGCAAAAGAAAATCAGAATCTAGTATTCCAGAAAGTATATGTATATATAAGTATAATGTATAATGAAACATTATAAACATGATGCATTTTTATGAATTATCTGTTTTTGCAGCTTGATAAAAAAAAAAAAAAAAGTTTTGTAGCATTGTATTATATTTTATTACACATCATAAATTTTACATTTAAAAAGGAATGAGTCTGTTTCCATGATATGTCACCTTTAAATAAACAACATTCTGTTGGTCACCGCAAAATTATGAAATGCAAGAGTTTCTCAAACAACTGCCTACTGGTCTTGCATAACTTTGGTTGTATAGTCTTCAGATGGCAAGGTGCTGCTTACAAGGTTCACATAATAAATATGTCTACTTCTGAAACATAAATAGAGCTGCCTGAGTCTAATCTTCAGCGGTGATGATTATACAAACAGCAGACCACGGACACACACTGACACTCACACACAGACACAAACACAGCTAAGATTCGCTCTGGTCTGAATGACACCTTTATGCACTGAAGGGAAGGTAGGAGTGCAGAGTCACACACACAGACTCTATGTCTGGAGTTGATTTATTTCAGGCCATTGCTTTCTAAACAGGACATGCATATACACATTGCTGCTTATTATACTTCACTCTAAATGCTCTTGTAGGTGGATCATTCCACAAATAACTGCCTGTTTGTGTTTCCTGGCTGAGACAAAATTCTGCTGAGCCGTAAACTGATGTTTTATACACTACATTATTCTTATGTCCATATGATGAGACTTGGTCACACTGATTGATAACATTTTGTGAACTACAATGGGGCTTTTTGCTTACTCGCATCTCCTGCTGCCATTTTCAAATAAGGGTGGGATGATATTTTTCCTTCGTTTCTTTCTTTTTTCTTTTTTACAATGGAAAACAAGTGCTACCAAGATTAGTTGCAGTGTGTAAACTTTTATGACCACTCTAAAAGCTAACCAAGGTGGAGGGTTACAGCCTGTCGGAGACAATTTTCCACTTACGGACAAGTGGGGGTGAGAGCATGTGTGTGAAGTTTAATGTGGTGGGGTAATTGTTCAAAGTTATCCTTCTTTGTGAAGTTATGATACAAGAGGAAAAAGAGAAAGGGGGATGGAGAGAAAGAAAGGCAATAAAAAGACTAAGTTAGAAAACTTGCTTTGCATGGAAAAATCCTGGAATTTCGTCTGCAACACATTGGGCCTCATTTATGAAACGAACGTACAACAGAAAATTGGGCATATATGGTCGTTTCTACGCAGAATTTGGAATTTATCAATATTAACGTGAATGGTGGATATGATCAAATCTCATGTCAAGTCTCAGCTCATGTATGCAAGTTTCCCTGACTGATGACTGAAGCTCATCATTATGGCACAATAAGAACCAAGGGTGATCTTGTGACATCCTAAAAGGGTTTATTTTCTCATGATGACAGGCTAACTGTACATTATCCTGCTAATTACACGGCTAGTTAGCAAGTAAATAAATAAAGGGCCATGGAATGTTGATCTGAGTTGAAATTATTGTTTTATGTGAGAAGAAAAAGACCACAAAGTGCTGTGAGAAACTAGTACAGGGTAGAAGATAGGTTGCAAAAGAAAATCAGAATCTAGTATCTAGTATATAATTATCTGTTTTTGCAGTTTAATGTAAAAAAATAAATAAATATATACTCATTTTATTTGAACTAGAGATTGTATTTTATTACACATCGTAATTTTCCTTAGCCAGATCATTAACCAGTAAGGTTAGAATGTAAAATTAAAATTTGAATACATGGGTGTCTGTGACCCATTAAAATTTCCACAATTGTTTTTTTGTTTTTTTAACGGGTGTTTTTGAAGTAAGAACAATGAACCCTGTTGTAAGTTGATTTGTGCGCTCAGATCTGCGCTTGTTTCTACATTAGACTGATACATGAGGCCCTTCACTATGCTGGTTTTATATTACACTGCAATGAGGCTGTATTTCAAATTTTAAGCTCTAATTAAATTTCAAAGTTGCAACTGTTACCTTAAACAGGTATTTCTACTTGATTTAACCCATAAAAATTGGTTTTGTTCCAAACTTTTCTCTGTTGGCTGCTATTATAAATAATTTCCCTTTAATATTCTTCTTCTTGATCTCCTAGGTGATTCAAAGGTATAAGGGAGGCCCTAGTCAAAGGCTATTTGCTTCTCTGATAGAAAAGGAGAAGAGACAGAAAAGAAGAATGAGAGCAGCAGTGATATTTACTGATGTGCCGAGTGACGAAAGTGGCTGGTTGGAAACAAATATTTCAAGGCAGCGATTGACAAGGGAGAGATAAAGGAATAAGATGAATGACTGGTTCCGGAAGGTAAATGCATCAGACATCCTGAAGATATTGCTTTTTATTTGCTACATCTGTTAAAAACAGCTTGTGCCATCAACTTGCTGCAGTCAAACTAATCCAGAGCGCAATATAAGAGCTTTTTTAAAGGTCAAAACACACAGAGATTTTCTTTGTAAAAAGCTTTGCAAACTTGTCAGAGCTGCCCTTTTTATGACTCCTGTTCGGTATTCCTGAGTACCTTTTTTTTTTGAATTGTGGGCAATGTGTCCTGGTTACTAATTTTTAAAAAATACAACTAGAATTAATAACAGGAGTTACTTATTAGCAAGTTAACTATATTTGCACAAGCAAAACTATTTTACTTTGTGTCCTGTTCCATTATTTAAATTATTTGTTTTTCACGCTGGCATATTATTGTGGTATCAATAAGATAAACTCACCAGTAAACAACATGAAATGTGACTGATTGCTTTACATATTGGTCAGATTGCTTTCAAGAAGATAGTGTTTGAACAGAATAATAAATTGTATGGATCAGAGATTTCACCGTTTAGTCAGGGGTTTGGCAACATGTGACTAGTAGGTGGCAAAAACATGCAGGTGGTACTTCAGATTTAAATTGCTCCAATGATAGCAACATTTCTGATTTAATCTGATTAATTATAATGAATTGAAATATGATTACTTGCATAATTTCAATTTAATTTTTTTAAATAATAGCACAAAAATAATAGATAAAATTTAAAGTCCTAATAAATATTTTGTTGAAAATCAAGATAAAATAAAATGAATTAAAAAAAAACCTAAAGAAATTAAAACAGTGAAGCAATCAAACAAACAAACAATATATGAATAACGTTAAAAAAAATCAGTCTTCCAAGATTGAAAAATCAAATTAAAGTTCAAACAAATGCAGTTTTCTCTTTAAGCTTTATGCCAGCATGACATGAAAATCTATTTCCTAATTATTTTCTAAATGTTTTCAACTTGGTTTAAATTCTTTAACCTTTTTTGACCTCACACTCTAAAAAAAGCTTGTTTATTTGCTCAAGCCCAATGCGTGGGTAAGGAAGCTGGGTTGATCTGACCCAATTTGGGTTGATAATCCTTCATAATCTGTATTACACACTTCACGCAAGTTTCAACCATTCTCTGAGTGACATTACCACTTTCACTATCAATGTTCACTGCGCTGATGAAAGCAGGCTATGTGTGGAAAATAGAAATAAAGTAATCAAAGCAAAAACTATCAAACTACCTGCAGTGAGGAATGTGTTTCTTTTATGACTGGAGGTGAGTGTTTTCTCTCACACCAAAATCACTCGGTGACCAATGACTTGTGAGTGGAAACTGAAAAAGCCAGAATGGCACTTGAGAAGAGTGATTAAAAAGATTTGAACCTGTTGATTTGCTAATTCACAAGTGTTTATTAAAAGACTTGACCTGGGGCTTTGACCATAGTAAATGGAAGAAAAATAAATGGTTAAATTTAGTCTAAAACAATATTTATGCAACAATGTTCACTGCTTTTAAAAGCAAATTTCAATACACTGTATAAGCTGTATAACTGCTATTCTTTTCTGCACTTTTTCTCACTCATATGTACTTTTTTTTTTTTTACTTAATTTACAAATAAAAAATAAGTATACTTTCTTACAATTGGATTCACATTCACTTGATCTGCCTCAATAACTGCTTTTTCAATAATTAATTCACTCAGATGTATGTCATAACATGGACTATTTAATTTTCCTGACTTTAAAACCATCAACTGGCTCAAATGACTGTGACAATGAGCTTTTCCAAACCTTTAGAGATTCTATGAAATGCACATGTAGCACATCTACATTGTTTCTGTTCATTAATTGATGAAAGAATCATTTTCTGTCATTATGCCCAACATCAAATGTGTGAAAGCTTCCTGCAGAACATAGATGATAAAAAAAACTTTTCTGGATTTTTCTGCATTGCTATCCAGGGGTGCGTTTCCCGAACAACGACGTAACTCGCTGATTAACCACATTAGTACGATGCATCGTTTTGGAAACTAACTATCTAGTCACGACTGTTTCCTGAACACCGTCGCATCTCCGTCGTTTGAACCACGTTAGTTAATGACTTAAGTTCACACGCGTGTGGTGGAGGAATAACTTATGCTATTTAACTGATTAGTGGTCTACTGTATTGAACATGGCACCTACAGACTAATTTACTATTTTTTGTTCCCTGTCATTGTGATTTATTTGATGTTTGATTCATCGCGGGTTCCCTCTTACGTCATACTCCAGGGTTCCCTTTGACATTTATGCACATGTGCACTCTTCAAAAACAGTGCTTACAATGGACGCGCAAAAATACATAATTAAAATGCATTTTATATTTAGATAGAATGGAAGATACAGATAGTACTGCATGTTAGCTTCCTTGTTGTGCCCAAGAGCATATTTAAGCCAATATATCTTACTAACAAGAAACTATGCTTCTAACCACAGGTCGAGAGCTGTAGTTCAAACCACTTAAGTTTGTGATGCTGATTGCGAACGTTCGTTTGAACTATGGTTTCGGGAAACACCGAATCGTTGAACTATGCTGGTAACGACGGAACTTGCGACCATAGTTGGCTAACGATGCTTTTGGGAAACGCACCCCAGGATGGTGCAGAAGTGAATGAGAAATCCTCCTTACAACACTTGCAACCTCTGACAACTGCTGCAGGCCCAGTTCATATATATGCAAAAAATTATTACCCAAAAACTAGTGCAAAAAAAGTAAGTATAGTCTTGGCTTTTTCTCCTTTTTTAAGTTGCTCAGTGCTAAACATGGTGTGCAAAGATACGAAAACTTCACACACACTCACACTTTAGAGGCTTAATCTTCATAAATCCCTGAGTGCAGGCATAAGAATACTTTCCTTGCTTTTCCTTTCTGTTAAATCACAGAGAAAAAGGTCACAACATTAATACAGTCATAACAACAGTGCTGACGGCATATTGTTCCACACATACCCACTAAAGTTATCAGGTTCTTCCAGGGCCCAACATGTCATCTTTAGAAAGAATGTATTTCATAAAACTCTCATTGAGAGCCACAGCAAATGGGAAGCATCATTATGCAAAAACACCAATGAAGAGAGGAGATACCAAGTGGAACATTTGTCTTCCAGACTGATCCCAGACCAGTGTCTCTGAGCTGTTTATTTGCTTTAAGTGTTATATGGATTTTTTTTTACACCGTTCCCAATACAGCAATTAGGATGATGAGTCGAAATTGTGTTAAATGAAGGGTGTTTATGTTTTGTCAGCCCAATGTAGCTCTGTGACTAAAGGGATATTAAAGAAAGAAGGGAGAATGAGAGAGAGAGACAGAAAGCTGGGCGAACTGGCTTTGAAAACAGTTACCAGCCCAAGGCCACAACGCACAAAAACCCAAACACACACACAAGATACAGAGCTCACCTTCAACATAATCATTTCTTGCTGTGTATCAGTGTCTGTGAACTGGCACGGCAGCACAAACAGAACAAGGGTGGTAGCAGTCTGCCACGGCCCCTCTATGCGCCTGCTGGATAATTTGGGCACCTGCTGTGCCACAACCCTGGCATGTACAGATGTCCTCTAATATGAGCCCACCTACTGGGCCTTCCCCTGATTCCCTAATCACTCTGAATTGCAGAGGAAGAAATAATGAGCAGTAATATCTGTCAGAAACATTAGCTGATCTAAAATAAGATGCTATTAACAGAGCTGACTTCCAAAAGTGCCTAAGAGGAAATAACACTACACTGTCGATCAGAGAAAATAAATTCTGATAGACTCATTTCAACAAGTCAACAGAAACTAGAGCCATCCTTACTATAAAGTTAATTCTACATCAGCAATTGTTCCTAATTATCATATGTTTGCACGTTCACCATACTGGAAAGAAAGGTCAAAATCCACCCATTAACACATGCAAGCGAACTAATAGATGCAGACTGCAACAGTAACAGCTCCTTCTAACCAATTTTCACTCATTTTGGCAAATAATACTGCACAATGCTGATAATAAACTTCTAAAATGATCAGAGTATTGCATAATAACATCCTTATTATGCATATTCAACACAACAGTACACAGCGATGGTATAAGTGATCGGAAATAAAACAACTTTGCTATAGAATGTTATAAACCATAACTCAATGTAACAATTTTCCCGTAAAATTCATAACATATTGGGTTATTCACAAAACAATAATAAAAGTCAGAACACAACAAAAATTATCTGTTAAATTATCTTTTTTTAATTTCAAGCCTACCTATCGAATCATAATATTGTTGAGGGTTTTACTTGCTTACTGATTTGATACAGATAGATAGATACACAGACAGACAGACAGACAGACAGATAGATAAACAAGGGTACAGTTCAGGTAAGACAGAAAATGTATTGATTTATTTTCCAAATCAGGGAGTATGGTATACATCATAGTAACTGTGCATCATTGAAATTAAATGATGCATCATCCAAAAGTAAATGTAAAGTAGTTGTATTGTAGTAATCTGAGAGTAAAATATACCAAAAACTAAAACTAAGTATATAATAAACTTTTTTTATTATATATACTTACATAAACCAGAAATCTAAACTAAGTATATAATTAACTTTTTATATTATACATACTTATATAAACCAGAAATGTTTGCCATTCCAGGATGGTGGATCTGTTGACATATCTGGAGCAACCAAATACCTACATATTAATGTATAATCTATGTATTAACATCTATGATTCTAATTCCCTGTCTACAGTGAAGACTAAAAGGATGCTGTTATAATCAAAAGACCTAAATACTACAAGTGCTTGCAGTGTAAATTTTGTAGTTTGCAGCATCACATCGCTCACTTGCAGACCCTGTGTAAGGTTTGCGACTGTTATAAAACATTCTTTACCACAACCACCTGCCTGAAAGGGTAAATGCAGCCCCTGCTGATCTGGCACTAAAATATGAAAAGAATGGGCATCCTTTGTACAAGTGAGTGCTGGCATGGGCTTTAATGTTTAATCTGGTTATTCTGTCAAGGCTATCCTGTTTTTCTCCCAGAGCCTCACATTGTGCTGTTGGTTGCCTGATGTCTCAGCTGGCAGAGTCTGCAGCAGGCCAAGATTAGTGAAGAGCTTATAATTAAATGCACCAAGTATTGCTGTAAACAGCATGTCTCCTGCAAGACAAAAAAAGCCACCTTGCACGCCTGTCACGACTGTGCTGTAATGCTGTTGAACGACTACAATAGCAACAAGATTCTAAGCAAACTTCTGAAAATTCTGTCATCATTTACTCAGCTTATGCTATTCCAAATTTATGTGATTTTCTTTCTTTCACAACACACAAAATATTTGAAGAATGTTTCACATGTTTTTGTCAGTACACTGAAAAAAATGGCCTGGTTTTAAGTCAAAAATATTATTTAATATTGCTGAATCAGCCTAAATGCATTGATTTATATTAACTACTTTATATGGGTTAAATCACATAGAAATATCTCTTTAAACTAACAATTGCAGGTTACCATTTTTTGTAGTGTACTGTGAAAGCCAATGGGATCCAAACATTTTAAGTTCAAGACATAAAGGTAGCAAAAAAAAGTAATCTCCTGAAGCGATATGATTACTTTGCATGATGAACAGACCACATTTTAGGTGGTCAATCAATCTGAAGTCAAATTAAATTACTGACCATTAATAATATCAAACCTCAAAGCTTTTTGCATGTCATGTGTCCTTTCTGAAGCATAGAGTATTATTGTCTAGACCAAAAAAGCAGAAACATTCTATACATATCTTCTATTGTGTTCCACACAAGAAGGCAAATTATACAGGTTTGGAATTACATAGAATGAGTATTTGATGAAAGAATCTTCATTTTAGATAAACTACTCCTTTAACCCATTGGAATATAGAGGAATTAAGTTTTTTGCTAAAATGTTGTCCTGCATTACAGTAGGCAGGAGGAATAGAGGTCATTTCCTCCGTATAATCATTCAAATCGGCAATATCCAATTTAATCCATGACGGAGCCCCTGTGAGGGAAGCTGGGGATCTTTTAACCGGAAAACAAAATTACTGTTGACCATGACATGCCACAGCTGAAGAAACTTCAAATCCCCTCAGGCCATTTATAACCTTAGATGTATGCATTTAATAACATCATGCAACAACACAATTGTTATTTTGAATAGTTAATTCTCTTAAGCATGGCCACTAGTCTCATATTTTAACTAATTACAGTTTCCTGACATGCTGCGTTCTGCTGCCAGAGCGTGTGAGAACGTGTCTGAGCGTCTGTGTAAGAGTGTGTGGCAGCTACTGAGGATTTCCCATTAAAAGACGGATTAAGTTTTCATTTCTGTATATCACAAAACCTCTTACACACACGCACGCACGCACGCACGCACGCACGCACGCACGCACACACACACACACACACACACACACACACACACACACACACACACACACAAGTGACCAGTGTCTCTCTAGAGAGATTTTTAGATCTGTTAGAAGTGAACAGGTGCACCATGACCAACAGCCAACAGCGAAGGCCATGCAGACCCCAGCATAACATGTATCTCATGAATCTCATGAAAATAATTGCTAGCACACATTTCTCAATACTTAGGTCTCTTTTCAAAACTCTTCACACATTTCCCCTCACCAATTTTCAGCTTGGCACAGCAGTCAACTGAATATCCACAATGTACTATCAAAACACTTCATATGTCTCAGAACAACTTCCATAACACTCGCAAAGCTTTTCACCACCCAATAAACACACTTTGTTACTCGTAAAACAGTGACCTAAAAAACAAACATGTGGCACTATCCAATGTTTTCTTAAATGATTACCAGTAAAATGTATTTACAAAACAAGAATGCTGGCTCGCTACTGTTTAGAATTCAATACAAGACATGCTACATGGTCCATGTGTTCATTACAGAATAAAATTATTTCCCCTTTTTTATAGATGCTAATGATACCTAAAGACTAACACCTGTGTAGGTGTTCAGCTACATCTGTTTTGATAGTAATACATTTTTTAGATTTTGAATATATTTAAATATGATATTACTGTAGAAATACAGCAAAATATTGTCTTACTCAGCTTTTTGCTAAGTTAAACAGTTTTGAAAAAAGTGTGTAAACATGCAAATTTGGTCTGGCCAAGCAATGATAAATGATCCACAGTTTAGCCCACATAAACTGCTGTTGTGCTCACTATGTGAAGAGTTTTGAAAAGTATTGAGAAATTGTTTTCAGCAATAAACTATAATATAATTTTTGACAAAAAGAGCACATATTCTCTACAATTCACATAAAAAAAATCTCTGTGCACTAAAATATATTCACTTCAGGAGCATTTTCTGATGTTTTGACCCAAGAGTTGAAAGCATTTTAGCAGATGAGCTGAGACAATGTAGTTCCTGAGTGCCTGCAGACATGAGCGAGAGACAGACTATAGTAAAGCGCACTGGTAGTGGATGAAAGACTGCCTTGTGGCACAAGGAATGGAGTAGACTAAGTAATTGTGTGTGTGTCTGTGTGTGTGTTAAAGTGGACTGCTATTGCACCTGAGGAGGAAGAATATGTTAACTTGTCCATATAGACGTGTGGGTGTTGCATAATACAAATCCATTTTGTTATAGCAGGATGTGCCTTCAGTGTGTGAGGGAGAAAAGAGAAATAAATGCAGATTGTTTTGTGTGATTGTGTGTGTTTTACTACCGATAGCATTTCTGTCTGCATTTTCAGTGCTGTGAATGGTTTATTTGACATAAATTCCAATCCTGCACAGAGGCACAGAAAATCAGCTTTGCTGTACCTACAAAAAAAAACATATATCTCAATAAGCTATTCGTAAGTAGGTTGTGATCTGCCTCTATTTTTTCTTTATAGCTGTTTACAGAAGAAAAAAATTGTTCTATATTTACACACATAAAAACTTTCAAAGTGAAAATAGCATATCCATGGTGTAAAACAAGTTTATATAAAAAAAGAATATACCCCAAAGATTTTATACATGGTCCCTCAAGTGTTAATAGTTTAATCACACAAATCAGTATTTTTAGTCCTTGTATTTAAATTGAGGACTAAATAAAAACAAAATAAAACTTCTGATCAATACATCAAAGACAACCTGTGATGTTACTGGTCTTTTAATGGAACTGCTAAACTATTGGAAAATTGCAGTTATTAAGGTGGCATCTCAAGTTTTTCTGACAATACAGGCCCATTGTCTGATGTATGAAGCACACACAAAGAGACCACATAAGTCACTTTTTTAAAGCAAGCAGCTTTCACATGACCAACTTGAAACCGTTGTGAAATCTGTGTGGGGAAATCGTTCCCTCAAATGAATTTTATGTGGACTCCTATTGAAATGACTAGATTTTACCCATGAAAAGTCCTAAAATTGTAGAATAGTATACAATTTATAAGATAAAGCTTTAAATAATTAAAAAATTCATTGTTGTACAACTTGCACGGTGTTTGTTGCAACTAGAGAACAAGTTGGTGTAATTTGAGCTTGAGAACGCTGGTGTAAAGTTTAACAAGATCTTTATGAAATTATTGCAACAGTATGTGCAGGGTTGCATATTTAACCAACACTCAGTACGACTAAATTCATGTTTAATAAGATTTACTGTTTAAATGCAATTTATCTTAGCTCAGCTTCGCTCTCTGTAACTTCCTCAACTTATCTCATCTGACTGAACTTCATTTCTAATCAACTGTAAGTCAGCATAACAACCTTAAACCTCCCTTTACATAACAACTAATTTGTCCGTAGTGATGCTTCACAAAAAATGCTCAGGCACCAGCTCAGTTATGATGAATAAACACAACTATAAGCATCATGGGTCATGGGATCATTTTATTGAATGCAAAAGCCACTACAGCACCAAAGAAATGTTTCCTCTATTTGTCCACCACACGGGTGCCTGCGGGGCAGCTGAGCAAACAAACTCTTATTTCATGCTTGAACACATTTAAGCCACTGGACATTGGAAAATAAAAAAAGAAGAGAAAGAAAACTGTTTGCTTGTGTGTAAGAGACATCTTAGCATCAGTGGAACTTTTTTTTTTTGCATGAGCTAGCAGGAAATTCTTTGAGAATCAGTATGTGTGGGTGAGGAGAGTATAAGGTTCATTCTAAGCTTCGCAAGCTCTTGCAAGCTTAAAGACTATATTTCTCAGCCCAAAATCATTTACAATCACCATTGTATAGTCTGTATAGTACATTATATAATCATTTGTACAGAGAGAAACATATGACGTCCATATAGTGATTGAATCTGAGCTATATATATATATATATATATATATATATATATATATTCATTCCAATATATTGTATGCAATTGCAATCTCTTTTTCCACCAAAAAATGTAATGATTGCATTTTATGATTATTTCCCATCATCTTTCTTACACTTACACAAGCTATTTGAATGTTAGAATTAATCATTTTTACAGCCTAATTTTAATGAGAAGTCTTTTACTGGAAAGGAAATGTTGAATTCTGGAAGTTACAGTATACCTTTGTAGTATGGATACTTTTATATGAAAATATCAAGGGAATTTTGATTTCTCATGATAGGAACCCTTTAAATGCATCATCCAAGGATGACTCTGCATATCTAATTCACATGGCGAATGAAAGACTCCATTCATCCCATCAAAGAAACCCTCTTTGACTGAACTACTATCATTAATGTTTCAGCTGAAAGACTGTGCAGCATTCCTCAGGGCATAGTTTACAGTAAACCACTACAAATGATAAATGAACTACTGTATTACTTGTCATACCAGTAACATTTTGTTATATTCAGTGATTGATGATCATGCGTCTGTCTTCATGTCAGGCTTGGGAATGTTTGTGAGTGTGTTCATACTGTATGAGTCTACACTGTGTGGGCAGCTGAGAGGGCTCAAGATGGCCACAGATGTTATTACTGCCTTAGGGTCTCTATCTCCCTTTGTCTCTCCATTCTTAACAGACAGCCACACAGTAGCACAATTAGAGACAGAATATTACCCAATGACACGTGCATACAGCACACACACAGACACACGTGTTTCACTGTCATGGTGGGGACTTTCCATTCATTTCTGTTGTTTTCAAATTTGCATGAAATAATTATTATAATAATTGTTATTGTTATATAGTGCCTTTGTCAAATCACTTTACAGGATTATCTTTACAATAAATCAGTAAATAACAGACATTAGACACAAGAACGAGGTAGAAAAATTTAGTAAAAAAAATGATTAGGTCCAACAACTTGAAACATTTGATTATTGTGAGCAGAGCTGTAAATGCTAAAGCCATGTTGCATGAGGAAGTATGTAAAATTTAAAAAGAAGTGGACCCAACACAGAACCCTGAGGAACACCATGTGAGACAGGGGTAATAGATTTGTATTTCTGTTAAGAAATAAATGAATGACTGCCCTTCAAATATGATGTTAGCCAGTAATATTCAGACAGAGGCAAAAGCAGAACTGAGATCCAAGAGAAGAAGAAGAATGTTAAGGTCACCTGTGTCAGCTCAAGTTATGAGGTCAGTATGTAGGGTTATAAGTTATTTTAATAAAGCAATTTTTGTTGTTGGGACTGTTGGCTAAACCCAGCTTAGATACTCAACAGATTAAAATTTAAACTGCATATGCTGTAGTCTTAAATCTACAATAATATGACATAACCATCAGGACTGTGATATACATGACAATATTCATTGACAGCAAACTTTATTTATTCAAGGCTTTTTGTTTTAAATAATATAAGTATGGAGGTGCTACTAACCTTCTAGGAAAAACTGCATTGTTCCTAGTGCTGCCATTTCATGCCGTTATATAAATATGCAAGTATACTCCAAAATGTTCTCTACATTTGACAGCAAAAGCAATTGCTTTGTAATTGCACTTGTCAGATACACCTCCAGGCACTAAACAAGACATGTACTTATGCTTTTTTCCGCATTTGGATAATGGTACTAAAACTCTGTGACAAATTTAAAGAACACTGTAAAGCCAAACGAACACACACACACACACACACACACACACATTCACACTGAATCCTGTCATACAAGTCTGCTTATTAAATAAGCCAAAAAACAGACTAACACATACACACACTCATAGTTTTTCACAATGGCCTTTTTAAATTAAAGCATTTTCCCATTTGATTAGGCTTGAGGTTCTTTTCACTACTAATAACTCAATTATCAGAGGCGAGTTTGTGACATTGAGGCTGTTTTTTAACATATACAGTATTCTCTACAGCCTCTCTCCCTCACATACAGATACAATGTGCAATTTCCCCATTTAAGAGGCACTTTAAATCACATCCCATAGCGCATTTACATAACAGCCCATTCAAATGCAATGACAGCCAAAATCTGAGTGACATTTTCAAAACTGTCACCTCATAACAAACAATCACGAATAATAGAGGGTTGCTAAGCATGCATACACACACCCACCGACACTCATAGACATAAAACACATGCTCAAATGTATGCACCAGATGCAATTTTGCATTGATGGAAAGGGATAAGAAAAGCCATCATAGACTGATAATAAGGTGTGGTTATGGTCTCATAGCTACCAGATGAGTGAGTCATGTTGAAATGTTTTGGAGGGGAAAACAAAAGACTGTAAAATGATTAATAAATAAATAAATCATAAGTAAATAAGTGGCAGGAGAAAAAGAAAGAGGGAGGCATATAAAAAGGCAGATATAAAGAAAATATAAATGGGATGCTTTATCATCTCTCAAAAACAAATTGCATCTTGTTAGCATAATACTAATGTTTTGAACTGAAGTGAAATGGAAAGAGTTAAGGGACCCCCAATTTAAAAAGAAATAAATACAAATAAAAATATTACATCAGCACAGTTTTGAAGACAAAAACATACTTTATACATAATTTATTGCAATGAATCAATTTTGGTTCCAAGTTATATAAATATAGATTTATTATTGCCTGGAGAGTGATCACAAAGTTAAAAACAGAAAGTTCAGAACAGAAAGTTCAAAACACACCGAAGTGTGCCGATCCTTGTCTTAACAATCAAAATAATAAAGTGACAAATAAGCTTTCATTTATGTTTCACATTTGTGCTGAACACTCAAGTTAACAAGCAGGTATTTTTTTAGTGTGAAGTAGGCAAAAGCCCTGTTCACACCGCCAGCGACTGTGTCGCTGCATGTTGCCAGTGGTTAAAGTCATTAGTGGCTGATTCTACAACTGGTTGCTAGTAACATTTATAAATTACATTCATGGATGTTATTCCATTGTTGTATTTCTTTTCGCTACAAATAAATTTTCTATGAGGTAAAAATTGTATATATTCCCTATGATTTCTTCATGTATTCAATGATTTATCCTTTCATTCATGTTTTCATTCATTCCATTCCATTCTATCGTTCATGTACAGTAATAGCGGAGCATTACTCTGTGTGTATGAGAGTGTTTTCATTCAGTGGTAGAGGGAACAGGGTGTCCGTTCCGGTCAGTGCATGATGATTTGTTTCTTAGGACAGTTGTGATTCTCTCTCATCAGGCTCTGCCTGCCGGCTGCTGATATAAGCACAGTGTAAAGGAACAGATCTAGAACGATCAGCTCATCAGCTCTCAGCATCAGGGCTGAAAACATGGAAACACATTGAGGGCATTTCCTTCTTCAGTTCAGTTCCTGATTTCCAATTAAATCAGTTCTCGAGAGACAATCATGCATTCCCTCACACACGTGCACATAAACAAGTGGACACCTGCACACACACACACACACACACACACACACATCCACATCAGACATTAAAAGTGGAGTGCATGACTAAATGAGTAAACGTTGTATTTTTATAATGGAAAATTCAATCAAAATCCCCACTAAGTGGTATTTAAATTTTTTGATTAAAGTTTTCTGCAGTTTATATTTGATTAAGAGCTGCAAATAAACACAATAACATGAACATTGATCAAGCAAAATCACACTCTAGAGTGCTGCACTGAATATCAACACAGCTGGGATGCAGCCATAAGCACAAAGTTGTCATGCTGATCTAATACTATGATACTTTGCTGCAGTATGACACAGCGGATACTATGACCAAAACATTAATATAGCATAGCAGACATTTTAGACAAAAGTTGTTGTGTCCAGTGCTGTTATGACAATGAACAGCAGTCCTGGAAAGCAATTTGTACAAACAAATTTGGACCCAGTGTTCAGATTGGGTGGGTTTGGGGGGATGGGGGGTCTACAGGAGGATCCAGTCATAGTTGTAGAATTTAAAATGTAATTTATTCCTGTGATGCAAAGCTGAATTTTCAGCACTCATTACTCCAGTCTTCAGTGACAGACAATCCTTCTAATATGGACTTGCTTAGCAAAGTAGCTAAACATTTCTCAATATTATAAATTTTGACAGTTAATGTTAATGACTGCTTGAATTTTTTTGACATTGATAATAATAACCATTATTAATAACCGAGCACCATAACTAAGCAGAAAATCAGCATATTAGAATGATTTCTGAAGGATCACGTGACACTGAGCTTTAACATCACAGGAATAAATATATTATAATAGAAAACATTATTTAATTAAAATTGTAACGTTATTTCAATATGACAGCTTTCACTGTTTTTTTTTTATCAAATAAATGCAGCCTTGGAGAAGAGAAAAGGCTTTTAAAAACATTTACAAATCTTAACTATTCCCAACTTTTGACTGGTAGTATATATACATATCAGTGTGCAACATAACGGAATACATGTAACTGCGTTACGTAATCAGGATACAAAAATCTAGTAACTGTAATTCGTTACAGTTACATCAAAAAACAAAGTATTCAGATTACAGTTACATTTTGTAAAAAGTGTGAATACTATCAGGATTAGAGTTGTTTCATTTAAAATTAATTGTTCACCATTCAGGTAAGCACTGCAATAAAACTCACACTAAATTATTCATTCATACCAAATCAAGCATTCTTTAGTTTGTAAACTTTAGTTTATATTTTAGCATTATTTTGATCTTTCATTAGGCAGAAGACTCTCTGCCAATGCAGTCCCACATGACCAGGAAGGTACCTAATATCAGCGCACAGGTGGGTTAACTACTGTAGGAAGGAGAAAGATCATCACATAGTGATTGCTTGCATGTGTCTTAGTGTGTTTTTGTCTCAAACAGCTACCCCTTCACTGCAGACAAGCTGAAGGCTAAATCCTCAATTGGAGTCTTTCTCTCTATGGATCTCAGCATTTTTGGACAGAATTTAGGATATGTAAGTATTAAAATTAAATCTGGCATAATTTAGTTTACAGTTCAGCTGAAATGTTTGTATATGTTATTGACAAGCTGTTACTTACAAATATATATATTCTTATGTTAGAGTAAAAAAGGTTTAAAAATGTAGGTTAAAAATAAATTGACACTAATGTGGAATTTTCTCCTCTCTCTCTGTCTTAATATAATAATAATGTGTTGGATCCGGGATCTCCACTGAAGGACTGAGTACATTTGTGTTTGTGGACACGCATACAGACCAGGGAACATTCTGATGCTGTCAGTCAAGTTCTGACCAGGATCCAGTCTTCGGAGAAGTTCATTTATTCCCAAAGGTGGACAAAAACATTGTGTTGGCTTTTAAAAGGCTATTTTGATAATGACTTTTACTCCTATGCTGTGGAAAAGATGGAGTACAGACATTGATAATAATAAATGTTTTTTGAGGATCATAGAGACTTTTTTCAAAATACTTTAGGCCACCAGTGTACATAAATACAGCAAAGTTTGGAAAAAAGTGAAATTATTATGAAGGTGGGGTTATGTGTCATGTTACCTAATGAGATGAAAATAACTGTTTTGTCCTGTGTTGGACATTTCCCTTTTGACTGCTTAAAATTTTATATATATTCTGCAGTTCTATGAATGTAATTGTTGATATTTCATCATAATAAATATTTTGACAATAAGCTAAACAACCAATGATTTTTCCATTCATTTTGTCAAATGCAAACATTTTGTTTAGAATTTCATGTGTTTTTTAACATAATGTATGTAGTGAAGGACAGCACATAATGTGTTAAATTATACACGTTTACACATCTTTGTGATAACCTTTCTGACACATTTACTGTGTTAAAATCATCAACACAATAAATGAGCAAAAATTAACACAAAAAACGTTGTCCAAGAACTCAACACAGGTTGTGTCCTTTTTAACACATATTTTCTAAGAATGTAGGCTTTTATATAAATATATACGGGCTGTAATATCTAGATGTAAAATTTGATGATTTTAATGGCTTCAAATAGGTTTTACTATAGTTTTTATTAAATAATTTTAAATTCATAATTAAATAAAAGTACTCTGATATTGCTTTTTTCCAAAAGGAATCCAAAAGTAATCAGATTACATTACTTTCATATTGTGGTACTTGGATTATGTTATTGAATACTTTTTTAATGAAGTAATTTGTTACTGTAACGGAATACATTTTAAAAGTAACCCTCCCAAACCTGTTAACCACTAATACCTGAAAAAATGATGGAACTTTTGATATTGATTTCTTTTTAGCATCATTATTGTGCATAGTACTGGAACTGACTATTCTTAATAATACAGACTGAAACGGTGGCGGACCATCCTCAGAAAGCACATATCACCCTCACTCTCTGTCTTTCACACTCATACATTATTCACATAAATAATTGTTGTGCTATATTAGAGCAACACAGAAACTGCAGATCTCAGGAAAGAGCGGACAGATAATCCTACACATACCAAGAAAGGAGTCAAAAAAGGAAGATGCAGATGAGAAGTGAAAGGAGAGGCTAAGAAGTAAATGCAAAACATACTTGAATCAAGAAATAAAACCAGAGAAAGAGAAATAAAGAGGGTGGTAAAGCCACTGTCGGAGGTATTCAGAGATGTGAAAGAGAAAATAGAAAAACAAACAGCAAAAGATAAAGGGCAAAAAAAAATAAAAAATCAGTATGAGTGCTGTGGAGAGTCCAGTAGTGCTGGAGGTGCCCCTGCAGCTGCTGTCACATGATCACATGTTTGGCCTCCAGCCGATGACGAGGTCAGGAATATTTCTGATCTCTGCCAGTCTCATGCCATCCTCCCAGTACCCCTCTCTCTTATTTCCCTAAACACACACCGTCTCCGTCTCTCACCGTCGCCCACCGCCCACTCTGGCTGGGTGTCTCTCTGTAATTAGGGCTCTAATGAAAGCTCCTTGTTAACAGTTGCTGCTGATTTGCTGTGGCGATCTCTGGATCAGTGTCTTGACACACTAGGTCTTTAACAACTGCACCTTCATGAATGTCAGTGGTCATGTGGTACAGAATATGCTAGGGCTGCAACAATTATTTGAGAAAATCAATAATAATAAATAATGACAACAATTGCAATGATTGTCCACATCTTTCATCAGTTATGCCAGTTAAAAGTAGTAAAGAATAAGCATTTACATATATTACTTTTATTTGTACAGTATACTGTACAGTATAATAACCATTATGTGTGTGTGTGGGGTGTGTGTGTGTGTGTGTGTGTGTGTGTGTGTGGGTGTGTGGGTGGGTGGTTATGAAAGAGAGAGTAGCAGGGAGGGGTACGTGTAGCCACCAGTGTGGATGCCATTGTTGACAAATGTTCTTCAAATTATTTAGAAGCATTTCTTTGTTCTAGTCTCCACCCAATCATGAAGAAATAAAGTTACTCCCAGCAACTCTGTTGTAACACATCTTATAAAATGATTTTCTCATCTGAAACCACAACTTGATGAAAAACAAGCCTGTAACAACGCAAAGACTTCAACAGAGGGAGGAAGGGCTTCATAAAGAGTGGAATTAGAGGACATAAACTACCTCAAAAACAAAGTACTTAATTTACAACAACCAGAGGGTGTCAGTTTTAAGTAATAGTTTATCCAAAAATTAAAATATTCTGAAAATTTGCTCACCCTCCAGCCAAGTTGTAGATTAATTTGTTTTTGAATTTGGAGAATTTTGGATGAAATTTGGATGAATTTTTGTTTTAGAATTTGGAGAAATGTAGCATTACATCTCTTGCTCACCAATGGATCCAATCTGCATTGAATGGGTGCCATCAGAATGAGAGTCCAAACAGCTTCTTAAAACATCACAATAATCCAAAAGAAAGCCACATGACTCCAGTCCATCAATTAACATCTTGTGAAGTAAAAAGCAAGAAGTAAACCACTGCTTCCGATTCCTCTGTCCAAAATACTGCTTTCTCCAGTGAAAAATTCATCTCATCAGGACAGAAATATAATAAGCACTGTTTACAATTGAAAACAGTCCAAACTGTTTTAAACAAATATGTTTGGGGTGGACTTGGGCCATTCACTGCAGAGGATCCATTAGTGAGCAAGTGCTTGTAATGCTAAATTTCTCCAAATCTGTTCAGATGAAGAAACAAACTCATCTACATCTTGGATGGCCTGAGGGTGAGTACATTTCCAGTAAATTTCCATTTTTGGCTAAACTGTTAATTTAAAGCTTCAGAAATTATCAATTCTGGATATTTTGCTTGTCGTTGTCAAGAATTTACCCCAGAAATTGTATTAGCTGGTCAGAACTGATCTCATAAATACAAAAGCCAGAAAGCTTTATGAGCACAACCGCTAAAAACATTAGCATTGCTAACTCTCTGAATTAGCCCATCCAGGAGATTTTAGGAATGCAAAATTGTGTGACTGTATGATATCCAAATAAAACAAGTGAGTATGAAACAGACAGAGATAGCAAGAGAGAGGAAGGGAGAGCATGTGTGTGTGGTTTTGAGAGGCCTGGAACATACCTTAACCCATATGTTTTCATGCTGACATTATTAATGGCCAAACAACTGGTAAGCTCTAACAGTACAACAGATTTTAGGGAACATTTATTTCACATCAAGATCTACAAAGACAAACAAATAAAGTAAAGTGATTCACAAGAGACACCTTAACAACAAGCCAAATGTAGTAAAACAGTTCATGTGTCTCACATTTAATTGCAGTGACTCTTTTAGAAACATAATGGTGCAATAAAAAGTTGTTTGTGAGAAACTACCCTGTTAGGAGTGATTGAGGCACTGTATGAAAAACATATTATTTATAACTGAGTACCAACAGGGTCATGCACCTTTATTTTTTGAAATGTCACAAGTGGCTTTTTTGTTGTTGTTGTTGTTTTTGTTTTGGCACATGTGATTGCTAAATTAATGCTTTTGAGCAAACTTTACCAAGGTACAAAATGTGGCAGTGAAATTTTTAGCAGTGTTATCATTTTATGTACTTTTCATTTGTTTAGAGCTGTGAGCAAGTTCAAGGAACAAAGAATCAAGATGACGTGAAACATGGGGTTAATGCTACCCCTATAACAAGCATTTACAAAGCATGTTCTGACATGCAATTACATAATCCAAACAGCACAAGTGAGGCTGAAATCACCTAGAAAATAGAGTACAACCATGTGTGCACATGGTGAGTTTTACATTTAGATTTTAAGGTCAGAATAGCTGGGCGAAAAGATGGATGAAACTAATCACTGAATAAAAAACACTTATTTTTATCCATTTATGGTAACAAAAGTGCTCTAAACCTACAGACATACCACAGGTGTATGACGCAAGGGTTGTCAAGACACTAAATCATGGTTGCTTTAAAATCTATTTCCCGTGGAGAGACATGGAGTGAGAATAAAAAAGCATTTTATTCATTAGGCTTCAAATTGCCTCTTGGCTGTTTGTCTGTGATTACACCCTGTTGTCAGCAGCTGTTTGGCCATGGATAGCACAAAAAGAAAAGAGAGAGAGATAGAGAGAGAGAGAGAGAGAGAGAGAGAGAGAGAGAGAGAGAGAGAGAGAGATCTGTACTTGTCATCTTTTCTGTCGTGCAAGAAAAAAAACTGTGTGAACCTAAAAGTGAAGAACAAAGCCAAGTGATGATAAATGACAATTATTCAAAAGGAGACAAAACTGAAAGGAGAATGTTTATTTATTTCTATCAATCACAATACATCGGTATATAAACAACCGATTGCATTACTTCTGCAAAGATTCCACCACTCAAACTCCACCTCTACACTATTTCTATTAAAATAGACATCTTTAGTGTTGTGAAGTAAATAACTAAAACTAGAACAAGTTGAACATATCCTGATTTATAAGTCCAAGAACATCAGCAACAATTAACTAAATAGTTCACTACATACAGTGTGGCTAAAATGAAGACCTACAATTCTACAGTATGTGGAGACTTCAGAGAACCGATTCAAAGCACAATTGAAAGATTCATTTAAATGAACTGTTCCACTACACTCTCAGAATCTAAAGGCACAAAGCTGTCACTGGAGTAGTACCCTAAGGTACAAAAGCTAAGATGTCTTATTTTTAATTTCTTATTTAGTCCTAAGAGGAATATATCAGTACTTTAAAGCTACATATTAGTACTTTTAAAGTGGTACCTTTTGAAAGGGTACCACTCTAATTACAGTTTTATAACTTTTTTTCTGCGAGTTTAGATTGACTTTCTGATGCTGAATATGAGAGGGAATATTTTAGAAAAGCCTACATCTTACCATTACAGCTTTAAAAACCAACAACGTAGCATAGTGTCATGCTATATGACACCATTATTTTTTGGAAAACATAGCTTGTAACTGGAAAGGCTACATTATTTTATTTTGTGCAAGACAGATATGTCCCTGATTAGATTGTAAAGGATGTAGTTACAGGCACTTTTTCAAATGAGCAGCTTGACCGATTTTTCACTTCTCCAGACAAAAAAAAACATCAATTAAGAAGCCATGGGCTCCAATAAGGAAAAAAGCTCTTTGCGATTATTTTGCGATGGTACGAGCACTTTTATGCTTTTAATTATCACCATGATTTCTCACAATCTCTTTTTGAAATGGTTCGTTCCATTAATGAAATCTGTTTCCCCAGCTATTTCTCTGACCACTTTGAAACAAAAGTCACAAAACATTTTCTGTGAGCGATGATCATACTGGAGCCATGTAAACTCTTGAATCCAAGAAGTTTTGCAATGTCTTTCTGCACTTTTACTTGAATGTTCATTGACTGACACAGATCAATGATCCTCTGAATTTTCTTTTTTTTTATCAGAGTTGGTACTTGACAGAGATGATGAGTTTTTTTTCCATTTTGATATGTTTTTCAGAGGTGAAAAGCTAATCTTTACTTTCTCTGTACGTATTTTGGTGTACAAACACAGCGAAACATTTCTTTCCCTACTGAAACTTTTGTGCATTTTAACACAGCAAATGATGTGATAGGCTACTCCTCACTGAACAGACACTACATGCAATATTTTTAAAATTGTAAAATTATATTGTCACAAGTGGTGATCTCAGCAATCACTCACAAATTAATATTTTTGGTTGCATATGCAACCATTTTAGGCTCAGTCTGGAGCCCTGCTGTTTTAACTACATTAAATTAGTAGTTTATTTATAAAACTTAATGTCAAGTCCTTCATTTGCAACCCAAATCTGCTGTTCATCCTCTTTCCTTTAACTGTATCTCCAAACGAGTGGCTTTCCAGTGTTTGATTGAAAGGGCTAAGGTTACATTAGCATGTAACGTTGTATGAATATAATCCGAGATTTAGAGTACTAAAGCTCATGGAAGAACTTGCCATGCAGAAGCAGGCGATGGAGGAGGGTGGCAGATGACTCTTAGCATATACTGTATGTATATGCAATCCTGAACAAAACATCCTCTTTAGAAAGGCATTACATTTCCATATTCAGGAGGAAATTCTAGCATGCTAGCCAAAACAATGACACGCTATCTTCCTGTAAAGTGACAAAGAGAATTTTCTGATTTCCCCAAATGGTCTTAACATGAGCTGGAGTGGATTAAGCTATAGTCTGGAATGAAACTGAAGAAGCCCCTGTTGATGCAGGTGGAACAGAGGGTGTTGAATTATTCACTGACTGCTATGAGATTGATTCCTGATCGATTCCTAAGGTCACTTTCTGCCTTTATCAGTAGGTCTACTGGGGCAGAGACTCCCAGCAAAAAACTGTCCCATATTTTGATGCTCTATTTTTAATACTGTCATGGATAGGCTGTAATTATAACAGGAAAAGGCAAAGGAAAAGTTGAACTGCAATCAGTGACAACAGGAATTCAGTTCTGAGATTTTTTCTATTTCTGCAACCAGCAAAACTGGTGAGATAACGATCTTTGTGTAAAGTGAAACTCCACTACATTCTTTCTGAGTTGTTTTTTTTATTTCTGTAACACAATAGTTCAGCTTACTGATACACAACCAGTTAACACATTTCAGTTGTAAAACTGTCAGTTGTTCTTTTTAATTAAATTAAGTCACATTAATTCATCAAATCATTGAACATTAATTCACTGATCATAAACCTGTTACTGGCCTACAGTCCACACTTTAATTGTACCATTTTGCAACTGAGTTTGCCTGTCCGAGATAGACCCAGTGGATACACAGAACACAGAATTATTAGTCTTTCACAGTTACATTTTATCATTTCGTGAAATGAGGGCTGCTTTTTAAGGTGTAGCGTCATGTTTAAAGTAGTTCAACTTTAACATGAGTCTCAAAATATTTGGTCCGTTTCATTCAGTGGTGTTCCATCTAGCCATCTTTGATTACAAGTATGCAGAAAAACTTGCTATGCCTAGCTGTTCTTGAACCCAAGAATACACCTGAATAGCTCTTTACTCATTTCATACTGTGTGCTCCCAGGAGTGTGGTTCAGATGTATTATAGTTAACTAAGACTAAAACCCTAAAAGATAATAATAATAATAATCATCATCATCATAATAGTTTGTATTTGTAATTGTATATTATTGTATTGTATTGTATTTTATGTAATTGTTATATTATTATTATTATAAAATAAATAGAATAGAATAAAGTTTATTTAATTTCAGCTAGTTGCCAAGGAAACATTTTTATTTTTTAACTTGATGTACTAAAATAACTAAAACTGAAATGGAAATAAAAATTATATAGACATATTTAAAAATAATAACAACAAAAACAATAATAATAATAATAACACAACTTAAACTAAAATTAAAACAGAAAACATAGAAATAAACACTAATTCAAAATATTATAATAATAAAAACTATAAAAGTACTTCAGTTATACTAAAAAATCGGTGTTTTACCGAGGTGCATATTAATGTGTATAATTTATTACACATGCACACATAAGCACGAACGCACACACATATATAAATACATTTATAGTCGGCCTCACTGCCATCCATTTCTGTGACTGCATTTCCCAGAGTTTACAAAGAAAATTGGACAGTAAAACGCAATGGGGAGGACCCAGACCAATTCCAGCTTGTACTAGCATCTATGAAGGACAATTTAAATGACTGTAGTGGGGTAAAAGCCACAATATCTTTTGTAAATGGAGCCGCGGCATTTCAGTGGCAATTAAGGGCTCACTCACAAACCAGATCTTTCAGATTGCATGTGTGTGTGGGCCTGTCGCATGCCATGACTTATGTAGACTGAGGGTTTGAAGATAATTTACACTGACCTGGGAACAGTCAAGGCTGAGGAGAGAGGGGCACAAGGAGGAACAGCATGGGGGAGGGTGCAGGAAGTGGGGATATGAACGTGGACGAGGAGCTGCCCATGTGGAGATATGGAGAATTTGACATGTGACATGGGAGCAGTAAAAGCACATAGCTTAAAGAAAACACTGAACAAAACAAGTGTGAATGCTTATTCAGTCACACACAATGCACAATGCTTTATAATACAATTACCAATATGAATTTCCCATAACTTTATTCTTTAATGAAATTATTTTCATAAAAAAAAAAATGAAAAGAATATCAAACGAGTTTGGTTTGCTGATTTAAGCAAACATGACACAGCGCCAGGGGCTCATGGAGGGCAAACCTTATTTGAGGTTATCTATAAATATAATCTATACATATTATTAATAATTAAATCCATTTTGCCATTTTGCTCTTCAAATTTTGGGGAGTATTTTCCATTACTTACAAAAGACCAAGATAAACAATCCCTCACAATTCTCTTAGAGGACAAAATAACAGCTTATAGACAGTTAAACTGATATACATAAATTGTAAAATCATCAACAAAAGATTGTAAGATCTGTCTCAGGGATTTACTAGTCTATAAAGTCAGAATATTAAACACATGGCAGTAATGAGAGACCCACACACAAGTGTTGTCTTCAGTTACCCAGCACACTAACAGCAGCTGCATGTTGCTCTATGATCAGGGTCAAATGGACCCTTAAAAACATGCACGCACACACACACACACACACACACACACACACACACACACACATTTGGTCTTTGTAACTGATTTTGCGATAAAGTAACTGAAGCGGTGTGTGTGCATGTTTGAAGGTATGTGTGTGTTTGAGGGAACGTCACTGGACGTTGATTGCTCATGACAGGCCAGTTGGCAGAGTGGCCGCTGCTCTACAACCACCACACTGGAGTTTCTAGAGACCTACTGAGTCCGGTTTAGGCTAAATACACAAAGACGTTGACAGATATTGTCAACTACAAAGAAAAGGAAAATTTGCTTCAATATAGTTTATTTAAAGTTTAAGCCTAAGCCTACTGTATTAGATTTAAGGCATGCATTTTCTGTGTATTATTTCATATTTTCTATTCAGGCTTAGAAATTTGTTCTATTTGCATTAATCACATATGATTTAAAATCTTTTAAACCATTTTTCAAGAAAAGAGATGATAATGTGAAAACCCCCGTTCGGAATTGGTTATATGTTTGTGAAGTACAAAACAGGTCTTTGGTACTCCGCCATTTTAAAGGAATAGTTTTGAAAATTCTGTCATTAATTATTCACCCTCATGTCGTGGTAAGTCTCATGAACCTGTGTCGAAGACTAACATGGAAGAGAAGAAATTGTTGAATAAAGTCATTATTTTTGTTTTCTTTGCACAAAAAGTATTCCCGTAGCTTCAAAAAATCAACTGATGTCACATGGATTGTGACACAAAGCTCTCAGATTTCATGAAAAAAATATAATTTGTGTTCCGAAGATGAACGAAGGTCTTACGGGTTTGGAACGACACGAGAGTGAGTAATTAATGACAGAATTTTTATTTTTGGGTGAACTATCCCTTTAAAAAAAATACTCAGCAATGGTACTGACTAATGAATTTGCACATGGTTTCTCTTTAAGCAAATTAAAAACACCAGACCAACATTTAAATGTTAAAAACTTGATTTTAACCACAAAGGGGGCCTAATAAATATAATTGGGTTTTTGGGGAGTCGCACAACATGCCATTTTACAACCTAAACTAACCTTGACTTGTCATAAAACATAAAATGATCTGCTAATTTAAGAAGCTCACTGACCTAGACACAGTCATGACAGTATGCAGTAGCACCTGTAAATTATATCATCTTGTTTTAATTTTTTTTCCAGCATGTTTCTGCAAGCAAAGAGCCTTCAGGGGAACCTATGGCTTCTGTATAACTCTGCATAGATATAGTGATAGAAGAAAGTATTATAAGATAAATTACACACACACTTTAAGTGTGACTGAAGTCCACTCTTAAGGAAAATTGAATTGAATGTGCCATACATTGCACTGCAGTCTTGGAATGGTTTACTCATCTCCTTTTCCATTCACACACACACACACACACACACACACACACACGTAGCAAATTTTCCGTACTTCCAGGAGGACAAATAAGATCAAGTTTTGGTTGGCACATTGTGTAGAGCATTACAGAAACATGCTAAGGCCTGTTCTTTCTCACTGGTTAAGAGCAAGAGAAGAGGGCAAAGAAGGATTAGATCAGACCTGAGAACCGCTCTGGGAACTATAACTGACCTCTAAGACTGGTCCAGTCTCACAGAGAAAGGCCTTAAATATGAGCTGCCCTCTGACTTCAAACTTCATATTTGCAATAAATCTAAAGAAAGACAGGAGGTCAATGAAGGCCCACTATCTGGGAACATGGGCATATTTCAGAGACAATTTGTATGAATTTAATGAAGACACATATGTATGCATATTTCATCATTAAAAAAAAAACATTCTGAGCGCATGATTCAGAAAAGTCATTTTGAATTAGACATGCATTAGACATATGCTAAATCATTTTTTTTCATCTATAGCCTAAATGTATATGAGATAGATATTTGTGTCACAAGCAGCATGGGCAGAAATAAAGGTGAATGAAAACAGTGAGTTAACGCTGGGTTGTTTATTTTGGAAGGTATCGGGGGTTGGGTTGGAACTAGTGGAAATGACAAGCCAAAGCTGGTAAGAGAGGTTCTTTCATTTGGAAACATGCAAACAAGGCTCTCTCTCTGTCTCTTATTTCACACTCACACCCAATACACACACACACACACACACATACACTAAAGGATTCATTCAACTGCATGCTTTAAAACTGAAGGCTAAAATTAAATGATTCTAAAATGATAAGTGACAAAATTCAGTGGTTAATATATCATTTAAATTATATATATATATTCCCCTCATAAAATGTTAAAACCCAACAGTGCATGTCAAAACAGTGTGTTTGTGTTTGTAAATATGAATTACATATCAAAAACTAAAAATCTAACATGGAATGACACACTGTATGCAGTGATATCATGTTTTTAAACAAGCATGTGTCATATCTAGCACACTAGGTGTTATTTAACTGTGGGCTGTTTTGAGCACACAGAAAAACAGGGGACATTTTAATAGAGAGCTCCAGCCGGGGACAGATCGTCAAAAATAGGGACAGTCTGGTCACCCTATCTAATAGGTCTGGACCTCTTAGACCTTTTTTTGCACAAACCCTATTCCACATGAGAATTATTTGATTGGATGAAAATGCCCATTGCTTCTGGGAATTACAAATACTGACCTTCTGTCCTCCTTTTATTCATCAACTACCATATATTGTTTTTTTCCAACATAGGCTCATTGAAAAAAATTTACCAACATGCAAACATACAATTCCCTGCAGTTTTCAGCTGAAATGAACACTAGTGGCAGTAAAACACCAGCAATGTTTATTCCTTTTTACAAAAAAATATGATTATAGCGGCAGATTTTCAGTTAAAGATGCAGTTTGTAATATTGACAGCTAGCGGTTGAAATGGGTACAGCAGTCCAAATTCAAAATATTAGAGAGTGATGTTTCTCCCGCCTCCTACCTATCAGACTTGATGCTCACGCGGGTTGCCAGATACAACAAGGAACGAGCGCAACTGACATTTTAGGTCGAGTAGTCTGTAAGTTGATGAGTTGATTTATCCACATTTTATATTTCTTTGGTCATAGAGTTTTTAGTTGGATGCAAGGCTTTTAAGTCATGTAGGATTTTAAGTCATGTGCTGGCTTACATGCCTGCAATACACAGTGTTTTCAGCCAACTGGCATCCTGGGGTGTTGAAATACTATTGGCGAAATACTAGTGGGTATAATCACAAAGTCCAAAAAAACAAAAACAGACATTTCGACACAGAACTCACATTTCAAAGAAAAACTGGCTGTAGCAATGTTTCTCTGAGAAACAATATATGAACTTAGAATGTTTCCTCAATTGCAAACATATTATGGTATTTTTTTTTTAAAAAAAATTACACACAGCACCCTTAATAAAAACTTATTCTCATTGGTTCCATGCACAATACTATGTTATGACCTCAAAACACTTTTACGATAGCACATGATTTGTAAATTAATACTTTTTGACATCTGCATCTCATAATCAGTTACTTATGTATGACTTTTCTGACAGTAAACTTGCTCAGTAGCTCACCTGGTACAGCAATATAGTGTGACGTGGAGCACTCAGGTACAAGTCCAGTAAAACATGAGTCCTGATAAAAGAGCTCAAAGACTTATAGAAGCAAGGTGGCATGGTTGCTTTAGCAAACAAGTTATTATCTCACGTTTGCTTTTGTTAACATTATTGATGAAGGGTTTCAATAATGATAGCGTAGGTGGTACATTATTTTCAAATGCATTCAACCTTATACCAGCACTTACTGGACATTTCATCTCTAAAGTGCCACAATACATACAGTGGCCAACATAAAAAATGTTGCCAGAATCACTTGCTTTAAACACCACTCATTAGACATTTTACTGTGTTTACATAATGCGCATTACGCATTATGATTCATCTCAACTAACTTCAGCTGTTGCGAAAGTATCTGTTTCCAAAATGCAGACTGTTCTTCTTCTCAGCTCAAATACTACCTGCAGGTGCGTTAGGGTTTCGTTGTGGTTTATATATTCAACAGTGGGGACAACCCAGTGACTCAGGAAGAAAACAGAAAGTCCAGAAATGTTAATTTACTAAAATCATGATCTTTCTAAACATACAGATGACTCAATGTGACTGTGTTTGCCTACTAAAAGGAAGTTCCTCATAAGAAGGAGAAGTACAGTTTGACTTTTATCTGAGTGAGTATCAGTAGAGTTGTGTCTGCAAGTGTTCAAGCAGCAGAGAGCGGTTTCACAATGTGACAGGCAGCTTCCTGTTTCTGATGATTGTACATCAGGGCACGTATCTGTTTGTAAGACATTGCAGAGAATGTCTTCTAAAACCTAAAAGCTTCTAAAATGTATGTCAATGTATAGCTGTTCAATGTGAAACTGAAAGTCTGATGACCAAAATACCTGACCTTTCATCTTACTAAACTCTCTATTACTCACAACTCTTTCACTGACTATGAGTTTGACTGTCTAAGACTCTCTTTCCTGTATGTTATAAGAAAAGAGAACCCACTAAAGATGCTTTCACATGTTCTTTTTGGCAACAGAAGAAAAGTCAAAATGAAAATAAATGTTTACTTGTACAAACATGTTCCTGCTCTTAGCAATTTGATGCCACAGTCGATCAAAGCTATTAGATAATGGTAACTACTAATCATTTAGGCATTGTTTTAGCAAATTCATATCCATACTACAACACCTATATATTATGTTTCAATCCATTTGTGCCCTACATTAATTCCAATTGAATACCGTATCACTCTAAAATATGCAATGTTATGGATGTAAAACTGATTGTGAATTGCAATCATGCTGACTTAAAAAAGATAATTAAAATAAAAACAACAACAAAAAATTAGAAAATTGTCTCTAGTCCATTAAATAAATGTCACTGGGGTTCAGTGTTGTTTTGGACCCCATTGGCTTTCATTGTATGAGCAAAAACATATCTTGGTAATACACTTATAAGTATAGGGAGCAATTCTCACTATTAACAAGTTGCTTATAAACATGTATATTACTAGCCTATTGGCTGTTTATTAGTACTTATAAAGCACATATTCTGCATGACAATATTATATATCCCTAATCCTACCAATACCTAAACTTAACATTTAACTTACTTACTATTAATAAGCAGCAAATATGAGTTTATTGAGGTAGAAGTCACAGTTAATAGTTAGTTAATAGTGAGAACTGGACCTTAAAATAAAGTGTGACCCATATCTTCTTTTATGTTTGTGTTTAGGGTGAAGTATGTCTTTAAGTTTTAAGTTTGCATTACTTTCCTTGAAAACAGCTGTACAGAGGAATGGATGACACGGTGATCTGCATATGAGTAAATTTGTGGTATATGTGTGTAAGTGTGTGTGGGAAGAGTATGGTAAGATGTTACAGCAAAAAAAGAGCAACATAGCCACTAAGAGGTGAACCTAAAACATTTGTCAGTGGTCTCCAAACAATGGGAAAATACCACTCCATAAACTAGCCAAATGCAATTCCTATGTCTGCTGACTCTTTCTCCTCCAGCAGCTGTCAATCACCTTCAAGTGTCACACTTTAATGAGGCTTCAAGGCCAGCATCTGCTGAAAAGCATCAGGGCAGAGTGAAGTGGAAGTTGACAATACTGGGAAGATTGGGGTTTTAATGATTTCATTAGGATGTAATATTTGTGTGTATGTTATGCATTTGTGTAACAGAGCTTGTGTAAAGGTTGGCAAGAATGACTTCTTCTAAATTTTTCCATTTAAGGTGAAATAAAAACAACAGTGTAGTATTACAATGATACAGTTCTTACTATCTGAAATGCACCTTTAAGCCAAGTCATAGTGTATATAAGGTGAGTACATGACAGTACAGAAGGGATTCATTCTCCTCAAATTTTAAATTATTTTTAATTATTTGAGTCCCCCTCCCATCTCTCTCTCTCTCTCTCTCTCTCTCTCTCTCTCAGTGAAACATTTGCAGGGAGAAAACACAGTTAATCTAGTGAGCTTCGAATGCACCACTGTGTGTTGTCTCTTTAAAGTGAAGGAAAGGTTTTTGGAAGAAAGAGTTTATTCAGCAGTGTGGCTTCTGCTCAACATGCTGTTGATTCACTCTGTATAAATGAAGACCATCCTCCCGCCATTTTAAATGGCAAAAAATATTTCATGTTCTTTACATATTGACCTGATTTTGTAATTTACACAAAATTGCAGCCATCCTTGAGAAATGTGTAGGACCAAATTAACAAATTACTTCATTCACCAATAGGTAGGGTGATGTTTTTAACATGTTGTTTGTACAATTAGTAGGAAAAAAGCAAACTCATGGCAACAAGAAAACAACAGGTCTCAGAAAACTAAAACTTCAGCAGATCCGACATAAAATAATATCATAAGATACTAAAATGTCTGCTTAATAAAAATAATAATAATAATAATAGAATTACTGCATACAACCCAAATTCCGGAAATGTTGGGACGTTTTTAAAATTTTAATAAAATGAAAACTAAAAGACTTTCAAATCACATGAGCCAATATTTTATTCACAATAGAACATAGAGAACATAACAAATGTTTAAATGGAGACATTTTACACTTTTATCCACTAAATGAGCTCATTTCAAATTTTATGCCTGCTTCAGGTCTCAAAAAATTTGGCACAGGGGCAACAAAGGGCTGAAAAAGCAAGACATTTTGAAAAGATTCAGATGGGAGAACATCTAGCAACTAATTAAGTTAACTGACATCAGGTCTGTAACATGATTAGCTATAAAATGGATGTCTTAGAGAGGCAGAGTCTCTCAGAAGTAAAGATGGGCAGAGGCTCTCCAATCTGTGAAAGAGTGCATAAAAAGATTGTGGAATACTTTAAAAACAATGTTCCTCAACGTCAAATTGCAAAGGCTTTGCAAATCTCATCATCTACAGTGCATAACATCATCAAAAGATTCAGAGAAACTGAAGAAATCTCTAGGGACAAGGCCGAAGACCTTTGTTGGATGCCCGTGGTCTTCGGGCCCTCAGACGACACTGCATAACTCATCGGCACGATTCTGTCATTGACATTACTAAATGGGCCCAGGAATACTTCTAGAAACCACTGTTGGTAAACACAATCCGCCGTGCCATCTGCAGATGCCAACTAAAGCTCTATCGTGCAAAAAGGAAGCCATATGTGAACATGGTCCAGAAGCGCCGTCGTGTCCTGTGGGCCAAGGCTCATTTAAAATGGACTGTTTCAAAGTGGAAAAGTGTTCTATGGTCAGACGAGTCCAAATTTGACATTCTTGTTGGAAATCACGGATGCTGTGTCCTCCGGGCTAAAGAGGAGGGAGACCTTCCAGGGTGTTATCAGCATTCAGTTCAAAAGCCAGCATCTCTGATGGTATGGGGGTGCATAAGTGCATGCGGTATGGGCAGCTTGCATGTTTTGGAAGGCACTATGAATGCTGAAAGGTATATAAAGGTTTTAGAGCAACATATGCTCCCCTCCAGACGACGTCTATTTCAGGGAAGGCCTTATGTATTTCAGCAGGACAATGCAAAAGCACATACTGTAGCTATTACATCAGCATTGCTTCGTAGTAGAAGAGTCCGTGTGCTGAATTGATCTGTCTGCAGTCCAGATCTTTCACCTATAGAGAACATTTGGTGCATCATTAAATGAAAAATACGTCAAAGACGACCACGAACTCTTCAGCAGCTGGAAAACTATATCAGGCAAGAATGGGACCAAATTCCAACACCAAAACTCCAGAAACTCATAACCTCTATGCCCAGACGTCTTCAAACTGTTTTGAATAGAGGAGGAGATGCTACACCATGCTAAACATGCCCCGTCCCAATTATTTTGAGACCTGTAACAGGCATCAAATTTGAAATGAGCTCATTTAGTGCATACAATTGTAACATTTCTCAGTTTAAACATTTGTTATGTTATATATGTTCTATTGTGAAAAAAATAGGCCTATTGGCTCATGTGATTTGAAATTCTTTTAGTTTTCATTTTATTCAAATTTTAAAAACGTCCCAACATTTCTAGAATTTGGGTTGTAACAATAATTAATAATACTCTACATATTCATGATGTAGACTGATATAGTAATCCTTAGCTTAAACAGCAATGACCCTTTTTTGGCAATACTTACCTCTCTCATAAACTCTCATAACACAACAACACTCTTCCTTATTATGCTCATTATCTGAAGAACGCAGTGTTTGGGCTTGCAAAGAACGCTTGGTGAGGAATGAATTGTATTGAGACTAGCCCAATCCTTGTGGAACATACAACAACAAACTAGAGAAAACATAACCTGTCTCAACTCCTCAGTCTTATAAACGGATCATCTGAGGACAAATAATGCAAGACTATAAGCATAAAATCTAATTGACTATTTCATGGGAGAATTCATAAGCAAATGCAAAAATAAACAAAGTGTTGAAGGAATGAAAATAAGTGTAAGATAAAGTGTAAGATATGTGCAGGTGTTGAAGCCTGTCCTTCTTTCAGCAGGCTATGCATGAACACAAGATTTGCACAAAACCAATGACATAGAAAATGACTTCACATGGATGAGCAATTTGATTTCTTTAGAAGAAGAAATGGTAGATCACACAATTTGACTGACCATGACATTACCCTGGGTCACTTCGCATCTGTTTTTGCCTGACAGAAATGAAGATGCAAAAGCCTAACTTGTCCCACACCATTTTGGGAGTTAAAAGAACAGTTCACACAAAAATGTAGGGGAAAAAATCATTTATTTACCCTATAGGTCACTCATTCCAGTGAGTCTTCTGAAGTAACACCTGAAAGATTTGTGTGAGGAATGGTCCATAATTTAGGTTGTTATGCATTGATTATCTCCCCCCTTCTGTGGAAGACGTTAAATTAAACTTGTAAACTAAATTAGCCTGTTTAATGTACAAAGACTTGGAATATACCAAACAGGACCACTTTCACGATACTGGAAGCTCCAGTCCCCAATTCACTGTAACTGAGTGGAAAAGAGCAACCAGGACATACTGCAAAACTTCCCTCTTTGTGTTACAGTGATGAAAGTCAGCCATGGGTTTGGAGCAGCATTACAAGAATAGGCCTAAAAAAATAATTTCAAAGACCCATTTAATTTTCAAATTTGTTTCTATTTGTGTCTCTGTTTGTGCCTGCTTTGTGTGTTCATGGTATACAGTTTAACACAAATGAGAAGCTATTGGAAGTCTTTCAGGGCTTCCCCATCCTGAGAGCACATACTAATCAAACTATCAGTCTTACTCTGCATGAATATTTAGCACGTCGGGTTCTTTCTTACACACTCCACAACAATCCCTGCTTTGATTGAAAATTCAAGACCAAATACCAAAAGAACAATACAACCCTCTTGATGCTGTGAAGTTTTGTGTGTAGTCTGTCAGCTGGACATTCAGCTGTTATCATGACTCCCAGAATAAAAACAACTAAGTTAAAGTCGAATATCACATTCCACCTAAATTAATATAGGCATAATCTACTATTACTACTATATCTATATTCCACATCTATAGATTTTGCATTTAGAAGAAACGTACATCGGCTTTTATATATTGCTTTAAGGTCCAATATTCCACCTCAGGGATGTTTCCATTCATACGTGGCAATAGTAAGGAAAAATCTTCAAAGCAACAGGTTCACGTTTTCTAGCAGTAAAACTTTGAGAAATTGAGCAACGCTTTCAGCATCACACGAGCAGACTGTGGATGTATAAAGGCGGCACTTACACAAAAGCGTGGTAGATAAAAGCCCAGGATCTTGGTCTCTCCAGCACGTTGTACAGGTAGTTCTGAATCCTCCTGTAGCGCGCGTTTCTCCGGCCGCTTTGCGCGCCGTAAACCAGAGGCTTCCCGAGCAGACTCAGCCGAGCGCCCTGCTTCCCCCGCTCTCTTTCCGTGGCTGATGCACCTGTGCCGGCATGAGATGCGGACAACAGTCCGTCCCCCGGCCGTGAACAATTGTTCTTCATCCTATTACCACATTCCACATTATGCAATCCGTAACTTTCGGCGTGGTGCCCCGGAGAACTGTTCATCCAGAGGCCGGAGCCGACCTCATCTCCGCTGTGGTTGCGGGGCATGGCATCACCAACGCGGACCCAAACACGCGCGGCATGCGTACTGTTATATCTCTGGTAGATGCGACGGGAGAACCAAGAAACTACCAACGAGAAATGTCAAAAAGACTCAAAATATACAATTTACCTCCGGTCGTGACGCGCGAACGCCACTTTCTTCGCTCCTGGTATGGACACACTTCAGTAAATGGGAGGTGTATAAAGTCACTGCTAGCGCTGACCCACGAGAAGAGCCCGTCAAAGTGACTTTATATGACTGCAGTTGAGTCTTGCGTGTGCAGCTCGTGTTACACCAGCGCGCGCTTTTGATGTCGCTGCACTCACACGCTTGGCGTTACTGCGCACAGGAAATCAACATGACATTCTGCGCGCTCGCTCATGCTGTAGCACATATAAAGCGTTTCCGTAATATTCATGTAAATGCTCCTAGTCAGCACTCGCTATGAGTCTAAGGTAGTCTCACACTTCTGGTAATAATTCAATAAACAATGATGTAGACATGAGAAGTTCTGTGTCATAGTCTTTGTCGCTTCCCCGGCTGGTACGCTGACTGTTGAGCATTCATGCACGTGTTTACATAGTAAAATCTGTATTTGCATAACAACTCGTTCTTGAAATCGTATTTGCTAAAGTTAAACTGATACAGTGCGATTCCCCAGTGACAGACCACGAGGTTTCCTTTCAGGAAAAAAAAAAACACTTATTAAGTTTTCGTTATTAAGATGAACTAGTCAAGGCTTTAACCTCTCAAATGATGCCAAATCAAACTGTTAAACGGCGTTTTTATGTACATATTCATACATTACATTTCATCGTTTTCATAAAACATTCATTTTATTGCAAAATACAGCTTCAGAACAGAAATCGAGTTCACTTGAGGAGGTGACATAGTAACAGTGTATTAATGTCGCTTTCGCTTTATAAAAGTCAGTTCAATATTTGCGCGAGAGCTCAACAAATTGGACCCATGAATTATCCCTACCAACAAAAATTCGCAGACTGAGTAATTAGCATAATTCGCACTCTGAATAAATTGGAAATAGATTCTATTAGAATTGTATCTCTAATAAAAGTTTAATTTCAAATAAAGGCTGCTAACTATTTAGGCTATCACATTTTCCCTTTTATCCAGAGCCTCGTACGTAGTATAACAACTGTCAGACAGTATGTGACTAAACCCAAAATAATAACCACACTAACACTGTGTTTTCCAGGCACGTGCAGAGGGGGGGCTGTGGGTGCTTGAGCACCTGCCCATTTTCCCCTTGATGCCCAAAGCGCCCTTTTGTCAAGGCATTTTTTTTTTCTTTTTTTTTTTGTGATTAAACGCCCTTTTGTGAAGGCCTGCCCAGTCTAACTATTAGTAAAATTAATTAATAATAGTTTAGCGGTAAATTAAATTATCCACATGATGACCTTTCACCTGACGATCTCATCCGGGAAGATCCCTCACGTTCAGACACGCCTTTAGGATGCCTTCAATAACGTCCGCGGCTGCCGGTAAGTGGAGTTCTCAGCGGAGCGGTGTGCTTGTAAACTTATATTATTGAATTATTATTATTTTACGAGAATGGCGTGAACAGATCATGCACAGCTGTTGTTTATATTGCTGTGTGTAGCCTGTGGAAGCAAGGTTAGCTCTGCAGCAAGGGGCTACAATATTTTTGTTCAATGTTTTCCTAATGATAAATTTATGATTGGTTTATAAAGGCTACTACGAACACCCTTTTCCCATTTTATCACAGAATAATTCAGGAAATATATTTTATAGTTTCTATACTAAATGATATGTCAATCAGTACTGCATTTTTCATATAGTTTATTTATTTATTACCTGAAGATAACTTGGAAAAACACACATAAACCATATATTTTCGCAATCTTTTATTGTCTTCACGTTTCATCAGTAAAAACGTTTCTGCTTTTTATTCAGCTCAGCTACAGCGATAGCCGCATGAGTTTGTCCATATGCATGTCAAACGTTTCTGCGCGAGAGCGCCCTCTGGCTTCGAGTATGAATTAAACATGCACTGCACGAGAGTGTTCAGCTCTCCTCATTTTGGATACGAATAATACGTCAGGTCATGTCTCTTTAATTTAAATCTAGAAACCTCTATGTGAAAACACCTGCTCGAGCTTGAATAAAGTGCCGGGGACAAATTTACATTTATTAAAATTAATATTAAAAATGCAGCTAACGTAGTTCTACACACAGCAATTCAAACAAAGGTGCTTGTTCTCTTTCGTTCTTGCTGTTTAATTGGGAAAAGTTTAAAGCGCTTCGAGGTGCCTTGTTTTTTTTTAATGTTATCTTACTAAAAACTATTCATACTTTGAACAATTATTATTACAGTATTTATATAAAAAAACGTAGAGAGCCTTAAAAATAATTATCACAACACTGGTAAAACAGGCTTATACTGATTTTCTCAGTATAAAAATATTTTTTTTGATTTGTCCTCTGAATTATACTTATCAATCCTGTTTTTATAATCATTATCATTAAAAAAAATGAATACATTCAGAACAGGATTATAATAGAATTCTATTTTAAATAAGACAGGAATATTTTTTTCTACAACAACAACAGTAGTGTTTACAACAGCAAAACCACCATACCCTGTAAACACAATAACAACAATAATAATAATAATAATAATATAATTCCAGAGTAGTTAAGAGGTGCAAAAAATGTCTTTAACATTTAAACTTAAAATGGTCTTTTCTGTTCTGTTTCTTTTTCAAACCTGCGTCATGGCATTTGCTGCTGTATCAATACAGAAGCATCCATTTCGATACACATATCAGCAAGGAGCACAGCCCTATTAAAAGCCGTGTTCCATGTGCCCCTTTTATACTTTGAGCACCTGCCCCTCCAAAGGTCTCTGCACGGCCCTGGTGTTTTCTGTGTGGGCATAGTCGCCCTCCCCTACAGTTAAACTCTGATGCTGTATCATAACGATCCGTCTGTGAGAAGAAGAAATATTGGACAACATGCTTATTCATCTTTTTATCTTCGGGAACTCCGACATCGTTAGTATGCAAAAGAGCAATATAAGTCTATTTGATTGTCAAATTAGACGCTCTTAAGTTTAACGGTCACTGATGCAAGAGACTGCAGTGCAGGGCAGGCTTCAGTCGCACTTTTCCGTCATGAATCCCATACAGCAGTAACAGCAGGCTTTGTGTTCTTCCCTTGACCACTGTGCTTTCTTGAGCATTGTGTACTGCGGCAGTAAGCAACATCTTGCGCTGGATTTGTTCAGTGTCCGTATAAATAATTAACCAGTAGAGATGGCAAATTCAGTTGTTGAGACTTGTTTCCCACCATTTTGTAAATACCAAAAACCATTTAACATTGTTTCAGGCATCACAATAGCACCTACATTTGTCTGAAAAGTGATGATTTACACGTGGCTCATCATGGGCTGCATTCAATTTGCTTCTCAACCTTGTATCCATGACTCAGAATCCAGCATGTATGTAAACAGTATGTGACGGAATTCCAATCGTCTACATTAGAGGCATAATTCCCCTCAGACTCACATTCATTCTGGCTCATCAAGGGCTAAGAATACTTCACCATCTGCGTGCTACAGGACTGGTGTTAATGAGACTTACTCTCTTATGCGTTTTATATGGTGAGAAACTTGAGAAAATGATCCAGTAAAGCCCACAATGGAATTCACTTCTGGTTGCCATGACCTCTGTTGCTGCAACCAGCACCATCACTTGCCATCAGTCATGAGTGGAGCACTGGGGTCATGGCTGAACACAGGGACATGTATCAGGCTAATTGCTGTGACGCGAGCTGACGAGGCAACGGGGAAGGACATGCAACTATGTGGCTCTGCAATAGACGACTACAGGACACAGGTTAAGAGTTTGTTGGTTATATTTGTGGTAAGTAGCTTACATTAATGAGGTCTGGTTACTTGTATCTCTGTAGCAGACTGACGTGGACATACTGGTTATTGATTTTAGAATGAATCAATTGATAGACACATTCTTGCTACCGATTTACTCTAAAATCTTCGGTCTAAAATTATGGTAACCCAAATGTTTCGTAATTGCATAATCCTTCTTTGACCGCAGGGTTAAGTCTGAGCATTGCAAAGAAAGCGAGTCCTGACTGGATGCTGAGAGTGCTGAGTTCATGATTCTCCACTGTGTGTGTAATCACACGAACCCAATCTCTGAAGAAGATTCTAACAATCGTCTGCCCTCTGCTGCTGACAGTAAGGATAACTCTTTTTGGGATTGCAATAGAGCAGATAATAATATGTCACAAATAATATCGAGGGGTGTGAACCAGAAGGGCATAAGTGACGTTTTTGGTGAAATGGATATATAGCATATATATATATATATATATATATCAAATGAAAGCTCTTAATGAGCTCTTTCTACTGGCAAAAGTAATGTCATTCATGAGTGTGCACATTTTTATTATAAACAATTGAAATCAGTACACAGATCAAACTATGGTAAAACATTTGTTTTGGCTCTCCTGTAAAGTTGGTGAAATGTCACTTACACCTTTCTGGTTCTCACCCCTCGATATATTAGTCAAAAGTGCTATTACTGTTTTCTCAAGCAGTGGTTTTGTATGTTGTGGTTTCGCAAAGACCCCATTCAAACCACTTAGAGTAGCCTATTTACTTTATTCCAGACTGAATCCAGTATGATACAAGTCACATTTCTGTGAGGCCAAGTTGTCACATTTGTTCGAATGTTTAAATCTGAAACAATTACAATACTTATTAGCCAAAACAATTATCTGAAATATTTTAATATTATTTGTGACCCTCGACCACCAATTTCTTGAAATTGAGATTTATAAGATTTATAAATAAGCTTTTCATTGATGTATGGTTTGTTAGGTTAGGACATTATTTGGCCGAGGTACAACTATTTGAAAATCTGGAATCTGAGAGTGAAAAAAAATCTAAATATTGAGAAAATTGCCTTTGAAGCTGTCCAAATGAAGCTCTTAGCAGTGCATATTACTAATCAAAAATTAAGTTTTAATATATTTACGGTAGGAAATTTACTAAATATCTTCATGGTACATGATCTTTACTTAATATCCTAATGATTTTTGGCATAAAAGAAAAATCGATAATTTTGACCCATACAATGTATTGTTGGCTATTGCTACAAATATACCCGTGCTACTTATGACTGGTTTTGTGGTCCAGGGTCACATTTGACTCTTTAAATGTGGAACATAATAACATAAGCACATCATATGGGAAAAAAAATAACCCACAAGCGGTGCTATTTACAGTTTACCTTAATGTAATTTTTACATTTCTGGATCATTTCATGTGGCATATTTGATCTGTTATGTGATGTGTGTAAATGGAAAGCATTCTGTTGCTTTTTTAAAACATGATATGTACACGGTAAGGTTTATAAATCAGACGCCTAATGTTCTGGATGGTGCAGATGTGTTTTGTGTTACATATATGAATTTAACTATGAAGAATGATGGCTATAGGCCTACAAGTCCTCGTCAAACTATTTTTCTCAGTGCCTTTCAAAAAGTGTTAGGGACTGAACTGACTTAGTGGAGACGGCCTTTTATAACTTGAATGTGTGAGGTTTCTGGCTTATTTTTAGTGTTACAAAAAGCTTGTTATGCTGCTTGATATTGTTTGATATTAACTGGTGTTTCTTAAAATAATATTGTAATGTATTAATTATAAACACACTGGTTTGTAGAGGAAATAGCTTAACCTTTTACTGCCATTTGTTATTCTCCAAGTTACTTATTTTGGCTATAAAATACGCTTACATTTTGTATTGCAAAATAAGATGGATAATATAAAAATGAATGACATATTTTTTACACCGTGACAACATGTCCAGTTATTGGGCAATATGTGTGACAGCTAGACTGACACATGTATTAACTTCCCATAATGCTGCTGTAAGTTGGATGATGTCATGCACGAGACTTTAATTCCTCTGTATTTTGGTTTTCTTTCCACTCACATAGCCTACACGTATGCGCATATAGTATTATTGTGATAAATTATAAATATTTAGTGTTTTTGCTGTTGTTGCACTTATGAACTGTGAAGATAAATGTGATTGGTGGAAAATGGATGGAAACTTCCTGTGGTCCTCAGAAAGGTCATGAATGGGGTCACATACAAGACAGATTGCATACAGATGTTATTACTCCTAAACCAAATCTTTAGAGGGTGCTGGCCAGAGCCAACATTATAGAAAAGCACTATTAGATGATTAAATATATGGTCAGAAATGTTGAAAGTATAAGTGCAGGTCAAAAGCAGTGATTATTTTATTTATTTTCAAACTTTCTCAAATCTGGGGTAATATATGGGCTTAAGTCTGTTTGTCTAATCACTGTTGATAAATAATAAGTTTCATGAACAAGAAAAGAACAAGCATTGGGTTGAAATTTCTTTCACACACTTTTTTTATTATTTGGAAATAATAAAAATGAACTTTTTACATTTTTTTTAAATATAAAACATACACATCGTATGAGCCACACCTGTATACAAACAGAAATGTTGCAGTGAATACTTTTTCTTTTTCATCATCTCAGTGGAACACATACTAGAAGTTGTAAACAGTCAGCATTGTTTTTCTCCTCTACCCAAGAATACTGATCAAGTAAAAGAAACACCTGTCTCTCATGAAGAAAAACAATCAAAATGTTCTGATAGCAGAGGTGAAGAATTTGGCTCGAAAGCACAGAGAAAATGACGATCTGGCTACAGCTTTAGAGCGGAGTGGTTCGGCCCTCTAAAAGTGACAGTGAGAGCTCTAGGTTTGGACCCATATGATAAGAAAGGTGTCCGCTCAGCGGTCCCTCGTATTGGGATGGTTGTTCTCAAAAGTAAGCCTTGGCCCCTTTGCAAATATGGCTTAACCACACGGTCATCTCATATTTACAACACATGCGCTAATAAGTCTCTGTGCATCTACATTTATATTTAACATGGATACTGTTATGTATGTATGATATATTTTTGACATTTCCTGTTTTGATATCGGTATACTCTTGAATAACTTGATACACATTTTCTAGGTTAATTTCTGTGGTTTTGAGGTAAATTATGATTCAGTAAAATCTGTAAAATATGAGGGAGGTTAGTTTTTGTTCAGTGGTACAGTACAGCACATTTTCCCCTAAGGGATAGAAAAGACTAAAAAGCAATAATCAAAAACTTGAAGAAAAAAAAGAAAAATGGAAAGAAAAAATGTTGAAACATTCAGCACCGAATGGAGGACATGAACTAGTTTTTTAGCTGATCTGAAAAGTCTGAGTGAAAGCAAATGGCTTCTTTTTCTTGGTTTATCTCTTATATTCAAGTACAAGCAAACTGTACAGGTACATGCAACATACAAGCTGGCCTACAGTATGTTGAACTAACACATATCTATTTCTGTTACTTTTTAACATTTGTGTAGTCTGTTTTACAAAAATGTGCATGCAGCTGGGAACTGATCCGAGTCATGCTGCTCCGCCGCACTGGAGGGAGGGGCCAGTGGCCTGATAGATGATTGGTGTTTATGCTCGTGATGGCAAAATCAGATTGGTCACTTCAACATTTACAGAGACACACAAGAGGGATTTGCATTTGCATGACTCTTTTCTCTGTTTTCTGTAAAGTACACAAAGTGGAAATGAAATTAACAAGCTAGTTGGCTTGATTTTATTTTTTTTATTTAAAAATCAAGCTTTTGTGCTTGCATTTTTAATTCAAAATAAAGACTTTTGTGCAAGGGCTCGGGCCAATCGTGTGATCTCAGAGTGGTACAGTATAAGTTGAAAGTGGCTTTTGCTATACCACATATATTAAAAAGAGAAATGTACGTCTACACAAACACTTAGCATCAAACGAAGTTAAAAAGTTATTTTAGTGTCTGAAAAACTCTATGTATCAAGATTTACTCGACAGATGAAAACATAATTGTATAGATTTCCTTTACCAAAGACCCTAAATTGGAAAATGTACAAGTACGCAAATATGTTTATCTTGGTACATAGTGTTTTTCATGAACTAAATCTCTACTTTTTAATAGCATTTAATGATAAGTGTAAACATCTAAAAATCGAATTCAATTCACTGAATAAGATGATGTATTGCAACGTACTGTAGGATAATGTAATAGTTTCAGTTAATAAAAGTAAATAAAAATGTGCAAAGAAATATGTGTATTTCCAGATACGTTATCTTCGATTTCATTTTTAGCATTTCCTGTCATTTTCACAGTACACTGGACAACACAAGCCTGTTGTTTTTCATAAAACATGCTAAAGATGTTAAAAAAAGACGCTAAATAAATGACGAGAGCGGCCTCCGTTAGCTGTCACATACGTTGAAAACAGAGGAACTTTTTGGGAGGAAATGGACCATGGCTTTGGGTCCTCCAGGTTTAGGCACCAAAAAAGGCCCTGCCCTTCCAGACAACCTCCCCAGGGGACGCCCTACGTCTTTCAAGTTCCTGACCTTTCACTTTCAGTACAAACAGGGTCTAGATAGGGCCTCGACCGAGGCCCCACAATCCCTTGGTCAGAGGTCACCTTTGTTTTTGAGTTGATACATTCTGATGCTCTGTTAAAAACTAGCTAACGTACATTTCGATGAAGATTTGACTGAATATCACCCTGCTTTCTATGTCGCCCTAAAGCGGTGCTTCCCACGTGCTAGTGTAGACAGCCCTAAGTCTCACGCGACAAACAGTGAGAGAAACAAACGATTTCGTTTAGGACAAACAAATTTGGCAGAACACGGGCTACCCACAAAGAGGAAAACAAAAACAATGTCACAGGAATGATTGTCAGATTTGAACAAAGCTTTGTGTTATTTCATCGCATTTTCTGCCTGGCTCTTATTGTTGTCCTGTTGTCTCTCAGACTGTGCTTTATGTTATTAGTCCACTACGATCGAACCCCCGCAGGTGCTGGCGAACTGTCCAGGGATGACTGAGAAGCACGCCGAGTTAGAGAGGCAAGAGTTGGGTCGACTAGGGAAGAAGGCGGGAAAAGTTTGTACCAGCCAATCACGTTGCTGGAGAGGTCCAGCTCCTCTAGTAGGATTTGTGCAACTCCCATGAAGGATTTGTGGTCCATTCGCCCATAATCTCCCCAGACAATTACCTAATAGGATGAAAATCAACAGATTCATCAGTGGATGGCTCTCTCAGGTCACATAATCAAAGTTAATAATATCTAATCTCACAAGTGTGATCCATTTAAACTAGACACGCAGCCCTTCAAATTACATTTTCTCATAGAAGTCTCGTCCGACTGCCTCATCAGCTGCAAAATGAAACGACATGTTGAAAAAAGACGAATAAACCACATGACTCACTTGTAACACTTTACCCTGTGGACTTTCTTCAAACTGCAGCAGTTGCTGGTACAGCGGGTCGAGTGTCTTGCGTGCAATTTTTGTCTTCTTCTTAGCTACATACGCCCCATTGTGTAGAAGATAGACTTTGACATATGGAGCTATGTAAAGAATGAATCAAATTAGGCAGATATTAACAGTGCATACTGACATTAGTATGACTAGCTCTGATAAATCGGACTGCTTTTTGTATCAGCTAGAACTGCTTGATGAGTTATATTATGACTGAGTAATGAGAGACATATGGAGTTTGAATCACAAGCAGCGGGTTCAGAATGGAGCAGAAGTGACTCACCGGGGAGTGATTTGGACCCTGGTTTCTGGATGAGACCTCGTGCTCTTATCACCTCCACCTCCAGCTGGCCTTTCTTATTCACCATGCCGATCTGAATGTCACCTGGACATCACAGAATACGCAAATAAAATGATTTATTTAAATGGTACATTTGCTTAATGGACTTACTCAAATGGTTCATGCAAAAAGCATTACCGACATACTGCGGTTTCCATAAGCAGTTATATTTTGTATTTTGTACTGAAATATGTAATTGAATTAGGGCTGTATATTTCATGTATTTAGTACAATTGCAAGTGCAATAATAATAATATCTAGTGTTGTCAAATGATTAATCGCGATTAATCTCATCCAAAATAAAAGTTTTTCTTTACATGATATATGTGTGTACTGTGTATATTTATTATGTATATATAAATACAAACACATGCATGTATATATTTAAGAAAAATATGTTATGTTTATATATTAAATATATTTATATATAATATAAAATATAAGAATATAAATATATACATGTAAATATTTACTGTATGTGTGTGTATTTATATATACATAATAAATATACACAGTACACACATATATTATGTAAACCAAAACTTTTATTTTGGATGAGATTAATCATTTGACAGCACTAATAATATTACAACATTGAATTGTAGGCCACTGATAGGCTTATGTTCAATTCTAAATGATTTCTATTTGTCTACCTCAGTAACATAATGTATTAAATTACATTGGTGCCTTTTCTTAACAAATATGTATATACGTTATGCAATTAATTAATTAATTTAATGAAACTATTTAAATTAATCACAATCAATTACATATACAATAATGTATATAAATAAATAAAAACTGTAAACAACTTGGGATAAGGTTAATATGCTACAAGGGAGAAAGATAAAAAAAATCAGAAATAAACAAAACTTACCAATTGCTGGTGTGGCAAGGGTTTGTCGACCAACTAGTTGAGCAGGACCCAGTCCATCCAGGAAGTCACTGAACTGAGTCTCCACTCGAACTGCTGGGAAGATTGGACTGACCAAGACAAACATTGATATGAAATACTGCAGGTGTTATTCTTTCTGATTTATAATAGATTCATTTAAAAATCTAGTAATTGGATCTGAAAGTATTTAATTCAGTATTTAATCAGTCTTGTTTTAATGATCATTGTACACAAAGAATTGTAGGTTTATATGCAGGTATGTTGTTCCCACAAACTGAACAGTTTTTTTTTTTTTGAGGCATAATGGCAATGCCTGACTGACGGTTGTCAGGGTAACAGGAACAACACTTAAGGAGGCTGCTATTTCTAGACAATAATAACCTTGGTTTAAGATGGGGAATTTCGGAAGAGAAAAAAATATGGAAAATGTTAAATTATGCTGGATCGCTGTATTTACAGAAACAGGAAATTGCTCCAACTAACCCATGCTTTGAGACAGACATGTACATACAAGAACTCACTACTGTTATGAAATGATAAGAACAAATGTTTCCATGTTGTTTTAGAGAATATGTAACAGATGTTTGGAAAAGTGCTTCTCCAATGCAGTGCAATATACAAAAAAAAAACATTCAAGTATGCAAAATTTGATAAAATACTAATAAAGCACAAGGAAACTCACCTGCCCTCAGAGTTGTAGCTGTTCGTGCTTCCGTTGTTAGATTCACGGCTGGGTTGACGACTCATATTTCTCTGCATTTCCACAGCCATTCCCGTCTCCTGACTGCGCTGGATCGTCCCTTGACTGCCCTTTGACTTCTTGTTAGATGCCTCTGAAGACGGACAGAATTCACAAACAATCAGGAAAAGAGACTTTTAAGAGAAGTCTGTATCATTCATTTCGAGAAAAAAGAGAAATCTGTATGTGATTTTCTGTGATAAAGTTTTAAAGAGTTGGATCAGTGTCCTCTCTAAACTATCTCTGTCTATCTCTTCACTATACTACATCCTTTTTGATGTTAAAAGCAGACAGCGAAATAATTTGACAGTGCTTGTAGCTCCCACCGGGATGGACACTAACCGAACTGCGTTAACCACCCCCCTTTATCTCTTTTAAAAACAAGGGCATGTCTCCTCATCCCAAATCCCTTTTTGTCTGCTTACATAAAACAGAGAGCACAAAATGCAGTTGCCCCGGAGGTCTTAGACTCCTCTAATGTGCTTTCAAGACTTTTTCAAAAGGAACAAGCTCTGTGGCACTGACATGAGTCGCCTGATAAAAAATCATATTATATCAAACAATGCAGAGTAAGTGCTGACATCTGAAAGCACTAAAATGGCCACAGGTGCCCCTTTGAAAAGACCCTGTTCATGTTTGATGAGGACAAACCATAGCTAAAGCATACACGTGAACTCATAGCTGGAAACTAATCAAGACAAATGCTGAATTCGGAAGAGCTTACTATCATACTACTCTTACTATTTTTACCATATTGTTATATGGCAGTAAGAGTAGTATGCTAGTATGCAGTTCAGAATTCAGCATAATAAGTGAAAAAGGAAAGGTAGGCCTAAAATGCAGTTCCATAAACATTGAGTGCCCTCTTGTGTTGTCTAGAGAAAACACTTAATATAGAAATCTTGAAAATATTTGAACTGGTTTCCAAGGCCCATTGGACAAAAGATGCCTATTCTGTCATTTCTGCAAAATTGATGATGAAAGCATGGTAATTTTTTCCAAAACAGATGTGTAAATGTGGCAACATTTCATTATGTTGGTTGTTGTACGTATGTTGTACATATTTTAGGCTTAATATTAAGAAATGTGCATTGTGCACAAGTAGTAGTCCACATAATTTGAATTATTAGCGATATGTCAGTAAATATATTAATAGATTTGAACTATACTTAGTATGAAATAAATGTATTTTAAATATATATTTTTTTTACTAGGGAGGAACCATGAAAAAATGTGCTTATTAATCAATAATCTGTGGCTGTAATCATAATTTGTTTGAAAAGAAATAATTGTTGGTGTTTTACTGTCACTATTGTTCATTTCAGCTGGAAACTGCAGTGAATTGTATGTATAGGGATGTTTTTGGAGACAAAAATGTAGGTAGAGGCTAATTGTTTAAATGAGAATATGTTGGGTTTAATTCAAGTCTAAATATGACTAAATCTGCCTGGCTACATTAGGTTAGATCAATATAAAGGAATTTTTAAGGGTCAGATCATTTAGAAATTCTTAAAGGGATAGTTCACCCAAAAATGAAAATTCTGTCATCATTTACTCACCTCAAGTAGTTCCAAACCTGTATGAATGTCTTTGTTCTGCTGAACACAAAGGAAGATATTCTGAAGAATGTGGGAAACAGAGCAGTTCTGGGGCACCATTGACTTCCATAGTATTTTTTTTTCCTATATGGAAGTCAATGGTGCCCCAAAACAGCCTGGTTACAAACTTTCTTCAAAATATCTTCCTTTGTGTTCGGCAGAACAAAGACATTCATACAGGTTTGGAACTACTTGAGGGTGAGTAAATGATGACAGAATTTTCATTTTTGGGTGAACTATCCCTTTAAGGTTACAACTGTCTGTTACTTCTTTTTACAGTGTTTAAAAATAAAAGAATACAATTTCATTTTTAAATGGGAATAAAAACAATGACTGACTTACAATCAAATATAACATGAAACAACACAGTGAATTTAATTTCTGTAATATGAAACATTTTCGTGTGAAAGAAAATATTCAGCAAAAGAATAAAATTATTTTTTTTCATTAAGATTTAAATGCATTGTGGATGTGGTATATAACTTTTATTAACTCATAATTCCCAACTGTCCCTGGTTACATCAGCAGAAAGGAGTAACAACAGTGACTAACCCGTTTGACTGATCTGTGAGGTGCTTCGGCTGCGACGGTTTCCCACGATAGCCACGAATCGAGCATTGAGGCTGGAGCGGCGCTTTTTCGCTCCGGTTCCAACTGTTCCCAGGGCAGTGTCAGACTGGCTGCCGTCTGTTCGCTCCGGCGTGTTGATGTCACCGCTAATGCTTGTGCTCTTTAGCATGCTTCGACCAGATGAGGCTCTGACTTGTCGACTGTAAGCGAGAGAAAGCGAGTAAAAAAGAAATGAACAGTTGAGACAAATTAGTTGATACAGTATATAAAGGTAATAGACACTAACTGACACTAAACAGACACTGTTGAAAATGATATTCAAAATGCTTTATTCTTTTATAGGTGTATTTACAACACAGCCTACTAACTATATCACTGATTCTAACCTTAGCACAAAATAAAAGCTATTTTTGTCCAATCAAATGATTTTGCACAAACCAGTATGGAACATAAAATACATAACATCCATATTTTCAGCTAGCTTCTCTATATGAAATTAGCCTGAAACACGACTCCCGCAGTAGTCAAGACTAGTTAACAGTAACACCGGTTAAAGACTCCATAAAATCATTTGATAAGCACAGATTTATTTCCTGTTTTTCTTTTTGATTTGCTACTTGCTAATTGGTTCCAGGAAGAACAGAGAGGCTCAGGATCAGGAAGTAAAAATCACATTATAATTTGACTTATTGTGAGATATGATGTTGTTAATTAATGGTATATGATTTTGCTGAAGCCATCAAACTGCATTCAAATTATTTTTTTATATCATCATGTTCAACAGTATATTCCTGGTGAAAAACTACATTACCCATGATTCTGCAGAGACATCTCCACCAATCAGAGAATTGCAACAAGCAGATCCCTTCAAAATAACAGTGGCCGCTTATTCCCATGAAGCACTCGTAAACTACTTAAATGTTTGTAGCACATAGTGACTAAAAGCCTTAAAAGAGGTCCTTAAGACTAGATTTACACCCGAGTTTACATAATTGTATTAATTAAACAGCAACATGTTTGGTTTAGTTATTCAAACTGTCTATATTATGACACAGCAGAACACTTTGACAGTGCAACCATGTCCTCTGCTGCCCCCTGGGGGTTCGGAGGAGCTGCCGTGTATCTGCGCCCACTGATGGAGTCAAGGTACTGCAGGACTGTCCAGTTGCACTCTCTCCATCATCTCTACACCCTAACCCCATCTCTGTGGGACAAAGGGTGGGGATAGGAAGTAAGGAGGTGGGTCTCTCTTCCACAGGCTGGAGGGTAGTGACAGAGGGGTGAGCAGGCAGGGGTCTGGGTTTGGGATCCAGTGCTGGCTCAGTATTCAAGCATGGGAGGTATGAGGTGAGGCATGCAAAGAGGGCTCTAATACACACAGTACAATACACAGGACACACATTTACACAGACAGAGTGGAATGTGAATGAAGTAGAATACAAACAAATGAATCCAAACAGCATGCACAATGAAACTGAATATTTTAGACAATATACCATTTAAGTTTTTCCATATTTTGCCTTCACTAGCTCATTTTAAAGGTTGTGACAAATGAACTTAAATAAGTATTTCATAGTCAATTAATATATCACAAATTGCATGCATTATAATTGTAAAATAATTAGTTTAATAAAATAGTTTTAGACAGTGTTTATTATGTCATACTAGCAACTTCCCAAAATGATTTTAGTCAACTGCCTATGTTTGTTTGAACCAAGCAGACTTCATTCAAATTGATAACTAGTGTGTGGCTTCAAATTGATCAGAAACGTTGAATATATAATTTGTTAGTAAAGCCCAAATATATCAGAAAAGAGAGAGGAAAAGAAAAGAAAATACTCATAGAGTGTCTGTTTTTCTATCCTAATTAAAGCATTTGGTAATATTTATTGATTGTGGTTAACCACTTTGGGCATACAATTTCTAGTGCCTCTATAGTCAAGTACAGTCATTTTTATTTATACACAGAACTGTTCACAATTTATGTAGTTTCATAGCAACTTTAAAGGAAATTATAATGATTATTTTTGTTCCAAAAAGTCATAGTTTTAAATACAAGATTATTGAATTATTATTTAATAATTAATATAATAATTAACATCATTCTTTTTCATTTTACATTTACATTTATGCAGTTTATCTTTTTTAGCATTATACACTTTTATCTGAAGTGATGTAATTGCATTAACAGAATACTTTTTTAATCAATTCAAGCATTCTCTGGGAATAAAACCCCTAAACTTGTCATTACTACTGTTAATGATATGTTCTACAGTTTATGCTTCAGGAATGCTATTTTTCTTCTTACCATTGTCACTGCCTCCTTTCTATGTAAATTAGTCTTATTATAGAATGTGCAATGTTCACAAAAGTAAGTGTTATTAAGGTTTCAACATGGTGTGCAGGTGGTAAATTAAATTTCAATCAAGAGAGATGTATTATACATTTTCTAGTGATCATGGCAGCAGTAATTCATCAAATGAGGATCAAATGTTGAAGAAGAACTGGGCATATGTCCAGATGTGCGGTGAGGTTGAGCATGCTTTTGCATTTTAAAGAGTCAACTACGAAGGGATCATGCACTCTCAGTGAAGTATGATAGATTGTGGTAGTCTGTTGGCCTGCGAGATGAGGAAGTTTGTAAAGCAAATGTCTATGTGCTGTTACTGGATTTGCAAAGTTCTGTTATCAAATTATTAGATGGTAAAACAATGCAGAATGTGCATGTAAATAAACAGTGCTATCAGCAGAAATAAGATTATAAGAGTGCTAAATTTTTACCCTGTACTAAAGGTACTAGAAGCTCTTTTTATAGTTTTTTCTGATACGAGGTAAGGATCAAATCTTATTCGGTGGTGGATGAGGTGAAGACTTGGGCAGGGGGAGCTGGTCCATGTTACCTCTCATCTCCAGCCACCGTATGACGTCTGCGTTTAAGCTCCTCAGAGAAACGTCTCTTTCCTAGACTCCTCCTGTCATCTGTTCCATTCACCCCCCATGAAATCCTTCTCTCCTTCTTTTCATCTCCTTTACAACTTTCCAACGACTTCGACCTTTGACCCCAATGCAATATGCATGCATGCAATAGAGCACAAGCCATAACAGCAAAGAAAGTAAATCATGCAGAAAAAAAAATGTAACAAGCCATGCACAAGACAGACAGCTAGGAGCATGCAAATGTTAAACACACAGCTAATAAACAAAGAAATATCACAATCTGAAGACACATCATTTTTGATGTGACCTGAATTGATTAATTGCTGCTTTCTATAGAGTAATTGTAAAATTTTACTAGGGAGAAATATTACGATTGTTGTAGAGGAAGATAAATAAGCTATCCAAGTGAATGTTGATATAATTTTGAGATGATGTAACAGAATATGATTTTTTTTTTTTCAGAGAAAGGAAAAATAGCAAAGCTTTAAAGATAAAGAAAGACTAAAAAGTACAAAAACTATTTTTCATTTACTTTCATGTCCTATACACACATATACATGTATGCATTCTGACCTAAATCTTGTCTTCACAGACCTAGGCTGAATATACCAAGTGTGTCTTTAAGGTCCAAAATAAACCCAAAATCAATCCAAAATTTTAACCCCAACTGGCAATTAAGAGTGAAGCAAAAAAATGTAAAGTTAGTAATCTATTACATTACTAATTTTAGGTAACTATGTTTGATTACTTTTAGATATTTTTTACCTAATTCTTTTATCACATTAACTTTAATAAGAAAATCTTGCACCATATTTATATTTAAATACAAAGAGAAAGAAAATGTATTCCATTATTTGTTATCAATAACATGAAGTGTATGAAACATTACATAAAGTCAGGCTTTCCCAAACTGGGGATTGTGAAGGAACGGCAGTAGGTTTGTAATAAATTGATGCTAATAAAGCTAATAATTAGTCAAATCTTAAAAATATAAAATTTAATAGATAAAAGAGAAGAATTGTGGGCAATTAGTGAATTATGAATAATTCACTGCATTTTTTTATATTAAATAATCATGTAATCAATAAAAAAGTAACTGTAATCTGATCATGAGTATTTTAAATTGTAACATAATCTAATTACAACTATTTTTGGAACCTGCAAAAACATTTTAGACATCCTAGATAAACTTCTAGTCATTAGAAGACATTTTTTAATGGTTTATAATTCTGATTTGTGTAGCTTAATATCAGAGAGGCTCACTATGTATTATGTTGCATTTTCTAATAAAGTTAACAGCGACTTCCAATTTATACTTCTCCTATTTTTAAACAGTTTAACACACTCATCGAGTGTTAAATTTGGATCCCGTGTGTTTGTTAATAGGCTAACCTGATTCTCCCGTGTGGTCTCTCAGACTGAATGGACATGTAGCTGGTGGCGCTCAGCCGCGAGGCACTGCTGGCTCGAGAGAGAGCTGATGCATCGCTCATGTCACTGTCTGATGACCTCGCAGACATGTTATCACTACTCCTCCTCTGATCCTTATACATCTAAACCATCAAAGACAAGAAAGAAAATCTTTAATAGGAATTAAAAACCTGCTAATAACAGTACTGCCAGACACATGAGTTGGAGACCTGAAAAGCAGTTTAACACTCACATCTCTCCTGTTTTTGAGCTCTGCCTCTGGGTCGTGACCAGAGCTGGCAGAAGAGCCTGGCCGATGGGAATGTACTCTCATTTGCAACTGACGAGCCCGCTCTTCCACTGCCAGTGCTACATCAAGACAGAAAGGGAAAAAAGCAGAAAAATGGAACAGTGGACAAAATAATCTAATTTAAAGTAGCACAAAAAGAGTGTTAATTAAAAATGAAATAAGAACATTTGAACAACAGTCGACATCTCTGCCTGTTAACATTATTACTTTCGGTGATTACATACGTCTCCAGTTGACTGATTACAGTACAATTGTTTTGTATTACAAGTTTTATGAAATGTTTAAATATGTAAACGGACATTATCTATTGAAATATGCACTTATTTGCATGTTTTCCAGAACAGAAAATCTGAACATTGGATGAAGCCAGGTTCAAGATTCCATTGTTGACATATTAAAGTAATTTTGGATTTCTATATTTATGGCTCCATAAATCTGAACATTCAGTCTACAGCCAGAGGGGAAAACAACTTTTTTTAGGAATAAAATGTTATATAAATCAAGTGAATGTTATATGAACAAATCCCTCTGTACAAACCTTCAGAATACAGATAGGAATACAGGAATGCAGACCTTGAGCCAAAAACTCATCACTAAACACCAATGACTTGTAAATATGGGTACGGTCATTTTAGACACTTCCAAAACTGTTGCAACAGAGATTGAAATACAATTTTTAAATACAAGAACTATGTTTTCATCCTTGTTGCCACAGTTTTGGAAGTGCCTTTTTCTGTTCTAAAGACGGGGGTGTCACAATACTTTTGTCTATATAGTGTATGTACAAGTCATTGGTGTTTGGTGATGAGTTTTTGGCTCAAGGTCTGCATTTACAGTCACACCAGAGGTGTTAAACTGGGATTAGGACTTGGTTTTATGCAGACCAGTCAAGTTCTTCCACACTGACTGAATCAATCATTTTCTTTTTGAACCTTGCCTTATACACAGAGGCATTGTCATGTTAGAATAGAAAAGGGTCCTGTCCAAACTGTTGCTATTAAATTAGAAGCACACAGTTCCCTAGAATATCATTATATGCTTAAACATTAAACATTGTACTCATGGAAATTACTAAAGTTGTCAAACATGTTCATTAGAAGGCGGTGTACCAATACTTTTGGCAATATAGTGTATGTGAGTGCAGGAGAAAGAAAGAAGAAAAAAAGTTCTGTCACGAAACTCTAGATATCGCAGAATGTTAACACAAATTGATGATATTCACAGCGTTAAACTACTTGGCACAAGCTGATTGGTTCATGTTGCAGCCAATAAGCTTGCTACTTTACATTGAAATGGCTGGTTAGCATTCACTAGAGCATTTTGCAGCACTTACAGAGTTACTCTGAAACCCTCCACCTTCCCCAGCTCCATCTGTATAGATCTGCCACGGGTTATTATATATGCTACTTGTGCAGCATCAGCAATAATTACCATGCTAAAATCTTCTGAAAGTTATCATGGTAGTACTAATGTTTTTAAAGATATGGATTGTAATTGAAATCTACAATTACAATATATAATAAAATAAACACTTAATTGTATATATTAGATGTTTTATTTCCACTAGTCTGAAAGAAAATGTTATGGAAGCAAAAAAGCCCAAAATCATAAAACTGACCAGAGTTTTGCCTGTAGTGTTTCGATGTAAGCTGGTATCTAGCTTCCAAAGCTAGTTCCAAATATTGTTTAGTTTGAACAAGCAATATACAGCATACCACTGAGTAAAAACTGATATTATTCAGACAAGCAAGTGATCAATTCTAGGGCAAAATGCAGAGAATGGAATGAGATACCTGATTTAGGTTTCTCCTCAGGTTTAGTGTTGACATGGTCTTCATGAAGATGGGGTTGAAGGAATGAGAAATGGCATGAGAAGAGACACAAAGGAGTAAGGTAGAGAGATCAACAACTTGTTGACCACATAAAAAAAAAAAGGCTATGGACCAAGGAGCCATGAAATTACCTGGCATTTATAAAGGTAACTGGCACTGGGACAGATTCATGGGTTTGGGGTGTGAATTTGAATGGTAACAGCATTTTGGGTTACTGCTGTCTGAGTTTGTGAGTATTTAGAAAGAGAGAGAGAGAGTGAATTGCTTACCTTGCTCTATACTGCTGCTCTTTGCAGGGAGTTGTGGCAGCTGTCTGCCCCTGCGCCCTAATGACGTGGTCCCTGCCGGGGAATAATGTCCACCATGCTGAAGTTCTCTGAGAAGAGGGAGATTTTGTCAAAAAAAAAAACAACTTTGTAGGAAAGTAGAAAAATAGACTAATTACTACTTTCCATCAGATGAACAATTTTAAAATGTGATTAAAATATATTTCATTCTACTACCAGTGTTGGGGAGTAACTAGTTACATGTAACGGAATTATGTAATTTAATTACAAAATTAATGTAACTGTAATCTGTTACAGTTACTGAGAAAAAAAATGTGTGATTAAATTAGTTACTTATGAAAATGTTAACAGTTACAAAGGGGGGTTACATCTGAATATTTATGCACGCATACAGATTTGATTGATTTCTTTCCCAAATTGCAGTGACTGCTCTAAAATGTGAGACATCAATGTTTCAGCAGTTTAGGACACAGAATAGGACACATGCTTCTTTGATAACTGTTTTATTTCCTATTTGGGTTTATGTATATGCTTTATTTTTTAAGATTAACATTTTTTTTCCACGGCATTGTTAGATGCCAGTGTTTCCTGTTGTACACAAGGATTTGATTTCAAAAACAGCATCCTAACTATTAAACTATATCATGATTTTAAATAAGTAAACAGAGGTGCTAAAGTCTGATTTTGTGCAGATGTGCTATAAAATGAAATAATCATCTTAATTCAAGTGATAAAGGATTCTGAAAGTCTGGCAGTAATCTGTGTTGAGTACTACTGTAAAGTTAACCTGCCTGCTCTAAATGTTTCAAAATGATTAACAGTTGAAAACTTTCATTAGAAATTTAGAAATGTAATAAAAAATTAACAAAACGTAATCAGTTACATTACTTTAATAAAGTAATTGAAATAGTTGCACTACTTATTAGATTATAAATAGGGTAACTTGTAATGTTTTACCTATTACATTTCCAAAGTAACCTTCCCAACACTGTCTACTACACTATATACTGTAGTCACAGAAGTACAAGAAAGCTGATTTGAGATTTGTAGGTGAAATTAGTCATTTTTTTGTATTGTTGACTTTATACGATTAAGACATCACAATAAGCAGCAGTGCACAAACTACAGGCAGCTACAGGTACAGCCAAGTTCTGAGGGGCTCCCAGCATGCACCTGTCAGCTCGTGGGGAGTTAGGGCAGGAACCCCCTAAGCTGGTCTGACCAAAGGGCCTGAGGGGAGGCTCTCTCCTCCTCCTGCCACCCCTGAGGATAGAGGTGGGCTGAAGTCTAATCACAGCCACAGCAGAAAAGGGCAAGGGCAAAAAGAAAAACGGAAATTATGTAATGAAATATATAAGTCAGACAAGCAAAAAAAAAAAAACTGAAATGGTAAACCAATAACAAACAAAGGTAAAAATAGTAAATAAGCATAAATTGATGTAGAAAAACAGATAAGTGATAAAGAGATGTTCAAAGGTTTATTATGAGATCTCACCTGTCGCCATCAATGGTTTTCTTGTTAGCTATCTGACAGCTTGGCCTATCCAAATTGCCAGAATGCCTGTGAGATGGAAAATGACTGATCCAGAAAACAAACAGAGTGGAAGAAAAAACAAAACCAAAAGGAGGAATGTAGGAAGCTAAATGGAAAGATATCATGGAGTTCAAGGCCAGGGTGGTGCTTCTCTGATTTAATTGAAACTGTTACAGAAAACGATGCTAAAGAACACTACTGTTCAAAAGTTCAGAGGTGGTAAGGTTGTAAAAAATACATTATTACACTAATATTACAGAAATATTTGTTACATAATCCTTCAGAAATCATTATAACATGCTGATTTGCTGCTCAAAATTTTTATTAATTACTTTATTTATTATTTATTTTTGTAAATGTCTTTACTGCTTGAACCCAAACTTTTGAAATATTTTTGAGATATTACACAGACACTGCAAAGTAAGAATAGTGTAATTGTAGGTACTGATTCACCCTGTTTCCACAAACCTTTCTCTTTCAGGTGAGTGGAAGTTTGACTCTGGTCTCAAACAAGTCGTACTGGCACTTCTTACTCTGTCTAATGAAGGCTGAAGATCACTGGAAGGAAAGAAAGAAAGAAAGAAAGAAAGAAAGAAAGAAAGAAAGACAGAAAAAGAAAGACAGAAAGAAAGACAGAAAGAAAGACAGAAAGAAAGAAAGAAAGAAAGAAAGAAAGAAAAAGAAAGAAAGACAGAAAGACAGAAAGAAAGAAAGAAAGAAAGAAAGAAAGAAAGAAAGAAAAAAGAAAGAAAGAAAGAAAGAAAGAAAGAAAGAAAGAAAGAAAGAATACAGTATTAACCAATGAATATACATTATTAGCCATCATTGTACAGTAGGGACAGTGTGTCCTTTTTGTAGCATATTGTAGTGTGTTTTGAAGGTACTTACACTTGAAACCCTTAAAATCATAAAATGAGTGTAAACAGTTTATTGTTTCATTTTAAAAATACTTTATGACCGATGGGACCATTTTCAGATGTTCTCATCTGTTCTCTTCCTCTACATACATAAATATTAAACTGAAAAAAACAAATGCCAACCTAAAAATGGCAATATCAAAATTAACTGGTTAAAGCTGAATCTACCTAAATACATTAATTTTGTACCAGCAAAACTACTTTATATGGGTTAAATCATGTAGAAATATCTCTTTAAAGTAACCACCTTTTGCATTATACTTTGTATTATTTTTTTGATTCTCTGACTATTAACATAGTAGAGGGGCTGCCATCAGTGTTATACATTTTTGGCATATTATTACTATTGTTATAGTTGCTTGCTGCTTTGATTTCTCAGGCATATATACTTGCAGCTTTTCCAGCACTGCACATAAGATTTTAATCGCTCACTGCTCCTTCTCACTTGCTATCGATTGTTATCTGGTTTGGATTTGGGCCCCTTACCCAGAGCTGACCTCATCTGTGAACCTGAGAACACGCTGTGGAATGGCACTAAGAGGGATAACACCATCCCTCTCTGTTCGCCGTGACGGTTTGTTCTTTAACCTTGCAGGGAGGGTAGAGCTTAGCATGGGAAGAAACAAAGAAATAAACAAAAGCATGCATAACAGACATAAAAAGAAAGCAAAAATCAACTAAAAATGAAGTGAAAGTAGAAAGGGGCTTTTTAAATGTGAACATCACAAGAAGGGAACTACTAATGCTCTCAGTTGAATAAATAGATCCAGAAGCCAGCTCTTTGATTGGGGTTGCCAACTTCAGAAGAAGACAATAAGGGACACTCTCGGGTTCTTTATAGGAGAATACAAGACAGTATACGGTGTCATGCTGGTGTGTACAAGAGTGTCTGCAGCTATGTCTCGAGACTCTGCTTGACTGAATTAAATGCTAAAATTAATCTGCAATATAATCACTTACTGATATACATGCCAGATTTAAAGTTTTATTAATCTGAATGTCATACTGAAGAATCACACATGCAACTCCGATCCCCTTACTTATGGGACAATTCTGCATTATACAGAATGGTTGGCAGAATGTGTTAGTTATTGTTTTCTGTGTTTATATTAACGTAATATATTTAAGCAATATCACAAGCAAATATGCTATTTTCCCTGAATATCAACACGACTGCAAATGTCATATTTGCAAATGAGTTAATTTTATTATGTGAACATTTTAAGAGACAACTTTGTTAATTTTGACTGTTGATTGTTTTAGTTCCAAACAAAGCAACACAATAGTATTTCATTCTTGAATGATTCAGCATTTTTGAACAAATCGGATGAGTCAATGATTCAATGACCCTTTCATAAAGACAGTGGTCACTTACTTCCTAATGAATGAAGCATCTGGTTTGAATGAATTGGTTTATTAATGATTAATGATTTTATAATTAGGACTTGTTGCCGATTTTTAGTTACATATATAATATTTGTGATGCTGAGATGACAGAAAGCATAAAGAAAAAGTTTAAAGTGCCCCTATTATGGATTTTTGAAAATGACCTTTCATGCAGTGTGTAACACAGCTATAAGTGAATGAAAACATCCTGCAAAGTTTTAAATCTGAAAGTGCACCGTGTATAAAGTTATTGTCTCTCAACAAAAAAAAGAGTCGACTCTGAATCATTGAAAGAGTCGTTTTTAAAGCAAATCCCTAGCCATTTCATTTTGACACATGAAACATTAGCATATTGCCCGCCCACCTGTTGCGCGCGCAGACCTGGGAAAACTTGATTTTCGCTTTGGTCTGAATGAAAATGCAAATTCATTCTTTGCCACTAGGAGCCGCTTTTGGTACGTTAAAAGCTCACAAACCCTGCTTTAAATGAAATCGACCAATCACCGCAAATTAGCATCACGCAAAGGAGGGGTTTGGAAAAATGAATCTTTGAGCGAATCGTTTGAGAGTCGTAGAGCAAATAAGGTAAAAATAAATGCATATTATAAGAAAATTAAAGTGTTTTTGACCTTGCATGCATGTCAACCTTTTGTTGGGGACTCCCAAAACCAAAATATGAACCTTTCATAACCCATAACAGAGGCACTTTAATAATACTTGAAATGTGTAAAATAAGTGCATGCGTTACTTCAAATAACTCTGTTATTTCAAAAGGTAGATAAATGCATATTTCTAAAAATGTTTCAGTTGTGTCTAGAGAAAAAATAAATGTTTTTATGACCAAGAGATATTCAATATTTGATACGTGTTATTGAATGTTAATAAGAATAATTATTTTAATTTAGCTCATTTGTGAATACTGAATTTTCAGTAAATATAACAAGCTTATCTTAAACCAGATTAAAGTATATATTTATGCAAACATTGTAATTAAGTATTTTATAATCTAAAAACTGTACACTAGGATGGGAATCAGCAGGGACCTGGTGATATAATATTGTATTCATATTTGGGTCATGATGACATAACAGTTTGATTATTTATCTTTAGTGTATAGTTATTCAAAATTGTGATATATTGCATCTTCTGCTTACTGGATTCTCATCTTCACTGAACTGTGGTGATTTACCTAAATATATATCAGTAGCTTGTTCTGATTTTGAATTGCGGTTAAAAAGTAATAACTGAGTATGTGTTTATTAACAGAAAGCTGCAGCAATTTCGCAGACTTGCTTTGAATGGTTGGTGGACAATTAATAAATGCATATTATATTATTACAAAATACAACTGCTTTTAAGGGAAAACATGGTAAACTACAGTACAGAGATACAACACAATGAAAGGGAGGGGTCTGTAATGACTGAAACAGCACACACATTTACTGCAAGGGTCTGAAAGGTTTCACTAACAGTATGGGAATCTGCTCAATAGCTTACCTGTAAATATCTTTATGTATACCGTTCACTAACAAGGGCATCTTTGGGGGAAGTGTGTTACAGTGCCTAGCTAATTTCCTAATTACAATAGCACAAACAAGCAGGCATCAAAAAGAGCAAAAAAAATTTAATGAAAACCTTTACTCAAGCAAACACAAAAATCTTTTCAATCGTTTAACATGGCAGGCACAGACAACAGATGAAAAATGAATGTAAATAGAGATTTCATGGATATTCTTAAAAGCAAAATGAACTCAAATATGCTTGAATCAGGCACAAAATAAAAAAGTCTTGCTCTATATTCGCTTTTTATATTAATGTCATCACCATAAGATTTGTATGCTTTAAAATTGTCAAGAAAAATAGAAAAGCAAGGCATTCTGGGATACAGGTAACTCAAAGTGGCAGCTCTGGATTTTTACCTGTTTGTATGCAGGCACTCAGCACTCCCACCTCGGATTGATCTGTGCATCTCCAGGACCTCGCTGAGTTTGCCATGGTGATGGTGACACATTGACAGTTTGACAACCAAACATAAAACAAAAGTAAGAGGATGGTGAGGAAAAAAGAAAAGAAAAGAAAAAACGGAATGTGTAGAAAATGATAGACATGTATTTAGCAATATTTGTACTATTATTAATGGGAATGAACTAAAAAACTATGACTGTTAGTCATATTAGTAGTATTAGTATTTAGTAGAGCAACAGCATAAAACATTTTGTTGACACAACATGAAAATCACATCAAACTCTGTTCTAAAACATCAAATGTTCCTGATGCTATTTATCATTAAGAGTAAAAAGATCTAGGTGTGAATAAAAACATACAGTTCAATAGCTTAAGCATACGATTATGTAAAGTGCTACAGTGTTTTTCCACAAATACACACACATTTTTATATACAGTGCCCTCCACTAATATTGGCACCCTTGGTAAATATGACCAAAGGCGGCTGTGAAAATAAATCTGCATTGTTTATCCTTTTTATCTTTCATTCAAAAAATTCACAAAATTCCAACCTATCATTGAAGTAAAACAATTGAAAGTGGGGAGAAAATCTCATTGTGAAATAAATGCTTTCACTATTTCATGTTGGCCACAATTATTGGCACCCAATTATTGCAACGTCCTTTTCCCAGGGTAACAGCTCTGAGTTTTCTCCTATAATGCCTGAAGAGTTTGGAGAACACCTGATAAGAGATCAGAGACCATTTTCTTCATACAGAATCTCTCCAGATCCTTCAGATTCACAGCTCCATGACGGTGCTTCTTCTCTTCAGTTCACCTCACTCATTTTCTGTAGGGTTCAGGTCAGAGGACAGAGACAGCAATGGTAAAAGATTCATTTTGTGCTCAGTGGCCCATTTTTGTGTTTATTTTGATGTTTGTTTTGGATTGGTGTCCTGGTGGAAGATCCAAACATGTCCCATTATAAGATTTCTAACAGAGGCAGTCAGATTTTGATTTTTTATCTGTTGGTATTTGATAGAATCCATGATGCCATGCATCTGAACAAGATGTTCAGGACCTCTGGCAGAAAAACAGGCCACAACATTAAAGATCCAGCAGTATATTTAACCGTGGACATGGGGTACTTTTTTATCCCTGTTTGTACTAAACTCATCTGGTGGGTTTGCTGCCAAAAAGCTCTTTTTTCAGTTTCATCTGACAATAGAAGCCAGTGCCATTTGAAGTTCCAGTCGTGTCTGACAACAGAATTTGCTGGAGTTTGTTTTTGGATGAGTGAGGACAATTTTTCTTGAAACCCTCCCGAACAACATGTGGTGATATAAGGGATGTTTGATTTTTTTTTTTTTTAGGTTTCTGACCCCAAGACTCAACTAATCTCTGCAATTCTCCAGCTGTGATCCTTGGAGAGTCTTTGGCTACTCAAACTCTCCTCCTCACCGTGCATTAGGACGATATAGACACACGTCCTCTTTCAGGCAGATTTTTAACAGCTTTAGTTGATTGGAACCTCTTAATTATTACCCTGATGGTGGAAATGGGGATTTTCAATGTTTTAACTCTTTTCTTACAACCACTTTCTATTTTGTGAAGCTCAACAATCTTGTTCTTCACATCAGAAATATATTTTTTGGTTTTTCTCATTGTGATGGATGATTAAGGGAATTTGACCTTTGTGTTCCTCATATTTATAATCCTGTGGAACAGAAAGTCATGGCTGGACAATTTCATGCTCCTAGACACCCTGGTGTGCTAAAAAATTTAAATATGAATGGGAATATACTTCAGAGATATTTTACTCATAAGAATTTCTAGGGGTGCCAATAATTGTGGCCAACATTCATTGGAGAAAAACAGTTATTTCACAATGAGATTTTCTCCCCACTTTCAATTGTTTTACTTCAATGATAGGTTATAATTTTGTGAATTTTTTTGAGTGAAAGATCAAAAGGATAAACAATGCAGATTTATTTTCACAGCCGCCTTTGCTCATATTTATCAAGGGTGCCAATATTAGTGGAGGGCACTGTATGCATTTAGAGCATTAAGCACTAGAATAGCAATACCTGTCCTCTGAATATTCATAGTCAGAATCTCCGGAGCGATGTTCCTGGTGGGAGTCGTGGTAGTGAGAGGGAGAGTAGGAATGATGGCGGTTTTTGTGGATCTCATCCAGACTCCTGAGGAGAGTCGTACATCACACATAAATCATCATCTATAGGGCAAGACACTTCAAACTATATCACCTATATCAGCATTATATTCAAAAGTGTGCAAGAATGAGCTCTATGCTGTGTCTGATGAAAGAGATTTTGCATGAACACTGTTAAAATATTTTCATTATTATTGAAGACCGACACGGAAGACAGGAAATTGTTGAATAAAATCATTATTTTTGTTTTCTTTGCACACGAAAAGTATTCTTGTAGCTTTATAAAATTACGGTTGAACCACTGATGTCACATGCACTGTTTTAACAATGTACTTTACTCCCTTTCTGGACCTTGAACGTGTCAGTTGCATTGCTGTCTATGCAGGGTCAGAAAGCTCTTGGATTTCATCAAAAAATTCTTAATTTGTGTTCCGAAAATAAACACTGGTTTGGGTTTGGAACGAAATGAGGTTGAGTAATTAATGACTGAATTTTATTTTATATTTTTTGGTAAACTATCCCTTTAAGCCAAATTTAGCAATAGTTGGGTTTTTAATAGTGACTGTTTATTCATGTGTGTGTAAATTAGCTGATAAAAAAGGAATTATTAATCAGCAACTGCTTATAAGAAAAAAGACAGAAAGAAACAAACAGTGACTTACAATGATATAATAATAATAATAATAATAATTATTATTATTATATATGATTTCAATATAATTATAATATAAAATAATGGATAATAATAAATGCAAAGTAAATGAAAACAAACACAAAAGTGACTTTAAATGACAAATTAATCATAATAATAATAATCGATAATTATTATATATGATTTCAATATAATTATAATATAAAATAATGGATTATAATAAATGCAAAGTAAATGAAAACAAATACAAAAGTGACTTTAAATGACAAATTAATAATAATAATAATAATTATTATTATTATATGATAATATATTTAATCAAATCTTTATTGTTAAATTGTTGCTATGATTGGTCAGTTAGGTTGTGGTATCCAGTCGATGTGGCTCACCTCTGCATAGGGACGTGTGCAGGTCGAGAGCGGGCTCTGCATTGGTCTTCTCTGTGTGGAGATACTGACCGCGAGCGATGCTGTATGGCCACCTGTCTCTCAGGTACGGTCAGTGTGCTTGACCTCTCCCTGTCTCTGGAGTTCCTCTCTGCTGCTTTAATACAAGTACATTCTTTGTCATGGACTTGTTCCAGCCCAAAAAATACAGGGACATTTGAGAGTGACAATAACACACCAACATTCACATTTCTAAAACTACTACAACAATTCATGCCAAGGGATTGTGCTGAAGTACCAGCACAACTGCTACTGCTCTACACATGCTAGAAAGAAAACAAGCAAAAAAGAAAGAAAGAAAAATAAAATCTGCTCTGTATGATTGTACTGTTACGATTTGTCTGATTTTGTCCCTTTTCATGTATTTATTTGCATGTCACATTTTACATTTTACTTTTATTTCATTCGCTTGTCAGAACAAACCTAAGCATTAACTGTACATGATGCATGAGTTTAGAGAAAGATAAGAAAGTCTCTAAAAAGATGGCAAGTCTTGTGTGACTGTAGAAATGTATAAAGCCTTTAAATTGTGTTATGGTAAAAATATGATATAGGATTTTATTTTTTCCAATGCTATCAATGGGAGTTTTCCCTTCCAGCTTATATTATTTCCATTACCATGTGGCACCATAAAAATGTCTTCTTCCTAACTTCTTTCTATCCAGTTTTTTGTTATTTTGTGGTATTTCTTGACATAGTGATTAGAAACTAGTTAAACAGCAAAAACAATGCTTATGTCACGCAAACAACACCACAAAAGCTGTATCAACATTATAAATCAATTTTCTAAAGTACAACTGTAAACAACTACAGATAATGCTACACACAGGTCTTTAATTAGGCTAGCCTAATTCATTATAATGTGAAACAAAGCATTGAACAGCATATGAAACACATACAGATCCCACTACAATTCACTCACGAAAATATCTATGAAGTGAATGTATTTTAGCACAATTTAGAACTTGAGAAGCACACTGATTTGCAATAAGGAATTTAGGCTTTTTGTAAAAGAAATCTGACTTGCAGTTACATTAAAAAGTAGATTTGGGAAGGAAGTGAATTGTCCCCCAATCAATGTTGAAAGGAATTTAATATGTGCCTAAATTAAGCATTACGCGCTACAGGGTTTCTGAGAATTCATGAATCATGCATCTGATGAACTTTTTATGATTGCTCATCAAAGCACTAACTCTGAACAAGTGCAAGTTTTCCTAAATTAATAAACAGAATATAAATGGAAAGCACTCCAATATCCCCCACAACCCCCCAATGTTCAAATTAATCCTAAATGAATGAGTTATTTTATGTGAAAGTAATATAAATATCAAAATATGTCACATTATCAAAATTTAACAATCAAACAGATTGTCCAGACAACAATCCTTAGATTGTATCTTGGATATCCAAGATAAATATAGTTTAAAGCAGGGGTCACCAAGTTCGGTCCTGGAGGGCCGGTGTCCCTGCAGAGTTTAGCTCCAACCCTAATCAAACACACCTGAAGCAGCTAATCAAGGTCTTAACAGGTAAACTTGAAACTTCCAGGCAGGTGTGTTGAGGCAAGTTGGAGCTAAACTCTGCAGGACACCGGCCCTCCAGGATCAAGTTTGATGACCCCTGGTTTAAAGGGTTAGTTCACCCAAATATGAAAATTAGCCTGTGTTTTACTCACCCTCGAGGCATCCTAGGTGTATATGACTTTCTTCTGTCAGACGAATCCAATCGGAGTTATATTAAAAATTGTCCTGGCTCTTCCAAGCTTTATCATTGCAGTGGGTGGGTGGTTTTTTTCAACAGTCCACAAGACGTCAAATAAAGCGCACGCATCCACAATAAAACGTGCCTGAATAAAGGCCTCCTGTAGCAATTCTATGTGTTTTTGTAAGAAAAATATCCATATTTCAAACGTAATAAACACTTCTCTCTCACTTCATCTAACTGTGGTACACGGAAGCCATTCCGGCGGATAACGTAGGACGTCGGCGTAGCGTGATTAGTGACGAACGCAGAGAGAGAACAAAACAAAATGGCGGTCTTGAATTAGAAGTACAAACCAAGGATTAGTAAAGAAAAATGTCGGAGGATTTTGATATAAGCCAAGAGGAGACTGGTTTTACTTTGCTAAAGTAAGGAAACTTTGCTTCTTTTGCTCCTGTAAACAAACTCACGAGACTAGCATATCTCAGAGGTGCGTGTGCTGCGCATACGTCCTACGTCATCCTCCCGGAACAGCTTGCACGTATGACAGTCAGCAGAAGTGAGAGAAAAGTTATTAATAAATTAATAATTTTTCTAACAAAAACACATGGAATCGCTACAGGATGCCTTTATTCAGGCCCGGAGCCGTGTGAGGCACGTTTTATTGTGGATGCGTACGCTTTATTTGACGTCTTGTGGACTGTTGAAAAAAACACCCACCCACTGCAATGATAAAGCTTGGAAGAGCCAGGACAATTTTTTATATAACTCCGATTGGATTCGTCTGAAAGACAAAAGTCATATACACCTAGGATGCCTCGAGGGTGAGTAAAACACTGGCTAATTTTCATTTTTGGGTGAACTAACCCTTTAAGAGTATACCGTGTTTACTGCAGGTCTGACAGCTTGCAGTACTCTTATGTTCAAAATAGTCATGGAACAAAGTATAAAAAAAATGTAAGATTAAAAATATCAGCCACAGCGTATTTATCTTTTACTCTCTAAATTCTACAGCAAGCTTTTCTACAGGCATGCAACAGAGGTAACATCCATTGTCATAAGACCCATATTAATCCTGTTACATGCTGTAATTCACTGTTATAATCACTTTATAACCTCTAGCTACTCCAGCTTGACTACAAAATTAAACAGGTCTTATGAAGGTGATAAAAGTGTGTTTTATAGAGCGTGATTGTGGAGTCATTCCTCCACAGTGTCCATGCACAGAATTCATGTGAAGTGTTTCTGTGGTTCAGCTGAACACTACAGCCCAGCACAGGGGGAGAAAGACTCTATTCTTTTTTTCTTAAACTAACACAACCTTCTTTTATGATATATTATTCTATTTTAAGCATACACACACTGTTTGATCTTATGCTTTCATCTTTGTGCCAATTAAGAAGAAATTAATTTGTATTTGAGGTGCTTGTATACAACTAAAAGGCTTGGAGGAACAGTAAAAAAAACAACAGCTGTAAACTCTACAGTAATAATATGTGACATTAGCTTTCTTTCTCACCCTGTGTTGGGTTTCTAATGATTGCCCCCACCCACCTGAGGACACTACTGTTATACCATCATCATAATCTGTTTCAATGATGCGATGAGATCCTGAGACACACACACACATACACACACACAGCATACAGTTCAACAAATAACAAATATTATAACTGCACTGCAACCTGCATTCAAAGCAATTCAGTTTTACCTTTTTTCCCTTCACCCTCTTCTCAGCACAAACTGGGGTATGAATAATTAATATGGTTACATTGTTTGAACATCTGCTTGCTTTATTTATACTGTAGCTGTTGATTTTGTTCTCATGTTTAGTAACTTCTGACTTCTGTCTTTGCTCCTCTGCTTTAAATTATCAGTATTAATATAATCAACAACATAAGTGATTGTAATGTTCATTAACAATGTCTCTTTTGATTTTGAAAACAATAAAGACAAGGTGTATAATACGCATAAAGATGACAATTATATATATACATATATATTTAATTAAGATCAATTTGAACTAATATAAGGCAAGATGTACAGTATTTTTTCAATGAAGAAAAATATAGAAATGCTATGATTTTTTTCAAATAATGCAATCAGTTAACAATAATCATGCACTGAACAATAAACATCAGTAAACTGAAGCACTTAAATTACTCACCCAGACACTTATCTGTATTACGCAATAAAACTACAACATGGAAAATGTATAACTGAAGCATAAAGTATTCACAGCATTGCATCACACAAGTGATTATAATGTTATTTTAGGAGCTCAAGTGTTCATAAATAAATAAACTTTTGAATATTTGGTTTGATTTGATTCTGGTAAACTAAAATATTTTGTCTTAAATTTTAAATTAGTCAAATTAATTTAACATGATGAAATAAATTAAAATGATTTTTTTGTGAAAAGACAAAAACTATGAATAAATCTAAGAGTAAAAAAAAAAAAAATACAGTTGATTGTCTCTGTCGAGTGTTTTTTTTTTTTTTTGAGATGAGTATTTTATTTGATGTTGTTAAAAGTTTAGAACAACAAGTACTTTGCTCTTCGTGACATTTACATTTCTCACAGAAAACATGAAATGAAGCACATAATATTGACCAGTTTAAAACCATGTAAATAAAGGAAACATTTTGCATCACTTAATTTTAACTTTCAACTGAGGACATCATCTATAAAACATACTTTCCTGAACAGGTAATTGTGTCCATAATGATTTAAAGTAATCTAAACCCAAATTTTAAGATATTGTAAGTCATTTACTTAAAAAAAATCTAAAGAAAAGCAAAAAAAACAATGTAAAATGAAAGTCTTCATTTCTTTTTATGAACACCTCGCTTTTTACAGTGACACACACACACACACACTATTAGCACACATACACCAGCTTATACTTACTTTGCAGTTTTTTACTAGGACTGTCTCCATGAACATGTCTGCGAGGGAGGCAGGGGGACGGCTGGGGCAATGGTAGGGACGACGCATCATGGGTCTGCAATTTGTACCAGTGTGGCTGATCATCCAATAAAGCTGTTTCCAGCTCGATCAGAATCTGGTCAAAACGAAAGCCAGAAAAGGGGAATTTGAACCATGAAAGAATAACTGTTTGGAGGCCAAAATAACCCAAAGGACTACCCGATACACTTTACACCTGAGAAACAACACTTGTCTGCGTTAGAGCAACTGCACACCAGGGCATGTATAAATTAGCATACAAACAAAATGGACTTCAACGAGCATATTTCTATGCTCCCACCGATAGGGATTTATTAAAAAAAATATATATAATAAAAACTTCAGGTGGTTTGAAAAACTATTCTTATGCATACCAGAGTCAAGAAAATGGAACACAAGTACATATTATGTGTTGTTTTGAAGCTAGATATAGATACATTGATATCTTACTGTCAGGACATACTAATTTAAGCACACACACCTCTCCCAGAAATTCACTCTCTTCCTCCTGGACTCTGGGCTGGTCCCAAACAGTGATCTCCAGCATGCGCTCTCTGAAGTCTCTGCGGTGGATGTGAGAATACAGGAACGTCTGGTTCCACTTTGGCTCTGCGCTCTTCTTCACTGTTTTCGTCCGTCTCTTGCTCTTGTCACTATGTAGACGAATGTAGTGGGCTTATAAGAGTGTGTGCAGTCTGCAAAATTTTGCAAATTTCTCCCAAAAATCAGCACAAATAGTCTGCAGATTCCATTTCCGTCTGCTTATTATTTAATCTTTTGGCATGGAATGCATTTCAGATACTCAGCAATACCCAAAATGGAAAATGCAATTCAGATCTTACAGTAGAGAGCAAGTGAATGGACAAATATATCATCAAAGATAAAAAAAAATAGTTATAAAAAATAAACATTTTTGAGGCCACCAATCTACACTGTCATTCAAAAGTTTACAGCCTACAGTCTCACAGTTTTAGGGCTTTTAAAGTCTCTTCTCTATTTAATAATATTGTTAAATATTATTACTATTATTAATACATTTTAAATATTTTACCTTCTATCAGGAAGAAAATACATTTTGACGTAGGGATTTCTGGGTCGTCCGTCTGGTCGAGGGGGCAGTTCTCGTGCTTGTAGGACATTGACAATAAGCTGATGGCCCACTTTATCATACCATAATTTCACCTTGATAAAAAAATTATAATAATAATGAATAAAAAATATCACTTTCTCAAACTTGGCAATACATTTTTTTATAACTCAGCTAACAGATAAAATATGTCAACCCTGTCACACACCACATTCCTTTTCAGGTGAGAAAATAGGTCTAAATATTTTTTTCTGCAAAGTGTTCCCCCCCCCTCCATGCTTACCGACAGCATGCCTGGCAGTACCAGAGGGAGGTCTCTCAACATCCCAGGACTAGTCGGTGACATTACAGAGATGGATGGTCGGTCCATCTTTTGGGATTCATCTATAGAACTCGAACCAGCTGTAAGTTCAAAAAGTTGACATAATAGGTGTACAGCTGTGCTGTATTGCACACTTATTGGTGAAATGTTCTTAATTTTGATTTTTTTAATCATAGTGTTTGTCATGTCATATTTGTTAAAGGGATAGTTCACCCAATAAATTTTGTCATCATTTACTCACCCTCATATTGTTCCAAATCTGTATGAGTTTCTTACTTATGTAGAACATAAAAGAAGATATTTTGAAGAATGCTGGTAATCAAACAATTGATGGTCCCCATTGACTTCCATAGTATTTCTTTCCCTACCATGGAAGTCAATGGGAACCAACGACTGTTTGGTTCTTTAAAATATCTTCTTTTGTGTTCAACATACAGGTTTGGATTGACAACAAAGTAAATGACGACAAAATTTTCATTTTTTGGTGAACTATTCCTTTAATGACTGTTTTTGAAAATAATTTTGTTGATGTGATTAACACTGTCCTTGTGTCAAACAAGGAAAGTCAATAGTGACTCTTGTTTTGATGCATTTTAACCACATGGAAAAAAAGCAGCTTGGACATTCTGCTAAATATCTCCTTTTGTGCTCCACATAACAAACAAAGCCATACAGGTTTGAAATTACACGAGTGTGAGTAAATGATGACAGAATTTTTACTTTATGGTGAACTATCTTTTAAAACTAAAGTCCCAAAACCTACTTGATTCTAGAGGAGGATGTGATGTCCCTGGAAGTCTTGGTGTATCTCTGCAGGAAACAGAAAATTGAAGCACAGGAGAAAAGAATGTCAGTTGACAGATCATTAGCTTCTCTCTCGGTCAGTTTTTCCACACACATACACACAAACTTGACTGCACATTCCCTCTTGAGACGTCATAGCAAAACTGTTCAGACACAGGAAAGAATAGGGAACTGAAGGACCGCTCTAATGCAATGGCTGAACAGTTTTAAGGGTGAGAGGAGGGTCTGGAGCATGTAGGGTGACAATGGGGACACTGGGAAGAAGAACACGCTCAGATACTACTTTACTTACTGATATGCTCTATAGACCTTTTTCAAGAAGTTTTTGGACAGAATTCGCTGAATACATCTTTAACATGCAAGAAAAATCACTGAAGTCACTCATACATCCAAAGGTTTGTATTCTTTATTTAATTTCTAAACTAGCTGCTCATTTTTTTGTGGTTTGTTTAGCTTACCCAATTGGTCTGGAAACAACTATTTCCACTTGAGGTGCTGACTGGGACTCTAGAATAATATTGTACACTTCCTTTTTAGTTGCTCCAGGCAACGCCTTTCCATTCCACTGTAACACCTCATCGCCTGAAATCAAAAAAATAAACCATTTAGCACTCGGCAGTGTCCTGCATAGACAGACTGACTGAATAATGAGCTGTGACAAATTACACGTAGATATGCAACCAAAAATATCAACAGAGATCTAGCAGAAGACATCCATAAAGCTAAGGTCAAAATACAATTTTAAAATACTGCAACTTTCTTACAAAATTAGCCAGTCAAAATTGAATAATTATTACCTGCTCGTAAATGGCCTACAATGTCAGCCAAACTTCCTTTCTTTACTTTGGTGATAAAGGCCCCCAGTCTCCCTGACTCTGTCATTTTTCCACCAACCACCTGGACAGGAAAAGTCAAGTAAAGTCACCTTTATTTTTATAGCACTTTATGCAATAGAGATTGTTTCAAAACAGCTTTATAATATTAAACAGGAAAGTAACAGAACCAATGATGCAAATCCAAAATTCTGCCATAAAGCAGCTCTAGGAAGACAAAATTGTCATTATTTAGTACAGTTTTGATTCAGATCAGTTCAGTAATTGTGTAAAGTTCATTCGTAATGAAACTAGTTCAATTCAGTGATAAGAAGCTCTAGTGAGAACAGCAGTGTCTCTATTCAGCTCGAGTCATTTCAAGTTTTGTTCTCATCCAATAGCATCAGTACTGTCTAAGCAAGCCAGAAGATGACAGTGGCAACGAACCCAAACTCCATCAGGTGACAGAAATGGAGAAAGAAAACCTTGGGAGAAACCAGTTCTCCCCTGGCCTAAGTGAATGAACACAATGCCACAGTGAACCGTGTTTACTCACAGTGTGCAATAACAAACTAAGTACTGTTCTTCAGCATCTTTACAGAGACATTTTGTAGAGCATGGTGCTAGCAACACTAAAATACATCATTTGAAAGCACTGCAAGTCACTTTGGATAAAATGTCTGTCAAATGCATAAATGCAGTAGGGTAAAGAAGCATCCAATAATTTACTAGGATGACAAAACAAACGAAAAGCATGTCTGATTACGAGTATGTCTGATTACTGACTAAAGCAAAAAACATTTGTTTTATGGTTTTAGTTGTAGTAAATGCCAAGTTCTGTCATGAAACTCTAGGTGGTGCAGACTGATGGGTCGTTAATGCAAACTGATGATATTATTCACAGCGTTAAACTACTTGGCACAATTTGATTGGTTCATGTTGCATACACAGCCAATGAGCTTACTTCTTTACATTTAAATGGCTGGTTAGCATTCACTAGAGCATTTCCCAGCATGCTTTCAGAGTTACTCTGAAACCCTCCACCTTCCCCAGCTCCACCTGTATAGATCTGCTACAGGGTATTATATATGCTATTTGTGCAGCAGCAGTATGTCTTAAATACTCACAGCACCGTATCGGTGTATGTATTGGCATGTAGCAAGTTACTGTACTTGCTTTGCTGCAGCAGCAATAATCTACAACATCAATAACAACAGCAGCAGCAGTTCAGCAGCAGCAGCATAGCAGATCTATTCCGCCAAGACCAAATACATTAACATTGTCATAATCATTCCCATGCTAAAATCTTCCAAGAGTTGTCATGATAGAACTATAACAACCCTTGTCATTATTACCTTTATATATCATAACAAGACCAAATTATGACAAGAAAAAAGGCATCTAGCTGACCTTTTAAGGTGCAGTCCCATTTAGTGTTGCAAAATTTATTTTAATGGGAATCAGTGCAATGAAGAACTTCGCCTGATGGACTTTTGGTGGCAAAGAAATTTCCCTATGCCAAATTCGCTTTGGGTTCAAGTTTTTGAACTTTGACACAAATTTACAGCACAGACTGAAAGCAAGCCTCTCTTCAGTAGTGACTTCTGTGTGGGTGGAGATTCATAACTTAGCCATAAAGCAAAACTGAAGCTCCACAATGGATAAGGTCCTCATTCTGGTAGTGACTACTCAGCCAGTTCTGCATATTATTACACTTCAATTATATATATATATAAAAAAAAACTGTAAGGAAAGCTGTTATTTAGGGCTGGTTTGTTTGCTAGCTGGCAGAATAGCTTTGGATGTTTATTTCTTCATCATTATTCCCATATTATTAACTATATTTTGTCACATCTGGTCCCGCTTTTGCCTGTGAAATTTCAATACAGTAAATGGGACCACACCTTTAGTGTAGTACATCGCTTCAAGTGCAAGACATGGACAGAGATGTGATTAGCTAGTGTAAACTGCCATTGACAAGCTCACCTTCAGACCCAGCAGGGAACCGGCTTCTCGTGGCATGGTGGAGCGCTTACTTAGAGTGATGCGGCCAATCAAATGATCTCCCTCTTTGGATGGCTGCCAGCTCACTGGATGCTGTGAAGAAGCGAACAATGCTTTTTTAGTCCCATTAATGCTGAACACACATGCTGACATGACATGTGTATGTGAACATACAATTCAGTGAGTTCAGCTACACAAACGCTGTAATCAAATAAACTGCTGTTTCTGCTATTATCCATTGCCACTGATACATGACTGCAATATATGATTGAAATACAACTGAAATACTTACATGCCACACAGCTGGGTCCAGAGGATGACAGTCCCAGTCACCTGCAGAATAGAAACTGACATTATGAACACAGTAATTAATCCAAAATAGAGTTGTAGAAGCCTGATGACAGTCGGAACGGAGGACTGTTTTAAAAAACTGCGTAGCTTCTAGATGCAAACCACTTTGTGAAAGTGTTATTTTAGTATCGCTGATATTTTAATATAGTAGCCTATATATAGTTTTTGTTAATATTTTAAATTAGACTTTATTTAATTTAATTATTGTAGTTTTTTTAGTTAAAGTTTAAAAATTTTTGTAATCATGTCTGTGTAGTTATTATTAAGTTTATTTAGTTTTAGTTAATTTAATAACTTAATAAAAATGACAAACGTTGGCAACTAGCTGAAATAAAATAAGTTTTCATGTTTTTAATATTTTATTTAATTTAATAAAACAAAATGTTTATTTTACTTTTAAGTTCCAATTTTATGTGAATTACACTTCAAGAGCAAATTGATGTGCATATATAAAATACAATGCACAAAGGAGGATTTTATTCATCTCAGCCTGTCAATCATTTTGGCTAATGTCATATTGAATAAATGCCTTAAATGCGTTAAGAATAATGAACTGTGTTAAACATTTAATCGCATGCGTAATTTTGACAGGTCTAATCAATACATGTGGTTGTTTAATGAGGCCCAGAATTTGACATTTACCTTACAGGAAGAGGAATTCTCTCACTTGATAAACAGTGTATAATAATAGTCTCATACTAGCTAGATTTACACTTGAGAAGAAAACTAATTCTCATTTAACTTAAGGGGAGTATATCACAAAGTATCTTTGCCTTCAGCAACAAAGGTGGGAGATGTTTAAAGTGCCAAACCCCAAACAAGATAATATATAGCCTAGTATAACATTTTACAGTCTCATTTGATCATCTTGATTACATTCATAAAACTGTCTTACAACTCTAATGTATAGTTCCCAAGAAGACGCTCTGCACATACTGAATGAAGCATGAGCTATTCCCTTGGCAATCAATGACATTATAAGCTTCTGTCCAGTATTTGCTTGTTCTAGTTATCAGGAATCAAGTCACATTAGATCTGTATCTGCCATTACAAACCCAACAGCCAATGCCAAAGATGGTGAGTTAACAATGATAACATCTAAACTAACCGGTTTTACTTGAGTCAAAAATTAATTAATTAATTAACATCAAACTAATTACATTAATTTATAAAACCAAAAGTCATGTAGAAACACCTCTTTGAAGTAACAATGCAGGTTACCACTTTTTGCAGTGTATATTCATATCCTAAAAAGGCAAAACATAACTTTTTAAGGCAATATGAATAACTTGTTATGAGTTAGGGCTGCATGGTTAACTGATAATCATGATTATTTTGCTCTAAAATTATAATCACGGTTGTGTTTTACATTTCATCATAATTATTGCACTTTCATGTATCCAAATATTAAGAGAATGTCAACTCATGTGAAGGGTCTATTCTACCTCGTCAAGTTTCCGAAATCATTATATTTATCATATAAATTAACACACTCTCTACATTATGAAAACTGGCAAAACCTTAAGAAACTTCTCTCAAAAGCTAATATAGTAAAATTCTGAATATTGATTTCAATAATAATTTAAATTATGTTAACATTTTTGTAAATATAAATACTAAATCATACTAAATTTTAATAAATTCACCTGCACAACTACAATCACAAACAATATGGTCAAGATTAAAGTTCATTCTTGTTAAGAACCGATGTCAAATTAAAAAAAAACTTTTTCAGGATAAATAACCAGCCAAATAAATAAGCAGCCAAATATTGGCATCAAATCAATAAATTCAATAAAAAAACTTGGAATCTATTTGAACTAATCTCCAGTGTTGGTGCAATCACTGTCTTTTGCATTTTTAGGACAGCATAGGAGGAGGTGACGGGGTGATAGAGTGAAGATGGGAGGATGGGAGGATGGGATTGGGAAATGACCCGAGTCAGATTCATGTTGGAACATGTTTGCTATCAGGCCGTGGCTCCGACAGGGGACATTATGTTTGCACATGGTAGCTTCAGGGTGTTTTTCAACTTCAACATAAAATAAACTCTTTTAAAACACATAAACTTTTACAATATCATTTAAGTCTCAAATTATGTCCTGTGTTTGAAAGCATTCTGGGGTGAAAATGACAATGAATTTTGGAATAAAATGTCAAACTTCTTTGTCTTCCTAAGACTAATTTCAAAGCAAGCTTTTCTGGATCCTAAACACACACATATCACATTTTCACAATTTTTACATAATTTGCCAAAATTGGAGCTTGATTAAATACAAACGCATCATGCCAGGGACTTTCAAAATTCTGCGGCCTGCAGATGAGAGTAATGGAAAGAGCCAAAACGTAATCATGTTCAGAGCTGGAATGGGTTACCCAAGGATGAATATGAAAAAGGTCCCCAAATGGAACATGCCGCATCCCAGGACTGACGAAAGCCAGCCAGTCAGTCACTCAGCGGTTTTATGTGAGAGAGCTGCTGACCTAATTCCCAAATCTGGTGCCCTAAAAATGTTCCAAATAAACAAATGAAGCTTCACTGCATGAATCAGCAGGGTTTGTTTCACAGACCTCAGACTCAAGACTGATCATCATGGTTGAATAGCTTCAATGACGTATGTAACATGATGCTATCTATGGCTTTGATGTGAAAATTATGCAGAAGTAACAATTATAAACTTTGAGAACAATTTATATACATATATATATATATATATATATATATATATAGATATATATTCATGTAATTATTAAAAACTGATTATAACATTGGGATCTGACTGGAACTGATCAAAGCTGCACTCATACATACATTCACATCACCCTAGCTGACCATGCATTTCACACTAAATGCAAAACAGAGCTGTTTAAGATGTTAATTATTTGCATTCATCGAAGCCGAACAAGTGAAAGTTGCACTTTTAAGATTAAATCCATAAAGTGTGGGGTAGCAGTTTTACTGTTGAATTATTCCTGATTTGCATTTTCTGTGTTTTACTTTGAGAAATAGTGAATATGTTTTGTGTGTGTGTGAGCAGAATAAAAAGCACAGTTACAGGATATGATTTTATATTTTTTGAATATATATTAAAATGCAATTTATTCCTGTTATGCAAGATTTTTTACTGATTTTGAAAGAAACCTCTTTAGCTCAACTAAGGCTGCATGTATTTGATCAAAAATACAGTAAAAACTGATAGTGTTATATATTATTGCAATTTAAAAGAACTGTTTTCTAACTAAATATATTTTAAAATGTAAATTATTCCTGATGCAAAGCTGCATTTTCAGCATCATTACTCCAGTCTTCAGTGTCACATGAAATCATTCTAATACTCTGATTTGCTGTTCAAGAAAGATTTCTTATTATTATCAGTGTTGAAAACAGTTGCACTGCTTCATATTTTTGTGATACATTTTTTCAGGAATGTATAGAAAGTTCAAAAGAAACAGAAATATAACTTTTGATAGAATATAAATTTTGTAACATTATAAATGTCTTTACTGTCAGTTTTAACAAATATAATGAATTCTTGGTGAATAAAAGTATTAGTTCTTTAAAAAAAAAAGAATCTTACTGACCACAAAATTCTGAATAGCAGTGTATACACTTTATTTGGACTAATATTGAATTAGTTAACTGCACTGTTCATTTGTTTTCAGTATTACATTTAAGAAAATCAACTTTCATAATCAAAGACAGTTTTTCATTTTAGTTTAAAACACCTGCTACTTTAATAACCTTGTGTAATAAAATAGTGTCAGCACCCATGTCCCAGTGTCCCACACCAAACACACACCATCAATCTGTTTACACTTACTGCTGCCATGATCACTAAAAAATATACAATTTAAATTATTTTTTTTTTACTTATCACCACATTTACCGTTGTATTGGCTATGTAAATAAGAGTGTTTAGTGAATTTGTGACTATTTGACAATAAAATTAGATGCATAAAAATCACCTACCTTTTTCACTAACACTTTCGATCTCCACGTCCTCACAGCTGGTGTATTCAGGCGTGGAGCCGCCCTCTTCTTCCGAGCTACTGATGGACATCTGCCTTTTGTTGAGGCCTCGTTTGGGTCTATAGGCTCTAGGTGGAGGTGGCCGTAACGACTCAGATTGGTCCGAGCTAAGAGAAGAATCTTTACGCATGATTTCTGCAGCCTTTTCCCGCTTAGCCCTGTGCAGAAAAGCTGCGGACCCAGGTTCCAGATGCCCCTTTGGGCCCCAGTCCTGTCCGTCCCTGAGGTTTGGGGGCCCAGTAGGGCCCATTTGAGGGCCACCGCGGCCCTGTTTAGCGAGGGATCCTTGTCCCCCAATGCCACCCCCCACGGTCCTGTCCACGGAATAAGCTCGATGGTTTTCTATAATGGCCTTGCGGTCTTCGTTGTTAGCCACTCGTTGCCTGCTCATGCGATTTCCAGCCGCCTCACCCCCATCTTGCATTAATCCAACTTCGTTGATGGCTAGGTCGCTGTGATGACGCTCCTGACGCATTCTGGACACTTTGGCATGCATACGCATTTCCTGTTCCTCCTTCTGCGGTTTGACAGGGTAGCGTGCGAGGTTCGGGTCACTGCGGTACCGAGTCTGGTACTCTTCCTCTCGTCTTTGACGCTCTCGCTCTTCCTCTTCCTGTCTCCTTCGCCGCTCGGGATGGGTGGGCTCATCTTCTGGGTATTCCTGCGAGTGGCCTTTCTCCAGTCGTCTGCTGTCATGCTTCTCACCTGGAGCTCGGTCTTCAGAGGCCTGTGATGACAACCGGCCTGGGCCTCGCCTTCTCTCTCCACGTCCCATCACCTTTCCATTCTGCTCGTGCAGGGACACGGGTCTCTTCCTATTATTCATTAGACAGAAGTTGAAAAGACTGTGAGATGCCGTATAGCATTTGGAATTTCCAAGTGCTGCATCCAATTTGCATAGCAGTTATTTATAATAAATAGCACAACACCTGTTAACCCCTGTGTTTCAAATTGTGGGAATTCAAATCCAAAAAGTATTTAGCTGAATATGCATCTGATAGGAAGACAAGCAACATACGTCATCTTATAAAGTGATTATAAGGCAGGAGCTGCAGTCCACATACTGCCAGTTGAAAACAGGTCAGGATAAACAGATTTTGTTGAAATGTCCAGCTTAAAATAGAACAAATTCTATGTCGATATGTAACACCACATATTTTGAAAATTCAGTTCTGGGAACCCAATGACTAGCCGACTATTCGATCTTAACAAAACCCTCTACAATTTGGATTGCTTCACATAACCCTGGAACTACTAAGAATTTAACATGCCATCTTAAAACATGGCAATAAGGTCCAATCAACTAACACTAGTTGTCCCACTTAATATTAGGTGGCCTTAACTACTATGTACTTACATTTAAATTAATCATTTGTTAGAATGCACTTTTACATTGTACTTATATTTAAAAAATACCTGCATGTAATTACAACTGTAATTAATTTCTGTAATTACATTCATAATTACACTGTTGACCCATCTCTTACACCTTAACCCACCCTTAAACGTACTCATAACACCAAACCTAACGTAACCTTACCCGTATACCACCTCAATAGCTGCAAAAGTGTTTTGCAATACAATATGAACTCAATAAGTACACTGTATTAATTTTTTGATGTATAGTAGTTAAGGCCACGTAATATAAAGGACCACATTAATTAATGCATTTGGTATGAACTAATAACAAACCACAACAATTGACAATATAACACATTTTGAAGCATTTATTATTCTGAGCTAATCTTGATAATTATACTATTATGCATTGTTAATTAATGTTTGTTCATAATACAATTAAATGTACATTTTGTTATTATTCGCTCTTTGAAATATGAATGAAGATATTCTTGTTATTTTTGGCCATTCATTGAAAGTTCACACAACCATGCATTCTTCAAAAACTACAATGCCATTGTAAAAGTAATCTGTATGAATCTATATACAGTAGAAGCTCAAATGTGCTTGCTTGACACAATAATTTTGGGAGTTGCTGTTGTGTTATGCAAACATGTTTGAGCTTCTTGTGCGTCAAGCAAGAACAGTTGAGCTTGTTTACTGTATTTGATGTGTGATGTAAGTGAAATGACCAGCGTTTAAATGTTAGTGAAAGCTTAATTAAATCTATTAATCATATAAAGCAATTATGTCGGTTATATCTTCATTTGTGTTCCAAAGATAAACAAAACTCAAAGAGGTTTGGAATGACACAAGGGTGAGTAAATGATGACATAATTTTCATTTTGGAGTGAAATTTAACTTTAATTTATACACTTTAAAATGGTAAAAATGTGCTATTAGTGTATGCAAATTAAAAATGTATTGTTCATTAACTAATGTTAAGAAATTGAACCTTAATGTAAAGTGGAATATGGATACAAATCAGGGGTGAATCATGTAAGGCTGCAGGAATGGTTATTTTATTGTGGTTTTACCCTGCAGCAATAAATTGTCTATTGACAATTAGAAAATAAATAAAAAATTATATCCTAGTCGACCTCACCCAAAAGACAACAAGACAACCTTCATGACCCATCCTTAGTTGACACAATATACAAAAGCTTATGTCAGTTGCCACCCATAAATTTGTACTTCTGCATTGCATACTTTGCAGGCTTTGATAAATATAACTTAGGATTGGCATATGTGTAAATTGTGTAATGTTTTTTGGCCTACTTGTCTCGTGGTGGTTCACTGCGGGAGCGTGAAGTGGGCATCGTATCTGCTCCCTTGGTGGGGTCACCAGCACCAGCGCTGGGTGGCAGAGTGTCGTTGGCGAATGGAGCCTGTGATCTGAAGCGCAACTTCCTGTCCTTCTCCAACTCAGGGACACTGAGGGGAGCACCCACACTAAGAGGCCTCCCCCCAGGCCCTGATGAAAACCATTCTCCTGATTTAGTTAGGATTTCCTGCTGTTTCCTGCACAGGTTACATACCCACATCACCTGCGTAGACAAATACAAGTGTTATTAAGGCAGGCAGAGATTGATGATCATTGTAAATGAACAAGATGTACAGAATAGCTAATATACTAATATTCAGAATACTTGAATTACATTGTTTTACAGTATTTTAAAAAAGTGAGACATACAGAGAGACAGACAGACATATATAAACATAAAATACATAGATACAGTGCATCCACACATCCACACACTATCAAACATTGCACATTCGTTTGCTATATTTAGCTAATACAATTTTAATCTACTTGTAGCAATTTCTCTGAGCAATAGGCAAGGAATATGAACTGACAATGTTGAGCAGGTATAAATATGAGCTGCAATATTACATAATCAAGTCAACCATTCTAAATCATGTTCTATAAAAGAGGCTGTTTTCAAGTCAGTCAGTCTATTTCTTTACAGTTTCCTACACCTGCTGGATTGCACTAATTTCTGTTGGCAGCAATATTTTGAAAAGTCATTCAGAGGTTGTAGATCTAGTATACACAGTACAAGCCTTGAAAGCTGATGGTACCTAAAAACCCCATAAATAGATTGAAAAGCACAGTTTTCAACTTAGTTCTTAATGAAACAGGAAGTTGGGATGAAAGGATATTTACTAACAAACATAATCTGAAAGCTAAAAAGCTTGAAATCTCTGAATTTATGGCATCTTTAATGACCTGAAAGATTGTGCGATTTAATATCTGGAGGTCTACTAAGAGCACGAATGTATTTTTCAAGAAAGGAAAACTGTCATCATGTCGTTTCAAATTCATAACATAAGACTTCTGTTCATTTTTGGCACACAACTGAAGGTATTTTTAATATTCTCTCATTTTTTATATCCATTGAAAGTCACATTTACACATTGAAAAGTATTGAGCAACGCACATAGCATATTAAATATGGCAACCACATTTGCTTACACGTATTAGAACAAACCTCATTGGTTCTTGCAAAAAAATGTATGTGCATGACACAAGAGAACTAACTTCACAGGTTTTCATACTGCAAGCAAGCATGTTTCACCTTACATTTACCATATTTGATGTGCTCGATTTATGTGCGTTGATCAGTTATATCCGAATGAAGGCCTAAATAAACCTATTCATCATAGAAAACAATTGTGTCTCTTCTGAAAACGTACCACTTGATTCATAAGGATTAATTTTACAATCTATTTATGAACTTTTTTATGTGTCAAAATTTTGGTTGTGTTGACTTTCAGTGGACAAACAGAAATCTGTCAGGTTTCAATAAAAATATCTCAATTTATGTTTCAAAGATGAACAAAAGTCTTATGGGTTTGGTGAGTACACTAATACTCACCAATATGTCATCAGATCATCTTGCAAGTCTTTGGCAGTAAATTGAGGGGTTTTCTCAGTTGCTCTGATCAAGCATTTTAGTCCCATGACAATTTTGTGCTTTTTCTTCAATGCCCTCAAAGGATTTCTGGTACAACACATTTTAAATGAATAAAGCTGCCAACTTTGTCTCTAGAAACTTTTAGTGTCTTTCAGTTCATAGACTTTCTCATGTAACAAACAGTTTCTTCTCTATAGCTTTTGTGAGAGCTCTTTTGACTTAGCCATATTTGCTACTCAACTTTAGCAAACGCATGGCGTTTATGTATCTTACAACTTAAGCTAATTCAGTTTTGTTATAGAGTTTCCAAATGCTCAATTGTGTTTTAACACAAATTTGTACCATACCACAGAAATAAGTGATTTAAAAACAGCAATGGTGAATAAGTTTGACATAGCTCTATTACAAAAGTAAATAAATAAATCCTATAACTCAACTACATTATCACTTTTAATGTGCTGCTAAACTGTTATAGATGCAATAGAAAACTCAGAAAAGAACCTTTAGAAAAGCTTACATTTGAAAATTAAAACAATATATCAGGGTTTGAATAATTTTGATTGAATGTGTGTATATTTGAATAGGAAGTAACAGAAATCAGAAACAATAAATTGAACCTTATTGTAAAATGTTTCCAATACTGAAATGCTCCTATACAGTGGCACAAGACGCTAGAATATGGAGCAAGGATTGACACAACAGCCAAAAAGACACATATGGCTGTAGATGGTAACTTTACCATGGTTTTACTGTGCATCTGTTAGCATGCTAATTAAACACCACTGCTAGAATACCAATACTAAACAAATATAAATAAGAAGAAATCAAATTAAATCAAAAGTATATATGTTACAATGGAGGTTAACTGTCTTCTGAATAAGAAGTAACAGAAATCAGCCATCCTTTTTCTTCATCTGGCTAGATTTTTGCAATGCAAATGCGCAAGTTATTATATCATCAGCCTCATATTTGTCAATCTGCTTCCTCCCATCTCTTTCCTTTTCCCCAATGAAGCCCTATTATTGAGCCCTGTAATGGTTCATTCATGAGATGGATGACTGAGGCTGCCTAAAATACCTCCGCCGACACCATATTTCTTCACTTCCTCTACCCATATTTCTCTCACCCTCTCTCTTACACGCTCTCCCTCTCCCTCTCACTTTTTTTTTAGCTAGCCAGCTAGACAGGCCTGATCTGACATGATTAGCGGGAATGCTAATCAAATGAACAGCTCTTGCCTTGACAACAAGTTCACGGCGTTAAAAGCACAGAGGTCCAATCTATTGATCTAGCGTTAGGCTCTTAAAGCACCCTTAGATTGACAGTAAATCCACTCCTATTGTAATACATAAAGGTTGTTTTGGCGTCAGGAAACATTTGGTCAAGAAGGACCTTATTTTTTTTACTGATCTCAGTGATTCTACAAGGAAGCCAGAGGTCTGTGCGATACAGAACTGTGTAAAATATGCACACCCTGCAACCAACACTGCATGTTTTATCGATTGGGTGAATGGTGTGAGAACGGAAAAGCAGACATCCCCTGAAAAGCCTGTAACGTTAGTCATCTTTAGTGCCTAATGATCAGTCGCAAATGGGTTATGAAAGCAAGAGCTTATATGATGCACAAAAACAGAATATTTTGCAACAGATGCAGCTAAAAATGCCTCAAAGCTCTGTTATGTTACAACAGATGTTTGATATTTCATACAGGAATCAAATGATTGACTTCTAATGGTGACAAACTAACTGTTTCATGCTACTCACATGGTGGCGTCCTCCTAGATAATGGATCCCCTCTCACAGGGTCAACCTTCAACTCCATGAACATCCAGAATAAATTTCTCTGAAGAATCGCCACTGTGAGATATCTTTCCGACAAATGCGTCGCATTTCGGTGTTGACCTGATCTTAAAGAGGAGAGAGGCTCTTCTGGGACAGGATGGATATGAGGGAGAGTGAGAGAGAAGGGACGAGAGAGCATCATGGCCTGATTGGATCCAGTTGGCACAGCTCCAGCGTAATCTGAGGTAAATCAGATGTGCAGAGGCCCACAGCTGTCAACCAGCCAGAGAAACACTCTCAGGAAGGATTAGCAATCCCTGCTAATCCCACCGCGCTATTGCTAGCCCTTCCCATTATTCAATCCAGTTAGAGCCACTGGGAAACTACCACTGCAACACTGATCTTGAAAAGATGGACCACAGACCTTTAGTCTGTCTCAATGGAAAAATACGACATGTTTTTATTTATAAACAGAAAGTAATTCACATATATACTGTAGGTGAAAACTGGTATGGCAGATCATGATCAGATGGGTTTGAGTAGGAACTGAGAAAATCAACACCTAATAATTTTGAATATGCTTCATAAAAGACGTAGATGGCTAGATGGCAAGATTACTCATCACTAATTTTGTGCAGTCGAGGATGGGTAAAATAATCCAAGGCTTTAATCCTTGAATTAAATCAAATTCGAGCCGTACGCACAATGGAGGATTCACTTTCTCTCTGACTCATTTTTTTTTTTTTTTCTCCAAAGGCCAGTTCACAACAATATCCAGGGCAGCTAAAGCCATTAAAGCTTCTCATCTTGCAAAGGCTTGATTCTAGAGCCCCTCTCCCAACTGAAGAGAAAAGGGAAATAAAACATTTCAAAATGTAGGCCACTAAGACCTGGCCATTGTTATGAGACAGAGAGAGAGAGAGAAAGAAATAGATTACATCTGAGAGAGGGCAGGAACAGTGGTTTCACTGTATTCCTGAATAGCATGAATAGGATTTACTTGTGCAGGGAGATCACTAGTAACTAAGTATTAGAAGACCCAATAAAAATCAGACAGTATAAACAAGTTTAATTTAATTTAACTGCAGACCTGAGGTCAGCACATATGGAAAGAGAGACGGAAGAGGAACATTGTGTGTGTGTGTGTGTGTGTGTGTGTGTGTGTACATATGTGTAAATACAATCTCTACTGTTCTCTAAGCATAAGTGTGCCAGCCACCCCCTGCTTTGGTGAATACTGTTCTCCATGGTAACCGAATCAGAGAAAGGAGAGGAGACGTACAGAGGACAGTGTGAGTCTCCAATACATAGAGTCATGAATATCACAATTATTTGCCCTTATTATTTCCTAATGACTAGTTAGAAACTAAGTACTTTTTTATTTAAAAGTCAATAAAATTGTTACAGTTGTTTAGTTTTATTCATGTAATATAATTAAGTTTATAGTAATATAGTAATATTAAGTATATAGTAATATAGTTAAGTTTGATTCATTTGTGTGAATCAGTGCCAACTATCTATGTCAATGATGAGTCTGATTCAATAGCAGTTATACCTCAAAAATTCCTTTTGTGGGATTTTTCATATAGCCTATTAAAAAGTAAAAATACAATGTCTAATAAAACTTGCAATTACGAGAATTTTAAGAAGTCTCTTATTTAAATGTACATAAACTCTTATTAAAAAATTAAATGGTTAGTAAATTATAAAAATTTTAATAGTGTTTCTTATTTAAACGTCAGTAAAAAAACATTCTTGCTAAGAATAATTCAATTATATTATCCGTCAAAAATATTCAATGAAGACAAATATGGATAATAAAACTGGGAAGCATGAGCATGTTAAGATATTTTAATGTTGTCTCTTATGTAAACGCTGTTAAGTTTGATTCATTTCTGTAAATCAGTTCAAACGGTTTGTGTCAGTTAAAGGGATAGTTCACTTTGAAATTAAAATTTGGTATCTATCAGCTTACCCCAAGGGCATCCAAGATGTAGGTGTCTTTTTTTCTTCAGTAGACCCAATTTTGGTGTTTTTAGGTCAAACCGTTCTAGTCTGTCAGTCATATAATGGCAGGTATAGGTCACTGTCTCTATAAGAGGGAAAAAGAACATGCACAGAGAAATTCAAATTAAACAATTCCCCATCGTAACTACACATTGATGGCCTAAGACACGAAACGAGCGGTTTGTGTGAGAAAACGAACATTATTTATATAGTTTTTTACCTCTTGTACACAACCATGTCCAAGTGATCTGAGTGCGCACACACATCCGGTGTGTGATGTGTGTGTGCGCGCGCTCTGGCTCACGCTTGACGGAGGGCGTGTCTGAAGCGTGGTGCTGACGCAACTTCGTGGTATTTTCTTGTTGGAAGACGCGCACTGTCATCGCTCGTGTCGTTTCTGAACTGTCTACTCTAGGATAATGATGACTTCTTTTAAGCAGACCCGCTTGCTGTCATGCATTGTATTTCTATATGAGCGCTCTATGTATCCGTTTCATTCATCTGTAACTAGCCAAACAAACATGCCGCAACTCCACCCTCCTCACCCTGCGTCACTTCCACCTAACCATGTAAAAAATAACAGATCCAGGAACAGTTTATTGAGACATGACACCGGCGAGGAAAAAAAAAAAGGAATCTTACTATGACGAAGGATTAGTCCATGAATAATATTTGTGCCTTTCCGAAATTAAAGAGCAATCATTTTGTACCAAAAGGAATATACATAACCGTATATAATAATACTGTCAAACAATTCAAATAATTTTTTACGAGCGATGACAGTGTGCGTCTTCCAACAAGAAAATACCACGAAGTTGTGTCAGCACCACGCTTCAGACACGCCCTCCGTCAAGCGTGAACCAGAGCGTGACACACACATGCAAACCGGATTGTGTGCGCACTCAGATATTGGACATTTGTGTACAAAGGTAAAAAACTTAATTACTGTTCTTTTCTCACACAAACCGCTTGTTTCGTGTCTTAGGCCATCAATGTGTAGTTACGATAGGGAATTGTTTAATTTGAATTTCTCTGTGCATGTTCTTTTTCCCTCTTATGAAATGACCTATACCTGCCATATATGACTGACAGACTAGAACGGTTTGACCTAAAAACATCAAAATTGGATCTACTGAAGAAAAAAAGACACCTACATCTTGGATGCCCTTGGGGTAAGCTGATAGATACCAAATTTTAATTTCAAAGTGAACTATCCCTTTAATTCAAAACTTGATTCAATTCAATGTCTAATTTGCATTATAGTGATAGTAAAAGTAAAAATGTATATAGACAAATCTGATATTTTAAAAGCTTCTCTTATTTAAACTTTGTTCAATTAATTCATTTACATAAATCAGTGTTTGTCTCAGTGAATTTAGTGATTCATTTTCATCAATCAAAAATGTTCAATGAAGTCCTTATGTGGCTTTTTTCATATATTAGTATATATTTATTGATAGATGTTAAAACTTATCCAAGATAGATTTTTTGTTCAATTGCACAGCCCTAAAAGTGACCAAATAAAAACATGAATACGTAAATACAATGATATGATTAGCTGTAAAGAACAAAAGCAGTGACATGGGTTTGATGCTAAAGAGAAGTGAATTCAGGCGGGACAGAGAGGAATAAGGCAGTCTATTGTATCTGCAGTGGTCTGGGGAAAAGGACTGGGGCTCCTTCAGAAGAAATGGGTTATGAAAAATAACTGCCTTCCTCTAAAAAACTGACAGATCTGCTGACACAGTCTCCACTGCACACCCCAAAGAGAAAACTTGCTCATACATCACACACACACACACACACACACACACACACACACACACACACACACACACGCACAGCTTGGATCCAATAAGCACTCAAGGGAATTTTAATATTAAAGCATACAGACACCTGTGACAGGCTGCTTAGGCTGTCAGTATTAATTTAAAGGGGTCATCTAATGAGAAACCAAATTGTTCCTTGATCTTTAGAAAAATACTGTAACATAATACCCAATATTTACAATGCCCTATTCTGTTTCAGAAAATATACCATCCTTGCACTAGCTGCCGGCCTACCGCACATCAATCCACAGAACAGACTCCTAAAGGACTTTCACATTTGCTTGGCTAGCTCCTACTGGAGGACTGAAAGGAGGAATAGCATGTGCGCACATCAGCATTTGTGCACGCCGTGTTAACAGAACAGGGATAAATACAGTCCCAAGCCTGCTGCTTGGTCAGAAGGGAGGTGTTACACTGGTAAATAAAGCTCATTCCTCTCCCTAACAACATGGCTAACGGCTAAGCTAAGCAGTTTCTGTGCTAAAATGCTTTTAGGAAGAGATTGTTTCCTTATCTTGTTAGTGAGCCACAAGCATGTTTCTCATGAATCATCTTTGCATTAGCTTTCCAAAACATTTCCGCTAGCGAGTAATTTTAGCACACTGTATATCAGGTACAGGCTAAATGCTAAGTCCAATCTGCTCTGTGATTAATCACACCTTAATGATAAAAAAGGGTTAAAGCCCACAGTATACTTTAGTTTTTTACACGTACATGATAGGGTATGTATCCAGTGCGCATGATGAAAATTTCATCTTCAGCATACACTGTAAAAAAAAAAAGTTGTAAACAAAACGTGTTTATGTTTTACAAGAAAATACTACAAACCCGATTCCAAAAAAGTTGGGACACTGTACAAATTGTGAATAAAAAAGGAATGCAATAATTTACAAATCTCATAAACTTATATTTTATTCACAATAGAATATAGATAACATATCAAATGTTGAAAGTGAGACATTTTGAAATGTCATGCCAAATATTGGCTCATTTTGGATTTCATGAGAGCTACACATTCCAAAAAAGTTGGGACAGGTAGCAATAAGAGGCCGGAAAAGTTAAATGTACATATAAGGAACAGCTGGAGGACCAATTTGCAACTTATTAGGTCAATTGGCAACATGATTGGGTATAAAAAGAGCCTCTCAGAGTGGCAGTGTCTCTCAGAAGTCAAGATGGGAAGAGGATCACCAATTCCCCCAATGCTGTGGCGAAAAATAGTGGAGCAATATCAGAAAGGAGTTTCTCAGAGAAAAATTGCAAAGAGTTTGAAGTTATCATCATCTACAGTACATAATATCATCCAAAGATTCAGAGAATCTGGAACAATCTCTGTGCATAAGGGTCAAGGCCGGAAAACCATACTGGATGCCCGTGATCTTCGGGCCCTTAGACGGCACTGCATCACATACAGGAATGCTACTGTAATGGAAATCACAACATGGGCTCAGGAATACTTCCAGAAAACATTGTCGGTGAACACAATCCACCGTGCCATTCGCCGTTGCCGGCTAAAACTCTATAGGTCAAAAAAGAAGCCATATCTAAACATGATCCAGAAGCGCAGGCGTTTTCTCTGGGCCAAGGCTCATTTAAAATGAACTGTGGCAAAGTGGAAAACTGTTCTGTGGTCAGACGAATCAAAATTTGAAGTTCTTTTTGGAAAACTGGGACGCCATGTCATCTGGACTAAAGAGGACAAGGACAACCCAAGTTGTTATCAGCGCTCAGTTCAGAAGCCTGCATCTCTGATGGTATGGGGTTGCATGAGTGCGTGTGGCATGGGCAGCTTACACATCTGGAAAGGCACCATCAATGCTGAAAGGTATATCCAAGTTCTAGAACAACATATGCTCCCATCCAGACGTCGTCTCTTTCAGGGAAGACCTTGCATTTTCCAACATGACAATGCCAGACCACATACTGCATCAATTACAACATCATGGCTGCGTAGAAGAAGGATCCGGGTACTGAAATGGCCTGCAGTCCAGATCTTTCACCCATAGAAAACATTTGGCGCATAGTAAAGAGGAAGATGCGACAAAGAAGACCTAAGACAGTTGAGCAACTAGAAGCCTTATTAGACAAGGAATGGGACAACATTCCTATTCCTAAACTTGAGCAACTTGTCTCCTCAGTCCCCAGACGTTTGCAGACTGTTATAAAAAGAAGAGGGGATGCCACACAGTGGTAAACATGGCCTTGTCCCAACTTTTTTGAGATGTGTTGATGCCATGAAATTTAAAATCAACTTATTTTTCCCTTAAAATTATACATTTTCTCAGTTTAAACATTTGATATGTCATCTATGTTGTATTCTGAATAAAATATTGAAATTTGAAACTTCCACATCATTGCATTCTGTTTTTATTCACAATTTGTACAGTGTCCCAACTTTTTTGGAATCGGGTTTGTATTTCAGTCTATCTAGTTTAATATTTCATGTTTCATTACATTTGTTAATTGAAGTTTCTTTGTAATTATCTATGATATTTACTAGAACTTTCTGGGTGAAAATAGTTTGGAAGTCAATCCTATAACTTTTTTCAGTGTTGTGCGCGTATATATGGCTTGTTTTATTATAAACGTGCTTACATCAATCATTAATTTTTTGTGAGACCACAGCAGCTGAGTGCAAAACATTTTTATTAGTCATAACTTGTAGTAGGGCTGCACAATTTAGGGAAAAACGGGGAATGCCTTTTTTTCTGATAAAAATTGTTATTGATCATAAGCTGCTCGCATGTAAACAGACACAGTGCCGCACTTCACTCTGAAACACATATTGCATATATTTATTTAAAGGGATAGTTCACCCAAAAATGAGAATTCTGTCATTAATTACTCACCCTCATGTCGTTCCAAACCCGTAAGACCTCCGTTCATCTTCGGAACACAAATTAAGATATTTTTGATGTAATCTGAGAGCTCTCTGACCTCCCCTAGACAGCAAGGATCCTAACATGATCAAGGCTCAGAAACGTATGGAGATCATTAAAATAATCCATGTGACATCAGTGTTTCAACTGTAATTTTACGAAGCTACGAGAATACTTTTTGTGCGAAAAGAAAACAAAAATAACAAATTTATTCAACAATTCGTCTCCTCCACGTCACCCTATAGTGCCATTTTGGAGAGTATCACATATGTAAACAACGTATGCTGTTCTGTGTCAGCAGCACCGTACGCAGATACGCTGTTTACGTCGTTTACGCTTTGATCTGAACGTAAACAACATATCCACGTACATACGCTGCATATGTTGTAAACTTTTTAGTGTGCATGTGTCGATCACCTGTGTTTGTGTACGCTATCAAATGAAGAATATGCATTTGGTTGTACACATATGATAAGTGTACAAGTACAAAACGAAGCATACTTTGGGCTTACTGTTGGAAAGACTCTGCCTATATGAAAGCTGAGCTCTTTACCAAATTGATTAATTACAACCACACGCAAAATTAGGGGTATATGCTAAAAAAGCAAGAAAGGAAGTATATTTGTATGTTAGCAGCATAAACTCAACACCGTTACCAGTCATTCAGAAAGAGACAACAAGCACAAACACAGCAGTAAACACAGACACCTGACAGGAAACACATCACACACACATAAAAACGCACATGTCGCAAGTGCCCACTGGAGTGTAGGGTAAGTATTTTTCTCGGAGTGCTTTCATACTAACAAAGTGAATTGCGACTATAACATTACGTGCTAAAACCTTGAAGATTAACCTTGAACTTTCACCCCGTGGCATGCCTATTGCAGTCCCAGGGCACAAGCAGGTGCAGTGAACATGCACAGATAAGCATTCTCTCATCACTGGTAGCACTTTAAGTGAAAGGGAATCCATTCCATGTTTGGAACGTCACTGCTGAAAAACATATAAGCGCAGCTTACATAATGATTAAGTTAAACCCATTTGACTAAAGAGCAACCAGTTGTGAGACATCAATATTCCAACAAATCCAAATACCCTATTCCCCTAACCCCCTTGCTGTGGCAACGACTTCAGCATCCCTGGCGGTAGCAACAAGGAAGAGAGGGGGATGGGGTTCAGCCAACACATGCTAGTTTCCTATTAGCTGGCTCTCGTGAGGAAAGAATTGGTGTTGCCCATGCAGAATCTACAATACTCAGAATGTCTTACCCTGTCTTTCCCTATGAGACACTTTGCATGAACAGAAGACAAATAATGGGCGCAATATTAGTCAAATTTTGTTTGTGCTCAATATAGCAGAAAAAATCAACTGAATTTTACAACACAATGCCATGACAATGCCAGTACACTGAAAATAATGTTTGGAACAGTTGTAAAAATGTTACAATAAAAAACTTTTAATAGTTTAATTGTACTGTAAGTTATCCTACCATATACCACAAAATATAATCAAATGTTATGTTTTTTACAAGTAAGAAGTATGAATTACTAAATAATTTACTGTAAAAAACAGCAAAAGGACATCCCAGATGTCTATGCATGACACATCACATATGGTTATATTTTATTTAACCCTCATGTTGTGTTTCAAACATTTTGACCCAAGGAGAGATTTTGACCCATTTGAGGATTTTCTTTTTTCATGAAAGCACTAATGTTATCACATTGGACAAAAAATTACTGACTTTACTCCCACAGTGTATAACGACTTCCAAAAAAACAAAAGTGGTGTTCCTAGTCAAAAACGACCAACATACAAAAAACTGCTTATATATCTCTTGCTATATTATGCTATATTAATCACCAAATCTTGGATTAAACCTTTTCATTAACTTGTTTTATTTCAGTTAGTACAGGTTTTATGTACTTGATTATGTTATATGTACGTGTTCTTTTTGTAACTGACTGATAAGCTTCAATAATCTGAGTTTATGTAACTTTGAGTGAAAAGTTTCACTTTTTTAGTGAAAAAAAAGTATTATTTGTGGATAATTTTGACAATGTTCACTCAAAAACTGAGGTGCATAAGAGGGGCCAAGATATAGTAATAATAACATAGAATAATGAGAAATTTACAAGCAATTGTTCTGTAGACAGGTCATTTTTGATCAGGAAAAAAAATAAAAAAAATAAAACTCAGTGCAGCACAAAAGTTAAATTGTTTCTTCTTGTATTTGTTATCAGTAATGTACATCATGTTATTTTTTGTTGCATATTTGCATTGTTTTAGTGTTATGTGTATTATCCTGCTAGTGTTTTGTTTTTGTGTATAACCCTGTGCACTGTCTAGTCCACTTACGACAAACTCTGAGTCATGATGATTCATCAGGCTTTCTATTGTACCACCTGCATTATTAATTTGGTGGTTTTCAGTACATGTTAAGATAGTTCAAGTAGCTATATTAACATTATGTCACTCACTGTTATAAGTTGTAAAACATACAGGCACCAATATACCATCCCACAATATCTGAAACATTGTCATAGTGTTTTTATGGTGAATTTCTGGCATCCACAGCTGCCAGGTTGTTGTTTTTTTGAGCAAATTAACTTAACTTTTTTACTGAAGGTTTTGCAATAGATTTAAATCACTCTCTCACACACATGTTCATACACAGCTTCTTATATTAGCAACAGAAATGGAATTAGTCCATTCAATCCCGTGATTGTGCACACTCAGATGTAACACAGTTTCCTCAAATCACATTAGCAGGGCACACAGCAAAAAGAAAAGAAAAACTCTAACCACTTTATCCTCCTTGAGTCATGCAGTCCAGGAAGCAGAGAGTGAAAGACAAGCAAACAGAGGTAGTGGGGGAAAGGAGGAGGGTTGCAGGTGGAGGAGAAAAAGTGTGAAATTAAAATTGAAAATAAATGGTGAGAAATGGAAAGAAAGAGTGTGTGAAAAGAGATGGGGAGAGGGAAGAGTGGGAGGAAAAAGTGTTAGTGAAGCAACCGAGTTTTCTCTTGTGAGTCAAAACAGACATATGCATAGAGAGTGACAAGGGCAATCAAAGATGCTTTAATAATTGTCATTTTAATACATGTTTAATACATGTAACACTGAACTGTGGGTGATCAAATGTTTGTTGTTATCTATACATAACAACAGACATTTCCAACGATGGTCATGTATGGCTCTCTGGTAGAGATGAAATGTGAGAACAGAACTGACACCTCTAGACAGGTTCTCCACTCATACCCAAAGGAGAGCATCACAAAACACAGATGAGGGGTCCAAGCAGCCTCACAGGATGCTTGTTCAACACTGTGAGGCCTCGCTGAATCTGACTCGCTGAATAGACAAATTGTGTTTGATTTAGGAGGTCTGTACATGACTTTGTCTCTGTAATGCCCCCAAAAGGGAAACACAAGAACTACATCTGTGCTCTGTTGCAGCCTTGGCCTTTCAAGGTATTGATTGATCCTTGGTGCTGGCTAGGAGAATTTGACACCAATTGATCTTTACCGTGAGAATTATCAAAAGGAAAAAAAAATAATTCTCAGAAGACAATCTTAATCTTGACCATTAAGAGGATATGACATTTTTGATTAGCATAAAAGCGAGTCTGAGTGATCAAGGCTGGGGCAGAAACCCTTGACAGGATGGAAAGCACATAAAAACTGGCATACACACTTACGGATACTCTACCTCTGTTTGTTATATGCACATATACAGTATAATGTAGTTTAAGAATTCTGTATACAGCAATACAGAAATTCTGGCTAATACTAAAAATAAATATTTTCATTTAATGGCTGATATAATTTATTTATATAACTGATATGTTATTACGTTAAGTGAATTTGGGCATTTAGGCATCACAGCATGTACACTTTTAAAATAAAGGCTCTTTATTGCCATTGATGGTTCCATGAAGAACCTTTAAGATCCATGGAATCTTTCTATTCCACAAAAAGTTATTTTAAGTGGAAAAAGTATTTTAGGTTATTAAAATGTTCTTCACACTAAGAAAATAATGGTTTAAGAACTGATTACTGAAAGGTTCTTTGGAGAACTAAAAATGGTTCTTCTGCATTGCTGAGTTTTTACGTTTTGGAGTGTTCATGTACAGTGTACAGTATGAAAGATAGATTAATTTTCCTTGAAACGTGTTCTGAAAAATACTGTTTGAATAAGAAAATAAGTCCGCATAATAACAGAGGAGGAACCTCTGGGATGCTGTTAGATAATTCTTGAAAAAAACTGGTTAGTTCAGTTGCTTCAGAGTTATAAATCAAGTTAACATGTCTGGTCTGAAACAGAATTTACTATGCCTTTAAAAACAATAATAAAGATTGGTGTTCATTTTCATGAAAATTAACTCATTTTTATGCACCAACGCATGTTATATTTGCACACCAAATCACTCTATCAAGCTTGTAAAAAATTGTAATAGTTTGGCATATTATTTTTCTATATCTTTAGAAGGATAGTTCAACTAAAATTTAACATTTTGTCATCAATTACTCACCCTCATGTTGTTCCAAACTCATAAGTTTTTTTTTCTAATTATATAATGATAAATAAAACTAAATATATTTTACAATAAACAATATTTTTATTAAATCAGAGATTTCTGTCCCTCCATTGCAAGCCAGTTCCACCAAAATGTTCATATATTGTCAACAGTACGAGAACTGGAAGCACAGGAATCTCTCAGGTTTCATTAAAAAAATACTTCATCTGTGTTTAGAAAATCTAATGGGTTTGGAACTACATGAGGGTAAGTAATTGATGACAGAATGTTTATAAAAGTTAGTTCTAGATGATGATCTAAATCTTAAAATGAAATGGCAGAACAATTAAGCAACTAATATCAGCTTAAAATCACCAATACAGACCAATTATTAATATGATACCAATATATTGTGCATCCCTAATGTAAATACCATTATAGGGTTGAGCTGCCATAATATGCTTTATGTCATATTAACAGTAAATACAGAAAACTGCTTTTAGAGCCCCACTGTAACTATTCCTTATTTAAAACTTTGAAATAGACTATATGTGACAGTAGGGGACCTCACCCAGCTGGGCAGGACGGAACTAAGGCAGATTGTTCCTCAGCATGCCCAGTGAGATGAGTCCATTCTCAGGTAAGACACTCTAGAGGAGGGGGGGTGTCTTTAGAGACAGCAGGCAAGGATGAGATCCTAAAATAGACCCTCGCATGTTGTGCTGCTGGAAACAGTCCCACACATTACCCTGCTGGTTCTTAGCAAAGTCAATGAAGATTTCGCTCAAAGAAGAGCCTTTATAAAGCTCAGAGGAGCTGTGGGTGGTTTGGATTCGCAGTCCAAATCTGTAGACTTGTGCGGATAGGAGAAACTGAGATTAACTGTTCGGATTCTGGATTTGGACTCTGTAATCGCTCTGAATTGTATGGTTTATACAGATTCAGCAAATTCTCCATCCAAACAACCGATATGTAGTTACAAACAGAAAAGAACACTCAAGCAAGCAAGATAAAACAAATGAAATTTTAAAATGAAATGGAACTGACAACATGGAGGATGAGTGGAAAAAAGCAATGAAAGTCTCTCAGTGGGTTCTTACGTTATTTGAGCGCAGCGACACTCTTCCCCCACAGCGGGCGCAGAACTTGGTCTGGCAGTAGGAACACAGATGCCCACAGCCATCTGCAAACTTGGTCTTACGGCAGATGCCACAGGTAGGTGCATCATCTTTATGGACAGCCTGCTGTCGTTTCGTTTCTGCCCCAATCTTCCTCACCTGCTCCTTATAACTCTCAAACTGCTGGTGCAGTGTCCTGACAGAAAATAAAAGAGGGAGAAAGAAAGAGAGAAAGGAGAAGCATTTGTTAGTTTGTTTGTATTGTTAGAAAAACTGTTATCTACAACTAAAACTATTAACATTGTTATGAAGTCTTATCAAAATTCAATCTTTCATACTTCATCTGAATTGCAACCTAACTCCACTTTGTTTGTCTTCTCCCTTCACTGGAATAAAAATAAACTGTTAATGAATTGCCAATAAGGCGCTGCTGTCTGCTTTAAAAAGACGGGGCGTCGTTCCAGAAACATTTCTCAAAGGAATATCACATTAGCATAACAGTTCTCTTATAGCAAGTGGTTAGCAGCTCTAATGACACGGTAAAGACATTTTCAGATTCCCCTGAAAAAAAGACAGCTCATTGTAAATTGTGAATTCATTGCACGCATTTCTTTGTAAAAGTTGCCTCCAACGCTATAGGCTGACAGGTAACCAAAAACTTCCCCCAGTTTTGTTCAACCCCATTAAATGTACTTCGGTTACACTGCAGTAAAAATCATTCTTCAAGAAAACAAAACTGCAAAAGCAAGTGCAAAGCATCACCTCTGTTTGTGGCGAACAGCCATGATCTGCAGTTTCCTTTCAAAATCCCAAACCTGCATGAAACAGCGACTCCAGAATCCACTGAAACTCTCTAACAAAAGCACACTTCCCACGACTTCTGGTCTCCATGACTGTAAATGCTAGCGTTCTCTCTTGCTTGACCACATTTGCAGTTTCCCTTCTGGAATCAGACAGCAGACTGCAGTCCCAGGTATCTGGATGGAGGTTGTGACTTTGGGAGTCTTGGCCAGTGATGCTATATTACGCAGTCAGGATGAAGCGTTACGTGGGAAGTCGAAGGCGTGGCGACAAGGATGAATCATTGGCAGAGGAATCAAAGAAAAGAAAAGTGACCTCTTTAAGGTTATGAGTGGATGTGCTTAAGGAGATTTATGGACATTTTATGTGCATTTATACACACATATTGAATCAGGTTTGGCAAAAGATCTTCTAAATGAGACAAAAATGCGTATGGATTTCCAGAAGAATGAAGATTACAAACATGAAGTTATTTTTCAGGAAAGCAATACAATCACTTATGGGTAAACTTCTTTAAGTTTACTGGAGCTCCATTTGAAGATGTTGACCCCAGAGAATTCTGCTGAGGTGGAGAGAGTTGAGTCTTTTGGGTCAATGCTCTCTGCTGGGAACAGCTGTCATGGTAGCAAGGGACCAGGTCTCCAGCCATCATGGAAACACAAGTAAGCCAGCTCTACACCTCTTAAAGAAACAGTTCACCTAATAATGGAAATTCTGTCATCTATCTATCTATCTATCCATCCATCCATCCCAACTCAACTCAACCTTTATTTATAAAGCACTTTCAAAACCATAAAAATGGACCAAAGTAAATAAATAGTACATAATCTAAAAGTAAAAAAACATCAAATATTAATAACATAACACCAAAACATACAATATGAATCAAATCATTCACAATTATCAGACCTAATCAAACACCAAAAGCCTGCAAAAAATCTATCTATCTATCTATATATATATATATATATACATACACACACACATATACTGTACATATACTGTATATATATACACACATACACACACACACACACACACACACATATATTATATATATATATATATATATTCTGAATAAATGCATAACTGAAACTACTTCTCATAGTCACCCTTTTTGTTCCAGGAAAGAAAGAAAGTCACAAGTTTTAAATAACATGAGGGTGAGTAACTAATGATGAGATTTTTTTTTTTTTTTGAAGACGCTCAAGTGTAAACATTAAAGACTGGAACTAGGGCCTATAGACTGGAACTATAGAACTAAGAACCATAAATCCTAACATAAATGTACAAACTAATTTTCAGGTTTAAATAGATTCTAAATTGTTCTGTGTTTCAAAGTTCAAAGTTAAAAAGGTTGCTGATATGGCTAAATCTAGATCCAGTGATTCACCAATATAGAGTACATGGCTGGTCAATGGACCAAAATAGAAACACCAATACAAGTAGACATTAATAGATTTCTGTTAGAACAGGCTGAGGTTAGCTTTGAGGGTTGAACTGTGGTCTTTCTACACCTTCGCAAAAAGGCTAAACAAGTACTAAAATAGCAGCTTAAAGGGATAGTTCATCCAAAAATGAAACTCTGTCATCATTTACTCACCCTCAAGTTGTCCCAAACTTATATGAGTTTCTTTCTTCTGCTGAACACAAAAAAAAATAGGCTAGATATTCGGAAGAATGTGGTTAACCAAACAATTGCTGGTCCATTTTCCATATAATGGAAAAAATGCTATAGAAGTTAATGGGTAAATTATGTAAGTGGTGACAGCATTTTCATTTTTGGGTGAACTATCCCTTTAACTCTAAGGCAGCCTCTGATGATATCACTGTGAGGTATACATAAACCTTGTAACTGTGCAAAATCCCAGGAGCAGACCAAAAAAGATGATGTATTTGGGACTCCAAAACACAAGAACACTCTTTTAAGACAACAGGAAACCGTTGAGAACTTTGAGCTTTCCTTCAACTTTATTGTGTGACAGAAAATTCCTTGTGGTATCAGAGAACACAAGGATGACCTCATTCTGCCAAGAAAGTAAGACACAACATAGGGACACCCAAAATCTTGACTAAAATATAGTAAACTTTTGTTTGTGTGTATGATTAAATCAGATTTACTGTAACAAGTTCACTGAAAACATTAATAATTATAAAACGTTTAGTTCCAGTGCTCAAATTCGATTCACCAAGAGTGCTAGGATACAGTCCATGTATTATTCTAATAGACAGTTCATTGTTTGTATAAATCCACTTCTGTTTTACATGTTCCAGATAGACTCTTAATGCATTAGTGTGGATTTTTCACTAAACATTTTTGCAGGTTATATTGCTACGACAGTAAGTTGTGACAAACTGAAAGTCTATATGACTGAGTCATTGAATCATTAAGCATTCAAACACACTCATTCATTCAGGAACAAAACAAATAACCACCTTTTTCAGTGACTCAATGAAGCACTCACTAAAACAAATCATTCATACTACTAGGGCTACACAATAAATCGAAATAAAGCTTATAAAGATATAGCTTAGTGCGATCTTCAAATTGCTAAGGCAGTGATTTAGTTAAATAAATACCTATATAATAAATAACCCTAAATAAATACAATAATCCTAACAATACATATTTATCTTATTATTTTTGTAAAAAGGTAAAAGAGTTGTATACTCATTCGGCCACAGAATCATTAAGAAACAAAAGAAGTGACTATCTGAGTGACACTGAATCGTTCAGTCAAATGACTCATTCAAAACTCTGATTCATTCAGGAATAGAACTACAGTGTGAACTGTGTGGATTGACTTTGTTTGGAACTTTGTTTTCTGGTGAATCAAAAATAGACACGCTACAGTAATTTTGTGTCTATATAACTTACACAATATTAACTTATTCTTGAACCATTGTATATAAGCAATATCATACTCACAATAGTGTGAAGCTACCCCTTGTAATATTATATAATTAAATGGAAAAAAGGCTAAGAGTAATTTTTTATAACTGTGTAAAGGAAATTCCCCTCTAGTTTTTGTGTATTCTCTGTACAGCTCCTCATTGCTCTAGTTTTTATGATCCATGCATGGCCTTAAAATGCCCCACAGACACAAGATTTCTCTCTGTCCCTCGCTCTCTCTCTCTCCTTTTTCTCAGACATGGCCTGGCTAGTAATTATCACCCGTTGATTACATCAGAAGTGTAGGTGTGAGCAAGACAGCAAGGATGGATGGACAGATGGAAGAACAGATAGGGAGTGGAAGAGAGACAAGAAGGGCAACACAGAAAAGGGTGGAGAGCAGAGAAAAGGGACTATTTCCATCTCACTTGCTGATTCCGGGCTGCCGCCTTGACTGGGTGTCTCTCTCTCTCTTTTAATTTTTCACAAATTAATTGAAAGTGTCTAGTTGAATCAGCACTCAGGACACCCCAGAAGAATAACCACACAAACATGGCTCAACCCCCATGCAGAGGACATTTAGGCTTTCAGTGAATTTATAAATTACTATGAACTTGGAAAATACAATTTGTAGAGTGATCAGTATAATTACACAAACTAAACAAACATAAAAAAAAAATACAATCTTAAAATATAAATATTGTAAGATTCATTATAACTGTGAAGTCCATTCATAAAAGTAAAATCTATATTTTCACCCACCATTGCATCCATTTGAAACTAGATACAGAGCAGCGGAAAGAAAGAGAAGTATCGATCAGTGAATCAGCTCATAGGTTCAAATCTATTCTTATCCATCATAGGGGAGGCAAAAGAGAGAAAGCAATGTAGAAACATAGTGATAATAAAGGAGAGGCTGAAGTCACTATGGTCAGTGGTTACAGTTTTAAAACTGTCATACTTAAGTAAATACAAATTTATGGAAATTGGCTCAAGTAAAAATAAGTGCTGTCAATCGATTAAAAAACATGAATTAATTAATCACACATTTTGTTCTGAAATTGATCACGATTAATCCCACCTAACATTAAAGTTTTTACATATACTGTTATATTGCAATAATTTCACATTCAATCTTTAAATTAATGTACAAACAACATAAAGACAGTATATTTCTAATATTTGTTTAATGGCATATTTTTTTATAACTGAAGGCGAGTATTACTGATAACCAATACTACTGATGTCTCTAGGAAATTGTTCTTTTTTCCTAATATTTAGGCTAACCATTGTCTAGCCATTCAACATTACAGTATAATTGAGAGCTATCAATTTTAACATTTATTAGACTTTAAAAAATAACTTATAATTTAAGTGAACTTAAAACAATCTTCACATAAACCCATTATAATAAATGTCATATTTTCCTGTGCCCTTCACCAAGTTGGAAATATACAGAAATTGAATAAATTGAGTTATCAAACACTCGGAAATTCTAAATTAAATATAGATGAATCCTTAAAGCTATAAAAGTTATTGATTTCCTCTTTTTTCTTTTGTTCTTTGATTAACAGACATCACAGCAGCTGGTTATTAGGTTATTTGTCTGCTATTACTTTAACATGTCGCGGATCTGACACGTATCTTTCTCGCAACTCTATAACTTTTTTGACTTACTTTAGGTCTTAAAGTTTGATGTGGTTGTAAAGACGTTCCGCGTCTAAATAAAAACAATTCTTGTCAAGAAAAAAAAGAGACAGAAGCCGCAGTTGTGAGTGGGGCGGCTAACCCTAGATCCGCCCCTGCATTCAATATTTTTAACGCTGTTAAACTGAAATTAATCAACTGCGTTAACGCGCTAATTTTGACATTTTTATATATTGTGGTCATAAGTTTACATAAACCTTGCAGAATCTATCAAAAAGAAAAAGATAATTAAAAATTCATGTTTTTTTTTTTTTAGCTTTTAATTACTAAAATAACCCAGTTCAGTAGTTTACATATAACTGATTCTTAAAACTTTGAGTCCTCTGTTTGTCCTGAGACCCTGAACCCTTTCCAACAATGAATGATGAATTTGATATACATCTTTTCACACGGTGGACTCACAAAAGCTGCAAACATTCACTTTTTCTCACAAGGCAACACAATTCATTTAGAGTCAGGAGTTTTAAGCTTGTTCAGGGCACTAAACAAAAACAACATGCAATTTTTATTCATTATTACAAAATATTTAGCAAATTCTGCAGGCTGTACTGTATGTAAATGTATGACCAAAAATGTATAAAATGCCATTAAGCCACATTTAGAGCCATATCTAGAGATCAGAAAATCATTGGGAGTCTTTTTGACTTGGGCCTGCATGCAACCACCCAGAACACCCTAAAATCTTCACAGCAATGTACTAAAAACAACTGAGAATACTGTAAGTAATGCCCTAGAAATGATGCAAATGCAAACAGCTCACGTTTGGTCAGTTTGGTCTGCCAGATTTAATCTGAGAGAACACACAGAAACCTGATCACAAAGAAAGCCCTGTAAGGGGGGGGGGTCCATTGATTTTTAGAAACAATAATATAATAGTAAACAACCACTTTTAACACCCTAGCAACCCCATAGCAATGAACAAATGCAGTAACCTTTTGCGCAGGCTATTCTCTTTAGAAAATTTGTTGCAAAATAGGAAAATCCTTTAACCACCTCTGAAACTGTCTAAATTAACAATAATCCATATGATAAAAATCCACTGTATCCATTGTTGTGTCATGTTATTAATAATTATGCCTATGATGTATGATTCCTTTAGGAAAGGCGTGAAATTAACATAAGTAATTAAAATCACAACAAACATACATGTACCGGGAATAATGCCCAGCATCTTCTACTTTGCTGTACATTGTTAATAGTGAAGCTGTTGCTGTAGGGAAGTTTTATGTATTTATAGACTAAGTGCCTTTAGTGCTTTTTGTAATGGACCCTATACCTACTCTCTTATTCTCTCTCACTAACCCTCCCTTCATTTTTTCAATATTCACTAAAAAGACTTACGGTTTTCTTTTCCGATTTTCCATTTTTTCATACGAGTTATTTGAAAACTATTCAAATAGTGTATATAGTTATTTGAAAACTATTTAAATAGTATGTGTACTGTGCAAAAGTCTTAGGCTACTAGTATTTTCACCAACAAAAAAATGGTTTTAAGTCAGTTATATTTTTTTATCGTTATCTTTTGCTGTAGTGTGTCAGTAGGAAATATCAGTTTACATTTCCAAACATTCAATTTGCCATCAATTGTAATAATCCAGTGAGATTTTTGTTTGCACAAGGAATCTGTCTGGAATGACATGAAGAAACAGAACAAACTGAGACAGACTAAATCCAGAATAACTGTGGCAACATCTCCAAGATGTTTCAAGAGCATCTTGCTACTGTGTGTGTGTGTGTAACCCATAAATATGCCAATATATGCATTGCATTCACTGATGCATTGATGTGATGCCATGAGTGATTGGATTGGTCAACACTGCATTGGTGAATTGGGGGTTTCTCTGACTAGTCGGTCACACTCACACAGACACACACACATAAAGAATTCCCGGGCAACCCATGCAGAACGCTTGTTTATTAAATTTTCATGTTGTTAAGTGCTAAAAAGGCAACTTTTCTATCGCTTTTTCACACACACTCTTTCCACATCATGTAAGAGGATGCCCTGTTTTTATAGTCCCAATATTAACAAGAATCTCATGATAACCTACGCTAATACCTTCAAGACCATGAACTACAGCCAATAATATTACTGAATCACTTGGTAACTAGGTGTCTCAAAGAAGGTCAAATGTTCTTAACATTTTTGTGCAAACATGAAATGGCTACTGCCTGGCTGTAATTATTAACCCATCAATACAGTGCTTAGTCAGAAAAGTTTAGTGTTAGAAGAACAGATGAGCCTATTCTCTTCTCAAAGTAAATAGGTTCATAATGCTCTGAGCCAACTCACACAATTAAATCTAAGAATTCATGAGGGAAGATAAAAAATAAACAGGTTTAAAATAGACAGGGAACATCAACAGAAGCCCATGATGAGCTCAAGTTTTAAATATTTCAGCAAGGACTTCCAAGTGAGCTATTTTCAGCTTCAATTCATAATTTAATGCTCACGTTTTTCCTCCCAGAAACCTTGAAACCTTCCTCATACTAAGAAAAAAGGAAAGAAACAAGAAAAGGTGATCCAATGTTTGTCTTTTCAACAAACCGATCTTAGTAAGATACATAATCTTTTTATAAGGACTTTCTTCCGCAGCCAAGCTACTGTTCTGAGGGAGCCTAGCAAGTAAGCTGTCCTTAACAACTGAACCAGTTTCATAAGTCTAGAAGGAAAAATGGCTGCCATTCTTACACTCTCAGCTTTATTACAGTGGAAAGAAACAACAAGGACTAGCACATTTTGCTACAATTATGCAAATTAAACATACAGTTTATGTGGAATCTAAAAAATCATTGGCTTGGAATATGCAGGTTTTGTATTGTCAGGCAAGCCTAAACTGCTCAAGATTAAAATGTGCTCCTCTCTCTACAACCGATTCAATTGTCTAGTTTGTGTACATTAGGCCATGTCATATTCATTTCATATTTGTACATCACCATCTTCATCTTTTATACAAAGCCCTGTTTTTCTGCTTTACCTGTTGCCTTTGTTGTAGTGGGTTGATCTGGCCTATATGACCTCTGTTCTGTGTGGCTGCAATTATTCTTCATTGTATCTCAGCTCTGAGAGCCTATCTGATCCTAACCTTTGAATATCCTAAAGCCCCTTTTTTGGATTCTCTGAATGGAGCACAGGTGGTATTTATTCCCTTCGTTTTGGTTTTGCAGAGCCCACAAACTCACAGCCAATTCAGAGGGTTTAGAAGCCACTAGAAGACACTGTTCTGGACGAGGTGTTCAAATGAGAACAGCTCTCCAAGTAAGAGCTACAGGTCTTCACAGGGGCCATTTCCAATAAGTTCTGCTATGTTTACATGATTTTATGATTTTGGTTTTTCCGAATAAATACAAAACTTAGGCTCATTGGGAAACATGCCTGTGGCGACATTTCTGAATAAATTATATTATGTTGCTTCTTGCATGATTTGCAACACTTTCAAATTGAAATGCTCAGTAAGTGGCACTAAAATTGCGTTTAATTTTCTCACAAACAGGAGAACGTGAATGCCTGGGTGTTTTGTTGTGTTGCTTACTGTATATGTTGTGTCAGTTTATAAACAAATTGTCTGTTGGTTGGCGCTAAAAGGTTACTCTTCTATTGAGTTGTAAATAGTATACCACCTACACTAAACCTAACCGATAAAGTTAACAAAAGCAAATGTGAGATAACTCATTTGCTGAAGAAACTGTGCTATTTTAGCTTGTTTCTACAGGTCTTTGAGCCCTTTTATCGTGACTTATGTTTCATGGGACTCCTGAACACTCCATATTGCAAGTGCAGCACTTTACCAGGTGAGCTACTGAGCAAGTTTACTACACCAGAAAAGCCAAAAAATGGAGCTTGTTATATGATGCAAACGTCAAAATGTATTATGCTTATAAATTATGCATTATTTTTTTCAGTCATAACATTGTATTGTGCAAGGAACCATGCAAAAATAAGTCTTTATTAATCAATAATCTGCCCCTGCAATCATAATTTCTTTGAAAAATAATAAAAGTTGTTGGTGTTTTACTGCCACTAGTGTTCATTTCTGCTGGAAACTGCAGTTAATTATATTTACGGAAACATAGTTTGTAGATTTGCCAAAAACATTGGTAGATGCACATTTTCCAATGTGCCTTAAGAAATTTTCAGTTTCAGTGGGTTCAGTTTTTTTTAAAGGAGGAAGTTCCAAGAACCTAATCTCTAAAGGAAGTAGAGGAATCTCTACTTCTAAGGAAGTAGAATTTTGTCTGTAGAGGTCTGAGTTGGAACAGATTTGAAGTGAAATAGATGTCTGGGATATTTTCATTTTAGTTGTGCTTGTGATTAAGCTCTCAGTGTTTTTATCTTAACTGCATATTCATATACAAATGTGTGTGATGTGATCATGTAGCATGTGATGGCACATACTACGTGATCTGAACAGGTGCTGCATTCACACATCACCTCTCAATGATTAGCTCTGACCTGTTGTCAAGGCTGCCTGAAACAGTATGAGAAGCTTGATTACAGCATTTTATCTGTCCCAGCTGGCCTGTTCTCAGCTAAGATTGAGATAGCCCTAGTTACCGGTCAAAAAATATACCAATATAATATCTCAGACCAGCATTTCATCAAATACTGACTACAGACAACAACAAGCGAAAGCCAAAAAGAAAATATATCAATAAATCAATAAATAAAAACACTGAATGTTAACTATCATCTAACACATATAAATCAACTACCAACTTACAATGAAAAAATAACACAAAGACACATAAGGGTCCCTCAGGAGTTAGTATTACATTTCTCTACTAAATATCAATGGGCATAATGGGTTTAACTGTTTAAAATTATGCATAATTGAGAAAATATGTGTGCTCTGTGTCATCTAAAAGTGACACTGTGTCACAAATTGCATACTGCCGGAGTATGTGCTACATTTGATGAAAAACATTGAAAAAGTAGATAGTATGTGGACTCTTAATGGCCTCATGGGATAGTAGAGTGTCAATGGAATACACACATCAAAATCGGCGTGCTTTTCCCCTACTGTTTTATTAAATACTATGTATTTGAATACAGTACTCTTTTGGCATACTATATAGTATGGAACTAGGTATATTTGGACTACTAAGATTTAAATATGTAATACAATATGGCCCTGAGGGTGATTTTTAACCTATATGAACTACTTTAATTTTGAATTTACTTTGGTTTATATTTGTCCTAACTATTTAGGCCTAAAACAGGGAAATTGTTTCAGAACACACTTTAGTGTACATACTGTCAATTTAGCATACTTCTATTCATATATTTTAATCAGATTTTCACTATGATTGAAAAGGATAGTTCACCTAAAAATGAAAATTGTGTCATCAATTACTCACCCTTGAGTTGTTACAAACCTTACAAACCTGTATGAGTTTCTTTCTTCTGCTGAACACAAAGAAAATATTTTGAGGAATGTGGGTGACATCCATAGTAATTTTTCCCATTCTATAGAAGTAAGTGATTGATTCCCAACATTCTTCAAAATATCTTCTTTATAGCAGAAGAAACTCATATAGTTTGGAACAACTTGAGTGTGAGTAGTTGATAACAAAATTTTCCTTTTTGGGTGAACTGTACCTTTAATGGTGAAGAGAACACATTTCAAAGAGCACAGGATTCATTAAGATTAAAGTAAATCTGTATCCATATTTTTCACATCTGTCTGCCATTACTACACTGTGAACTTTAGAGTGGGTGACATATGGACAAGCAGATATTGAGACAAAAGCTCATTTTGAACTATGCTGCTCCTCTGCAGCACATTCACTACACAAGTATTGAAATACCCCACTGTCACACATTTCTAGATGTGGCTGCTGAGTCGTGATGTAGTGGCGCCATATGACTCAATCATCGCATGGTCAAAGCTATAGATTACCATTTCCGTTGCAGATTAGTCGTCATAGGAATAAATTACATAACCTCGCCTCAATTTTCTTTCACGTCATTTCCGTCTGAAGAGTAACTGTGAGGGAATACGCGAAGCGCTCGACGTCAGGTCCTTCTTCAAATCATTCATGGAGAGGGTGCTTAATGTCACATGAGAAGAAATTGTATTGTACATCTCGAAACACACGATAGTGGCTACAGTCGCAACTTTTAGTAGAATCCATGTATCTTAAAGATACACATTTGAAGTTTGTAGTCGTCCTCACGTGCATCGGCTAAGCCACGCGAATTAATCGCGAGCCAATCACGAGCCACACCCCGGTTGTAAAGCGGCGAAAGACTACATTTCTTTTCCAGATTGTGGATATTTTATACTGTCCACAGACATAAAACAGACGTTTTAGCTTCCCTGTTGTTCAAACTAAACGTGTTTTCTTTCTTCACACATAGCGCGCAAGCCTAATACAATAGCCTTTCGCCAAGTTAACATTTGCTCTGTGTTTCACCATATTAAAGAGTGTTTGGGCGCTTGCTTAAGGGTGAAGAGCACATTGTGTTGCCCCCGGAGGTGCATCGGGTGGAGTGGGGTGGCACGCGAAGTATGATTCATCCTCGCGCTCTGTCACGCCCCATCTCCCCGTCTGCTTTCCGTGGTGCACCTGTAACTCGCCTGACCTCAAATCTAGCTAATTTCTACTCACACACTGCTGTTAAAACCAAGCTATGCAAAGCTCATCTGTTACATTAACTCCTGCTTTCTATGCAGTAGAGGCCACTGCAACCAGACGCTTTTATCCAGCAAAGGATACTTGAAGACTCACGCGTTCGTAAACTGCAAAATCACTACGATTTTAGGGAGTCATTAATCACACGTTATGGGTAGTGAAAGGTCATGAAGCTGTGACTCAAAGAAAAGCGAAAGTGTCGAAAACGTCTGTGGATGCACAAAGGAAATCGTCCAGCCCTTACTTTAGCATGACTTGTTCCTTATCCTCTTCCTCCCTTTGCCGAACCATTACTGCCGTGATGATTTTCCTTTCCTCCTCCGTGAGGTGACTCAAGTCCGGCGTATCAGGCATGGGAGCCGGCACGGTGGGTGGGCGAGGGCCGCTTTGGGGCCCTACCGAGGCGGACATCTTTTGCCCCGCTCCCAGGCGTATAGATTGGCAGTATCCCGAGCGCTGGAGCCACACCTCACGACATGGTCCACGGATAGAGCAGCGGTCTTTGAGAATAGTGCAAATCTCGCATGGTTTCAGGCACCCACAACTGTGCTTTTGTTTCTCTTCGTGTGTTTTTTTTTTAACCCACCCCTCCTCTTTTCTCGCTACCCCCACCCCCCGCCTCTCCCCTCCACCTCCAGTTACGGGAAGCCCATCATCTCTACGCCCGGAGACGACGCAAACAGAGGGACTCCGGCATTAGCTAGCAGATCTGTGATTTCCCCCTTCACTGAACCGGGGGCTCGGTATTGGGCGACGGCAAAGGCGGAGTCCGTTTCTCGCCCACTGATCTCTCTCTCTTTTTCGTCGCTCTCAGATTAAAAAAGAAGAGTCAATGGAAATGCAGATTCGCGAGCGCGTCTCACCGACCGCACGCTTACTCGTATGTTTAATGGGCAAGAAAAGCATCTATATGAGAGTCATACCCCCCTTTCCTTTTTCATATCGGTGTGTGTGCTCGACCGCGCACACCTTGTTCGTGTCTCTGTATTTTTAGGAGTAGCCTATCTGGTACCTAATATAGTTGGGTGCGCGCTCTCGTCAGGCTATTTTTAGATTCGCTCCCGTGCACCTCTTAAATACAGTTTTGTCTGACTGAGGGATGTCTGTAATGAAATTATCCGCGAAAGTCTCAAGTGTGCATGACATAAATCATCTCTAGACATCTTTAAAAATACAGAAGGCTACTGGAGCCCAGATGGTCTGTATAACCGTTAAATTGAATGCATAGTCGAGTTGAAACCAGGTTTTGAGCGCTGATCTATAATATAGATATAATAATCATTATATATAGATCAGTGGTTTTGAGAATAAAAAGAAAATCAAACAGTAATACAGTTTATAAGATTATTTATTTCGTAAAATGGAGATGATTTACATACATAAGTGCAAACTGTAGTTGTTTTCAGAACCCTGGACAGCGACACGTGACGCAGAACAGTCACTCATTTCAATACACTGTAAAAAAAAAAGTGTTAGCGTGCAATTGTTACATTACAGAGCTATTTCTACCTTATTTAACCCATAAAAACTAGTTTTGTTGGTAATAAATTAATATGTTTTATAATTATTCAGTGATTGACTTAAAAAAAATGTTAATTTAGATGTTACCATTTTAGTTTACCAATGTTTTTGTTTTAGTATGGACAAACATGATCCGCTAAGTCAGTAAAGCCAAAAAAAAATTTAATTTACTTTCTGTCATGCTATGTTTGTTACTAACGGGTTTATTGTCCCAGGTTCGAGTTATTACCCCATTAATGAGGCATGGCCATTTTTCATGGTGTACACTTTTGTGCTATAACAAGTAATTAGCAAATGTTTCCGTGTATTTCTCTTGATAAATACTGAAATGCATACAATTACATGGGGCATGATTTACACAAACAGTGGATGTGTATTTACATATACCTGTGTATACAGTATGTGTATGCATTTAAGGTTAGGCTACTTAGGATAACCTCCATGCCCAGGGTCATACAGTAACCTCTCACAGAGTGTAAACGTGCCGTGTGTATGTCTGGAGCGTGTGGTATGTGTATGCAGAGCAATAACTCATCCAAAAATTAAAATTCTCTAATTGTATGCAAATTCTCATGTTGTTCCAAACCTGTAAGTTGTTGTTTTTTGAATTAAGGCTGTTTACTTTGATCTTTTTGATAACTTTTTTTGCATTACTGAATCATTATTTTCCTGTTTATCATTGTAAAGCTGCTTTGAAACAATCTGTATTGTACAAATCGTTAGATAAATAAAGATGACGTGACTTTTTCCCCATGGAAAACGAAAGGAGAGATCTTTGAATCTTTACATAGCCCTTTTTCATACAAAAAAAGACAGTTCATAGTTACCACATCTGTCAATGTCCAAAAGACTGCCAAAGATCTGGAATGTTCTTCAAATCCCCCAGCATGCACTGAGCCAGGTTTGACATCACTGAAGACATGTCATTGATTTTCTCATGGTGCAGTAAATGCATGATACAGCAGTTATATACACTTAAGTGCACTTATAAATGACTGCAAGAACTAGCGCAGTGTAGCACCAGCAGAAATAATAATAATAAAAAGTGATCTCGCGCCCTCTGTTGATGGGACACGGCGTTACAGAGGAATATACCCCGAGGCTAGTTGTCATAGCTAGCTTGTACTCCATTTAATATTTTTAAAGGTAGACTTTTTTTTTTTGTCTGTTCATGGTAAATTTACAAAACGTGGTTGCCAGGAGATTACCGTGGCAAAAATACAAGACAATGTTAAAATTACGAATGATATTTTGATGACTGTATATTGTAGTTTATTGTACAGTTCACAAATAGGAAAAAATAAATCCTTTTACTGCAGGTGCGTAGAGCCAAAGGAATAATAGAAAACGAACAAGGTAGCAAACAACCACACTGAATCCAATTCAGGCTGAAAAAGTGTAGCAAAACTTCTTTTTTCTTTTTTATAAATTGCATTATTTATTTATTTCACCTGTTGGAGCTGTATACTTGTAATATGCATGCAAGTCATTGAAGCAGACCTGTAGACCACTAAAGGCCATAACGTATGTTTAGGGTTACTTTATTTAAGTCATCATTTAAAAAATCAGTTTTTGACATGTACATACATGTATAAAGTAAAAACAACCACCAACACTTTAGAAGCAAGACATGCATTCTAAGTTGTGGACTTGACACATAACTCAAAAATGCATTCATCAGTAATGAAATACCACAACGGCCAAGTTTCACGTAAAAATGTAGCAAATTTGAAAGAAAAAAAATAGACATTGACATGTAACTGTAGACATACAAAATCTAATTTTCATATTAGATCCAGGTAAGTGCTCTTTAGATTCAAAAAAAAATTTCCAGACGGATTTTATTGCAATCTTCTGGATGTCGTGCTGCAATACCGTTGCGAAGAAGCATTTCTGTGTACGGTGGCCAGAAAGTATCATCAGTAGTCAGATAAGGGTCATGAGGAGTTTCTAACGTTTTATTGGTCAATCTCTGCAATAAAAAAAATAAATGTGCATGATTAAATGTGTTAATAAATAGGGTTAGTAAAAAAGCACTTTGTATCAGGAAACAATTTATTTTCCACTATTATTTCAAATTTTCTTCCACGTAAGATGATTAAAAGCATAAAGTAACAATATAAAAACAAATGTTTTATTTTGATGGGTATCTGAACATACCTCGATAATCTCACTCAGTGAAATCAGGTTAATCTCTGCATCATATGCAGCAGCCTGAAAAATCCAAATCCAATATTCATAAGCAACAACCTAAAAAAAATCTAAATCCAATATTCTCTGATCTAATTGAGAGGGTGAAGGTGGCACCTACTCTTTTTTTCTTTGTGCCGTTTCCTTGGGGATCAGGAAGTGGAAAGTGCTCAGCTAACATGTCGCTCAGCATTTCCATGAGACTGCTGTGATAGTCCTTCAGATTGCTAATTTTTCTCTTCATATCCTGCAAAACACTGCAAAATAAATAAATAAATAAAAACAAAATAATAGTAATAATGTAGAAAAACAGCATTGGATTAAAAATGTACTACACAATACCTGTCAAAAGTTTGAAATAATAGTTTTATTTTATTTTATTACAATTTAAAATATTTATTGTCACGCATTTGGTGCTCATTTATTATAGGTGCTCAGTTATTAATAATTGTGCTTATTATAAATCTATTATCTTATTACAAAGAGTTTTGTGATGCATATTTTTCAGGATTATCTGAAGAATAGAAAATGCAAAAAAAAAAAAAAAAGTCTCTACAAGCATATGAAGAAGTGAGCTTGTGTTCCATTCTAACCTGATGTTACACTAGGCTTGACATCATAAACACCAAACAGAAAGTGTCATTAATTCTTTCATTCGTTGTAACCAAATGAATGAACATTCCTAAAAATAATTCTCTTTCTGTATTTCACAGATAAAAATGTAAAGGTTTGGAATGGCATGATGATAAGTACATAAATTATGACCATTTTTAATTCTTAAGTTAATATCCTTTTAAGCAGATGTAAAAGCAGACAAAATGTGATTTTTAACTAACAACCTGTGCTCGGATTTCTCGTTTTCATGTTGCAATCTGGTGATTTTCTCAAACACTGCATTCAATGCTTCTTTCTTCTCTGCTTGCCATGTCTGCTCCCTGAAAAACATTTTCAGAGAGATCACAGAGTTTATTCATGTTGTTTATATCAGGGGTGCAAACTCGTCAGGAGTGAAAAAGGTGACAAACTAAACTCCCCCCTGTTTGTTTAAAAAAGTGTTTTACTTTACATGTAATGAATCTAAAATATTTGAAAGTTTCACTTTTTGAAATAAGTTACAAGAAAAAATGAACTTTTTCACCATATTCTAATTTTCTGAGATGTACCTGTACATCCCGCATGAACAGTTTTTAATCTAAATTGGATTGTATAATTTCGAAATTTGAAGCAAAAACAAAATGGTCTGACTTTAGTTTTGTGAAACTATTCTACATAAAACATCTGTACGACACAAAACAGTATACAGAGAAGACAGGCTGAATTAATGCAGATTCACTCTCTGCCAGCGGGTGGCGCTTGAACATCAATTAAACATCGTTTCCTTGGTTTCTGCTGTAAACAAAGCAGAGCTGCGGTTATGAACACTAATATGCATTATACGGAGGCAAGATGAAAAGAAAATGCCATCTAAACTTTTTTTAAGACAGCCAGTTTCCCTCAGAGATACATTCATATAAACTCCTATACCAAATGACTTTACGAGTATATTACTAATATGCATTTTTTACGAGTCACGAGTCCAAGTCAAGTCTCGAGTCAGCTGTTCACGAGTCCAAGTCAAGTCCCAAGTCTTTATTTATGCGACTTAAGTGCGACTCGAGTCCAAGTCGCAGACTCGAGTCTCCATCTCTGTCATTAACTAAAACCATAAAAAGAAAAATTTCTTTACTTGAAATGAAGCAAATGTTAACAAACAAAATATATACTTAAAAAAAAAAAAAAAAACTTTATAAAAAAATTATTTCAGCTAGTTGCCAAGGCTACATTTCTCATTTCCGCTTAAAGTTAACACTTAGGCCTGGTTTCAGGAACAGGACTTAGACTAAGCCAGGATTAGGTCATAGTTCAATTAGGACATTTAAAGGGGGGGGGGGGGGGGGGGTACAATGCTGTTTCATGCATTCAGAGTTGTTTACACTGGTAAAGAGTTTGATTCTCATGCTAAGCATGGACAAAGTTTCCAAAAAAAATTTGGAGGTATAACAGAGTATTTCTGTGCCAAAAATCTCACTTCCGGATTCGTACAAGTTTCTGAGTTTTTTTCGATCGTTGTTCTTTATGACGTAAACGACGGTGGAACTCCTTATATGGGCATTTCTCCCGGAAAGAACGCGTCAGTGCATGCATCGACCAGAGTGAGAGTGAGAGCGAGAGCGCGCCCATCAACACGCTTCAATCGGCAGGCTGGCAGCAAGGGCCTCGCTCGGGAAGAATGTCTCTAAAGAAGTGTGTTTTTGGTTGTGAGGGAAAGACAACCTTGTTCAGCTTCCCAAAACAACCCACCGTTACGTGAACAGTGGATATAGTTTGTTTTTCTGGGGCAGCAATGGAGTTTCTCAAGTGTTTTGTTGACGAACGTTTTATAAACAAGGCCCAATTCGACGCTGGATTTGCACATCGTTTAATACTGAAAGATGGAGCGGTCCCAGCTATAAAAGATCCCGGTCATGATTCAGAACTGCAGATGGTAAGTGAAACGGCATCAAATGTCTGTGTTTTGTTGGCGATCGGAGCAAGTGCTCGTCACTCTTTAGCTCCGCCCACACGGCACGCCTCCAGGAGCTCGGCTTTTTTCGGAGAGAATCGTAAATCTGTATCTTTCTTTTATAAATATGATAAAACTAAAGACTTTTTGGAGATATGAAGGATGCAGTACTACTCTATAGGTACTCAAGATTAACATGAGATTGGGTGAAACGGTGTGCGTTAGGTCCCCTTTAAGCAATTTTTATAATCATGCCTTAGAAAAAAACCCATTACTGATGTCCATCTTGAGACAAAACATAGGCATTGATATATTTTAAGATCAGTCAGTGCAAGTTTCTTTCAGTTGAAACAGCTCAGATTTACAATTTATTCTGGGACTAGGCTTAAGCCTTGTCTGTGAAACTGGGGGTTAAAGTTCTAACAATAATAGTATATCAATTATACTGAAAGAACAAAAAAACACTTAAATGCACTGCACCTTTTCAAAATCTTTTTCTGGGCATCCAGCTTTGCTTGTGAGCATGACAGGACCATTTTAAGTTGATTGTTGAGTCTTTGCAACTGTGAGAAAAAATTATATGAAAACTTGTAACTGCATTTACATTTTGATACACTCATTGCCTATTGGGTGTTATTAAAGTGACAACTTACTTCTTCTTTACCAACCGCTAATAAAACTTCAGGACTTGTTGTCAGCACTAGTAGGAAAAAAAAACATAAGCTTTCTTGTCTTCACAAACTATGCAATTAAAATAAGTAATCTTGAATACTGAATGAAAACTTTTTTTTTTTTATCTTGCCCCTTTCATCTAAATTGAAATAGTACATAAAACAATAGATAATAGCTTACATTTTGGTTCCATTTCTTGCCATTGCTCTAGCTCAGATGTGATTGCAATCAGGCGATTCACTGCCTGCCAACCAAAAAAAAAAAAAGATGATTTGAGTAATTTGTGAATATTTTTGTCTGAACTGAAAAGCAACGTTAATATGCACAGCTAATTTTTAAACTCAAAAGTAGTGAAAGGAGAAGGACAAACCTCATTTGAGTGATCATCATTAGCCTCTGTATCTTCCAGAATTATCTCATTTTGAAGCTGAAAGATATAATAAGTGCTTACTGTATGTTGACATGGCAGTTGCATCCCAGCTGCATTTCGTCTGCAGCTGCCGTCTAAAAAGATTCACAACATCAAAGAGCTAAATGTAAGCAGGCGAGGCCCCAGGCAAAATGAATCAACGAGGCCCTTCTAAAAGATTTTTTTTTTTGTTAAAATATCTTCATTACCTTGACTAGAGATATAATCAAATCAAATCACTTTTATTGTCACATCCTCACAGCACGTGCCTTGGTGAGTGAAATTCTTGAGAGCGTGCTCCATACAGTGCAGAAACAATTAACATATAGACAGTACCATTACATACTTACAGACTTATACAGATGACAATGTGCAATATACACATACATATACTCAGTACACATAGTGTACTATTAGACATACTTACAGTTATCAATACACAGATATAATTATACGACATACAAAATGTAGTCAAAACACAACTAACAGAACATGATTCTTTTTTTTACACGTTAAAAGTGCTTATTTTTAATAAAAAATGTCTTTATAATACAAAATAGAATACAATACGATCTTCAAAATACAGTGCAATCTTCATATTTAGAAATACATGATAAGCATCTTATCATTTATTTTATTATTAGCAGCAGCTATTACACTAGGTGTAAATAGCAATTAGATACTGTATTTACAATAAGGGAAAACTAAATTTTCTTAGCGATATATGCTAAGTGCAAATAACTATATACACTATGTAAAACAGCAGTATTTTATTCGCAATAAATGCAGATAGTAGTTAGATGCTATTTATACTTAGTGCAAATAGTGGCAGATATCAGCACTATTATTGTATTGTATTGTAATACTTTATAAAACAGCATGCAATTATAACATATTGAATGAAAGTTGTCATATTTATTAAAATTGTTAAATGGATGCTGCCCTATTGGGACAATAAAGCCCTAACCCTACCGATAAATACTTGAGGCACTTTATTTTCCACTTTTCGAATATTTCTTATTCTTAATGATGGATGCTATTTACACTAAGTGAAAATAGCAGTATTTTCTTAGCGATATGCTATGTACAAAGTAAGAAAATAGCAGTATTTTCTTAGCGATATGCTATGTACACTAAGTGCAAATAGCTATAGATTCTATTTACACTGTGTTAAAATAGCAGGATTTTCTGCTATGTATACTACTTAATGCAAATAGTGGCAATTATCTGCACCTCAGTATTGTCTGCTAACAAGGCGGGCTATTTGAACTTAGTGTAAATAGACACTCCATTTTTTTTTTCTTGGTAATATAAGAATGTTAAAGGAACATTTAATTTTATCATTTTGGGAACGTTATGGGAATGTTACTTTTAAATGTTCTATGAACATTCTGAAAAAATAACATAATAACAAGTAATAACATTTAAAAATTAAAATGTTAAAACATTTCATGAACGATGTATAAATCACATTTTTGTGCTAAGGTTTTGAGAACATTATTAAAGAGCAGATAACTTCGAGAACCCTTCCAGAGTGTTAGACAGGGTTCTGAGAACGGCCCCTGTTAGCTGGGTCTGCTGCGCCCTTTTGATCTATAAAGAATTGTGTACTTTTATAACAAATAATTTGTATGCTTCATCTAATCTGACAACTGAGCACTTGTCTGAAAACATGACCATGGCACGTTACCTTCTGTAGCAGTCCAAACTGCTCCTCGCACTCCTCTAACAACACTGCTTTTGCAGCAGCCTCTGAAGAGGTCTCAGCGTCCTGCTCCATTTCTCTCTGCTTTGATGGTGCTGGAGTCTACAGATGTGATAAAGCCAAACTACAATAAGAACCAAACAGAAGAGCAGAAAAATGGTGAACACTCCAGCCAGATATATACACACTTATATTGAAGAGGTGAATGTACAGAGGACTGACACGTTAGCCGTGTAGCTAACAGTTAGCTAGCTATTTCAAATTACTAACGCGACAGTTTTGTAAAGTACAAAAGCTTACGTATATTTTGTGGCGATAACACACACAGTCACTATGGTACTTACCATCTATAGCTTTTCTTTTAAGTGAATGCTACACCCGAATTTGACACTAAACGCTGTATATGCCAAACAAAAATACCGCCACTAACAACGTCATGACGTAATGCTGGCGTCGCACGCTGTGGACGTTCAAGTGTACTGTAACTGCGCTGCTTATGCGCAAATATGAAAAATGTTGTATTTTCATTTAATCCTACTTCTCATTTGTCTCCATATGGGACAGAACATAAATTAATATTTGCCATTAATGTTAAACGAGGCGAGAATTATATAAGAATCATGAACAATTGTTCCCCAATCACTGTAAAATAGACCGTCAGGCAAGCACACAAGAAAGCAAAAGCCTCCAGAATGTTGTCCACCAGAGGGCAGCAGAACTTGGGCTGAGAGAGAGGGAGAGAGAGAGAGATAGAGAGAGAGAGATAGAGAGAGAGATAGAGAGAGAGAGAGAGAGAGGGAAGAGAGAGAGAGAGAGAGAGAGAGAGAGATAGAGAGAGAGAGAGAGAGAGAGAGAGAGAGAGAGAGAGAGAGAGAGAGAGAGAGAGAGAGAGAGAGAGAGAGAATTTTCTGTAGCATTCTTGTCTAGAAGGCTGAGAGTTTTAAAGAGCTTTATATTCTGCAATATCCTGATTCATTTTACGTTAATATATCATGAAAGAATGTAGCTTAGAATAAGACGTAGATTAAGGCTCTGAGAAAAACACACGTGTTTTCTGATTAGGATGTCTTAATTCAATTGTGCAAAAACTTTCTGATATATGGGCGTTTAGCCACTTTTGACCCAGTGGAATGAAAAGAAGCCCTATTGATCTTAAATAAAAAAAATAGACTCTCTTAAATAAGAAAATACACTCCCACTAGTTTAATATGTTTACGAACAATTTCCAAATATACCGTATAGGCCTACTTATTTTTTTAACGAATAATACATTTTTTGTCATTTTTGGAATGTCATGAACTTTTCATAACATTTTAAATTCTGAATTTAAATTATTTGTCTTTAATAGCATTTTGTGATGGAAATGACAATGATGAAAACTTTCTCTTTTTCGTTTTGTTTTGCCTTGCCACTGATTTACTTGCCACTGATGCTAGCATTTTATAGGCTAGCCTATTCGTTAAATAAAATTAAAAAACAAAAAAGTAGAAGAAAAAAATCTGTCCACAAGTGATGTTTCCTTTCTTCTTCTTCCTCCTCCTTTCTTTTTTTTTCTTCAAGTGCTCTATACTTCAAGGCTACACTATACTTTCTGGGAAAATAATAATAATAATAATAATAATAGAAAAAATAAAGAAAATCTGTCATTTTCAAACAATAAATATTTCAATGTTTTTATTTTAAACAAAAATTCAAAATTTATGGGTGATGCTAAAACAACATTGTAAATTCAATATTTTTTTGTCCATTTAAAATATATATATATAAAATTATGACCATTTACATTTGCTTCTATAACCACAAAACAGCTATAGCCTATAGGCTATATATTCTCTTGCCTTTACACTTCATCTTCTTCTTTAAAAAACAACATTAGGAAGCCTTACACATTAGCTACTACAACAGTTAGCGTTCAAAGTGTTGGCCCACTGTTGTTCCTTTTATACATGACACACACCTGCTACTGACAGCACACTCAATGCGTCTTGTTTTTAAAGCTCACACGCTCTTTAGCACATTATCCAGTTTTTGGCGTTATTAATCTCCTCAAAGTCAAATAGGCTTAAGGTAAAGAGGCAAAAGAATCAAACATTATAAAAGACCCCCTTTTTAGCAGAGCTGACATGAGGGCCCTGGTTTGAACGCTTAACGAGTCCCCTCCTGAACATGAAACTCCAACAAAATGAGGACTATTCTTTAACTGAAAAGTCTCCCCACACAAGTCTAACAAATCATTTAAAATAACCAAAAGGGGGACGAAAGTCAGTGCCTCACAAAAAAAAGAGAGAGTTTCATTGTAATTCATTGACTTGTTCAAAACGCCAAGCTAAAAAGGCGAGAAGAAAAGAGCGGACATTCATGGGTACAGATGCTTTCTCGAGGAGAGACTCAATGTATGGCCTTTGTTCGCGCTGCGTTAAACTGTTTAAAAGAGGGGTTAACGCAATCCATCAAATTGTCTGAAATTGTGTGAAAATTTCAGAAACCATATGGCCTCCAAACGTTCGCGTCTTTTTTATGTGGCTGGACACACTTGTTTCAGTATGGTGAACCGCAGGAGTCCAGCCATGCGCCATTGTCACTTGTCACATCAGGGTGGATGGCTCATTTGTCCTCAGCTTTCATGCTTTACGCTGGAAATTACAGCTTCACCCGTGAACAAAAAGGATTATATAGCCCTGGAGAAACTGGACCAAAACTTGGTGTTTTTGTGTCTTTCTTCTCCTTTTTCTCCCCAGCGCCCCAGATTTGTGTTTCTCACATAAATTTCGTCCAGAATGGAAAAACACACGTTGTTGGGTCAAAAGCCAAGTCACGCTATTGCAAAGTGAAAGAGAGAGCGGAGTAAACCAAAGGCTCTCTGTTTTCTTCTGCAGAGAGCAAAAACAATAGCGTTAAAGGGCCAAGAATGTTTTTCTTCCCTTCTTTTTTTTCTTTTTGAGCAAAGAAATCAAGGCAGTTAGCAATTACAAAAAAAGAATATGAAGCTCTTGGCTGTCGTGCACAAGTTCGTTAGCTCTTCTGTCAATTAATGTTTACATGGCAGTTGTAGCTAATAGCCTATCTAAAAATGTTTCGTTTTTTGAATTAAACAAAAAATATATAATTGTCAGGGCTATGCGTAAAAATATAGTTATAAATTACTAGCTATAAAGCTCTGAATTTTATTTCTGTATTGCTAAATCACTTACAATTTAGGCAAAATTATATACAAAACACAATTCTTGTTATTGTTGTTAATAATAATAATAATGTTTTATCAGAATATGACGATTGTTATTGATGTGCAGACTCGGCAATAGCATCATCTTTGTAAAAGGTATAAATGTTTTTATTTTCAAACTCAATACAATAAACGACACATTGGGTATTGGTACAATGGCCTAATTTTGAAAGGCACTATATTGCAAGTAAACTGTACAAAAACTTTACAAAAAGCAGTCACTGTCGATTGTGTACAAATTATACGCAATAAATACACATGTAAAAATAGTTTTCTTCTCATTAAGAGGTTGTATTGCTCTGTTTGTTGCCCTGATTCGTGAAATATTCTCATTAAAGCCATTGCATTACATACAATATATTATATATAAAAACTTAAGCTGCTAGTTCACATTGAACAAATAAGAGTTAGACTTGCATAGTCTGGCTATAAATTAAACTAATTCAGTTTCAGAAAACACTACAATCATGTAGATTATGTGCATGCGTGTCTTAAAATATACATTTACAAAAGTTTAAATCAATATACAGTGGTTTATATCAGACGTCGACGTCTATTTCCACGTCCTCGTCCTCGGAGTAGTCTTGACTTGTGTGGTCTGAGAGAGACGACATGGGGGACAGACATAATTTGTGCGCACTCTTGTACTCGTGACCCAGCCGTGGCGAGCACTCAGGCCCCGGATGCCCCGTGGCTCCAACTGCACACCTCTCCAGATCGGCCAGTTTAGCGATTTTATCCAGAGGCACTATACCTGTGGATCTGGCCGACTCCACGTCCGCTTTCATCTCCTCCAGGTCTCGCTTTAGTTTTGCCCGTCGATTCTGGAACCAGGTTATAACCTGCGCGTTTGTCAGCCCCAGCTGATGGGCAATTTGGTCTCTGTCGGCGGGCGACAAGTATTTCTGATGGAGAAACCTTTTCTCTAGTTCATATAACTGGTGATTAGTGAAGGCCGTCCTGGATTTTCGGCGCTTTTTGGGACTGTCCCTTTGACCAAACTGAGTCAACCCATCCCTTCCTGTGGATAAAACAAAGTGATGCAAAATTAGGAGACACCGACAGTTTATGTTTTTGAAATAATCGTGATTAAAGTTACAGTAGAACAACAGACTATTGTTAATATACAAATAATAATTGCTAATAAAAAACTGTATTTAATTTATATAACAATTTTAACTTTAATAATGTATTATTTTTGTATTGAAACGTTGATATGGTATGCTAATAAAATATTAAAATAGCCTATGTCAAATGAGTCAAGCTATGATCAAAAATAAAGTTAAATTAAACATTTAAATGAAATGTTCTTTATTGGCATCGATGGTTCCACCTTTAACATCCATTGATTCTTTCCATTACGCAATATTTTTTTTTTTTTTTTACAATTTTAACTTTAATAATGTATTATTTTTGTATTGGAACGTTGATATGGTATGCTATACAATATTAAAATATGTCAAATGAGTCAAGCTACGATAAAAAAAAAGTTAAATTAGACATTTAAATGAAATGTTCTTTATTGGCATCGATGGTTCCACCTTTAACATCCATTGATTCTTTCCATTACGCAAATGTTTTTTTTTACAGTGGCAATGGTTATTTTGGTTCTTTGGGGAAACAAACAAGCATGGTTCTTCTTTGGCATTGCTGTAAAAACACTTTTTAAAAAAGTGTTTACCTTTAATTGTTACCTGAGAGAGATATTACCCATAAAATATACTTTTGATGGTGTACATTAATGCATTTAGGTTGATAATAGTTTTGAAACCAGTTAAGAGCTCACCATTTTTTAGGTTACCATTTTTATCAGTATTAGGTCTGCCTTAGCCTATTTGTACACGAATTGTAAAAACTTATTTTTACAATCTAAAACTTCATTTACAACCCCTAAACATGTTCTTTTCTTACCTTCTGCTGCTTGGAGTACACCTAATTCGAGACCTTTGAACGTTTTGCTGGCCAGCTCCTGAAGAGCGCACAGAGGAGATGTTTGAGTGCTGAGAGTCTGCCGTGATACAGTGATGCTCTGCCGGGGTCTCTCTGATGCTGGAAGCCGGTGAATCCTGGGAGTTCGTTTGGCAGTCGGTTTGCTGAGGATGTCTGCGATGCTGAAGGGGGTTAAGGGCTTGTTGGAACTCGCGGGTGGTGGAAGGTGGTCCAGGGGGTTCAGCCCATGGCTCTCCATAGCCTCACAGACTTTGATAAATTTGGTGGTCGTCATCCAAGCCGCTTTGGTTATAAATTTTGTGTATTTGGCGAGACTTTTAATTACAGTATATAATCTTGGTTTAAAAATCTACCACTTTCTATCCCGTTTTACAAAAGTATTTTGGCACATGAGTAATAGCCTATAGCTGCCCTGCAACAATGGCAACGTCCAACGAGTTTCTCACATCACTACCCAGTGAATGAACAGTTAGCCTCGCGCGTTGACAGCTCTACAGTTCTGCTCGGAGTTCTGGAGACTGAGGACTACTTAGTGCTCAGTTAATTAACTATGACGGAAAGGCGGAGTCGTATAAAGTGATGAAGGTTTGTGTTTGCCTATACTGCACAAGAAACAACAGTCCTAAACGACGGCTGATAGGTTCATTCTCAGTTCTGTTTTGTTGAATTGTAATTCCGGCCAAAGCTCTTTAAATGTGAATAACTGGTGATATAACCTACTATACTAGAAATAGATAAATAAATAAATACATATTTTTAACCAATAATCAATAAACTTTTGTATAATTTCTACATGATTTCATTATTTTCATAGCATGATTTCATTACAATATATTTCCACAATGCTACATTTGTTTGATGTTTTGTTCTCAGACATCATAAGAATCGACATTTTTAAGTGAGGCATTTTCTGAACAATATAAAATGAAGACAGGATAGGTGAGACTGCGTGTAGTAGACTATGAATACATTCATTATTTATTAAATGTAAAACATAATGTGTACATTTGATACTGAATTTTATTTTTTGGCCATGTAAGATCGGAGCTCATTTGTCCGGAGCGCTAAAATTACCATATTTATTAGGCTATAAAGTAGGCCTACATTAAAACCTTGTTTTCAGATTACCTTAAAAAATCGTATATTTTTACGACATAGTAGCCTACGTCTGTTTCCCAAACAGCACGTAATTTGTTCGTTATTAAGTCGTTATCCTTACTAAAGCTGTCAGTTTTGAAAGTTCTTTAGATACTACCAAATATGGAAATTGCAATGCCATCTTGTCAAGGAACCTAAAGTCATTAAAAGTTTCTGAATTTAATAATAATAATAATAATAATAAAAGTTAATTAAAAATATAGTGATGGCCATTGTTACCTAAACTTGACTTAACCCATAAAAATGTGTTTTATTGGTATAAATGAATGTTATTAGGTTGACATATCAGACATATCAAATAATATTTTGACTTGAATAAAACCAGTTAACTTAGATGTTAACATTTTAGCCTAATTTATGCTCAGCTTAGAGATTAATAGAAGTGCTCCAATATAAATGCAACACAATAGAGCAAGATAAGTCTAGAGACAATGGTTTTAGTCAAAACACTGTGCACTTATATGGCCTGCAACATGCAGTGAATGCATACAGGAAGATGTTGTGGGGTGCACTTATTTAGCTTGTTAACTTCATATTTAGCTTTTTATTTTGTCGGGTCTTCTTGTGAAATCTTAAATCATGCAGCCCAGCTCATGCTTCCACTATTAAAAGTGAGATTTTAAAAAGCTCAAACTTTAACTTTGACAACAGACTTGTCTATTTAGTTAAATAGACAAGTCTATATCACATAGTGATAAAACATGTATAGCCTGAATGCACTGTAAGTCGCTTTGGATAAAAGCGTCTGCTAAATGCATAAATGTAAATGTAAATTTAATTTCAGTGAGTCAGTCACCCAAACAATGCTCTATCGTTCTCTATTTTTTCTTCAAACAGCACACACAGACATACACAGTCTATTCTTGCAGGTCGTGTAGGAAACATGAATTAGCTGAGTCAATGTGGTCTGACTGTTGAGTTAATGGCAGTCTTGACCTCTTGCTGCATTCTTTGTTTAGTGTTTCACTTTAGGCCAAGTCTTTATGAATTAACTGTGGAAGCGAAGTCTATAATACACCTCTATCTAAATAGTATTTAAGTGACATCTGATATTAGCAAATTATAGTATTGTTATAAGAATATATTAATGTAGCCGTACTATTTATTAACATGCCTATAAACTTAAGAAGACATAATAGGTGTTTACTTGCATGATTCAGATTAAAGAATAAAAAGTCCAGATTTAGCCAAGCAGTAAAAAATATACACTGTAATATAAACGAACAGGCTTTTATTTTTTAAATCTTAATTTAAAATGTATGATGTTAAATTAACATTTACTAGCTGTTTACTATATTAAAGAATAAACATATTTGTCTCTTACACATTGTCTTAAACTGAACATCACTGAATTTGCTGAATTGAAAACTAGGCTTGATCATTAAATTTGGTTGAAATTTATAACTAAATAACCCTTATGTAAAAAGATGAATCAAAATGAATTAAAAACATGATCTCTATACACTGTACAGTATCTTCAAGGAGAAATGAACAGTGTAGTAATTATAGAAGGAAGATCATCTGCCTACAGTATATTAGCAGCTGAGCCTCTGAGATCAGCTGAAGTTTATTTATATAATCACATATAAAACAGCTGATCTAAAGAGATAGCTGAAGCAAATATTAAGGCAAAATATGTAAATAAAAGCAAGTTAAGGGGCGATGAATAGATGAATAAATGAAAGAATAACTAAAAACACACTGATGACTTTGATCTTTTGGTATGTGAATGTGAGATTATGTGTTTGTTGGAGGGATGGAGGAAGTGGAGGCTGAACAGTATCTAATATCTAAGTGAAACATGAGTTTGTGGTAATCCACCAAATCCCACACCTTAAAAACAGACCACCTTCAGTGATTATTAAATTACATAAGGATGTGACATTTTTATGTGCATGATTAACATATTTTTTGTGTAGAAGTGTTTGATCTCACATATCAGCAGTCCTTAAGGAACAGCTTGAATAGGTCTGATGTTGATTTTGGTTGCACATTTTTGATGTATGACAATTTTATACATCTCTATAAAAGAAAGAATCTGAATTACATTGTGCTTATGTTAGGTTCAATGAAGGTATCTTCTAAGATGTAAAAATAAAGTTAATTTCTCTCTTGTACTGAAAATATTAATGGATTTATAGCTTTCAAAATGTTTCCCACACTTTCCCAAAAATTGATATAATACTTTGATTTCGATATTTTTGAATATAAAGTTATTTCATTTTCTAGTTATGTTGTGAACAGCTGCTTGTGCTGCATGCTGGATTAGTCACAAAGGAATCAAATTAATCAAATTTCAGTCAACAATTTCATCCTGAAAAAAAAAAATGATACTAATTTTGTACTATTAGATTAATGATACTAAAGAGGTTGCAAACAATTTATTTTAGCTACATTTAATACTTTTTTTTTTTAAGTTAGCCATCTAATTTTTTTTATTTAAATGTAGCTAAAATAAACTGATTGCAACACTTACCTTAAATTATTTTAGTAAATTCAATGTTTTTTTTTTTTTTTTTTTAGTGTACATTTAAAGTAGTCTGGATGAATATCACTTGCAGGCTGTTTCTTCAAAAAAATACTAAAATAAATAAATAAATAAAGCTGCACAACACTTTTCTGAACAGCTGTATGTCTCTATGCACTGCAGAAAAGACATCCTGATCTATATACAAATACTTAAATATTGTTATAATGAATGATTATTATTTGTAGTAGTAGTAGAAGAAGAAGAAGCAGAAATGTGTATTTATTTATTTACGTTTTAAAAATGTATTTATACAAAGAACAACATTTGTTTTGTTCTTTTTGGTACCATCATCATCATCATCATTATTACTAAAGCTAAACACTTTTATAACAGCAAATGTTTATGAACAGGATATCCTAAATGTCAGAGATCAATGTTGCTTGACTGCTATGTGAACAAACAGTTCAGGCTTATGTTGAGGGTCACAACCTTCAGATTAGTCACAGTAAAACATAAACCAATGGCAATGTGGTAAAATTACACACATCTATTGAATTAAAAAAGAATAAGCTCGTAAAGCACATAACTCCAGATGAGAATTAAACTGAAAGATTTCAATTTCCCTCACATTTTACAACTTAACCAAAGTAATTTACTTTATTATTATCATTATAAACCATTGTCTCCTCTAAACATTTTCAGCTTATGCAAGAATTTCCATTGTGATGAAAAACTGGTCTAGCACAAAGACAAAACAGTATCATTTAGAACATACAAGCTGTTTAAAAACAAATAACAGTGGACTGAGAAACATGAGAGGTTTCTTGACTCAAAATGAAATGGGCATGTACTAGTGCAACATTATGTAGTGGCTTCAGGCCTAACAAATAATTAGATTCCAAATCAGTGTAATTAAGAGGCTGAATCACAGAAGAAAGAAAAAAGCTCATCAACAGCGAAAAAGAGATTTTAATACCATTAAATAATGAACTGAAGCAAGGAACATTAATATAATTGAGCATTTCCCCTGAAGGTAATGGTGAATGGGCTGTAAATTAGCTAGATGTTTTTTTTTTCTTTCTGAAATATGTGCATGTCTGTTTATTGTTAGGAGATCGAGATTTTTTATTATTCTTATATTAATTAAATAGGCCTATTATTCAAATTTGCTCATGATTTATAGCAAACAAGTTTCAGTTGTTATATCAGACAAGGATTTTTTTTTTATCAGTTTTTAAAGTTATTTTATCATTTACTTTCCTAAGCTTCTGGACGAAACCGTTCGTGAAAAGTACAAAGTGAACGGTTTCCTGAGCTCTGGTCGTCTGTCCTGAGGATTCAGTAATATCAGTCTGACACCTTCTGGAGACACGAGGAACTTAACATTGCTTGCAAATTGTCCACTGACTGAATCCCGTGTAACAACACAAACAAGAACGATAAATATAACAATATAACGATAGACATACCCCCCCCCCCCCCCCCCCCCCCCCCTTTATTAAAATAATACTTAGTTCATTCAACATATGAACAATTCAGACACGTACGTACACTCCAAAAGAACATTTCTTCACCAGACTCATTTACTTCAGAATCACTGAACTCTTCAAATGCAACATGTATTTCACTGAACGAGAGACTGAAGCTGCACAGCAGTCTGCTGCCTCTTTGTCCCTATGGCAGAACATTTGTTACTCTGTGCCCATGTGGCATTGTGCCTGTCTGCTGGTTAGGCCTGATGCCAGCGGACACAGTCATTCCCCTTGAAAGCTGTTCACACAGCCTGGCATCAAAATACCTCCAGTTGTCCCTAAACAACATAAAAACATGAAAACTCATCATTCCAATACTAGTATAATAAAACATGTCAAACCATATTACACAAATGCAAATAGTTGAATGTAGTAAACAAAACAAACAAAAAAGTATAATATGTATATATACATGTGTGTGTGTGTGTGTGTGTGTGTACATGACTAATGAGTGATTTGGCTCAATGACAGGTCAAAGTGTCAAGCCTAAAGTGTTTAATTAACCCAACAATGGAGATTGTGTCGGTGCAGCCCATTCAGCAATGAGTTAAGACGTTCCAAGTGTGTGTATGTGCATGTTTGTGTGATATACAATGAAGAAAAATGGTCTACACAGAAAAAAAAAGATTTTAAGGAATTTGCAAGATTATTGTAGTATGCTTTACAAGAAAATACTATTTCAGTTTTTCTACTTCTAAGACATCTCTCTTTCCCCATCTTCTTATGTATGCAGACCTTTTTTTGTAACTTTTGAAAATTCAAAATGTCATTTATTTCAATGTGTTACTTGCTGTTTGTTTGTAATTACTTGAGATATGTACCAATAGTAATTGTTTCAAAGTAAACCCTACACTGAAAAAAATGGGTCTAGAAACAATTTTCACTCAGAAATTGCTAGTAAATTTCATAAATGTTTACAAAGAAATGGCAAGTATAACATAATGAATTAAACATGAAACTGTGGAGTAGAAAGACCAAAATTTATTTAGTATTTTCTTAAAGGAGACATGCCCCTTTTTACAATATGTAATATAAGTCTCAGGTGTCCCCGTAGATGCACCGGGACCTGATTATATTAAAACCTGGAAAAGTCAGATTTTCATGATGTCACCTTTAAAACATACTTCAACGATCTTTTTTCATTCATTCATTCATTCATTATTTGTTACTTAGAAATATACTTGAAAAAATATTTATACTGGAACATTTTTTTCTTACATTGTATATTGCTTCATATAAAATACTCATACCAGAAACTGCAGTACATTGTATACATTTGATAATATATGTACATATATAAAATGTTCATATATGACTTTATGATTTTTATATGATTTCCATATGTGAAATTGTCATATGAAGTAAAAACATATTAAACAATTTCAAAATTGAACAATTGCATATATTAACATACTGTAGATATTTATCCCATACAAATATGTATGTTTATGTATTCATAATATCATACATGTCATATGCATGTATCCATCCTAAAACCTGCCAATATATGTTGATATTATATAAGTAAATATAGACATGTAAAAGATTAATCACAAAAACATGTATAAACATTTTTGTATACAGTATATGTGGTTTTTAATATTTTGCATATATAAATAAAATATACATTTTGTTGAAATATAAATCATCATATAGATATATATTATTAATATTTGTAAATATACAAACTATGGGGATTTTATAAATGTATATCTTCATCTACCCAGAGAATGTATGTATGTGAAAATAATATTAACATGGCGATATCATTCCTGATATAGGGCAGTATTTCCATATTTGTGAAAACTATTTAAAAGAAAAAATCATCCTTTTCATTTGAAATTGCTCATAATAGATTAACACAAATATCACTTCTATCTGTGTCAGTGTCTGTCAGTAACATAATAGGTAGAATATTGAATCTGAGCAGAACATATTGTGTCACTAGGATGTCATATGGTCTTCTCGTCAGATCACTGACTGAAGCCAGCTTTACCAATCACAGAGAGACAGAGGGAGGGCTGAGGGGATCCGCTGTGAGCCTTTAACATCAATTACACTCAGTTTGATGAATGGGATAACATTAGAGAAGAGGAATGCTCAGCTGCTCTTTGTATGTGTCGGAGTGAGTGTGTCTTTGTTTTCGTTTGTGAAGTCACTTAGCAGCATCGAGCTTGGTGTGTGTGTGTGTATACTGTACAAGAGGAGTATCTGTGTGCGTCCAAGAGGCTTTGGTCGCCCCCCCCCCCAGCAGTTTGGCCCAAAATGCTCCCACATTGAGCCTGTCAGACACTCATCAATCAGAAGGGTTAGTAAAAGCCATTTAGGCAGTTTAACGAGCCGGCCAATCACAGGAGAGTGGGCTCATTAGCATACTCAATTGCCCTCATTTATGCCAGAGACTGCTGGAGCTTTGCATTGTTGTCAGAGTCTGTGAAGTGCTTTAACTTTGTAAGACTGGGATGAAATGTTGGTGTGAATGAACAATATTGCAAAAATGAATAAAGAACTAAATAAAGAAACTTTAATTCTGTCATCACTCCAGTTAGCTGTTATCGCTTTTATCACAGCTCTTTCCGTTTTCTATGCTCTTTTTCTTCTTATCATCCTTCCGTCTATTTGACCTTATTCTGTACTTGTTCTTATTTACCTAATTTCTTTTTATAAAAAAATGTCAAATTAGGTTAATGCAGGTTGATTCACTTTCTTATATACATTTTTTCTCACATAAACCCAGGAATATTATTATATTTATAATATTATATAGTTATAACATTAAAACAGCTTTATTACATTATATAATATTATTATTGATAATAATTATTAATTTTGTTGATGTTGTATAATGCATGTGTTGTTGTTGTGTAATGCTAGCTCAGTAGTTATGTATTGTTAAATGTGTTCTTACATTTTACCTTTAGAAATAATTTAAATAAAAAAATAATATTATGAAATAATAATAATAGTTATTATTATTGTGTAATGCTTATCAGATCAGTGTTATGTATTGTTAAATGTGTCCTTACATTTTACCTTTATAATATATAATTCAATTAAAAAATAACATTATGTAATAATAATAATAGTTATTATTATTATTATTATTAATATTATTACATGAGACATTGTAATGCTAAAACTGTATATTATACAGTTATAACATTACAATAGCATTATTACATTATTATTACATCATTATTATTATTTGTTGTTGTTGTTGTTGTTGTTATCGTTGTTGTTGTGTAATGCTTGTCAGATCAGTAGTTATGTATTGTTAAATGTGTCCATACATTTTACCTTTATAATATATAATTTAATTAAAAATAGCATTATGTAATAATAATAATAATAAAAATAATAGTTATTATTATTATTATTATTAATCAGATGAATAGTTACGTATTGTTAGAGATGTCTTTGCATTTTACTTTTAAAATAACTTTCATTAAAAACATTAACATTATAACATTATATAATAATTATTATTGTTATTAAACACTCTCCACATACTCCAGCCCACAACCACAAAACACGAGCCATTATTGATATTATATAAATCAAAGAAAAAGTCATTCTTTTTTTTAAGGAAAAGTCTGTATATATGGACCCCTTGTTTTCCATGTAACTTCTACTGCAGTGTTTCCATTGACACTTGGTTTAACAGCCTGGTGTTAGTGGACTGGCTCTATAAAACCATTCTTAAACACCTACAGTAATCACTAAAGTAACAAACTAACAAATCCACCCACTCAGCCAGCTCTGTATATCTCTGCTCTATACACCTGCTTCCTGACTATAGCTGCGCCGCTGACTTCTCCTCCTCTACGCTCCAAACCACACGCTTTCCCACCCAAATGAGACAGTGATGAATCCAAGGGTTTTTGTTGTCTTGTTTTTATAAACTAGGCCTAAATACCCAGTAACTCTATTCTCCCCGTACAGCTTTTCTGCCTGCTTGATCTATTGTCCTTAAAGAGACTAGAGCCACAAAGAGAAGCTACACATTAACACAGGCCCTTGTGCTGCTATTGAGTGTAGCAGAGCACAGCTGTCTCACAGTACACTCTACGCTTCTGAAGGGTGAGGGGTGACGGGGGGTTCACTTACACTGAGCGGCCCCCTCTGGAGCACCCAGTGAAGAGTGTTTGGGAGAAATAGAGAGGGATGGTAGAAAAGGCTCTCTATTTCCAGTGATGGAGAGGGTGCTTCGTCACACGTGACGGACAGCTGCAGCGGCCTCTTTTTGGTCGCTTTGCTAACAGTGCGTCTCGACGTGGCCTCGTGTCTTTGTGACGAGCTGGAATATGTGCGGCGTGTTTAAGCAGAGTTCAAAGGTCTTTAGCATAGTTGGTGTGTGCTTCGTGGTGGAAGTTGGGTAATTAAAACCCTTTGGGGTTTTAATAGCATTACCACCCATTGAGACGATGATTATACTGATTTTCAGCTGGGGATTTCAACTGCGTTTCTTTAAAAATGAATTACTATGTACATTTTTGAATCTTCTTGTTAATATTAAGACTGATAGATTTGTAAAGGTGCAATCTGTAAGTTTTGTATAATGTTTGATTAATTAACTGCTGCAAATGCACACTGGAGCTCTTCTTGTCCTTTGTCTTTTTTATTTTGATTTTTTTTTGGCTGTCTCATATTACACATTTTTGGATTAAATCCCAACAATTTTTTGTGTGGTTGTTGGTTCATGCTGGTAAGCAGCAGGATGGAGGTCATTGTGTGTTCATGCTTGTCACTCGAGGTCCCACTTTTTGTCTTTTACACGGCTCTGCAAAAACAGCAATAAGTTGAAGTGCTGTTTTGCATACAATCTTAATATAAAAGGCACAGGAAAATAAAATAAAATAAAATTATTGTAACTAAGCCTTTTTGATAAAAAAATCACCCCGACAAAATAGCGATTTATTTAAATTTTTAGTGCTGTTAAAATGTTATTGTTTCATAAGTTTGACACTGAAATCTAAACGTTTGATTAGATGTTACATTAATGGAAATATGCACATTAAACACATATTTCTCAATACTAAAAACTAAAATATGTTTAAACACTCAAAAATATTTAAACATGTTTTAAGATTCTAGACAACTTTTCTAAGTAAAAAAACAAAAAAAAACAAAAGATGGGTATTGGAAATGAACAATGTTCAAAACTTTTAGTTTCAAATTAAAATGACTGCTTTTGGGGTTGACAGATCTTGGCTAGCTTCGAGGGGTGTAGCCTTGGTCTGAATCTTTGAAGATTAGGTTTTGACTGCTACTCTAGTGATTAAATGTACTGTAACAAAAAAGTCCAGAATTTAGAATTAATTTAATATTTTATGACTACAAGCATTTCCAGCAGCCAATCACTCTTAGCTTCTCTGTATGCCTTAACATCAAATATTCAAATACATGAATTATAATTATTTTGATATTTTAGCAGAGACAGCACATTACCTACACATCTGTGTAAATCAGCGCTATAAAATTCCCAGTACAATAAATATGCATATTTGCTTACAAGACAATTACATATCCAAGAGCCTTTAGTTAAGTCAGTACAGTCTAATTAATCTTATTCACAGCATGACACCCCAAGAGAGCCGTTCCCCAGCTTCTAATGACTGATGCCTCATCTGCACTGCTCTGACAGTGGTCTGATCTGAGGTCAGCTTTAAAGCTTTTAGTGGTGAAGACTCGAGCAGTCTTGATCTGTGTTAAAGCGCCCATACAAATATATATATATATATATACTGTATATATATATTCAAAAATATACAAACATTTCCAAAAAGTAAATTAGAAAATACATTTGTATCAATATATTTCAAAACATAGCAAAACATTTGGCCATTTTTTTTAAAAATATATTTAAAATATATTTGAAAATATATATTTTTTTGCTGTATGGGTGTAAACCTAATAAAAGTGAATTAGACAGATTACCGATCATGATGTTGAAATGGAGGGCAGGAGAAGAGAGACAGCATGATTTATCATGCAAGGAAAGACAAATGAATAAATAACCACCAGACTCAGCACTGGAGAGCAGCCATTATCAGCCAACAGGACTTTAAAATGCTTAATGGACTGTGATTAAGAACTCATTTAGCATGAGGCCATGGAGATATTACTGTCCCATTACAGTACCTGTATGTGTGTGTTTTATGAATGTAAGTTTCCTGTGTCAACAGCAATTGGTAAAGTTCACTGTAGCAGTTATATATAGTTATTCATGGATAGTTCACCCATTTTCTCACCCATGATGTTTCAAACCTGAAGAAGATACTTTTAATTTTGAATTGTATTACCCTGTGAGTGACCCTAAAGAGGATAAGTGGTTGAAATAGATGGATAGGCCTATTTTATTAAAACAGTTCAAACCATCTTCTAAAGAAAGAAATTAATTTGGTTTGGATCGACATGAGGGAGAGTAAATTATTACAATTTTCATTTTGGGGTGAACTTTGGTTTATCCATTTATTGTAAATTGGCCATCTTAGCATTGTCCAGCAGGGGTCAGTAGGAGCTACATTTATCTGAATTTGCTGCTTTTGCATGATATTGTTGACATAGCACCCTCTACAGCTTAAACATCACAACTGTTTTACATTATGTGGCAGGTCAGTTCAATTATTTGTATTTATTTATTTGTTTATTTATTTAAAATAATTCAAGGATTTCCAATAACTCCATAACTCTTTTTTAAAATATGAATGGAATAAGGCAGCTTGTACAATACGCATTCTGTAGTCTAGCAGCCATAACTACAAATATGAACTTTACATACTTTATCTTATAGAACAAGAGATACACTGAATATGTCCAGATCACAAGATTAAAACATCCTACACATGGCCTAAAAACTACTATGTATTTACCAGTTGTTGTCAATGAGAAAACAAAAAAACACAGGAGATGCATGTGATCCATGCTCATTTTGTTTCAAGCTCATGTGACTTTTTTTGTCATGAAACACAAAAGGATTTTGAAGAATATCCTGACCGCTCATTGAATGAATTCATAAAGGGACTGAGTCTCAAGCTCCTAAATAAAAAAAGCATCATAAACGTGGTCATGACTTGTGCATCATATTGGTTTAAATTTAAAATGTTTTAATGATGAACGAAACATGGATATTGTACTTCACAGGATGTTCATTAATGGACTGGAGTCATGTGATTACAGTGATGTCTCTATCAGCTGTTTGGACTCTCATTCTGACAGAGGATCCATTGGTGAGCAAGTGATTAATGCTAAATTTCTCCAAATCTGTTCCCATTAAGATATAAACTCATCTTCATTTTGGATGTCCTGAGGTTGAGTACATTTTCAGCACTTTTTCCTTTTTGGGTCAACTATTCCAGACAAGAGCTGTATACTAAGGGGCCTGATACCTGAAAAACATTCATCTCAGTTGATGTTGTTCAGCTTAAAAATGATTTCCTTTAAGTACACGGCCTGGAGGCTATCATCTTTGCACTTGGGCACTCAGTTTGAACATCTGCCATGTGATTCATCACTCATCAAACTCTAAAGACAAGGTAAATTATATATCAATTTCACACTTTTATGAGCCCTCCAAAAATATTATCACTGGCAAAAGTTATACCAAAGTTATTATAATTTATAATTTATATTTTCTTTATTTTTGGAGTATTCACATCTACACTTGAATGGCCATCAATGGTGAAACCTGATTTTTGCCTTGATAATGGTGTAGTTACAGCATCAACCAGCAGTGTTCATCTACATGAACACTGTACGTGATGATTCCAAACATTTAATTGGGGAATTGCCACAGACACTGGCTGTAAACCTTCAATATCATTTAAATGTACAGTGTCAGAAATGTATATGTTCCATGCAATGCTAGTTATTGGAATGAGTGACGAGAGTAGAGTGAATATTTCTGTGAATAACCTCCTATGTGAGACAATAATTGATTCTTCACAAAAAATTGTCTGATGCTATGGACTTCATGCTGAGAGGCATATGACCACGAGAACATACTCAGAGAAGCACATGTCTGTCAGGTCTGTCAGCAGACATCACTCTCTGATCTAGAATCAGCTTTTTATATATATTTTAGAGTTTCATCCCCCTATGTGAGCATAAGTATTGGAACGGTTACCTCACAGGTCTTTCTAAGTGATCAGCTGTGTCCTGTTGCATTAATTCTTCAGATATTAAAAAAAGCAGGGAATGTGTCATATCAGTTATATCCATTGCTTCTTCATTCTGAGTGTTGCATTCGATGTCAACACACAAACCAGGTTGAAGACGAGGGAGCTGACTCTAGAGAAAAGCAAGCAATTTGCCACCAGACTCATCAGAAAGTGCTTCATATTGCATCAGGACAATGACCCAAAACACTCTGCCAGTTCTGTCAAGGAGTTTATCAGGGCAAAGAAATGGAAAGTCTTAGATTGCCAAAGCAATCTCCAGATTTAAATCCCATTGAACATGAATTTCACCAGCTGAAGAGGAGACTAAAGGCAGAACAAGTAGTTGGAATTAGCTGCTTTAAAGGCTGGGAAACGCATTCTAAAGGATGAGACCAAGAGTCTGGTGATGTCTATGGGTCACAGATTCACTGCTGTGATTGCACGCAAGGGATCTGCAACTAAATAATAGCTTTTAATCTTTTACATCTGCCTTAATTTCAGCTGTCCCAATACTTATACACAATACTAAACCCTAAAAGTGCTTTCCTTTTTATTTGGTAAAACATGTATGTGTTGAAACAGCTAATAATAAAATGTGACATTCTGTAGATTTGTCTCATATTCATCTTTTAATCATATTTGCAAATGTCTTGACTCCACAGCAAACAAAGCAATTTTGTCTTTACTGTTATGGAGGGCACTCTCTCTCTCTCTCTCTCTCTCTCTCTCTCTCTCTATATATATATATATATATATGTTATGTGTGTAATTATTAAATTGGTAGTTTTTGTGTGGGAGCATCTTCTCATACTCATGTGAGAAGAGAGAGGGCCAAAAAAAGGCCAGAGGGAGCTAGTACAGTGCCAAAAGAAACACAAACACAGAACTATTATTTTAACATTTGTCAAAGGTTAGTCACAAGGCTGAGCAACTGGAGAGTTTTTGAAACTGAGGGAAAACAAATATATTTAATATATATTTAGGCAGAGCACATGATAGTTCATGGAGTGATATTGCAAATAATTCTTCTTTTGAATTGAACTTTGTTAATCTAGTTAAAAGGGATAATTCACCCCAAAATGGAAATTTTGGATTTTTTTTAGTAAATGGAATCATTTCCTCACCCTCCTGTCATCCTAAACCTGTATGACTTTCTTCTTCTTCTGCAGAACACAAAAGAGGCTAGTTTGAGGAATGTTGATAATCAAACAGTTTTGATTACCATTGACTTCTATTCTATTTTAAAAGACAGATTTTTTCTCCAAATATGTTGTCTTATGTTCCACAGAAGAAAGAGAGTCATTCAGGTTTGGAATGACATGAGGGTGAGTAAATGATGGTGAACTATCCCTTAAAGCCATTGAAGGCCCGATGCAAAGCTAAGGTCACCAAACCATAACTAATGTTTTAAGGCTTGCAGTGTAGTTTCACGTGAGTGCTTGAATAGCAGTGATAATTTGCACAGTAAGACTTTTACAAATGTAAAATTTAGCAATTCAGTTACAGTTGATGTGTAGATTTCAGAGTTTGATGACCATGATGAAATGCTGGGAATACATGGGATCAGGAGGTTCAATCCCATCACTCTGTCGTCATCATGATGCATAACCCTTGTATCTGTTGGCAGTGGAGGACTGGCCATCTGGAGTAGGGTTGCACGATACACCGGTACTACGGTAGTATCGCGATACTAAAGCTTAAAAATACCCGCGGTGCCATCGCATTTTTTAAACGGTAGTATCGTCCATAAGGTAGTACCGTAAGATATGTAGTATGCACGGCAGCAACACTGTTTTAAACGTACAAACGTTGAAAATGCATGCCAGCAGAAACATTACAAGTTGATTGCCAAATGTCTTTCTGCTGTGCTCTGTGTAGTTTAGTCTGTGTATACGCTTTATATTGTATTGAGTGTTTCCCGACGCTTCAGTTCAGTTTGCAATGAGAAGTTGCACTTGCACGTCGTTGTTCATGCTGCAGTTTATCAGAAGAAAGGGTCTGATTCAGACCGTCTGATGTCATTTTAAAAAACAGCAGATCAAGCATCACTTATTCAACATCATAATATCTTGCAAGAAAGTATTATCGCAGTTTTATTCATTTGACCACTTCTAGAACAGGTGTAATAGTTCGTTTCTGGAAGCATCTTTGCGATCACGAACGCAATTCCATTCATCAACATAGCGGCTTTGCACTTGGTTCTTATCATTATATATATATATTTATTCATTTATAATGTTATGTTTTAATAGACATGCTGCTAACTTGGAAATTTCAAGATATGCGAGCAAAAAATGCTCCTGACAGTTCGGCAATATGACACGAGCAAGAGTGCTGTTTTTGTTTCGTTTCTGTGTTCGAATCCAAATCCGCGTTGTCTCTGAATCACTGATTCACTAAACCATTCATAAAAACAGTCATTTGATTCACTTCTGAAGGATTCAGCCGTTTTGAAAGAATCGTTTGAATGACTCAGTGATTCAATCACGAACTTCTGCATATTACATTATTTTCCAACATATTTCTATATTCAGAATTTAGTATTTAAAACATTAATCTCATAACTTTATTTATGCAATTATAAATACAGTCTAAATGTATAAATGCACATCTAAATGTCACTTCATGCAGCTTCTGTGCAGTGCTAAGATTTGTTTAGATCATTTCATGGATAACAATAGCCAGTCATTCATTCACATTAATTAAGTATTCAGAGAAAAATATTGTCTGTTTTCATTTACATCTATTTATTTATGAAATTTTGATTCATTTTGTAGAATTGAATTTTAAATTAACAATACTGCATGGTATCGTGATACTACTTGGTATCGTGATACTTCAGCTGGTATAGTATCGTAAGACATTTTTATGGTATCGTGACAACCCTAATCTGGAGCACCGGTATTTTTCCCGGTGGGCCGCTGTACAATGTGGGCCGGCCCTTTGCGTAATATATATATATAAAATGGATTGTAGTAAATGTACATATATCCTCCCATCGGCCCAGACGAATGGCCCGGGCCGCGCGGCCCACTTGATTAAAAAATTCTAATTAATTCAGCGTGCTCCGGTTCAGTGCAGCGGCTCAAAAGCGCTCGTCAATGTCAAAATGTTTGAAATAGCCAATCAAAGTGTAGAAGGCGGGATTTACTGTTCACGAGCTGAGCTGCGCGCGACTTGAATGCGAGCTGAGGTAAGATAAGCAGCTAAACAATTCAGCAATATTTGCCAACCGTTTACGAAAAAAATAAATTAAAAAAAGTTAAACGATCAGACATTAATTTTCAGGAATGCAAACTACTACTGACCTTTTCAAATTTCTCAGATTTTAATGCCATTACGTTATTCGTCACAATGTAGGCTACATAACATAGCAGTTTTCTATTTAGGATGTTTTAAAATGTAATTTATTTCCGTGATCAAAGCTGAATTTTCATATTTAATTTTCATAATGGTTCTCAGTTAAAGAACAGCATTTATTTATTACACTTCGTAATAAGTGTATATGAAGAGTTCATTTGCAAAAACAGATAACTCGTTTTTGACAATTCTCAGAAATCATGTTTTTTCATTGTGCATTTCAGTTCATCTAAATCAAACTGCAGTTGGGTTATTTTGACTAGGTTAAAAAATAACTATTAAAAACAGCTAACTCACACAATAAAACACAATAAAAACATGATAAAATAATAAATAAATAAATAAACTGAGTTATCTGTTTTTGCAAATAAACGCTTGAAATATCTTTACTGTCACTTAAATCAATTTAATCAAAGTCCCTTTTTGTATTCTATAATCTTTGATTTAATGCAACATTGTTGAAGAAAAATATTTTATATTTTATAATATATTTTTTAATCTTACCCAAAACTGAATGATATCACATTTTCCACAAAAAAAATGAAGCAGCATAACAGTTTTCAATATTGTTAATAATCAGAAATGTTTCTTAAACAGCATATTAGAATGATTTCTGAAGGATCATGTGACACTGGAGTAATGATGCTGAAAATTCAGCTTTGATCACAGCAATCAATTATAATATAAATTCATTATATAAATATTTTACTATATATTCGCATAAAAGAGACCTATTTTAAATTGTAACATTATATATTCCACAGTACTGTTTACTATATTTTTCATCATCTAAATAATTTGTATACTCTTTTCCACAAAAAAAAAAAAAAAATTGGAGCTCAATGTCAAGCTCCTGCAAAAGGACAAATACTGTATATGACCAATAGAAAGGCACCATGAAAACAGTCCGCATTCTGCACTATTCAAGTCTTCTAGAGACGATACCAGAGCATTGTGTCATATGGACTGATTATATAGGTATTTATCTTTAGTGATATTAAACTGTCCCACGTAACAATTCTTCAAAATGATTTACTATTTGCCATATACACCAGAAAGTATGCCACTCATTGATGGTGTGGTGCGGTGTGTTGCGGACCGGGTTTGGTGGGCCGCTCTGTGCCAAAAAGTCCAGGGCCACTTTTTGGCCCCAGTCTGCGCCTGTCTGTCGGCTCTATATAGAACAGTAACAGCACAACGAATCACTGGTTTTCTGTTATCTGGTTGCACTTAACCTATAGACTCAAAATATAGCAGTCTATAACATAGACTATATGACTAAAATACACAAACAGTTCACTAAAAGTTTATTTACAGCTCAAAAGTATATAGCCTGTATATTACCTCAACATTATCATCCTGACATTGCACACACACACACACACACACACACACACACACACACGCACACATATATATAATATTTTGTGTTAACCATGACAAGCAAGTGTTCACTCGCGCAGTGAAAATCCGGTTAATTTGAACAAAGAGTTAAATCACGGGGGTTGTTAACATGTGACAGTGTCAGTCTCACATTTTGACCTTTTAAAATGGTGAGAAATGCTTGTAGGAGGAACTTCATTTGACAGCAAGCAGTGGTTGGTTGAACGTCACACACTCTCCCTCCTCCTTGTTAAATGTGCAGAATTCAGTCTTTATTCAGTCAAAAATAGCCTTCACTGGAATGAAGGTGGTATAACGTTTTAGGGACAAAACAATACCCGCTCTCATTCCAATTTTAACCAGAGAGCCAATTTCTTTGGTACTCATAGATGGCAGAAGAGGTTTTGATAGAACTTAATGGGAAAAGTAGAGGGGTAAGTAGGCCTAATTTATTTTGCATATTAGGATTATTATTATTATTATTATTATTATACGTGTTTAATGAATTCTTTAATTGTTGATGCAACCAAGAGTTTTGAGAAGGTTTTGAGTTTTGAGACATTATAAAACATGATGGTTCCTCTAGATGAAAAGGCTTTCACAATTCATGTCGTGCATATGTTAAATTCTCGTTTACAGGGAGAATTTGGCTGTATAATGAAATCATCTCTTTTTTTGTTCTCAAAATGTCTTTATTTTGTTCTCGTAATTGTCTGTAAATCTGATAATAACTTGTGATCTTTTTGTGTGTGTGTGTGTGTGTGTGTGCATGTGTAAGAATCTCACTATCCAGTCTGCATGTAGAATGGTTTATGAACCTGTGTTTTTTTACACGTCTGCGAAGGAAGCCTAGCAAGGCAGCAATATTAGAATATTTCCTACAGTTTCTATAAATTCATTCAAATGTGCAAAGGCAGCAGTCCAAAGTGTCTTTTATTTGGTATTTTTCCCAACAAACAAACATTAAATAACACATCGCCTTTTTCATGCTTCTTCAAGCTTTAGGGTCATGTTTATAAATGCAAAGCATTTTTTAGCAAGCGGCTGTCTATAGGCAGCTCTCTTGGAGAGACAGCAAATGGCAGCAAGATCTTAGAAAATAACAACATGAGTAGCACATCTTGTCAGGCAGAAAAAAATGTTTATCACTAAATGTGCTGTCATTGTACATTAGGTAGCACCACACAGCATGGGTCACATATAAAAAAATAAAATAATATTGATAATGTGAAGGCTGTCATGAACTTTCCCATTCATTTTCTGTGAGGGCATTAGAAAAAAATATTCAATAAAGATAAACCAAAACAACTTAAGAGATCAATCACAACATTACAACCTTTGATTTAAAGGAAAAAAGAAAGAAAAAAGGAAAGAAAATTACTCATCCCAACAAGTATTGTGAATTAATGATGTAATGACATTTTAAATGACTGTACGATGACATGTCATTGATCCTGAGCTCTTCGTAGGCCTGTGTTAAAAGGTGAATTGCGTAATTTCTTTTTATGAAGAAAAAAATGAGTTTTTTACTTCTTTACTGCATCTTGTGAACGTCTTGTGCCTGTTGCAGAGAAAGCTGTTTTTTCTGAGAGCCCTGTGTTCTCTTTCTGTGGTTCCACCCTTAACATTTTGAGTAAATTTAAGCTCAGACCCTGTTTATAGGTTTTTACTGTAATTTTACTGTTTGTATTTTAAAAAATTGTTGCTTTTTGAGAATACTTGTGAGAATATTCAGTTTCCAACTATGCATTATTAATTCATTGTACAATACATATAAAACAAAGTTAAGGTTTGTGAAATTAAATATAACAAAGGAATTACTGTTTATTATCGTTTTTGCTCTTTTTACACATTACTTATACACAACTGACAATCTATTTCCAATGAGCCTAGGTTGAGTTTTTTCATTTCACTGCTTTTCCATGATAGTGGATAGTAATGATAGTGATTTTGTACATGTGCAGGGTAATTATTGTAACTCAGTTTGTCTGAGCAGTGAACACTCATGCCAGATCTAGTCATGGTTCACTGGCACGCTAATGCAGTCACATGCTGAATGGATCAGTGCCAGAGTCTAATACTTTAGACTCAGTTTACGGTTTATAAACAATATAACATTTGTGCTTAGAGTGTGATTTTGTACTCCAGAGAGAAAATTCTTACTTTATTGTGCATGTTGATTGCAGTGTGTATTGAATCAAATATTTCTGTAATCTACTCATTCTTTCTATATACAGTGGTGTCGCTAAAAGATTCTGGGCCCTTTGAACAAATTTGTGTTCGATCTTACCCTGGCTTGCCCCAGGACATCGTTGTTGGCCCCTCTAAGCCTCTGGGACCTATGCACACAGTTCCCCTTTTCGCAACCCAGGCTCATTGGAAATACGTGTCTCTACATACATTTCTGCAAAACTGAAAAGATGTACCTATATGTAGAGACACGTATTTCCAATGAGCCTGGGTTGCCTTTTCCCCTGATCACGATGTCCTTGTGCCTATAGAACCAGCAGTGTTGAACACCCAAAACTGCTTTTAAACCTGATTTATGATTAGAGAAAAGTCTGTTCATATCCATATAGTTTTTAAAGCCAAAACAGCTTCCTTATAAAAGCAGCTTCATGTTAGAAACAATGTAATAATGTGATTTATCTAAGAACCAGACATTCTATGAAAAGTTTACATCCAAAAACAAGGATATATGTTATTATAAATGGCTACCTGACTCAGGGTTGTCTATCACTTGTTTCTCCAGCATCTAACCTCATCCCTGTTGGCGGTAGCGTTCCTCTCTTCCTTTGGGAGCTCAATGCTGTATGGTTATAACCTGGCTGTTGTTAATTCTCCTGCAGAGGTGAGTGACACCACAAACACAATTTTTCCCATAGCCTCACATAACTCTTTTTTTTATGCAGCTGGATTGAATCACCTACTTGGCAAATTTTCATTTTGGGGTGAACTATTCCTTTAAGTGTGTGATTTAATTTAGTTGAAAATCTTTAGATAATTGAATCTCATATCGCTGCCTAACATATATTATAACTGTTTAAGCATGACTGGTAATGTCCATTTGTTCTTCACACAGTACATAAAGGACTTTTATAACCAAACCATTGTGAGGCGGAATGGGTCAGGAGTGGATAAAGAGACCCTCACGCTTATTTATTCAGTCACTGTGTCTATATTTGCCATTGGAGGCCTGGTGGGCTCTCTCACAGTGGGAATGCAGGTGACCAGATTTGGGAGGTACAGTATACAGCTTATACATGTTTCCCCTCTATTAAACTCAATAGGAATAGTTTCTGAAATGTTGACTCATTGTATCATCTGGCCAAAGTTCAATAGCTACTTGAATGCTTTGTGCATCTTTCTAATTTGTAGGAGAGGGACACTGGTAAACAGCACAGTTCTGGTGTTTATCGCCGGAGCGCTGATGGGCTTCAGCCGATTATGTGGATCTCCAGAGATGATCATCATTGGGCGCTTCATTATAGGGATACACTCAGGTTATTAGTTTCATTTAATATGGAAGGCCTTAAATGCCAAAAATGACTCACCATGTCATTTCCATAACATGACTTTCTTTTTTTTTCTGTGTGACATAAAATACGATTTTTGATGGTTGTCTCAGTTTTTTTTCTTTTTATTATGAACAGCGGAATACATTTAACAATTTTAGTGTAGTCCTTCCTTTCTTAAATGTGTACACAGAAATATGTCTACTCATATTGGATTTTAATTTTCTCCTTTGGATTTCTTGAGCTGCTGTACTGATATGTTGTGCTTCTGCAGGGATTTCTCTCAGCGTAGTGCCCATGTATCTGGGAGAAATTGCTCCGAAGAATCTCCGGGGCTTCCTAGGACTCGTGCCCAGCATCTTCATCTGTATAGGAGTGTTTATCGCTCAGATTCTGGGACTCCATGAGATCTTGGGCAAGGTGGTTCCCTTCCATTTTATTTTATAACATTAGATTGTCTTTCTCTGTTATGAACATCACAGATTAATATATATTTTTTTAACTTTTGTTGTTGCAAACATGTTTTAAACAGATCTGTTACTGCATCAGATCTTCTTATCATTATCATTTGGTTGTTCCACACAGGAAGAGCACTGGCCTCTGTTCCTCTCTCTAGTTGTGGTGCCTACATTCATACAACTCATGTTGTTGCCATGGTTCCCAGAGAGTCCGAGATATCTGTTGATGGAAAAGCGGAACATTCATGCCACTATCACAGGTAAAGACTTATGTTCAAAATAACGGTTCACCCAAAAATAAATTTTTATTAACCATCATGCAGGTTCCAAATCCATATTACAGTCTTTCTTCAGGTGATTTTTGTTTTCAAGAATACCCTAAGATTATCAGGGAATAGCAAAATTTTGCTTCACACGGAGCAATTGCACAACTTCAGAAGATTTATATACTGCATAGATAAATTGCATGGACTACTGTATGGACTATTATACTGTTATGGTGCTTTTGTTCTTTGAAAGCCTTTTATCATTCATTGTAATTGTATGGAAAAGAGTGGCCACTGAATTCTCTGGTGTGTAAACCCTGGTAAAAAAAGTAATATGTTTAAAATACATTTATTTCATGCTAAGTATCGTTCAAATCTATTAACAGGCTTACTGACATATTGCTCAAGACTTTACTGATATAAACATTTTAATTAAACTTTATTTGGAGTACTACTTGTGCACAATGCACATTTCTTAATATTAAGCCTAAAATGTGCTTTAATGTCACTATTAATGAGGATTGTATGATCTTTGAATAATATAAATGTGAATAATTTGAATAAATATCTTAAATTGTGTTCCGAAGACAAACAAAGCTTTTAAGGGTTTGGAACGACATGGGGGTAAGTGATTAATGACAAAATGTTTCATTTTGGGGTGGAGTAACCATTTAAGTATAAAATTAGTTGTTCCAATTTAGCAGACTTTAAGTATACCAGTCTAGTATACCAAAAGTACAATAGCAAGGTATTTTTATTTAGTACATAAATATGTAAATGTATTTGTAATATACTTAGCATGACGTAAATGTATTGCAAATACAGTTTAGTATATTTATTTTTCACTAGGGAAGTTTGAAAAAAAATATCTATTTCTGTTTTACAACTTAAAATCTTCCATTAAAAAAATGTAGAAATTCTTCTGAATGTTCGCTGCATTAAGGTTGATTGAATTGTGTTGGAGGGATTAGTGTCCAGACCAGCAGACTCTCATAAGCTGTTATTGTTCATACTGTGATCTCAGGCTTCAGAAGCCGACACTACAAAAGGCCCATCGGTCATACAGCAGCTACCAGGCAGGAGAACTCACTGACTGCAGCAAAGAATGTGAGACGGGATTAGAGGAGAGTAGCAGAAACATTCAATCATTTCTATACAGAATCATGTATTTGTGTGATTTAAATGTAAGCACATGAACTTCTTGAATGAATGAGATAATTAATTAAACATTTACATATCTTAGCATCCACGTTTGCTTATGTTGTATAGCCAGAGGAGACATTCAGGGTTTTTTTCCTCCACACTTTATGGTATTTTTCCTTGCCACAGTGGCCTTTTGATCCCTTGTGCTCCCACAAAACACAATAACAAGACAGAAGAACACATGGCAAACAAACCATCAACTGCCATGCCCTCAAACAGAAAAAACAACATGCAATCAGAAATGCACAAAGCATGGATGTCCGGATTCCAAAGCTAAAACTGAACCAAGATTAGACCAAAGTGTGTGCAGACACCATGTCCTGAACACCTAAACAAAAAGGGAGAGAGCACACGGCTCAGAGAACAACCCCAAATCTGTACACTTACACAAGGACAAGACACACAACACATGATTGTCAGGATCCTGTCACCAAACTAAGAATAAGATCAATGATGGTGACAGGACCATGACAATATTGTTCCACTTTAAAACAACGTGTGTTGTGAAATACACTATATAAATAAAATCTTATTATTATTATTTTAATTTATGAGGGTCTTTGAGAAAAAGAAGTTCACTTTATCATACTTTTAAAATATGTTTATGTATTACATAATAATATTATTTCAAAGAATTTACTTTTAACTTTTTCGACATTAAATGAAAATGTATTATAGTTTACATTTATATAAGATGCAGTTAGCTTGAACTCTGTTTTGTAAAGTAGGACTTAAATGCATTTTATATGTAATTTCAGAATTACTTTTATTGTCTTTAAAAAAAATGGTTAAAGTGCACTGCTAAATTTACTGACAAACATTTATGGCATTTCTATTGAAACTTGTATGTCATGTATTTAAATATATTTGCAATTACACATTTGTCACAATGAAGTTTCAATTTAGTACATTTAAAATACTAACTTTAAATGTAATATCAAATAACACTAAATTATTATTATAATCAAGAATTTCACATGTTAGTCAAAACATGAAAATAAATGTGCATTAAAGCACAACAAAAGATTATTAAAACGATTTAAATTGTACTTTACATTAAAACATTATTAAAAAAGGGACCTTTTTTTAATTGTTGAGGTACCAGAGTATTCTGCTGTTCTGATTCTCTGCTGTTTTGACGTGATCTGATATAATCTGATAAAATGATATAATGATGATCAGATTCTGATTCCTCTTTGCAGCACTGAAGTGGTACCGTCCCAAAAGTAACATCCAAGCTGAGGTGGAGGAGATGCAGGAAGAGCAGCGCTCTTTGTCCTCAGTAGAGACTGTGTCAGTATTGCAGATCGTCAGGGATCCGTCTGTCCGCTGGCAGCTTGTTACAGTCCTTGTGGTCAATGCTGGCATGCAGCTGTCTGGAATCGATGCGGTGTGTATGTTTTTAGCAGTGAAAACTGGTTATGATGAACATTAAATGGCTATAATGTTATTTGAGATAATAAAATGGTTTTAATTTCTAGATTTGGTTCTACACCAATACCATCTTTGAGAATGCAGGTATTCCTGCTCATCAGATTCAGTACACAACCGTGGGCACTGGAGCCATAGAGGTCATCGCTGGACTCATAGGGGTGAGAACATAATGACTGCTACCAAAGGCATAACTTAAATACTGGGAAACCATGTTTCATTGTCTCCTGCAATTGTGATTATTGTGTACATACGTTTAGGTTGCTTCTGTGCAGCAGTAAAAACAGTATAAACACACAATATGACTGCAGGTCTATGCTGAGTAAAAAATGCTCTAGAATGGCAAATATAGATGTGTCCTAAGTAAGACTGTGAGTAATTCATAATCTTTTAATTCTCTGGATGTTGTCCAGTGCTTTACTATTGAGCGTGTGGGTAGGAGGCCTCTGATGATTGGTGGCTTCAGCTTTATGGGCGTGTGCTGCGCTGGAATCACTTTCTCCCTACTATTACAGGTAAATATGAACACAATATTTACTTGCTAATTATGAACATATTTACTTACTCTTAATCACTTCAAGAATCTTATTTACCCTTGAGCAATAATTAGTTATTACTATAACTAATTGTATCTTAAAGGTACTCTACCAGTCAAATGTTTTTGACTGGTAGAGTAAGATTTTTAATGTTTTTAAAGAATTATCTTCTGCTCACCAAGCCTTCATTTATTTGATACAAAATACAGCAATATTGTGTTAAATAGTTAAATTTACTATTTAAAATAACTGCTTTCTATTTGAATATATTTTAAAATTGAATTTATTCCTTTGATTTCAAAGCTGAATTTTAGCATCATTACTCCAGTCACATGATCCTTCAGAAATCATTCTAATATTCTGATTTGCTGCTAAAAAAAAAAAAAATATTATTATTATTATTATTATTTATTATGTTGAAAACAGCTGAGTAGAATTTTTTTCAGGTTTCTTTGACGAATAGAAAGTTCAGAAGAACAGCATTACTCTGAAATAGAAATATTTTGTAACATTATATATCTATTTATCTATCTATCTATCTATCTATCTATCTATCTATCTATCTATCTATCTATCTATCTATCTATCTTCCCATTATTTCCATGGTTTTGAGTGAGCCTAAAACTGTCTTGTATATACAATATTTATATTTTATTTATGTGTATATTTCAGATTATATATAGGCTATACACTAGCATTCAAAAATAATATATATATATATATATTATTTATATCAATAAATATATTGATCTCTGGTTGTTTTGTCTGTGTTAGGCTCACCTATCCTTCATGCGGTATGTCAGTGTGGGCTGTGTGGTTGGAATCATCGCAGGATTCTGCATTGGTCCTGGTGAGGATCTCACTGAACAGGAATTTATCTGTCATTTCATGCCTTCATTTATAGATGACTCTATCAGACTCTTAAAGTTGCCCTTTATATTTGTAACGGTCTAAATAGGTCATATTCATGGAATGATGTTAACAGAATTACTAATTTTAAAACGAGGCCAAGGTTTGCTACTATAAAGCATTTTATTTGATAGACTAGTGCCACCTGCTGGTGAAAGAGTATTTGTTTTTTGGAAACGAAAAAATGCTTTGAATCCCATTTTTAATTAAAAAAATAAATAAATAAAAATAAAATGATAAGTTATGTAGCATGTTGGCTACATGCTACATACCTTATCATATAGCAGTATTGCTTTTTTAAATTAATTAAAATACATCATGTTAATGTGACTTTAATGCTGTTATATGTTTGTTCCTGCACAGCTGGTGTCCCATTTCTCATGACAGGAGAGCTCTTTAAACAATCCCATCGACCTTCTGCCTACATTGTAGGAGGATTTTTCAACTGGATATCAAACTTCACTGTGGGATTTGTCTTTCCATTCCTTCAGGTAAGTCTGTTTTTGTCAATTCATGTTGCTGTTACTTATATTTTTAATGGGGATTTTAGGTTTGTTATAAACTTACATCTTCATCTATGAAAATGATATACCGCCCTATAGGTATCATATATGATAATATCACTCTTGATATAGGGCCATATATGTCATACGTTACATTTCCGTACATGTTTAATAGCAAATGATATTTTTAGCATACTAATTGTTTATCTTCACATTAAATTGGACTTTTAATGTCAGATTTTGGTTGAATTTTCAGATGTCAGCTGGTGCGTTCTGTTATCTGGTGTTCTGTGGTGTGTGTGTGGGGGTGGCAGCCTACGTTTTCTTCATCATCCCTGAAACAAAGAACAAAACCTTTGTGGAGATCAGTCAGATGTTCGCTTCAAGAAATGCTTGTGAAATTGAAAACCAGCCGCTGGGAATCACCGACCAACTCGGGCTCAAAAAAATGAATGGGTATGGTGCACTGGTGCCTGGAGATGTGGACATAGTGGACAGGACAGAGAAATAGTGGTGAAGAAAGAGGGCAGTATTGTTTGTATGCTGTGTTCTGGTGCTACAAACCACTATTCTGTGCACTGCGAGAATGTGATGTTTTCATGAATTATCGTGTGTCATTAGATCACTTACAAAAGCACTATTAAAGTAGCCCATATGACAAGTACTAAAGAGCTTTTATTTGCAAGTCTTATGAAGCCATACAATAGTTTGTGTAATGAACACTAAATAAGACTGGTTGGATCAACAACGCATCGGCTAAATGACAAATAATTTTGAGAGTTTTGAAACTCTCCTGTTCAAAGAACCTGTCAACATTCAAATGTGCTTCTTTTGGTTTGTTCCTCACACAAAGCTATGGTTACAGAGCACATATACTCAAAGAAAAAGAGGATTTTAATTCATCCAACCTGTTGAAATCTGTGACCTGTCATATACAGGTGCATCTCAATAAATTAGAATGTCGTGAAAAAGTTCATTTTTTCTTGTAACATTTCAAAAAATGAAACTTTCATATATTTTAGATTCATTACATGTAAAGTAAAACATTTCAAAAGTTTTTTTGTTTTAATTTTGTTGATTAGAGCTTACAGCTCATGAAAGTCAAAAATCAGTATCTCAAAATATTAGAATATTTACATTTGAGTTTCAATAAATGACCATCCCTACAGTATAAATTCTGGGTATCTCTTGTTCTTTGAAACCACAATAATGGGGAAGACTGCTGACTTGGCAATGATCCAGAAGACGAACATTGACACCCTCCATAAAGAGGGTAAGTCACAGAAGGTCATTACTGAAAGGTGTGGCTGTTTACAGAGTGCTGTATCAAAGCATATTAAATGCAAAGTTGACTGGAAGGAAGAATTTGGGTAGGAAAAGGTGCACAAGCAACAGGGATGACCGCAAGCTTGAGAATACAGTCAAGCAAAGCTGATTCAAACACTTGGGAGAGCTTCACAAGGAGTGAACTGAAGCTGGAGTCAGTGCATCAAGAGTCACCACGCTCAGACGTCTTCAGGAAAAGGGCTACCAAGCCACTTCTGAACCAGAGACAACGTCAGAAGCATCTTACCTGGGCTGTGGAGAAAAAGAACTGGACTGTTGCTCAGTGGTCCAAAGTCTTCTTTTCAGATGAAAGTAAATTTTGCATTTCATTTGGAAATCAAGGTCCCAGAGTCTGGAGGAAGAGTGGAGAGGCACAGAATCCATGTTGCTTGAAGTCCAGTGTGAAGTTTCCACAGTCAGTGATGATTTGGGCTGCCATGTCATCTGCTGGTGTTGGTCCACTGTGTTTTCTGAAGTCCACAGTCAACGCAGCCATCTACCAGGAAATTTTAGAGCACTTCATGCTTCCTTCTGCTGACAAGCTTTATGGAGATGCTGATTTCCTTTTCCAGCAGGACTTGGCACCGGCCCACACTGCCAAAGGTACCAAAAGTTGGTTCAATGACCATGGTGTTACTGTGCTTGATTGGCCAGCAAACTTGCCTGACCTGAACCCCATAGAGAATCTATGGGGTATTGTCAAGAGGAAGATGAGATACACCAGACCCAACAATGCAGATGACCTGAAGGCCACTGTCAAAGAAACCTGGGCTTCCATACCACCTCAGCAGTGCCACAAACTGATCACCTCCATGCCACGCCGAATTGAGGCAGTAATTAAAGCAAAAGGAGCCCCTACCAAGTATTGAGTACATATACAGTAAATTAACATACTTTCCAGAAGGCCAACAATTCACTAAAAATGTTTTTTTTTTAATTGGTCTTATGAAGTATTCTAATTTGTTGAGATAGTGAATTGGTGGGTTTTTGTTAAATGTGAGCCTAAATCATCACAATTAAAAGAACCAAAGACTTAAACTACTTCAGTCTTTGTGCATTGAATTTATTTAATACACGAGTTTCACAATTTGAGTTGAATTACTGAAATAAATGAACGTTTCCACGACATTCTAATTTATTGAGATGCACCTGTATAACATGGCTAAAAGTATCATTATTGTTGTTTTTGTTGTTGATGATTATGATGTTGTTGAAGTTTAGTGAACTGTCCCTTCAGTAGTTTTATTTGCAGCCTTATGAAAGCTATAACGTGGCCAAAGTATCTTAATGGATTGTATTTTCCTTAAGCCATATTGTTTATACAGTTGTCTCCCTTATTTATGTAAGGGAGTATGTTCTTGGCTACATTAGTAGTTTTATTCCAGAACATAAGTTTATTTGCCTTGGGGTACACATAATAATAGTAAATAAACTTTAAATTATTAAATAAATATGTTAACAAAATAATGACAACCAAACTATGACAAAGCAAATCAAATATCTGAAAAGCAATGTGTTGTGAAATGTGTTGTAAGATATTGTTCAACAGCAAGACAATATGTTGTTTTCAAGTATAAATACAACAACTTGTTGTCATGTCACGTGACTGACTTTATTAATATGTAGTATGTGTATTGGTGGAAGACATTCAGTCTGACATGTGCAGGTAAAAACAGCAGAGGGCGCACCAGGACATAAATATGACCACAACTTTCTAAAACATTTTCTGTATGATATAGGACAGGGGTCTTCAATGTGATGGTCCCCATGTGAAGGACCCCCTTTCTAAAAAATAAAGGCAGCTGTCCTATATATTTCCATGTATTAAGATGAATAAATACTGTCTGAGAAAAGGTGTCCAGCTGTAAATACAGTACAACATGTTGTCTGTAAAATTAAATAATTAGCTCTTATATTGTTCACATTTAATTTGGACTAAAGCCAAATGAAATTATAAAAAATATTATCTGGAAAATATTATCTGAAATATAACACCCTAGAGAAAAATAATTTAGCACAATGTACCATTGTAATATGAATACATTTTCTGTTTTGCTTTTTCACTGGTGTTAAGTTACACATTTCATTGTTAAGAAACTTAACAGAAATGATACTGGTAATTTTCTGCCAGGACATTATCCATTTTTCTATGGATGTTTTTTTCATATAGTGTAAATGTATAAACCTGAAGCTAAACATATACATCAGCAGTTTAAAAACCTTAATCTTAAATCGGTTTATACACTATTTTTAAGGCCAACAAAACTGTTGCTTATCCAAGGAATAGCACTGTAAATCTTTGACAAACTTTTATTTTTTCAATTTTTAAAAAAATTGGCTAACTCAGTCTTTACAAAACAAGCTTAATCATCACATTTTCCAGGACCTCAGATGACAGTAATGGTAAATTTGATCTCCTTGTACCATTGGCATCACTCTGAGAGTGGGGTGGAGTATCCAATCACATGGCCTGCTGGGCTTTGAGTGACAGAGCGGCAGATACAGAGAGTGTTTGATCGATTGACACTCCTCTCAGTTACACCAGAGACATGCAAGCACACACTGTCACTGACAGATTGTGTCGAGTGTCCACTGGGCCCTTATCACTTACATCAGTCCATCCACACACACACGCGCGCACACACACACACACACACACACATCCACTGTCAAGAGTGCCAGCACATACCAGTCATGTGCTTTCAACACTCGAACAACTTGCCATGGAATTCCAGCTCGGTCTTATCTCTCCTGTATGGCACAGCATGTTTTTCATACCTGTCTAAGCTTCCTGTGACTCCAGACATTTCATCCACAGGAAACCCTGGAGAGCCAGGTCTTATTTTTCATACAGTTAGGTATTTTTGCTGGGAAAAAAATCTGATTACTGCACACAGAATGATATGTTCTGTTATTTAAGGATTATGCTGTTTCTCTGATAAAGTCAAATGATTATCAGTATTATTATTATACAGTGATTTATATTATAATTAGTAAACATTTATATAAATTAAATAAACATAAATAAATGTTTATATTTATCACATAACTCTATATGATTCTACGATTATTATGATTATTCTTACGTCATCTGTATATCACTGTTATTGTATTGTTGGGGACCCATATAACAGTGTTTCTGTGTGTGTGTGTGTGTGTGTGTGTGTATGCAAGCATTCTTAGGTGATTAACACATCGACAGTCTCAATCTGGTTCTACAGAGCGACTGTGTATGTGTACAGATAATGGAGATGATGGACGCCTGAAGAGGGACAGAAATGCCCCTGGAATGTGCCAGTCTCATGTTCTAATGTGTCCCTCAGAATGTTCTTCAAAGCATTCCAGACTATTGTGATCTGACCCAGCACAAACAAAAAATTATTTATTGTATATTTACATGTAAATGGTAATAAACTGTGGAGGCTGCAGGGTTGTGTGCCATTCAGAAATGAATTTGAGAATTGCTTTTAAAATCTATGCAATTCTTGAATTTAAAATGAACGTGTAACTGCAATTTGAATTTGATTGGAAGGAAAGAGAATTAAAACAAACTGAAATTCAAAATTTTATCCAGTAAAGCAAAGGTTTTTTAGAGACAAGAATTTGAGAGCTAAAAAGTCTTCATGTTTAAAGGTTTGTTGGCCTTAAAGTGAAAATAGAAATTTTCTCATCATTTACTCATCTTCATGTCATCCCAAGTGTATACTGTATGATTTTCTTTGTTCAAATGAACTGACGCTTATGGATACTTTTTTATGCAAAGCTATGGATTCACTAGAAGATATTGATTCATCAACATTACCGTCATGTTCGTTTTGCGTGGTTTTTGCAGTGTCAGCTTTGAAGGACACATGCACTTGCATTATATGGATAGACTCACAGAGATGGATTATTTTTCTAGAAATCTCCATTTTTGTTCATATGAAGAATAAAAGTAATATACATTATGGACAGCATAAAGGTGAGTAGGCCTAAATAAATTTACATTTTTAATGTACCTTTAAAGGAAGAGTTCACAGAAAAAATGTCAAAGTGCTGTTTATTTATTCACTCTCAGTAAACAGTAAACATGATTTTTGGCTGAACCCATGGTTCTTGCCAATTCAAAATATATAAGTCAACTTGTGTATGAGCTTTGGGAGATTCGGAATGTTATAGACATTGCAGGTGTGGTCTGTTTGAGATGAAGAATTTAAAGGATGGAGTGAAGATGGGGTCAGAGGAACATGGTTCTGTAGGGTTTGTGATCCTCTAACAATCTTGTGGTTGTCCCCCACCCAGATGGGGGTCACAGCACAAGATGGGGTCACATTTAACCCTCTTGCCACACACACACACACTCATGTACAGTTTCACCTCTGTGACAGACAGATGATTAGTTCTCCAGGCTGGCTGTGGGAGAGAGGAGTCCTGTTTCCATGATGCAATAGCTGACTTTTACAGTGACTTTTACAATTGTAGAGAGACTGGTGTATCATGGGATATCTGGAGGACTTGGGATGCCAGCAAACTAATGTCATACCAAATACCAACCAAAACCACCAGGTAAGATTTATCATGTCAGAGCTCTGCGTATTTCACTCTACAAACATTTATGTCTGTCTTTAACAAGAGTTGCTGTATAAAATTCTGAACAATAAAGAATGTTTTCTTTATCTATAAAAGCATATGTGAGACTATGAATGAATCATGACATTCCAAGTATTACTAATGCTGGACTATCAGGGAGTATTTTAGAGTTGTTTTTAAATGTTTAGTTTCCATGGACACCCAAATATGATGAGGGACCTCCTTTCTAAAATATAAAGGCAGCCTTTATATTCCCAAGCCATTTATATATAAAATGTAATTGTTCTAAATAGAAATACTACAAAATATTATGTGAAAAAAATATTCACTGTCTGTTGAGTTGACATCTATTTTCAATCATCTGGGGTCCACCTGGGTAATGTCAAATTTTAAAATGTATTATTGTTAAAATGTATAATAGTTACAATTAGTGCTGTCAAATGATTAATCGCGATTAATCACATCCAAAATAAAAGTTGTTGTTTACATAATATATGTATGTGTACTGTGTATATTTATTATGTACAGTGGGTACGGAAAGTATTCAGACCCCCTTAAATTTTTCACTCTTTGTTATATTGCAGCCATTTGCTAAAATCATTTAAGTTCATTTTTTTCCTCATTAATGTACACACAGCACCCCATATTGACAGAAAAACACAGAATTGTTGACATTTTTGCAGATTTATTAAAAAAGAAAAACTGAAATATCACATGGTCCTAAGTATTCAGACCCTTTGCTCAGTATTTAGTAGAAGCACCCTTTTGATTTAATACAGCCATGAGTCTTTTTGGGAAAGATGCAACAAGTTTTTCACACCTGGATTTGGGGATCCTCTGCCATTCCTCCTTGCAGATCCTCTCCAGTTCTGTCAGGTTGGATGGTAAACGTTGGTGGACAGCCATTTTTAGGTCTCTCCAGAGATGCTCAATTGGGTTTAAGTCAGGGCTCTGGCTGGGCCATTCAAGAACAGTCACGGAGTTGTTGTGAAGCCACTCCTTCGTTATTTTAGCTGTGTGCTTAGGGTCATTGTCTTGTTGGAAGGTAAACCTTCGGCCCAGTCTGAGGTCCTGAGCACTCTGGAGAAGGTTTTCGTCCAGGATATCCCTGTACTTGGCCGCATTCATCTTTCCCTCGATTGCAACCAGTCGTCCTGTCCCTGCAGCTGAAAAACACCCCCACAGCATGATGCTGCCACCACCATGCTTCACTGTTGGGACTGTATTGGAAGGTGATGAGCAGTGCCTGGTTTTCTCCACACATACCGCTTAGAATTAAGGCCAAAAAGTTCTATCTTGGTCTCATCAGACCAGAGAATCCTTCAGGTGTTTTTTAGCAAACTCCATGCGGGCTTTCATGTGTCTTGCACTGAGGAGAGGCTTCCGTCGGGTCACTCTGCCATAAAGCCCCGACTGGTGGAGGGCTGCAGTGATGGTTGACTTTCTACAACTTTCTCCCATCTCCCGAATGCATCTCTGGAGCTCAGCCACAGTGATCTTTGGGTTCTTCTTTACCTCTCTCACCAAGGCTCTTCTCCCCCGATAGCTCAGTTTGGCCGGACGGCCAGCTCTAGGAAGGGTTCTGGTCGTCCCAAACGTCTTCCATTTAAGGATTATGGAGGCCACTGTGCTCTTAGGAACCTCAAGTGCAGCAGAATTTTTTTTGTAACCTTGGCCAGATCTGTGCCTTGCCACAATTCTGTCTCTGAGCTCTTCAGGCAGTTCCTTTGACCTCATGATTCTCATTTGCTCTGACATGCACTGTGAGCTGTAAGGTCTTATATAGACAGGTGTGTGGCTTTCCTAATCAAGTCCAATCAGTATAATCAAACACAGCTGGACTCAAATGAAGGTGTAGAACCATCTCAAGGATGATCAGAAGAAATGGACAGCACCTGAGTTAAATATATGAGTGTCACAGCAAAGGGTCTGAATACTTAGGACCATGTGATATTTCAGTTTTTCTTTTTTAATAAATCTGCAAAAATGTCAACAATTCTGTGTTTTTCTGTCAATATGGGGTGCTGTGTGTACATTAATGAGGAAAAAAAATGAACAAATGATTTTAGCAAATGGCTGCAATATAACAAAGAGTGAAAAATTTAAGGGGGTCTGAATACTTTCCGTACCCACTTTATATATAAATACACACACATATGCATGTATATATGTCACAAAAATATGTTATTTGTGTATATTAAATATATTTATTTATAATATAAATTATATAAATAGAGACATGTAAATGCATGTAAATATTTTCAAAATATATACTGTATATGTGTGTATTTATCTATACATAATAAATATACACAGAACACACAAATATATTATGCAAACAAAAACTTTTATTTTGGATGTGATTAATTGCGATTAATCGTTTGACAGCACTAGTTATACTGTAGTATTATTATTATTATTATATTAAAAAATATATGCCCAAGTTGATCTGCTACATGCAAAGTCCAAACTTGACACACACAGACAACAAGACATTCCGAGAATACATACCATGTTTTATAAAACTCTGCCAATGGGGAGATCTACTGAAAGAAAAAAAAACACTATAACTCTGTAATTCTGCATGATGCATTATGTTGAAAATTGGTATGCATCTTCTTTGGAGGATGTCCTCTCAGGACTCGGCTAAAACATGGCCGTCAGTCAAATTACAGTGGCTTATAAAGGCAAATCTGAATGATTTAGCTACTGTTATTTAAATGGACACAGTCATACATTGTATGTGTACCAATTGTTGTGAAAATCGGTCAAAAGGTGGTGCTATTTTTGCTGATAATTCTACAAACCTGCTGATAGAATGAAAATGATTTCCTTGCTTTAAGCCCTAACAAACACATTTTCAAACTCCTCCTATATAAACCATTTGTCAGATCTTCACCAAACTTTGCACATCAGCTCTCGACAATGCTGGCAAAATGATATCTAAAGGATGTTGATATATCAAACCGTTTAGCACAAGGGTTCTCAACTCTGGCCCTCGAGGTCCTCTTTCCAGCAGAGTTTAGCTTCAATCTTGATCAAACTCACCTACCTGTAGCTTTCTAGTGATCCTGAAGACCTCGAGTAGCTTGTTCAGGTGTGTTTGATTAGAGTTGGAGCTAAACTCTGTGGACCTCGAGGGCCAGAGTTGAGAACCCCAGGTTTAGCAGATAAATGTTTGTTTATTTATTTATTTGGCATGGGCCATTCTAACTAACATGTCTAGCTATATATTGTGTGCACAAAGTTGAAACTTCTGTCAAACGTGCTTAGTTTCATCAATTTCTGATTCTCGGAGGGATAACAATAAATTATAAACTGTCATTTCAAAAGAAAGATGCAGGGTGTAATACTAATGATGGATAAAAGAAACCTTTTAAATCTCTAGGATAAGAAAATCTTAAAGTGTCCTGTCAGTTTTCATCAATGATAAATAAATGCTTAAAACCAGTTATGGTGCACTGGTAATATAGTTTTATATAATTACCAAGAAATCTGTGAAATTCATTATTAGAAGTTATTATAACTTTTATACATCTAGTAGTTATATATCCCAGACATGATTGAATATATTGCTGTCCATTAAAAAAAGGTCTCTCTTAAGTTAATGTATGCTATAAAATTGTCTCTGTAGAGACAATTATTAATTACTTAATATTATGGTAAGAATATAACCTCACTTTGAAGCACCTGCAGCCGGAGAATAATTTGTACACATATAAGATTATATATTATGATATTAATATTATGATTATACGATTAAAATCCTTTTTACAGTCTATGCAAGCATAACGCAACAATCAGCTTCTGCTTGTTGACCTGTGACATCCTATGATGTGCAACTGTAAATTTAAATGTATAAAGTGAGTCCACATTATCTCCTGATCACACATCATTTCCATTTGGAAGTCAGTTTTGTCTGCTTTTGACACCAGTGTGTTGCTGTAACCGGTTTCATCAAACCATTACTGTCAGTCAAGTTTCAAGATAGACTTTGCTGTAAAAATCACATAATAAGATACATTTCAATTGGATCGCTTTTATTATTCATGTACCTAAATTTAGTGTTTTACAATTATTATTAGTGATGTAATAATAATATTAATAATTCTTATTTATTTATTTAAATGGAAAATAACCTTGTGGATTTAGACTCCATTTTGGAAAGCTTTGTTTTAAGGGAGCAAACGAAGGATTTGAGGACAGTAAGGTTCATGCAGTGAGGGTGAGGTTAAGGTTGAAGAGACAGAGGCTGCAGCAGGCTAAACCTCAGCATGGTAAAATAATTAGGCCTGGCTTTGATGGGGACTAAACAAACATTACCGCTCTCAACACTGCTCTTTTTTCCCCCCTCTCCTCCTCTCCGCGATGAGTTCCCTCTGAAACGCTGGCCAGCCGACTCCTTTTCTGCTTTCTCGCTTTGTTTTGCATGCAAGTACACACACTCTCTCACACACAAACATACTGTACACACACACACACACACACATACATGTTCTTTCTCCCTCTCTTGCTCTTTTGCACCGTAGAATCTCTGGAGATGTGTTGCAACTTTTCTGGAGAAGCAGGTGAGTCAGAACGCATATTTTGCAGCTTCTCTGATCTGTGTTTCAAATTTGGAATTGGCATATGAGATAAATAGTCCACACTGGATTGCCAGCAAAATTAAATCTTGACATTTTAAAACAAACAGGGGGGTTATAAACCTTTATCATTTCTGATTCCTTGACATTTTAGCAGTTGAAGTTGATCTAATGAGGTACCTCAAATCCTCAAGCAAATGTTTAGGGTTTTGTGAACATTACATACAGTCTTTTAGACTTCAGTTGAATTAGCATTCAGCTCTCACTGAGTGTTTCTGGTCCGTTGGAACACAAGTCTACAGAGATCAGCAGAGCTCTGATTCAAATTTCCTATCAATCACCATATGTCTCTCACCACTAGGAGTATTCTGACCAAAAAAAAGAGGCATTTTAAAGTCCAAGTATTAGGGTCAAAAGCGAACCATTTCATCTTTGGCTTTTCCATCTTTTTTTTGGGATGAAAGATGATATAGCAGGTAGTGACAGGGTAGCGGTGACCCTCTCCAGAGCGAATTCCGTTGTGGGAGGTAACACCACCATGTAGCTCCGAGGAAGATTTCGGCCCTCTCTCTCCCTCTAACTTTGGATGGACAACAGTTCAGAGAATCCAGGACCTTTTTATACATTTATATTCAGACCATATATATAAGCCTTCCCAGGTTTTAAGCAAATGGGATTTCCAGCACCATATCCGAACTAAAGAAAGCTCTTTCTGGAGGGGTTTTCAAAGAAGTTCAAAGCTTGGAAACATAATCGCAGTAGAGAGTCCGATCGATGATGCACCTGGGACAAAAATGTTTAGGATTTAAAGAATCATTTCTATCTCATCTTTCAGAGGCCTAAAGCTGTTTTAGGTACAGAGGGAGAGAGAGCGAAAAAGGTTGGAAAAGCAGAGATGGGAGGAGATGAAGAGCAAAAGTTAAAGGGAGAGGACAAGTGAAATAAGACAGAGAGGGATAGAAAAGGGGGATGTGAAGAGAGAATTGGAGAGGAGAGAGCTGGAGAAAGAGGGAAAGAGCGGGAACGAGGCAGAAAAGGAGAGTCCCTGAGGTCCATTGAATTTCCTCTCTTTCTTCTCGTCCCTTTTTCAAGCCTCTTTCCCTCCCAGATCTACACAGCTGTTTGGACACCAGGGGCCACTTTTCTGCACCCAGATGAAAAAGAAAAAGACTCAAAGCAAACTTGCAGGTAGGCCTGCAAAAGTAATTGCTCTCTCCAGCCCAGAACAGAAAAACAGAAGAAAGTGGGAGCACGAGGCACAAAAGTGTGTGTTTGCTTTAGTGTGTGAGTGTGTTAGGTGCGTGCATAAGGGAGACCACATGCACGCCCAATACCAGGAATGATACCTGCTTTTATTGACTTTGTTAAACCGTTCTCAATGCTACTTCCTATGTGTTTACAAGACAGTAAATCAGATCTCATTCAGAGGAATGGAGTGCCCGTGTCAAGGGAAAAAGCCCTTGATGGAAAGGAGAGTAAACACCGAGGACAGGAGCATCCTCAACTTGAACTATCCACTACCCCGGCCTGACTAAAAGATGCTGCCAACATGTCCCAGTGAGTTTTGGCTTGGTAACCTTAAGGCGTTAGGCGATAATTATGACCTGACAATGAGCAACAGGATTACAGTATATTAAGATAATGATCGGCTGACTGTACATTATCTGGCTTAGCATACAGCTAATCATCAATTACATAAACACATGGTGAAAAAACATAGATTTGAGATTACATTTATTCCTTTTATATTATTTAAAAAAGTTCTGGCCAAAGTTGCAACAGTATTACAGTAAATCTATTTTTTTTTTTTAAGATTTATTTTTGGTGTTTTTTTGCCTTTATGATTTAGGACAGTTTAAATCTTACACGAAGCGAAGTGGGGTGTCGGGATCGAGAAAGGTCTGCGAGCCAGGATTCAAACTCGGGACGCCCGTAGCAAAATGGTGCTATATATCGGCGCTGCCCACGAGGCTTTTGGTGCCGACACAATATGTCTATTGTTAAAGGAATAGTTGACTCAAGAAATGAAAATATTGCTTTGTGAAAAGGTGAAATGGTCATCTCATCTGAATCAGGAGAGAAATAAACACAGATCAAGCACTTTTTACAAGTGAAAACAGTCCTAAAAATATGTTGATGGATTTTGATGTGAGAGGACAACAGCAGATTGACTTTTTCACTAGAGGAAGAGCCTGAGGTGAGTAAATTTTCAGCAAATTTTCATTTTTGCGTGAATTATTCCTTTAATAGCCAACTGAAGTCCTCAGATGTCATCTTCAGTAGAATCTTCAAATGAGAAGCAAGATACCAGTTGCTGCATTTTATTTTTTTATGAAACAAGAGCAAGTGTCATATGAGTCATGAAAGTAGTGCTGGTTACCCAGAGCGGTGTGATATGCAGCGTTGCCTTGGACGACAGTGACTGCTGGGTGGTGCGACTGATCAATCAGAATCCAGTTTTCCAGTCAAATCGAGTTTTTGTAATAACAAATGTTAACGTGAAACCTGAATTGCAGTTATGCTTTCTTTATTGCAATACATATCTGAGTGAAATACCGTCTTGAATGAGAAGAAAAGTGGAGTGTGACTGTTAAATTGTTTTTGTTTGAAATTAAAGGACTGAAAATATTAGATTTTTGAATGCCAAAAGTTGTATTTTAGCAATTCTGATTCCATGATCCTGAAGTCAATGGGTTTTCTAAATGGGTTTTTGGTTAAATGCTCAAAATAAGGTCTGTGGTGAACACAAGCTCAATATATTTTCACATTTTATTCTGTGACAAAATATATCACTTGTGAGTTTTTAAAAGCTTTCACTTGTCTTGAAAAATGTGATTGATAAGTGGTTAAATAGGACTACAGAAGTTGTCGGGGACAATAAACATGATCTCACTAAACAGATAAACTCATCTTCTCACTAGTTGCTTTCACAGCCTCACTGTGTTTATAATTGTGCTCTTGCAAACTATTACTCAAACTATAGGCCTATTCCTAAATAAAGACTGACAGAGTTGTTGAAATAGTTTGTTTATAGCGCTTTTTAACCTTTGTACTTCTGGCAATTGTATTAAGGCTTCAAAATTCTGAAAAGTTGTGTTCATTTGTGAAGATTATCATGATGAACAAAACGTGCAAGAAACATAAACGTTTATTGGTCACAGAGCTTAGATTTGCTTGTGCTAAAACCATTAACACATGTCTGCTATCCAGGCAGCTACAGTACAATCACAGCTGAATCCAGTGTTTAGATCAGTCTCTGACAGCATGTATCATCCACAAGTGTATATAGTGATTGGTGTTACTGGATGACACCTGTGATCTACTGCCAACTTTGTTTCCACTTTCAGGCACATTCCGTTTTATTTTCCTCCATGGTGTCTACCTTTCCACCACTCTCTCTCTGTCTCTCTGTCTCTCTTTCTCTCTCTCTGTCTCACAGTCGTGTGTATTTTTGTGCTTGGCATCAACTGGAGTGAATATTACTTTACTTAATGGAGTGGGCTCATATTAGCTGCCTCAGACATTTACTCATTCCCCTCTTCCTCTAAGAATAACCTGAGATTCCCGTGCCAGAGTTCTTGTTTCACTCTGTCTCTCACTTTTATTTTCCTGCGGCTATTTAGAAGGACAGGGACAATGTTTGGAAGAGCATCAACCACTCAATGACCAGACGTCAGATGGCAGACCAGGATCAGAACTGGTTAAGCAAGAGGAGTAATACAACTGGAATAAAGAAAGTCTATGGGAAGAATTTTTTTTGGGATTAAAACATGGCTGTGATATTAAAATGCACCCTTGGGTTTCCTCAAACTTGACAAAAGCATGACTCTTGGTTAACCACTGCTGAATTATTTTGGCTGTTTGACCACAAAGAGTTAGAGTGAGGGAGAACAAGAAAGAAAACAAGCTCCTCACCCTGAACGTATTACATTGTTGTAGATGGTGTTTAAAAGCTATGAAATAAGACAGGGTCAAAATAAAGAAGACACTGTGTTCTGTTATATATACAAATGATGGATTCCAGTTTAACAATTAGAAGGAGGCAGTTCTGTCCAGTAAAAGTGACTAACAATAAAATAAACATACTGTACTGTGTGCAGATAAGAATAGACCTACAAGTCATGTGTTAAGGTGAGGTCTCAAAAGCCAAGAAAACACAGAGAATGTTAAAACAACTGTGAATAGTGAGTCAAGTCAGTGCATGTACTGCAGAATAAATCTGATTGTGGAAAGAGGTCTTATGAGGTGACTTTTCCCACAATATATCATTATTTTGTGGAAAAACAATGTATACAATTTGTAATATACTGAAGTAGGAAACGAGTGAAAGTAATGCAGTGTCATTACACAAAGCTGATCTTGTCAAAAAAGTTTTGTACATAAGGATAATTTTAGCTATAAAACAGCTGGGAAATCAAATGCTAATTATGCTATATGTGTGTTATATTGTCAATCACTAATGTAGTCAGTCAATGAGACCTTGTTGTAAAATGTTATCAATAAATTGAATGGAAGTCAGTCAGGAGATTTTTTTATTTGAGTCATTTTGCCCTGAGTTAAATGAAGTTAGTAAATCTGCACCAAAGAGCTGCTCCAAAAGTTTCTCAAATGAGCACTGCCAGTGCTCCTGACCTCAACATGTTTTTATTGCAGAAACACATTAAAATCCAAGACATGACCTGAACAAACGTTTCCAACGCACAAATTCAGTGTAATATCTGAGAGAGTACCTGACTAACTAGTGCACTGAATCATTCCAGGTGGCAAAATCACCTGTGGCCGTCTCCCTCTGGATCTAATCAATCAGGTACATTCTCACCCTCTAAGCCAGCACACAGACTGATATGAGTGATTTACGGGATGGAATTAAAGCAATACCGATAATTACATTTTCTATGCTGCTTAGCAGCTGGTTTGTCGCTCCTATGTGTGCTCAAAGGTGTGAAAATGGTACTTTTTGGGGTTTTGAGTCATACATGGGAATTATAGTCTCAGTTTGAGATTGGTGGTACTTGCAGTGATCCGTGTTATGGTCATTGCAGTATATTGAAGGCTAGAGAGAATGTGAAGAAAAAAAAAATCCCACTTGCAGATGAAGACATCTCAACAAGCTTTGTGACAGATCAGCATTGAATTAGCATATGCATGCTTATTTTATTGCATACAGTCGGGATCATGATATAAAATCGACAGATTACATTATCAAGCACAAATATACGCTACATGTAATGCATGTATCTGAACAGTCTAGATGCTTTGTTTTCTAGTGGATCTAATGTATCAAAGTTAACTAAGCTGTTAGGAGTATTTGACAGCACACGTCTAGCCATTATATGTAAAGAACTCTCGTGGAGCATATATTACTTACACATGCAGTGTGTGAATGAAAAAATAAAAACTGGGGTTACCACAAAGGCACAGTGAGGCAAAATCTTACAGGCAGTCAGGGAATAGCTTAATGTAGCTGTATATGTTCTGGACTGGATATCAGAATATTTGCAATTTTCCCCTTTTCCTTTTGGGAGATATAGCCTATATTTTTTAAAGAAAAAATCCTGTTAGAGGTTGGGTTATATATTTCTTTGGTTTGGGCTGGTTGAGAGCTGTACTTCGACCAGTACTTGATGAGTATTAAGTCTGTCATGATTTCAGAATGTTATGCAGGTAACATTAACTATTGCCAAAAAAAAAAAAAAAAAAAAAGCATATTTTCAATGATGAAGATTATTATTATATTTTTGTAGGTGCTGTTAAACCTCTTTTAAATAACACTCTTTTAATCACTCTTTTAGTGAGCAAATGCATGTTAATTGTTGGATAGCTAAATAAAAATGGTTTGTCTTTTCTAATAAAGTTTCAAAAAAGTAAAAGTATGTTTTATTTCTTGCTAGAATTGTAACTGGAAACAAATTACAATTTAAGTAGCATTCATATTTTTTATTACTTTGGCAATATGGAGGGAAAAGTTTCACTTTGTTTCATTTAATACTTTCATATAATACAGTTTGTAATGTGATTTAATCATTTAATTAAAATTGGGCTCTGGGTTTGATTTCATGATGCATAGGCCTATGAGACAGAGCAAACGTTATAATACAATGCATTAATAATAGACCATTTAAATATTTAAATATTTTTATATTTAAATATAAAAAAAACATTTTTTTTTAATTAAAAAAAATTACAAATGCGCGCACACACACACACACACACACACACACACACACACACAAACAGCCTTGAAGTTTGTTTTATTGTTAAAACCATTGTGACTAAATAAGGGGTTAAATTCAGTCAGTTTTGTGAGTGTATCTTTAACTTTATAAGCTCTTCGAGTACTGTTCAGGTTAAACGAAATGTCTTTCTCCCTCTCTGTGAAGGAGTTTAAATGTTGAGGGGCGGGATGGCGCTTCTGTGGAGGTAACGGGAGTCAGACTACACGTGAAGAGTGGGTTTGACACTGAGTTTGAAAGTGGAGAGAGACACAGTGAGGCTTCTGCTCTCAGCCTCTCGCCAGGGAAACATCACAGTTTATCAACCTACATGTGACTTCAGACTCTTCCAGTGACATTTACCTCAGTGCTGGAGATACCGTGAGGAAACATAATGCAAAGTCTCAAGCTGGGTGTGCGCACGCTGCCGGATGTTGTCTCTGATTTTCTATGAAGAATGTTTTATTTTTCGTATCTTCGCTGTAATCGGACATCGATCATGAATTAGGTTTGTGAGAACAGTCGCCTGTAAGGTGCTTGAACTCTAAGGAATAAAAGTTACGTGACGGATTAATTTAACATGGACTCGGTGGATGAATAAATCACTGTCGATACCAGTATCCTGTCACTCAGTTTATTGTTATTTTTGCTAAAAGTCCGATGGACTGAGCATCTTCACACAATAATATACACGCACAGAGGAATTAATGAAGAACTTATTGTTTCGGATAATAATCAGACAGGGCTTGGAAATCTCACAATGAGGCTGAAATCATCGAGGTTAGGTTACCTGTAAGTACACTTAATATAGACTTGTGCTGTGCTGAAGAGTTATTTTTGTTTTAAAAAAAATATTCCGTAATTAACTTTTTTTTTTTTTTTGTATTTCAGATTACTTCAATTTATGACTCTGTGTTTTTACACTCAGGTAAGTCTTCTGCATTTTGTGTTTGCAAACAAGCATCTCAAGTTAATAGGTAAACTGATGGGACTGTTATGTGTAATAGTGTGTAATATCAGTTTAACCAATTAGAAATTAGTTAAGGGGTGAAATCACCATCATACATGACAACCAACCCCCTCAGGAGACTATCATTTGTAAGTGTCTCTGTAAAAAAAAGGAAGAAAGAAAGTAAATGTTTAGATCTGGTTTATAAATCATCTGAACCAGCAGGCTGTTTTCTTTAATTATATACAGCCCTATAACTTCCACAGCTTTTTACTTTTGTGTTAAAAAAATATAAATAGCCTATCATCTCTGACCAGAGAAGGAGGATCGTGACACGACTTTTCAGTGTATGAAAAATCAACAAAATAGGATAGAGTGGGGTGATAACTGTGAGAATGACAAACACATCTCAAGAGTTGTTATCATATATTTTATGAGCTGTGTTCAATTAAATTTTTATTTTATGTTTACCAAGTTTCCATCCATAGCAAAATCCAGTTTCTGTTTGTGTTACACCTAGTTGTGGTTCAGGTTGTAAAAGCAACACTTATTTTTAAACTGAACAATAATACTTACAGTTTAAGAATAATTCATAAATTTATAAAAAATATTTAATTTGTAAATAAATATAGGAATAGTGCATTTAAGTCAAAACAATACCAAAAAAAAAAGTGTTACAACACTACTTAGTCTTCCCATTCGAATATTTTCCAGTCAAACATAAGCAGGACACACTGAAAGCGATAAAACTTTTACTCACATTAATCTTGTGATGTTATATGTGTGCAGTAAATGTGTTATAACCGTGCAAACAACTCATTATTAATAGAGTCATTGGCAAATTGTCAAACATCTTGAAAAGACGTAAACCCCTCACTTTAAAGGTAATGGCTCTAACATGTGGGCACGGCGCATAGCTGACTTACAAAAGAAAATTGTTATGAGAACGTTCCCAAAGAGACGGGGTGAAAGATCAGTGTTGGTCAACCCCTCATTGGCATGTCATTTAAAGTGTGGATGGGTCACTTGTCCTCAGAGTGCCAACCATCGCTGCAAAAAGAATGATTTGAATCTGATGAGAAACAGTGTCACCTTTATTGTCCCTAAAAAGTGTTGTTCTTATATACATCACCATAAATCTGCATGTTCTTGTCACATTTTTATAGATGACTATGCAGTCCATCTCTGTACCCAATTTTAAGCACCATGTAACGGAGCAGAGTCGTCTGTCGGACAGGATGAGCCGGAGATTAACAAGGACTTATCAGCTCTATAGCCGGACGAGTGGTAAACATGTACAAGTCCTGGGCAATAAGAGGGTCAACGCCAACGGCGAGGATGGAGATATTCATGGCAAGTCACAGTCATTGCAAACACACTTTTCTGCATTATTTGACTTTGTCAGCTTGAAACAACAGGACAAAACAAGTCAGTTGAAGGTATAGAATATCCAGTAAATGTCATTGCCAAAAACTAACCTGCATAGTTTGAAATGGATTCTATATTGTTGAGTTTGGGAATCTCAAGAGAAACCATTTTGGTTCTGGAAAACACATCAGTACTCATCTTACCTCGGCCGTCTTAACATTTCCTGAATAGTTCTCCATATAATAAAGAGTTGTAGGACAGAAATATGACATGCAATTTTCTAACCCTTTCTAACATCATTAGTTTTCATCTTTCATTTCTTCCAAAACAAATATGTTTATTGCAAATGTTCCTATATTATATGTGAGGCAGGATGATGATCTGAAGTTTCAATCACTTGTCGAGAGCTATTCGTTCCAAGATTACACGTGTATTTTGTTCTTTGCTAAATGGTCGGTTGACATATGATTCATAGTGTGCATTGACGCTGCAAATAAGCAATGAAAAGTCAATCTTGTTTTTGTTTGAACTCAATGTAATTTTAAAGCTATACAGTAAGGCACCTGTTTTAAGTGAGCTGCGGCACTTCTTCTCCAAACAAAACAGTGGTTAGAATCCCGTCCGCTGGGAACGAATTCCTGTCCCTGAAGTATTTCTGCGTGTCTAGCCATCTTTCCACTCGTGCAGTCCATCCACTTTGCCCACTTTTTTGGAGGGTCATTTTATGAGGAATTTTCATAGCTTTACAACTCAACGTATGAGTCAGTTTATGAAGAGAGGTGAGGTCAGCGTCATCGGTTTATACCCTTCTTTGTTACTCTTACTCTTTGTAGTCTTGGCCTAACTCACACACATTCGCACATCTAGACTAAATATTGGCTTTTCAGCACAGACTACTTTACAACAATGCAAATCTCAAAACTCTCCAATATTCAATCAAAAGCATCATTCATTTGTACATATCACCTGAAAGTGGAAAATTAACAGACTTTGTAATGGTTTAACAATTCCAGCTAAACTTGTTGTGGAAACCGACACATTTGGAAGCCGGGTTCGAATCAGAGGAGCGAAAACAGGATACTACATTTGCATGAACAAAAGAGGCAAACTTATTGGACGGGTGAGTTTAAGTAATTAAACATCTGGTGTGTTTATGTTTAATTATTCTGCAAAATGATGTTGTTGAAATCATACTTTGAGAAATATAGACAACTAAATTGGTTCGATTGGCACTAATGATATCCCAGGTAAACCCATCATGCACTGAGAACAAAATTGAGCCTCATAAATCTCTCAGGCTTGAATAGCAGATTTCCGAGTTTGTCATTTCAGTCCTCCGCTGTCTGTCTCTTTTTGTTGCCAGAGGAAGGGCCGTGGAAGGGACTGCATATTCACTGAGATTGTTCTGGAAAATAACTACACGGCTCTGCAGAACACCAAGTACAAAGGCTGGTACATGGCTTTTACACGCAAGGGTCGACCCAGGAAAGCCACGCAGACCCAGCAGCATCAGCGAGAGGCCCATTTCATGAAACGTCTTCCTCGAGGACACCTGTTAACAGAACAGAAGCCTTTTGATTTAATCCCATATCCCCCCAACAAGAGGACTAAGCACCATCAGCGCACAAACGGGAATTGAGGACAGGATCGTATCTTATACCAGAGTGCTATCTTAATTCAAGTTTATCTAATCTGTGTGCATCCAGAGTTACTGGACATCACGCCGAACTGTTGTGTAAAAATCTGCACAGGCTCAGATCTGAGATGAATCGCAGTACTAAGAACAGTTTGTTCTGGGACAATTACTGAACTGTTGACTGAACAGAGGACACTGTAAGCCTTGTAATAATGAGCAACACATATCTGGGAATGAAGCAAGACAACAGAACACAAGACACAAAAACACTCTCAGAAAAATGTGCAAAAATTCTATCTTTAGGGGTACAACAGCTTGTCACTGGGGCAGAAACTACAGGCAAAAACCATTGTTTTTTCAGGCACTGGTCAATTTTGAGATTTTGGGGCTGTTTTGCTTCCATAACATGTTTTATTTCCGACTAGTAGTAAACAAAAATCATAAAACATTCACATTTAAGTGTTTATTTTATTACAGTTTATCCATTTGCATCTGTAGATTTCATTTACAGCATATATTTAAAGCTGGTTTTCTCAAAACAAGTTTTTCTCCACTCTCATACACCAAACTTTATACTTGTATTCCTGTCTATATTCTAAAAAAAGTTGTTGGGGTTTGTTCATACATCCTCCCAATTTATATGCAAAATATATGTTTAAAATGCAAAAAATATGGCTAAAATAGATATATTTTTGGCTGTTGATAGTATTTTCTGATTTATGTAGTTATAAAAAAAATCCCCTCTATAAAAACCTTTAATATGTCATCACAATGAAACAAGAATTTTACACTTGGCTTTATCCAATATTCAGACTTCTGTTCTAGAAGTGAATGCAAATAATTGGATTTCATTGGATATGCCTCATTTGTATATCTAAACATAACATTTCAGAAAACTTAGCATAACATTAATACAAAAGAATTGTCTTACTGTGATTAATCAACTGGCAAATGTATGGTGATTTCAAATTTATATTACATAGCTTAGGGGTGCATATCACTACTCGAAGGCACTAATATGCACCTTTAAAATGTAGGTAAGGTACAAAGTTATCCCTGTAAGGATTTCTGCCCCGGTCACAAGCTGTTGTACAATTTGTGCACACTTTATTCTAGCAGTGAACATGGCAGCTATACTGATGATCCCAAGCATATGCAGATACACATTCCATGACGATTCCATGATGTGTAGTGATATTATCAAAAATCATCTTTATTGTTTGTACATGACTATATATTTTTATTGGAAGATTGTAAGATACTTCAAAATGAAAATATTTATTTTAGAGCGTGTATTAAATTCATGTAAAAGTATTGATTTAACAGGGTCTCAGGATGTGTGATTCATTGACTCCCTAACGCCTTTTGTGGGAACTTTAAATTCGGCCCGTGATTGATTCGACTCCTTTGAGATGCGCTTCTACGCCGAATTTGCTTTGAAGGAGTCAGCGATCATTAGCTGACAGGTCGAATTCTCGCTCTCTCATAGATCACGCTGTATGTGTGTGTGGGTGCATCAAGAACACGAGCACAAACAAGTGTGGGTTAAAGTCCAAGGCCTCAGGAACAAGTCGGCCAAATTGGGAGCCAGTTTCTTTCAGAGTCAGGCTTATTCAGTTGACAACAACAGCAGCCTGAGAGAAACCTCAAGGGCATGATCGGGTCTATTCAAGAGGTATACTTCCAGGACCGTATAGCTGTTGTTATGTTTTTGGCCCAGCAGTCGAACTCCCAGAAAAAGAGGCCTGAGCCTCAGATAACTGTGAAGCAATATCTGTGACAGGCCGGTCTCGATTGAATGTGCTCAGCAAGTGAGACTGGGCCTTTGAATAGCTCGGGCCTTTCGCTTTAGAAGAGATGAGGTCAACCCACCATTGCCATCCCAAACAAAGGTTACCACCGTGTAGTTGCATTTCTGCGACCCGCGCACCGTAACCCTCTGATCAAATGCTCCCTTTGTAGGCGCCGTAGAAAAGAAACATGTCATACAATGGTGGACCTGAATAATAACACAAGGAGGGGTCAGCAATCAAAAAAGGAAGCCCAGTCACACAGAGGGGGTGAGGGCGGGCGAAAGAGAGAAACCAAGAGCTCTCTCGGGGGAAGAGAAAACGTTTGGGGGGTGTTATGGGTTGAGATGTGGGCGAGAGGGGCTGAAAGAGGGCAAATGGCTGGGAAGAGGCAAAGAGGGGCACAGACGAATGAAAAGGGCCAAAAAAGAGTGTCTCTCTGTTGAGGCAGTTGAGCATGACCATTGAGGCCTCAGGATGGGGAGGGAGAAAGGGAAGAAGAGACACTGAACAAAAATCACAGCGCTGAGCTCTTCCCCTGTCGCCTTTTTCCCAGGACTTCTGATTTGTCAGTTGGACTTGGACCGCTTCCACGTGCACGGCCATGTTTCGATAGAAAAGCATCTAGAAAAGTGTTTGATTAACCTTCTAAAACTCTTTAAATTGGTGCTTTGTTCTGTTCGTGTCAAAATACCGCATGGCTAACACTAGGCCTACATCATTCAATACATTAGACTTTGACTTTGTTTTTTAAAAGGTTTTTTTTGTGTCTGAATATTGATCATAAATTTCTAAGGGATCAAATTGACAATAATACTACACACACCAGAGTGTGTATTCCTATCATTATAGGGACATTCCATAGACTTAATGATTTTTATACTGTATAAACTGTATTTTCTATCCCCTTACCCTAATCCTAAACCTACCCCGCACACAAAACTTTCAGCATTTTTAGATTTTCAAAAAACTTCATTCTGTATGATTTTTGGGGACCAAAAATGTCCCCACAAAGTCCAAATTTACAGGTATTTCTATCCTTTACTGGTATTTCTTTCTTTCTATCTATCTATCCTTTTGGTCCCCATAAGGGAAGCATACACCTCATTGCTAAGAGATGCACGAGTCTGTGCTCATCATAGTCTACACTTCTCACAATTTTCTTTGAAAACATTCAAAAAACCTACTGCCTTCAGGGCGATGGAACAGAAGTAAAAAAAAATGGTAACTTTTTTCCGGGTTTAAAGGACTCATTCCTGCAGCACTGTATTTAACTGCACATAATTTACTTTTAACTGTGATTGATCACTCTTCCTTTCTAAGTAGGCCTTTCTTTACCAGAGTAAGTTGTAATGTGGACCAGACATCCAGTCAAAATACTTGAGACAATGTAAAAACAAAATGCAAATGTCGACCACCACTCAGTTTAAAAAAAAAAGGATCAGAAATCAAGAGCTCGCTCCAAAATGCTACCGGCATTAGCAACAGATCGCTCATGTAGGACCAAATGACCTACAGATAACAGTCAACATCTGCCAAAAAGTCCAAACCAGTCTGTCAAAAAATTCGGTAATTCTAAAAAAACAAGGACTGGAGGAACTATAAGAATCTCTCTCGGTAGCAGTTAACCCATAGACATCTGATTCTTTCCATGCAAGACATTTCTAAATATTTTTTCACAGACCTCAGGCCAACAATCTCCCCCGGACATTAGGTATTGGTTGAATCTGGAATCTCATATTGCTGTGAACTGGAGCGTACCATCTTTGGGCATTGTGCGCCAGTACTCTTGCTCTGCTCCTAGAAGGTTTCAATGATGTGTGCAGATGTTTGGCACGCAGCACTGCTTGTCAACACACGAGTGTAATGATGCACAATGGTTTCCGTCTCTCTGTGGTCGATACAAGGCCATTACGATGAGAGGTTGCCTCACTGCAAAAGCTCCAGATTCAGGTGAACGGTCAGTATGTTTTTAATCATTTTGACAACTCATATCAAGGAGTCCTTGCAGTTGCTACCATCAACAGAGCTAGAAGACTGATGCCAGAATTTAGGCTCCAAGATGCGTCACGGGATTTTGAATAAATCAAGCAGGTCAGAGATTACTGCTTTAAAAACCTTGAATCTTCACATGTATTCATTTTTGACTGCTTCTACAATTAGTTAATTTAAGGTAGAATCTTTAGTCAAAAGACTGACCTTGATCAGTTTATATGACAAAAAGGATGCACAGATACGTGCTAAACCTAGACAGGCTAAATTAGTCTCTCTGTCAGTCCTGGGCTTATATTGAAATGGGAAACTGGCACTAAAGCTTATGTTTAGCTGTTAAAGGCTTTTATAATATATATCAGGGGTGTCCAATCCTGCTCCTGGAGGTCAAATATACAGAGTGTTGATACAACCAGCTCCAACACACTTGCCTGGAAATTTCTAGGGAGTCTGAAGACCTACTGAGTTTAATTAGGGTTGGCGTGAAATTCAAGGACAGTGGCCCTCCAGGTTTGGACACCCCTGATATATAGGCTAATATTATTTTAAATAATATTTTATTTTACATTAAAATGTCATAAATCTTGGTCAAATGAAAGACTTCTCTCATATCAAATAAACAAGACTTCTCCAATCATTTAGTCTGCTTAAACTCCGCGACCCTTTCTTGTAATTGATTGCAAACTCAGGTTCAGATCTGCCTCCATTCAACCTGAAACTGAATTCTCAATTGTAATTACCTCTGGTATTGGAATTTTATTGTCTTATATATATATAAAAAAAATCTGCCTCCATCTAAATAACAACTGATAAATGTCTAATGTTTTTTTTTGTTCTACAAAATCGTAAATGTTTGAATAATCAACGTTTCAAAAGTAAAGCCACAATAATGTAAACAATATGCATTTTCTTTTTTGCTATGACATGCCTAAAATGACCCAGAAAAATGACAGTTTTGCTACTTAAATATAATGAAATTTTAACAAAATAATTATTATTACTTAAAAACATATCTAATCTGTGATATTTTCCACATTTGTCACTCTAAAATATGACATGTTCCATGTTAAAAACCAGAACAAGAGACTGCAGTGTCAGCCCTGAAAGCTGGCTGGTGGATTCCAGGGCAGAAAACATCCTCCTCGGAGGCCGTTATACACAATAGTGAGAATGACTTGTGGTTTAGTGCCTGTTTTATGCATACAGTCTCTTGGTTTGGCACAAAAGCTGTGGAGTGGGAACTAGAAGCAAAGAATCAGAAGAGTCAGAAACAGTATATTCACACGGTATTGTTGTCTTTGCCTTAAACCAACAAAGAGTTTGTGTTTGTAGTATTCTATTTACAGTAGAAACACAAACAACAAAACTGTGGTCCATGCCAAACATCGTACATAAACATGAGGTGAATACAGATCAAATCAAGGAAGCTAGAGGAAGGAAATGTTTAATTTTCCCACGATACACTTCAGGAAAACTGATGAGTCGAGATGGCAGTAATTACAGCACATTGAGGCTCAAGGTTAGTGACCTTCATGTAATAGAAATTTGATGATGAATCTCCGATAATAATGCAACTGTATAGCTGTTAGATGCATAAGTTGTCATTTTATGAATTTGCTTCTATTAATTGTCTTTAGCTGTACATTTACTGAATGTACATTTGCTGCATGCTATCGATTGCACTGTATCCTTTTATGTATATTTTTTTCTCTTTTCTTTGTAGTGTATTTTTAAAGATTATTTTTTATTTCTTTCATTGTATTGTTATTTCTTTATTTCCTATGCATCTGCTATAATTATTTTGATTAAATCTTTAGATTTTTTTTAGCTATAGTGTGGAAATAGCTGGAATAAAGCAAACATCTAATGATAATTTTAATAATAATAATATTTTTATTTTAATGTATTATTTAGACTCAAAGAACAATTGTACAGTGGGAACATCAATCAGCACAACATCTGAAGTTTTACATTGAAATAAAAAATAAGAACGCACATTGAAAGTGAGTTGCTTGACACAGAAGGCTGACAGAAACATGCTAATGTGAGACTCTAAGTCTACATGAATGTGAAGAATAACAGCCAGACAAATACAATAATGCAAAGGCTCCGGATCTATGGCAGTTCACTGAGTTTTACAGTCAATATCTCCTTCACTTGTCCCCTTCAGTTTCTTCAGTTCCCCAAGCAGCTCCTTTTCCAGTGTTAAAATCTCCTTGGGCTTCTTGTACTACAACAAAAGTGAGAGAAACTCCATATAAAATCCATTGCTGGATGAAATAGCTGATTACTGGAGCAGACGACAGAGGTGAGAGCAGTTCAGTCCAACGTTCTCTACTTAGGTGAACCAACAAAACGTGACGGCATAGTTGCCCTTTTGATGATCTGAGACCAGATTTGTGTGCTCTCTTAGTGAGGATTAGGGCTTTGGCAACCTGGTCCCAGATCCACGCAAAAGGGAAAGTTCCTCTACATCGTGTGGAAAAAACTGTGAATACATACCATACACTACAGAAAGAGCTTAGAGAAAGTGATTAAGTGAGACTAGCGGTGAGAGTTCACTCACACTGATGATTAAAGTGCTGTTGGCGTGGGTAAAACTCAAGGCTGCGCTCTCCAAAGGCAGCTGGCAACGGTCGAGATCTGGAATACTGAACTTCTTATAGTACCTGGGAAATGAGGAGATGAAGAATGAGAGAATGTTCCTCATGACTGGCCATCCATCTTCCATCTAGCTCAACAGTGCCACCTATAGTGTTACTGTAGGGCTATAGTAACTAAACAAATTGTTCATCAATACACTTTTTACTTTGTATGACTGAAAATAAAGATGATTTATAAGCAGAAGTTGCCTTTTTAGACTAATTTGATTTGATATGTTTATTGTATTTCTCCAGTTTTAAGAACAATGCATAAACGTCTTGTGATGTGAAACGCTGTGTGTTTGTATGAAACAAATCTATCATTAAGACGTTTTAACTTTAAACTGTTACTTCTGGCCAAAAATCCATGATAGAGTCCATAATCCACAATAACACTTCCTCCAGTGAAAAAGCCCATCCGCTGTTGTCCTCTCATATCCACCAACATTTTTGTTTACAACTGTTTTGGACTACTTTGTTTTGTAAACAGTGACAACAAGATTACTTTTTAACTGGAGGAAGCATTATTATGGATTATGGACTTATATTTTAGCCAGAAGCAAGTTAAAAATGTCTTAATGATTGAATTGTTTCTTATAAGCGTGCTGCTTTTCGCTTCACAAGATGTTAATCGACACACTGGAGTCATGTGCATTACTTGTGGATTATTGTGATGTTTTTATCAGCTGTTTGAACTTTCATTCTGACGGCACCCATTCACTGCAGAGCATCAATTGGTGAGCAAGTGATGTGATGCTACATTTCTCCAAATCTGTTCCCATGAAGAAACAAACACATATACATCTTAGATGGCATGAGGGTGACTACATTTTCATTTTTGGGTGAACTATTAACTGCCCACTTTTTAAAAAAAAAAGTGATTCTTTGTCCAATTCAACCAGGCATCCTGATCACATACAATATAGTCAAATAAACACTAAATTAGTCTAAAACACTCAATGCATAAACCACATATCAATTTTAAATAACTAACTTTTTGTTTGAGGTTCGGATGACACAACATCTTTCCGTCGGCTCTGCTGACACACTGTAAACTTCTATAGGGTAAGAAATATTGCGGATCCTCCATTGGAAACTGGTCTTTGTGTCCTTACGCATGAACAATGGCTGTGTGCATAACAAGAGTCATCATTATGAACAGATTAAGAACATCACCATCTACTCAGGAAGAAAGTAAAATAGTAACCTTACATTTAAACTGCTCTCTTTTATTAAATCTGAGGTAACACCGTTTGGGTTTGTTTCACCAACTTCCAATGTCCACTGTCCCTGGCCTCCAAAAGTGGTTTTATGTTGCCACTTTCGCACTAAGTTAAAGAAGCGTGAAATAATTACAAAACTGAATTCGCATGCGATTTAATTAGGTAAAACCAGAACAGAAAAATGACTTACAGACAAGTTCATCTGTTTTCAGGTCATACTCCTCAGCCATCTCACTGCCATCCTCAAACAGAAAATGAGCTTTCCTTTTCCCTGATGAGAAAGGCATATGAAAGTGGCTCTCAATTTATACCTAAGCGAACATCGAACATTATTGAAGCTTTAAACTAAATAAACAATTCGTTTAACTGCTAATTTTATGATGTTTCACATAGGTCCCGTTGCTATTAGCGTGTAGCAATTATATACGACTTATAAATCCTATTAGCAAGACTATTAACACGACTGCCAGCATAAATACACATATAAATTAACTAATATGAAAAAGAAGATATATGCGCACCATCAGAAATCAAGGCAGTTTTCTTGGCTTTCCTGAGAGCGTCTGCCCAGTGTTGAACAGCCATGCTTCCTGTGGTTTCATTTCCTCAAACAATCCCACGCCACAGGTTGCCAAGGCAACCGCTATTTCTCAAACAATATATTTCGTATTTTTAACCATTTAACAAGTTTATATACAACAATATATGTAATTATAACAATTTAAACAAACAAGAACGTATTGAAAATAAGTAAAAAGAATAATGTATAATTTTAAGTTAAATTTTTTAAAAACGTCAGGGCTAGTTCTGACTATGACCCGGAAGTTGATCTGTTTAAAAACACTCGTGAGTTGTTCTAAGATAAGAGGTGCTGGAAGATTTACGTCTGTGGTGTTTTTAAGGTATATTAAGTTGCTATTACAATATGACTATGCATTTAAAGGTATGCAATGTTGAATATACGTGGTAATGTAACGATCTGTTCAGTCGCTTCCTGATCTAGGACAGCACTGTTTGCCCATATAAGGACTTCTGTCTTATGAAGCCTTCTGCTGTAGATCTCTGTATTTTTGTATTCTGAAGCTATGTGAACCCTACTGATTACAGTCATTTTGTTTTTAAAGCTCCTCTCCTTTCCCGGACCGGAATGGAGGGTCATGGCATCCTGAAAGCCTTCCCTAAAGTAAAGAGACCCAGGTCTAATGAGCAGAAGGACGAGCCTCCCCTCAAGAAGACGCCTGCTGAACCAACAACAGGTTCATAATTCTCCCTCTAAAACACACTTGAGTTACAACAAGGGCAGTTTCAGAGAATAAAACACCATATTTTATTTTCAATTGGATCCTCCTGTTGCACTTAGTTATGTATTTCTGAATGAGTGGTGAAGTGCTGTTGCTTTGAATGAGTTTTGCCAGCCATTACATAAGGAAATTAATTTAATGTTTTGAGCTTAATTGACTTAAATCTGTGCAGTGTGAATCACATTAATAATGATAGATAGATAGATAAACAGACACTGATAGTTTGATTGATTTTAACCTATTGCTACCAGTTCTAATTTTTGAATACAACAGAAATTACTTAACAACTAGCCCTTAATCAAATGTGTTAAATAACCAGAATTGAAAACAGCTGTAATAACGCATTAGGATGTTTTAAAATTATGAAGCAATAATTTTGGATGTTTACAAGATGTTTGCTAAGCGCTATGTAACTTTAAGTCTCTGCTCTGTTAGTTAAAGAACAATACTGAAATATACAGCTATTGTGTAGTCATTCCTTTAATATTAAATGCAAATGGCATCTATAATCACTGCCTATGATACTTTTGGGAAATGCATCCCTGTTTAATGATTGTTAAACAGTTTATGTGAAAAATTGATTTCTCTGACTGGGGTGCATTTAAAGAAAATTTAAACCAAACCTTGGTGTAAACCAAACTAAGCGTCTTAAATATAATTTTGACTTAATTTTTTTTTTTTCTTAAAATGGTTTAAATTTAAATGAGGTTTTTAATTTTATAAAACGTTTTGTTTTTGTCAACATTTCTATTATTTGAAAAGTGAAGTTTTATGGTTTAGGTTGTTCATTTTAATGTGATAATCAACATTATACTTTATATATTATATATATATATATATATATATATATATATATATATATATATATATATATATATAAATCAATAAAACAAATTAATTAATTTGACCTGTCCCTTTTCTTGAACATAAAAGGTTTAAAAGCTGAAATGTGAGGTTTATCAAATTATAAAACTTTTTGTGTAATGCAGTTGTATTGTAATATCAGATAAAAAATAAATCAACTGCTGATTCCGAAGCATTTTTTAAAGAGAAGAATATGAAGAGTATTATTTATCATATAAGAACTGATCTCCTCTCAGTCTTAATGCAGTGCTGTCATGTATGAGTAGTACTGGTGGTTGTATTTTAAATGTCTTTGCTGTTTCTTAGGTACGGCTTTCCAAGGAACCACAATATACATAGTTCCAGCTGGTATAGGGAAGGCCAGGTGTGATATTTTCCATCGGCAGGTCACCCAGAATGGAGGACAGGTAGTTTCCACATTCTGTCCCAGCTGCACACACGTCGTTGTTGATGGTTCAGTTGATTGTAAAAGAGCTTTGAGACTTCTGAAAGTGGAAAGGCTGCCCTCCGCTGTTCATCTGGTCAAATGCACTTGGTTGAGTGCCTGCATCAGTGAGAAAAGTTTACTAGACCCTGGAGACTACAGCCTTCTTCCTCCTGAAAGGTAAGGCACTGGAGACTTAATTCCCATGGCATTGCCATTGTTTTAAGAAATGTGTAAAACTGCATTGATATTTAGACACTTGTTTGACTTTTGAATAAATTTGTAATTGTTTATTCAGTGCAAAAGTCAGTAGAAATGAATTCTTAACGAACATCTCCTCAGTCCCACAGTTGCTCTTGCTGAGGAGTCAAATGAGACGGCAGTCAGCCCAGTTCCAGATGTAGCAGCAGCAGCACAGGATCCTTTGAAAATCCTTGAAAATCCTCAAGAAAATCTCACAGAGACGGTAAGAAAGGTTGGAATTGTCTCCTTCTGTAAGATCCATCAGTTGTTTTTCCCCTCATGTAGTGCTTTTAATATGACTCACAGGTGCCAGAGGTTCAGGAGGAGCACCATGAGGAAGATGGTGTATCTCAGAACGATCTGGAGGCCTTGATCAGTGGCGTTCACCCATCTGAAAGCAACCCGACTCGGAGTTTGGCAGAGAATCCAGTTTTGTCTGGGAAGTGGGTCTGTTCCCAACCATCCACAACTAAAGGGGAGAACCATAACAAGCACATTACTGACAAACTGGAGCCGCTGGCCAAAGCCTATACGCACACGGGCGATAAATGGAGAGCTCTGGGCTACTCTAAAGCGATCAACGCCCTTAAGAGCTACCACAAGCCCATCACTTCATATGAGGTCAGTTCAGATATGAGTCCATAGAGGTTTTGGGGTTCACTGAGGTACTTATTTGTAGAACACATATGGTTTTAGTTGCATGGTGGTTTGCATATTATGACTAGTTTCAAGCATTGCATCAGTGATTTAATAACAGACATTACCATTTTTTTTTATTTAAAAAATATAGTAAATATACATAAACATGTTTTTTTTTTAACCCTATCTGTTTATAGGAAGCATGTAAGATCCCAGGCATTGGTAAACGCATGGCAGACAAGATCATGGAAATCATGGAAAGTGGGCACTTGCGTAAACTGGATCACATTGGAGAGGAGGTGCCTGTTCTTGAAATGTTCACTAACATCTGGGGCGCTGGGGCCAAGACAGCTCAGATGTGGTATCAACAAGTAAGACTGTTATACAGGGAACTGCAGTTGAATGTTTAATTTAAAAGATTAATATTAATTGTATGAAAAAAAAAATAATGTATGTGTTGGGTGCGACTGTACTGCAACATGATTTGTTAAACTATACAGAGCCCCACACATGAAATGCAGGGGGAAAAAATAGATATTGTGGCCACAAATTAAGAAGCTGTTACGAGTTGGTACAATGCAGCCACGATTTAACTAAAACGAGGGAGTTAATTAATACAATGTGGCCATAATTTAACTAAAATTAGGGATTGAGTTAGTACAATGTGGCCACAATTTAGCTAAAACGAATGTTAAAATGAATTAAAAGGGATAGTTCACCCAAAAAATGTTTATCATCATTTTCTCACCCTCTTGTTGTTTGAAACCTGTACAAGTTTCTTTCCTATGCTGAATATAAAAATATATTTTGAATAATGCTGGTAATCAAACAGTTCTTCCAAAGTATATCTTTCCCTACTAGGAAAATGGGGGACCAACCACTGTTTAGTTCTTCAAAATATCTTATTCTGTGTTCAGCATAAGAAAGAAACTCATCATAGAAATGGCTGCAACCAATAATGTGAATGTAGTGCAGGACTACCTGTTTTTCTGAAACACTTCCAAGTTCTCAGAATTTAGTACTCAGTACTCAGAAGTGAAAGTCATCGGTAGACTCAAAACTATGCCAGATTCCCTCCCTTTTTAAACCTTTCCAAGCTAAGATGGGAAATGTTTGGGAAACTACTTATTTATTTTTTATTTTTTTTGCAATTATGTTTGGTGCTATTAGTGGTGCAGAACATTTACAGCAGCTTTAAACTTTGTGGAACATATTCAGTAATATTAAGCAACAACCATAATATTTTACAAGTTTAAACGGATGATTTGATTTCTTTTATTATCAAAGGGATTTCGCACATTGGAGGATATTCGCACTAAGGCGGTTTTGAATCACACTCTAAGGATTGGACTAAAACACTACGATGACCTCCTTGAGCGGATGCCAAGAAGTGAAGCAAACGCCATTGAGAAAACGGTTCGTACAGACCTTTTTTAAAATGGCCTGTAGTAAAGAAAATAGCCATAACCAAGCAATTAAACCGAGGGGTTTTCTTTGTTCTTACCATCCATAACAACATCGTCCGGTTGTGAAGAACAAGAATGTATCTACTTGATTTTCACAGCAGTAAATAATAAAACTGAATTTCAAAAAGACAAGCAATCAAAAAAACAAAAACAATTTTGTGTTGGCGGCAGCAAAACTGTCAATCTCCCTTGGTCAGCTGATGGACATAACAGAGATTGTTAGTGAGTCTGTCGTCCCATAGGAAGAGTGGGAGCTCTTGAAAGCTGGCGCTTCATAAGTCAGAAGCTACTGAGATCCCTTACAGAGTCTTGGGCCCAAGCCAGTTGTTTTCTTACTATTGCTTGGAACGTCCCACTGTTTTCCTCTTAACAGACCTGATAGATAAAAAGGGCAGATGAAGAAGATGAGTGCAACATGTGCTTTCCTAGCTTGACAGGAATGATATGTAGAGCATGTAAACTTATTACCTTAAGCATATCAGATCTAAATTACTGGAATGCTAGGTATAAATTAGTTTAAAAATTTATAAAAAATCTTCACAACTTTTTTCATCAAAATTATTATTTTCTATAGTAATAAATGCATGTTTAAAGAAAAAAAAGAGCATGCCAGGGGAGAAAGAAATATTAGTGCTGTCAAACAATATACATAATAAATATACACAGTACACACACAATATGTGATATATATATATGTATACACTTATATAAATAAGTGTTTTTGAAATGGAGTTATTTATGCTCAGCAAGGCTACATTTATTTCATCAATAAATACAGAAAAATAACGTGAAATATTATTAAAATAACTTTTCTATTGTAATATATTTTAAAATGTAATTTATTCTGGTGATGCAAAGCTGAATTTCCTGCAGTCTTCAGAATAATATGAGCCTTCAGAAATCATTTTTAATTGAATTAATTGATTTTTAATGAATAGAAAGGACTAAAGAACAGCATCAAAGTTTTAACTAGTACGTTTGATCAAATTAATGCATTGTTGTTATTAAAGTAATAATTAAAAAAATAAAAGCTGTGTGTGTGTGTATATTATATCAATTATATAAAAACATATAAACTAAGTAAATGACATAACTAAAATATATGACCATTATGTGAGTGACAGGTGGAGGCGGCAGCTCACAGTGTGGACACACAGCTGGTGGTTATGGCGTGTGGTTCATACCTCAGGGGCAAGAGCACGTGTGGAGATGTGGACGTCCTCATCACTCACCCTGATGGAGAATCACACAAGGGTGTTTTCAGCAAAGTGTTGCACCTCCTCCATCAGAGTGGTATGCTGTTATATCACAGAGACATTTAGAATCATTTGAATTTATGATTTAATAAACCCACAGTAGTGAAGTATTTTTACTTTACTCAAGTAAATTTAAAAACTATCTGTAGTTTATCAGTGTTTTTCTTACTGCAGTACATTTCATAAGTTGTTGATTTTTTTTTTAACCTTTAATATTTGAGAACATTAAAAATGTAGTACTTTCTTGTACTCAAGTCTTTGAATTACTTGAGTAAAAGAAAGTACTATATTTCTAATGTAAGTATTAAATTATATTTAATATGAAACTGTGCAGTAAAAAGTACAATATTATGCTTTGGAATGTTAAGTAAAGTTTTCTAAAGAAAAACACTGTGATAAAGCACAGTCACTTGAAAAGTACTGTTAAAGTAGAGTAAAAATACTTCACTACCCTCCGCCTCTGCAGTCATTGTCATTTTTTTATGATGATATTGTTCATGATATTATTATTTTTATTTTCTCATTCAGGTTTCCTGACAGATGACCTTGTTAGCCATGAGGAGAATGGTGAACAGAAGAAGTACATGGGCGTCTGCCGGCTTCCAGGCCCTTCACAGCGCCACAGGCGTTTAGACATCATTGTAGTGCCCTATGCTGAATTTGCATGTGCTCTTCTGTACTTCACTGGCTCCGCCCACTTCAACAGATCAATGAGGGCATTGGCTAAGACCAAACACATGAGCCTATCAGAGCACTCGCTGAACTGTGCTGTGGTGCGGCAGGGTGGTGTGAAGCTGGTGGCGGGAACACCTTTACACACACCGACGGAGAAGGATGTCTTCAAACACCTCGGCATACCGTACAGAGAACCACATGAGCGAGACTGGTGACAAGGCTACATTCATATTATATGACTATGCTTTACATGAGAACACTTTATGATTTTAACTACATGCAATCATGCTGTTGTAAATCACAATTCTAATGTGGGAGTGCACTATAGAATTATTTTAATTTGCATCATATGGTATTAAAGTTCTTAAACTTTTTATTGGATGCATTTTTATGAGAGAAATGTCATTACCTCTTGATGTATATTACTCAAAATATGTAAATTATTAAAGCAAAAAACTCAAAACGTGTTTTTAACTGTTTCTTTTATCTTTAAAGCTTGGGAATAATATCACCTGTTTCTTTTGCTTCCATTCAAATATTATAAACCCTTATAAAAGGTTGTTTTTCACACGCTCATGGAACAGTTTCAAACAGATCAACCCAACTCTGAAGTCTTGTCTGTGGATTGGCATGAACTGTTTTGTTAGTCTTTTTGAACAAATCATTTAAGAAACGGAAAAAGAGTGATTTACTTAAGATTCAAAACACAAACAACATTTGAACGCTATAGAAGAGAATTATGATACGATCTTCACTGATGAGTTGGTGTTACGATTCTGAACAATAGTTAAGACTGAACGGGTCTCTTTTGAATGAACTTGTCATTCAAGAATAAATTGAACAAGTCAACTCATTGCTAAACAAAAAAAAATGCTGCTCAACAGAACGAGTGGGGACATTACAGGTGCATCTCAATAAATTAGAATGTCGTGGAAAAGTTCATTTATTTCAGTAATTCAACTCAAATTGTTAAACTCGTGTATTAAATAAATTCAATGCACACAGACTGAAGTAGTTTAAGTCTTTGGTTCTTTTAATTGTGATGATTTAGGCTCACATTTAACAAAAACCCACCAATTCACTATCTCAACAAATTAGAATACTTCATAAGACCAATAAAAAAAAAAAAAAACATTTTTAGTGAATTGTTGGCCTTCTGGAAAGTATGTTCACTTACTGTATATGTACTCAATACTTGGTAGGGGCTCCTTTTGCTTTAATTACTGCCTCAATTCGGCGTGGCATGGAGGTGATCAGTTTGTGGCACTGCTGAGGTGGTATGGAAGCCCAGGTTTCTTTGACAGTGGCCTTCAGCTCATCTGCATTGTTGGGTCTGGTGTCTCTCCTCTTCCTCTTGACAATACCCCATGGATTCTCTATGGGGTTCAGGTCAGGCGAGTTTGCTGGCCAATCAAGCACAGTAACACCATGGTCATTGAACCAGCTTTTGGTACCTTTGGCAGTGTGGGCAGGTGCCAAGTCCTGCTGAAAAATGAAATCAGCATCTCCATAAAGCTTGTCAGCAGAAGGAAGCATGAAGTGCTCTAGAAATGTCCTGGTAGATGGCTGCGTTGACTGTGGACCAACACCAGCAGATGACATGGCAGCCCAAATCATCACAGACTGTGGAAACTTCACACTGGACTTCAAGCAACATGGATTCTGTGCCTCTCCACTCTTCCTCCAGACTCTGGGACCTTGATTTCCAAATGAAATGCAAAATTTACTTTCATCTGAAAAGAGGACTTTGGACCACTGAGCAACAGTCCAGTTCTTTTTCTCCACAGCCCAGGTAAGATGCTTCTGACGTTGTCTCTGGTTCAGAAGTGGCTTGGTAGCCCTTTTCCTGAAGATGTCTGAGCATGGTGACTCTTGATGCACTGACTCCAGCTTCAGTCCACTCCTTGTGAAGCTCTCACAAGTGTTTGAATCAGCTTTGCTTGACTGTATTCTCAAGCTTGCAGTCATCCCTGTTGCTTGTGCACCTTTTCCTACCCAAATTCTTCCTTCCAGTCAACTTTGCATTTAATATGCTTTGATACAGCACTCTGTAAACAGCCACACCTTTCAGTAATGACCTTCTGTGACTTACCCTCTTTGTGGAGGGTGTCAATGTTCGTCTTCTGGATCATTGCCAAGTCAGCAGTCTTCCCCATTATTGTGGTTTCAAAGAACAAGAGATACCCAGAATTTATACTGTATGGATGGTCATTTATTGTAAATATTCTAATATTTTGAGATACTGATTTTTGACTTTCATTAGCTGTAAGCTCTAATCAACAAAATTAAAACAAAAAAAAACTTTTGAAATGTTTTACTTTACATGTAATGAATCTAAAATATATGAAAGTTTCACTTTTTGAAATAAGTTACAAGAAAAATAAGCTACTTAAGTTAAATAAGTAAATAAGTTATTTTTTTCTCGACATTCTAATTTATTGAGATGCACCTGTACTTCATTGGCTGTATTGATGACTTTCTGTAGTCTTTTTTTTGTCATGTCACTTTGTTGTCATTTGTGGGGAAACACTTATGTTTAAACACTCTTTGTGGAGTCTTTTAGTAGGTTCTGTCGACACATTTGATTTGTTATCATGAATGACTCTTTAAGAAATTGACTGAATTGAATCGTTATGATTCACTTGTAACAAACACACATTTTATTTTTGTTCTGTCAAAAAGTTTCTGTTCTGTGACATTTCTGAGAATACAAAGATAGATACCTTAAAGTTTGTTTGTATGGACAGATACTTCATTCACAAAGCAAGATATCTTACACCAAATTATAAAGTACTTAACTTGTATTACATTTACTATTAACATACTTGATGTCGACGTACCTGCTCTTTCCATACGCTCCTCCTCAGACAAGCTGTTTGCCTGGGCTGCCTGATTTAGAGAAGGTGGTCCCACTTTCCTCTTCCGGTTCTGGATCAATCCCAATATGAGTGATGCCAGTGTTTCCATTTGGATCAGTGGGTCCATCTTCAGCTGTACTTTGTGATTTAGACAGAGGGTTTAAAAGTACTTCTGATGGAGGTTGCACTGGACTGAGTTCTTCTTGTCGTTCACACTCTGGGGAGCCTGGGGGCTCTGGCTGGTTTTCTGACTGAAGTCCATCGTCACTGAAGTCAACATCTTCATCATCAGAAAGTTGCTCGATGAGCACAGCATTGGTCAGGGCTGAGACATGAGGCCGGCTCGAGGAGACCAACGTGGAGTCTGAAGTCACATTAGAGGAGGGCACTTCTGCAGGTGTGTGTTTTAGACTTAAGTTCAAACACAAGAGAAAAAAAAGGACTACTAGTACCAATGATAAAGGGATTCTTACTGAAAGAAACTATTTAAGATAATTTTATTTTAATTCAATGTTAAAAAAATATTAAGAATACATTTTACTTATGAGGTATCAAAATGTCTTACATTTCTGAATTAGTATTCATATTGCTATTTTTAATCAGGCTTGTTGAAAAACAGGAAATCCTATTAAACAGTATGCTATACTGCTCATTAGTATGGGATTAGGAAGATTAAAAAAATGAAATTAATATTTTCATAAGTAAAGAATAAGATATAAAGAACAAAATATAAAAATGTGCATAACAGTATACTGTAGACTTTAACATTAAGATAAGCAAGAATGTACAAGAGGGGAATGTGCAAACGGGTTGTACATGGTTGTCATGTAGCAGAAGCAATACAAATAATAAATAAATAAAACAGAAATTGCTGTGTGCAAATGACACTGTCAGTATGAGGTAGAGAATAAACGGTCAGCTCTTTTATATCATTGTCTTTGTCCATATTACGTGTTTTATTTAAAAATGATTTTCTATGGGAGGAAAACGTTTAACGTGCAATTTAACGCATGCGTCCTTTTAATATCACTTAATGCATTTCATAATGCACGTTCTGCTGGTCTGTATATTTGTGTCAACAAGACTTATAGGCTAATGAATTGTCTTTATCAGCTTAGTCAAAGACTAAAGAATACCCTTAAGTCCCTTATTATTATTATTATAGGCCTATTATTAAATTTAGTCCATTATGCCACATTAAGCGTTTTGCTGTATGGGAGGACAAGTGAAAGTTTGCATATTGTGTTCATGGCCGTCTGCTTGCCTTGTAGTACATTTAATAATAACTATACATCGAATTTGATCTTTTAATTGCACTTAATGTATCTTAACACATTAAGCCATATTAAGTGTTGATGGTTTTCTGCGGGAGGAAAACGCTTAAAGAGAAACTTTGCGCATTGCGTTCATATTCTGCTGTTCTGTAGCCACGGATTTGCGGGTCTTGTCTTTTTCTCCAACAGATGACTTGCAGGACCCTGTTAGTTATGGTACTAAATTAGTTTTAATCGTTTAACCAGCACAGCGTCTCGTCTCCATGGCAACACGCACGATTTGTGTAGAATGCAAGTGACGCCTCAGGTAGCAGAAAGTGCAAGTGACATTGTAATTTAGTTTATTTTTTCTTGTCTTCGCCACCTGGCTACTGTTGTAAAATGTTGAGAGATTCAAACAAAAAATAATCAATAAATAGAACAAAATAAAAAAGACTGCAAGTGACGTCACTCGCGGAAGCGCAAGTCTGGTTCGCAGGGAGTCTCTTGTGTAATAGTTGGGGGCAACCAGTGGCACGGAGCTCATGCTGCTGCTCCACTGCTGTGCCTCCCCTCATGTCCCAATAACAGCAGAAGACGGGCGGCGCATGAGCGAGAGCCTTTTACGCGTTCGTACGATTAACCAACAATACGTGTATTTACAACTCTTGCGCTGTGACCAAAGTCAAAACTGAGACAGTGTCCTATCAGCCTGTTTAAAATGGGCTTGTTTTTATATATCGCTGGATCTGCCAACCCCACCGATGCCACTGTCTCTGAGGTGAGAACAGTCTTGTTCAAATGTCTTCTGCAGGTTGTTTGTGTCAAACTCTGTTTATACTGTTGGGCTTTGCTTTGAATGCACGCTGCAGGCTCTGCTACTTGTTGACTCGGCGATTGAACATTGTGCATCTTTTATCCACAGTTTGTAGCGCATGTTGACTGGTTAAGTTCTTAACAGCGTTCAACTTTCGTTTGATTTCTTTTGCAATCTGATACATCTGTTTGTTACAAGTCTTGCGTCTTGCGTCAGGTCACGGAAGTGTGGGACTGCGTCTCAAATCGTAGTTGGCTGCTTACTTGACAGCATTTTGGACGTAACGTGATGGACAAAATGCTGTCTAGATAGACTAGTACCTAGGTTTTGAGACACGGCCTAAGAGAAGTCTGGGGCAAGTTCAGTAAACAAAAGTCTACAGTGTTAGCAGTTGCTAACAATTCAGCTGTCACACATTTCAAGATTAAATGTGCTAAATTTAAATTAGAATAAACTATCAATAATTTATGTTGTGAATATAAATGAATCAGTGTGACTGAGTGCAAAATAACAACGTTCAATATAACTGTTGATTCAACATTTAAGTTGAAGCAGTCATTAATCTACAAACGTAAACAGGCTACATCTGTCACAAGTATGATGTTTCTCCTTTACAAAGGTCTATGGATTGTGTTATCACTGCTGAAGACGGTGCTAATCTCTCTGTAGTTCAAAGAAGTGAATTCATCAATAAAATGTGCTGAGTGATTTATTTTCCTCCTGATTGGTGATCAGAGTTAGTACAATGTAGGTTTTTATCTGTGCTTTCTGCTTCAGCAAACTTAAAAAAAGTTTGTGCCATACTCAGTTTTATGCAAATATATATTTTGATAGTAGCAAGGTGTCTCATTTTCTATTCCATTTAGTCCAAATAGATCTCCTTCATATTAAAGTATTTTTTTCTGCATGGTGTGATGTAACTCACATTTTATAGAGCAGGATAAACAGAATATTAATACAGTAGACCCTATAGTTTGCATAGTTACATAAACACATATGTAGATTGTGTTGTGTATAGAGATACTGGTGTGTTTTTTTTATTTATTTATTTTTATCCTCTACTGGTTCTGAGGTCCAAATTGTAATTTAATTTAATTATTGACTGTAATTGAGTTCAAAAAGAAACATGCAATGTTAGGACACTTTTAGTGAAAGCAAAGAGTCGTTCCAAAAGGACTTGAGCAGGTTCTGATGGTCTTGTAGGCCTGTATTAGTTTGAAGTTCCTATAGGTAGAGGTTCCTGTGGTCAGTGATCCTTTAGTCATTCAAGTTTTGTCAAGTTGTTTTTTTATTTTTTTGTCTTTTTACATAGGTATCACTTTAGAGTTTAAGTTTGCTGCCAGTCTAGGGGTTTTCTCAGTGCATACAGTTAATCCAAAGTCGAGAAAAGTGATTGGCTATCATGTGTCTGCATCTGTGCAAGAGAGAACACGACACCAAAAAAAATAAAAACTTCTTTATAATTAAAGATGCTTCCAAACTGGTTTATAAAGTGGTGTAACAAAACTGGCTTTCACAAAAAGTGGTGGGTACATATAAAATGGCTTTTTTACTATATAGGAATAGTCAGCATATAGAATTGCTGTAGTTATGCTACGTGGTTCCTTGAAACTTAATAGGCTATTGACGTTTAATCATATTGAAACGTAGTACTATAAAAACATGGCACAAAACCTGTAAATCACTCACAAGATAATGACAATACTGAAGTAGGTTAACTACAGACTGTCTGTAGTTCCATCAGACGTCCACATAACCTGAAGATAAACCTCACTCCTCAGTTGCAAGTTAAACAGAATTCTTCTGAGGAGTGTATTGTGTAATAGCGTGTGCTTTTGTTCCTCCCTCCAAACCTCATGTTTACCCAAAAGACTCTTGAGTTTTAGCTGACTCAGTGTTAGTATTCATATCTTGCGTTATTTATTGAGATATTTGACATTGCTGAAGAGCATGAAAGCTGGGATTAATATTACACTGGTGGCCAAGTTAATCAACTGCTGTTAAGTGGCTATAGCCAGTTCAGATACAGGATTATCATATCATATGCTGTCACTGATACTCCACTTCTCACTAAGACTGTGGAAAACTAGTCAAGTATTGTTATTAGACAGGGCAACATTATCTGCTGCTTTCAGCAGCTTCTCATTATAACCTATTAAACTTGAATTAGTTTCTAATATAATGTTTTCTGACACCGAAACCGGATATGGACAGAGTGTCCACAGCTGCAAAGAATTAGTTTAACTTGCCAAGGTCTACATGCATCTCTCAAATGTTACTCACATGTTTTCGGAAACTTATTATTTTTTTTAAATAATACATAAAAACTAAATGCCATTTATTTGAAAGAAGGCACATTTTCAGGCAAAACCATGAAAAAAGTACAACAAAGTAGGTGTACTACCTGGATGACAAACTGTGTTCATATGGTTTTTTTGGAGAATCCAAAATGGTTCTTCTGTGGCATCACTGCGAAAACCCCCTTTTGGAAGCTTGATTTTCAAGAGTGTGTCTGTGTAGTTACTCTGCTAGGACACTTGTGTGAACTTGAGACTTCATACATTGACTTAAAAATGACCTTGACACCATTAGGTTGAGAGTAATTGCAAAAATGGGTCAGAAAAGCAGAATTGGTTCTGAGAAAAGGTCTTGCGTCATTTGTTTGCAGATTCCACATGGCTTGATATTTAGTATTCAGTGGAATGTGATTCATTGTGTTTGGCTTAAGTGTCCAAATACTTTTTGGGGGGGTCACTGTGTGCTTAATAATACCCAGAAACAGTATGTCCAGCATGTTGCAGAGTCAGCATTGGTTAATTGTGGATATTTGTGGTTAGTGATGAATGACACACTCAAAGTGCTGTGACGGTCCTTGAAAAGAATGTTCTCAAGGATGAGGCACAGGGTCATGGGGCTACACTTGACCTGCTCAGCAGAATGGAGACATTTCTGGAATTCTGTGTCTACTTTGGTCTTAAATCTGGACTTCTATGGCATTGGTTTATGGTGGACAGCTTAGTAATGGCTGTGTTGTGTAAACTGTGTGGTAAAAACTGGCAGCTGTGGTTGCTAGAAAGTCTGTCTTAAAACAATAATTTGGCATTGTTTTGAGCATTATGGGAAGACATTTTGGTGCCTGTATATTTTATAGTTCATTTAACAACTTAAATGAACTACTTAAATCTACAACTTTTAATGTGCTGACTATACTGATACATCATTATAATATAAGATGTAAAATAGATGGTCACGCTGATTTAAAGTTTATCAAATTTGTGCTTTCCATAAACAATGTGAACTGACATATTCATTAACCAATGTTCCCCACACAGAGGCAAATCAATCAACATTACTAATTTAACACATAATATGTAACAAAATACCCTAATTTGAATCATAAAAAAGAACTATATTTACATAATTTTAATGTCTTGTTAAATATATTCCGAATTTATATATGAATGTAGTTTCACCATAAATTCTGTGGAATTTAACTGCCAAAAACCATATTTACAATCATTTCTTTTTAATCTATTTATTTCAATTATATATATAATTTTCATTATATATGTCAATATATTTAATAATATATTCAATTAATAACAGGTTTTACTAGGGATGTGCTTGCCTTGCATTATGATAATTGTACATTAAACTCAAGTGTTGCTTTAATCAGCGTTCGCCAATATTGACATATTTATTAAAATCAGCTTAATCAATAGGCAGTGCAGGACCAGGAAGTACAAACTCAATAGCCTATTATAAACATAATTCCTTAAATAAATGTTAGTCAGGCAAGTCAGCAAGCAAGTATTGTGCAAGGTATTGTTGTTTGACCACAGCAACAGCTTTTGTGTGTCCAGGTTTCAATGCAATTCTTGTGTATGAACAACAGTACCTTTCTTAATCTAAAGCTAATTTCTAAAGCTTAATCGGCAACTGTACATTATTTAACTGTACACTTTTTTTATTTGTTAGGGTATTGACATAGCAAGATCGTCATATATTGTCCTTCATAACTAGTAAGCTTGTTTAATTTGCTTGAGTAATGTTTTATTTTTTATTTTTTAAATGTAACATGAGTGATTTTAATGTACCCTTTCTTAAAAAAAAAAATATATATATATATAAGATTTTATTATTTTGTATTCATTTTTATTTGAGTTTTAGTTTAGTTATTTTAGTACATAAACTTTAAATAAATGAAAGTGAGAAATGTTGCCTTGGAACCTATGAAATAAGTTTAAGTTTTGTATATTTTATTATTGTTTTATATTTTATTATTTCTGTGAACTTTTATTTCAAGTAACGCAAATGTTTGTTTTGTTTCTTAGTCCATCCTTATTATTTACTGCATAGCAGCCCTTTACATTTATTTTCCTTACATTTATAGGCAGACTAAACAGCAAAAAAAAGTGAAGGAAGTTTAAGTATGTTATAGGATCTAACAGAGACACAAAACAGTGTATGACACTGGGCGATGTCTTTTTTGTTACCTCTTCATGTTATTTTTAGCGGTCTACTCCCGCATTGATGGAGCATCTCATTATAATGCAGCCCTCCTTACACTCCTCTGCTACCTGTAATTTTCCAGACCAATCCCTGGCCCTTGAGTGAAGTGTGTGTGTGTGTGTGTGTGCGTGCACTCCTGTACCTCTCCTGTGTATCATGACTGTTGTGCTGAAAGGACTTTCACAAGGCTGCTGAAGGACTGTGGAATATCATGTCTATACTGCTGGAGGAGACAAGAATGGTAGAGAACTGGATCACCTAACTTTCTTATTTAATCATTAACTGATTCATGAAATGAAACGAAACATGCCTTTTGAAGGTTTCTGCTTGTTTTGTTCTATAGCTGTAGTATTTATATTGTTGATGGCAACTGGGTGTGCTTAATGTTTAACTGGATTGACTTTAGAAAGAGAAAGAAAGCTGATTCAAAAGGTTAGGTAATTGTTAGATTTTGCTGTGCACAACGTTGACAATGTGACTCTATCAAATATGAAATGTTCTGGCAGCTTTTGTTCTTTTATGTTTGGATTTGACATGAAAAGTATTTTTGGATTTTGAAGCCAGTGCTTTGTTCACCGACATGATGCTTTTATCCCCCGATCTAACAAGGTTATTTCAGGTTGTAAACATCATGCGTTGCAAAGATATTTGTAAAATTGTTTTTTATATTGAATAATATATTTAAAACCCTTTTTTTTAAAAATACTGTATTTAAGGTGTAAGGAAAATATGTTTTGAAAATGACTCCACATGACATTTTTCAAGATGGTATAAAAATGTTCTGATACATCAGGTTTCATTTAATTTTTGTTGATTTCTGGACATTCCTATTTGTCATTGCCCCACTTTTCTGGTAAAATGTTTGTTTGAGTCAGGGTTTTTCCTGACAAATCTGTTGCTTTATTTCACACAGATATAAACACAGATTGCACCATAGCATTGTGTTTTAGAGTGAATAGTTTATCACTAGTTTAAGGAATAGTTCACCCAAAAATGGCCATCCAAGATGTTTAAAGAGTTTGTTTCTTCATTGGAACAGATTTGGAGAAATTTAGCTTTACATCACTTTCTCACCAATGGATCCTCTGCAGTGAGAAAACAATATTATAGAGAACTTGTATCTTAGGTTGAAGTTAAAAATGTCTCAGTTTTTCACTTCTCAAGATGTTAATTGATGGACTGGAGTCGAGAGGATTACTTGTGGATTACTGTGATGTTTTTATCAGCTCCAACGATGAGTAAGTGATATAATGCTAAATTTCTTTAAATCGGTTCCCGTGAAGAAATAAATTCATCTACATCTTGAATGGCCTGAGGGTGAGCACATTTTCAACAAATATTAATTTTTGGGTGAACTGTTTCTTTACGATTTGCTGTTCTAGAGATAAATGGTGAATCCACAAAACATTTATCTCGTATCCTGTTTTTTTTTCCCAGCAGGTTCTTCACTGTGAGGGTGTGAATAATAAAAGCTACGTGTGTGAGACGGGACACTGTTGTGGAGCGTCCCAGTGCTGCAACTACTACTATGAACTCTGGTGTAAGTACATCATTGTGTTTGTTATAAGATTACAATGTTTGATAAGAATTCATAAAGGCTCGGTCACATTTACCCTAGAATGGCAAAGAAGGAACTGCTTGATACAGGAATGCTGATGAAATTGAACTTCCAAAAATTCAATAAACTTGAATCAGATGTGACATTTCTTCAACATCAGGTGAATTTCCTGATTGTGCTGATTGAATAAATGAGACCAAGCCTTAAGAGGCTCAGAAGAACTAAACAAAATATATGCCGAAATGAGGAGAAAAGCTTAAGATGCTTGACCTTCTGCAAAGTGTGGAGTAAAAATAAAGACTCACAAATCCTTATGCAGAGGGTGTGACCATTAGTTGTGGTTTTAGTCTAAGAGGAATTAGTCAGGTTTTAAGAGTACAAAGACATATTTTAAATATTTTGCTGGTTTGTGTGTGGTATTATTACTTTGTGGTTTATTTTTCTTCAGGGTTCTGGCTGGTGTGGACCATCATCTTCATCCTGAGCTGCTGCTGTGTTTGTCATCATCGTCGCACCAAACACAGACTGCAACAACAACAACGACAGCATGAGATCAACCTCATTGCCTACAGAGAGGTTCACAACTACACCTCACTGCCCTTCTACTACAGTAATGTCATCCTTCTTATTTAAAGTTTCTTTTTTTTGCTACAGATTATTTATTTACACTGTTAGACATTTCTGTAATTTCCACAGTTATTTACTGTATATCACACAGTATAATACTGCAAATTCCCCCAGTAAATAACTGTAATACCCTTTGCATCATGGGAATTTTCTGTGATGTCAGACCCCACATACAGAGACTTACTGTATTTTTTTTACATTTCTGTATACTACTGTATTTGCTGTAACGGTCTCTTTGGCGCCATTCTATTGAGGTTGTTTTATTTCCCTCATTTCTTACATTTGGACTGACATGATATGCCCTACACCGTGTCTACAGCGCCGCAACAGCTTGGGACTGAATACACTGGACGTGTTACATCGTTTTGTCATGATTGGAAAATCTGTTTGTCCTTCCTGACAGAAACAGCGCGAGCGCGGAGTACATCTGTACGTCAGAAATATACCAGGGCATCACTTTACTGTCCACATCCACTGTAGATAGTGTATATATAATAGGTTCTATATTGTTGTCTGTTGTCGAGTCGCGCTGCCCCGCTGCTTCCGTGTCTTCCTCGGACACGAGTGGAGCGCCGCGGCGTGACTCAACCCACTGAACCCGCGAGAGTGGAAGAGCTCCGGAGAACATCTGCGCTGTGTGTCGATGCACCTTATGAGAGAATAAGACCTGCAAGCAAGGTAAAAAAATATATGTTTGTTTGTCTGTGTGTTTGTGTCAGATTTTTGCACACCAGTTTAACCCATAGTAACATTTACTCGTCAACATGGTGGTTACAGAACTTTACCACGGTAAACTGCGCTGTCATTTCAAACGACTTTTGTCAGCTTATTGAATTACAACCCCAAATCAGAAAAAGTTGGGACAGTATGGAAAACGCAAATAAAAAAAGAAAGTAGTGATTTCTAAATTTACTTTGATTTGTATTTCATTGCAGACAATATGAACACAAAATATTTCATGTTTTGTCTGGTCAACTTCATGTCATTTGTAAATATACATCCTTTCCTGTCATTCAGACCTGCAACACATTCCAAAAAAAGTTGGGACAGTAAAGCATTTACCACTTTGTAATGTTGCCATTCCTTTTCACAACACTTAAAAGACGTTTAGGGACTGAAGACACCAAGTGATGAAGTGTTTCAGGTGCAATTTTGTCCCATTCTTCCTGCAAACAAGTCTTAAGGTGGGCAACAGTACGGGGTCTTCGTTGTCGCATTTTGCGCTTCAAAATGCGCCACACATTCTCTATTGGAGACAGGTCGGGACTGCAGGCAGGCCAGTCAAGTACCCGTACCCTCTTCCTCCACAGCCAGGACTTTGTAATGTGTGCAGAATGTGGTTTTGCATTGTCTTGTTGAAATATGCATGGACGTCCCTGGAAAAGATGTCTTCTTGAAGGCAGCATATTGTGCTCCAAAATCTCTATGTACTTTTCAGCATTAATGGTGCCATCACAGAAGTGCAAGTTACCTTTGCCAAGGGCACTGACACAACCCCATACCATGACAGACCCTGGCTTTTGGACTTGTTGCTGGTAACAGTCTGGATGATCCTTTTCTTCTTTGGTCCGGAGCACACGGCGTCCATTCCTCCCAAAAAATACCTGAAATACTGATTCATCTGACCACAGTACACGTTTCCACTGTGTGATGGTCCATCCCAGATGCCTCCGAGCCCAGAGAAGTCGACGGCGCTTCTGGACACTGTTAACATAGGGCTTCCTTTTGGCACAGTACAGTTTTAACTGGCATTTGTGGATGTAACTACGTATTGTGGTACTTGACAAAGGTTTGCCAAAGTAGTCCTGAGCCCATGTGGTGATATCGCTTATAGATGAATGACGATTCTTGATGCAGTGCCGCCTGAGGGATCGGAGATCACGGTTGTTCAGCTTAGGCTTGCGCCCTTGTCCTTTACGCACTGAAATTCCTCCAGATTCCTTGAATCTTTTAATTATGTTATGCACTGTTGAAGGTGAAATATCCAAATCTCTTCCTATCTTTCTTTGAGGAACATTGTTTTTAAACATTTCAATAATTTTCTCATGTATTTGTTGGCAAACTGGCGATCCTCGGCCCATCTTTGCTCCTAAAGGACTAGACCTTTCTTGGATGCTGCTTTTGTACCAAATCATAATTACAATCACCTGTTGACATCAACTGTTTCAAATCACATCGTTATTTAACCAATTTACCTCATTACTAGCCCTAAATTGCTCCTGTCCCAACTTTTTTTGGAATGTGTTGCAGGTCTGAATGACAGGAAAGGATGTATATTTACAAATGACATGAAGTTGACCAGACAAAACATGAAATATTTTGTGTTCATATTGTCTGCAATGAAATACAAGTCAAAGTAAATTTAGAAATCACTACTTTCTTTTTTTATTTGCGTTTTCCATACTGTCCCAACTTTTTCTGATTTGGGGTTGTAAGTTACCGAATTAAAATTATTTTTAACGAGCAACGCTCCTCTTATATTAACAGTAGGTTAACTAATGTGAAATTTAGTTCAGGTGTTTGTAGTTCATGTTGGCCAGTAGCCTATTGAGAAAATAAAATTGTATGTTAGCTAGGATAAACTAGTTTTATGGCTAGCTGCCTTTCTAGTTTTAGAATTAGTTTGTTATAGTTTTTAATGGAATTTAAGATTTACTGTATTTTTTTGTACTTGTGTTTTAAAGGCAACTGCAATGAAGCATCAATAAAGACATGAACATGCCAGCCACCCAGATACTGATAATTCATGGTAAGAGAACAACTATGGTTTTGAGAGGTTTGTGTATTCTATATGAGGTTTGCCTTTTAAAAGTGTGCTATTTCTACTTCTTGTTTTTCAGAGAAGACATTTCTGTCACTTACAAAGAGGATGGTGAGCAGAGGTGGTGGCCACGTTTTGGAGCAGCACCTGGGTTTTACAGATGGCTATGTATTCTTTGGCTGCTTGTCTTTTTTCCCCCATTATGTTTCTGTTGCCTAAAGATTCTTTGTGAGGATAAATCCAGAGGATACAACATAATGCACTGCAAGACGTCCCGAGACAGGAGAAATGGTGAAGATGCACTGTTCCAGCATTGGAAGTCTGTATTTTTAAGTGTTATACATGCAATGTTTTAAATAAAGAATTTGAAATTTTGTAATTATTGTGTCTGTTTTAATTGAATGCCAGTAGTACCTATGTAGAGTAAAAATAAAATGAATTCTATATAAAAATAATCAAATCTAATGAAATCTATATTAAAATGAATGAATTACAGTAGTATACTGATGAATTGGATTTTATTTACAGTAATTTACTCTAAAACAGTACAGTTTGCAACTGTAAATCAAATACAGTTTGCTACTGTACATCTTAATTACAGTAACTTACTGGTAACAGTGTTGCCAGTAAGTTACTGTAAAAACCCTTTGAAATGTCTAACAGTGTAGCATTTCTTCATTCTTCAACCCTGGAAAATAATAATAATATAAAACTGACTTGAAGTCATTTCGAAGTAATTAGGAAATAGTCAGTATGCTTTTTTTATATGTATACTATGTAGAAGAAATATTTCATTTTCTAGATTGTTGATTTTATGAGTGCTTGTGTAGAGCAGCAATCAAATGATTTGTAGAAATTGGGGCTGTCGGTAAAAACATTTAATGTGACTTACTTTAAATTAATCACATACATTTTATGTCAGTATATCTCCGTATATATTCTTAGTAAGTGTTTGGATTGAGAGTGAAAGGTTTTCTCAGAAAGATTTGTTTGATGGGCTTGAGCTGGTTTTGCTGAAAGATGAGACGATTCATATACACCTCCTACTCTGCACCTGCTGCCTTTTGTTTGTTTACCCTCAGTGAGAGCACATGTGAAACAGTCTTATCAAACATTTAGCTTGAGTTTTTTTATGCCATGGGATGGCAAGGTTTGATCAAAGTCCTTATTTAAGGCATGCCGGTTCACATGTCGAGCATCTTGAAAATTCCCCCCAGCAGTTATTTTCTGTGTAGATAATAGGCATGCAAATACAGCTGCTGTCTTCTTCCAATCTTTAACCCTCGTCAAGATTATATTACAGTACCGTGCCAAACCAGCAACAAATTTGGTTAATATTAAGTTAATTTATAAACTGAAAAAACAGTATTATAGTCAATAGTTCTTTTAGCTTTAAGCAGACTGAAATCAAACATTAAGGACTGTGTGGGCAACTAATTGCATGATTAATATTATGAGTAATATCAGTATTCCTGTTCTCAGTGAAAATTCTTGTCATTCATGAACTGGCTGTGATCAAAACAAAGGCAAACGACACAAGTGCACAAAATATTGAATACAATTGAATGAATAAATATAGACACATTTCAGTGAGTCAGAGTACACTGTACTGTACAGACATAGTGTTAATCTAATCTGTGTTGTGAGCACGTTACATGATGAGAACTACATCAGTTGTTATTGTTGAGTTATTTTGCTTTATCATTTTATGGCTTTTTATTATTTAATCTTGAGATAGTGTCATAAAAATGCTTGCTTACAATAGTTTTCAGTACCTGAAACTGAAGTGTACACAATGAACCTAGCAGAACATACATTACCTGCCCTATAGAAGAGATATAGAGCTTTACTGGGTTTGATTACAGCGGCTGTTAATTAACTGCATTTTCTTGGTTTCATGTCATTTTTTTAATCTATTTTATTTTGGGTGGGTCTGAGAATGGTAGACCTCCTGATTGGAGACCATTGTAGCTTTTTACTGTACTGTACTAATCTGTGACCCCCTAGACCACAGTGAATCTCAGTCGGACCATAAGCCGTGTGATGTTGTAAGATGGATTTTGGTCTGGTGGTTTGCACTGTTGCATTATCAAAGCCTTGTTACTAAGTGGGGTTTATAATGTTATTATAAATATAGCATTCATTATGAATGAAACAGAAGGAATGAAACTGGAGTGACCCATATTTTCTTCTCAAATATAAATCCTTATTAAATTATATTGATCAGTATTCAGACTATGTTACAAAGTTTGTGCTTCATAATTATTGGTACAGCCACCTGACATCGCAGCCATGATGAAATCTTCATTTAATTTTTGGTCATTTATGTTAATGTTTAACCAGAGAGACACCAGATATGTTTAATGTAACAATCGTCCTTGTCTCCCCTAATACTTGATGTAAAGCTATTAGCACAAAACTGAACATTCTGTGATAAAGTGTAATCTGTTTTCATCAGCCATGGATCAAGGACAGCTCACAAAATATGACGAGTCACACTGATTGTTGATGTAATGAGCTGATAAACTTGGTATTTTGGGTTTTGTGTATTAACACAGTCTGTTAAAAATAGTGTATATAAAAAAGTGTTATACGGTGTCTTGTTAAAGTGATATTTCACTTAAAAAGAAAATCTGAATGGTCAAAAACAGTTGAAAACTCTTCAAAATATTGTCTTCTACATAAGGAAGAAAGCGTTGAAGCCCATTTCCAAGTCGAAATTGACATCAAATGTTGAAATTAGTGCTGTCAAACGATTAATCGCGATTAATCGCATCCAAAATAAAAGATTTTGTTTACATAATATATATGTGTGTGTGTTGTGCATATTTATTATGTATACATAAAGACACACACATACAGCATATTTTGAAAATATGTAATGCATTTACATGTATATATTTATATTCATATAATTTGTATCTCATATAAATGTTTAATATATAAACGTTTAATATTTTTCTTAAATATATACATGCGTGTGTGTATTCATATATACATAATAAATATACACAGTATACACGCATATATTATGTAAACAAAACTTTCATTTTGGATGCGATTAATCGTTTGACAGCACTAGTTGAAATTATGAAATGCTAAGTCAAAACTGACATAAAAAGTTAAAACGTTTGACAAAAAGTTGAAGTACAGAAAGTAAAAATTAATAAAAAGTCAAAACTATGACATGCTGTCATTATTATGATATAAAAACAAAAGTCAAATGTATGACATACTAAGTAATATGTAAAAATTATGGCATTAAAAAGTTAAAATTAGGATATAAAAATTATAATTGTGACATGGAAATTCAAAAGTATGACTTTCAATACACTGTCATGACTGAGATACTAAGTCAAAATAGACATACTAAATCATTAGATTAAATCAAGGTTATTATATTATTATAAAAGGTATAATAAAGTTATAAATTATTATAAATTAAACTATGATATACTGTGATAATTATGAAAGTTGAAATTGAAAGTCAATTGACAGACTTATTTTTTCTTGTCATAATAATGACTTTAATTACATCATCAATTTGACTTGTAATAAATTACATTTTATGTCATAATTGAGAAAAAAAAATCTAAATTAAAAGTCATAATTGACAAAAGGTGTTTTATGTCATAATTTTGACTTTTTATCTCATAAATATGTCATAATTTATGTCATAATTATGATTTACCAAAGCATGTTTTTTTTTTTTATTGTGACAGAAGTAGGCTGCATATGAAAGTCAAACAGGGTTGGAACAACATGAGTGTCCCTATAAATGGTTACAAGTGTAACTCTTCAACCAAAACAAAGTCTAAATTTTGAATGCTTCAGATTCTCCCTGCTGTTCTCAGACATTTTCTCACCATTCTTTCTCTTTCAGGATTCCTACCCAACTATCTCCTTCCAGAGTACGAGGAGGCAGTGCATCGGCCTGCTACACCCCCTCCTCCATATAGTGCCTTAAACACCGGCCCTCCGACCTACACCAGCCCTTTAACCACTGACCAGCAGGATACACACTGCACACCCGGACAGACCACTCCAGTGCCCCCTGCATCTGACACGCTTTGTTCCAGACCCAGCCTAGAGGAGATCCACACCTCTAACGGATACCACCAGAAAGAAGACTGCAAGGGCGAGATGGAGTTAGAGCAGGGCAGATCCGCACAGAGCGCTCAGCAGCCTCCCAGCATGGAGAAGCAGAACGAGTGCAGGAAGGAGCCGCTCGGGAATGTGGCGATACCTGACGAGAAAGATAGGATTCTGGGAAGACACCGCAGATTCACGGGGGATTCTGGGATTGAGGTTTGTGTTTGTGGACGAGGCTTGGAGATCCATGAGCCTAAAGAATTCGAGGGGCTTTTGAGCGAGGAGGACTCAGAGGATTTCTGCGAGGAATGTGGCCTTCGTTCCTACGGAGAGGAAAATCAGGGACTTCTGTCCCCAGAGAACAGGGTGGAGTGTGGAGCATCGCCAATGTCCCAATCTCAACCTCATCCGGTCTGCCTCTATTTGCAGACTATTAATGAACAAGAGGGTCCACAACATAGCAACACAGAATCGTAAAGCTAAATACTTGACATTACTGGAAAAAAAAAGTGAGAGGAGGACAGGCATACAGGGAAGCTGCAGTGTGCAGTGCAGGAGCAAGCAAAGACTCTGCTGAGTAATCACACAATATATACATTTGTTTATAAGTATGTTATGGAAACAATTGGATGTTTTCTGCATCCTTGTTTTATGTACAGAGCATCTTTTTATGCAGTTAAAAAGCTCAAAAGTGCACAAGGATGTGCTCAACTTGCTCCACTACACGATACATGTGGTGCTGTAATGGTGCGTTCAGGTATTCCCCGGAGATTCGTATTTTTGAGTTGAGTTGTCATAATTATAACATCAGATGTGATCAGATCACTGTGGTTGGAGAAAGATGGTGTAGTAACTTATCTACACACCAAAAAAATCCACAAAATTATGAATAAAGACTGCACATAAGGTTTCTTTTTACTTTTTAAAATATTTTTATTTAATGCATAAAGGTGCTGTAAATTGAATCATAGTCTATCGTAATTGTACAATACTTTTGTACATGCAACATAGCTAGTTTTATTGTAAATGAAAAAGTAAACAAATTTACCGTCAATACGTCCGGAACTCAGAAACTTCGTATGGAATATCCATAGTTTCCTACTTCGTGATGACGACTTTGTGGTGGCAATCGTTTACGTTCAACTTGTAAATACGATCTTTCTGACATGACTTGTATGCACAAGACATCCTCCAGGTGCGACCACATTTACTCTGAATTCAAATTAATTGCAATTCGTGTGAACAGGAGTTTCACAGATTCGTGTTCAAGTTGGTAATGTAATTTGTTGCATTCACCGACAGAAAGCTGCTTGGTTTGAAATTGACTTCTGTGTGAGCATTGCTTCATGCATTGCTACACTGAGAGTGGACCATTTTTACCTTCGAAATCTGGCTGAAATTTTACTCATGTGACCAGACTTTAACTGAGCAGTCTTAGGATACGTAAACACTAGTGTGCTGAACTCTGTGTCTCAAGACAGTCAAAGAGCACGTTTTTGTTTTGCACAATCACGTTCTTCTGAATGAATCATATTCTTGATAATTCATTTCAAATACAAAGTATTTACATACAGTCTTAATTCACATTTTGTCTGTTCATATTGTCGTCTTTTTGGCTGCTGGATGCTCTGATGAATTATTCATGTGTATTTGGTATTAGACAAGTTTGATTCATAAATCTGAGTTTTATAGCCAAAGTAGGCTATACAGATTATGATATGGGGCAGATGTTAGAATTAGGCTTGGAGCTTATAAATGCTGCTTTATTACTACTAATCAGTTTTTGATTGCAAGCAAACACTACATAATGTATATTCCTTTGAATCTGTAGGGATAAAAGCCTTGCCAAGGGAGGTGTCTTCAGTACACAAGCATTTACTGCATAAAGTCAGTTCTTCTAGGTGTTTAGTCATTGATATAAGCTACCAAGTAATAACCTTTTTTGTTTTCTTTTTCGCTGGAACATATTCAAGTGAACTCCAAAGACAAACATTTTGATGTTTTATAATGATAATATATATACATCTATGTGTAAAGCATATCTTGTTGAACTTGATGTTAGATGACACATATGGGTACAGATTTGATTAAGCTGTATGGTGGTAACATGATTTTTCAAGTGCCTTTTATATCATTTTTGCACTGTTACAACCACTCTAAATATGGTTTCACATGCCAGTTGTCAAGTATCATCTTGAACATTAGCCTCATAGAATATAGTTTTATACAAAAGCTCATGAATGCTCAAAAGCTGTGCCTTGATTTTATATTCACATGCAAACTAATGAGCCATATATGTAATTATAAAATGATTTATTTTTGTATTTCTGCACCAAAGTAGCTTCAGTTTCAAGTTCCTCCATGACCACTGAAGCGCTCTTTCAAAGATCTCCATGTTAACAAATTCATTTATTTCACTGCCCTATTGAATGTTATTAGTAAAGATATGTGCTGCTTTTACTGCTGTCTCTGTGATGACAATCTATTATTATTAGAGCTAGCTTGGAGACAGATACCTAATCAATCTCTTTCTCTGATATATTAACAAGATGCTGATTTTCAAAGTCTTAAATGCTGTGATGCATCTCACGTAAGACTTCAAATATGATGGCATATTGTACAGCATGCAGCAGTTTTGTCTAACAATCTATGTAATCAAATGAGTTCTGGCGCAGTTCATATTTTTATCTGTTTATCTTGTGTTATGCAAAAACTAATCGTGACACTGTACATTAAATCAAATCAAAACAACATGTGTAAGTGTTTTCTTTTGTTACGTGTTTTTTAAAAGCGGTAAGGATTCTGATTCATTACAGTGACTCGAATCTTTGAATCGGTTCACTAGCAAGATCCGTTCAATGGCCCTTTGAATAGTGCAGTGTAGTGGTTTAAAGATACCAGTGCGTTAGTGAGTCCCAAAAAATCAATATAAAATAAAAATAACGATAATACAGGTTAATAAGACTAAACATCTCATATTCTTTATTAAATTGCTTGTCTAAGACCAAAAATACATTTGACAGCATGTTTGTTTATTTATTTAAATCACTGTACACTTATAATTAATAATCACCGGCACTTCTCGTTCAGTCTGTCGGCAGGCCTCGGTTCAAGAAGGAGATGTCACAGTAGGCTACATTTAGTTTGTTTACGAACGAGCTGTCTCATTCAGTCAGGTCCAAGAAACTTTATTTTAAGCAAGCAGACTAGTATTTTGTGAACATATTCATCTGAAACTCTTATCTCGCCTTTGTGTAAATAATCCCATAGTAATATTCTTTATTGCACTATATCTTATTGTTCATTTACTGCAGCACTTTCTGCACAATCATCGTGACAGCAGCTCGGTCAGCACTCCTGCGGCATTTATCTATGAGTTCCGTGGGCTGCAGTATATAATGCTCTCTGATTGGCTGAATGTGTTACGGAAGTAGTGAAATGTTACGGAAGTAGTGAAATGTTACGGAAGGCTAGACATCGTTCAAGCGTTCATCATGGCAGACGGACCTACGGCAGCCAGGTAAAACTTGTTTTTATAGTTTATTTATAGTTGCTCCGTATTCGAATACTTCATATTTGTCAAGTAACAAAAAATTCAAGTAACAAAGACTAGTAAGTTATTCTCAGTACAATTTCTTATTGTTCACAGTAACACGGCTATTGCAAGTGTCTACAATGACGTGAAGGTATGTTTTTTTTTCCAAAATTGCCTATTATTATTTTCTACATCCCACATCGCAGCCAATGTGCACCTAGTCATCATAATAACATTAGCCTATTTTAATTGCTGGATTGTGTTAAACACGTTTAATACTCACAATGGTGTGAAATAATGAATCTTTAATACAGGAATACTATGGAAAGACACTGAAGAAGACATCTGATCTGAAAAGCAATGCCTGTGTTCCGTCTGCCAAGCCTGTTCCTGCATACGTGAGAAAAGTCATAGCTGAGATCCATCCAGATGTAATTGCAAAGTGAGGCTTGCTTCGATGAATGCTGTGATGATTTAGATAATACATACACATATAAGATGTCTTTGAGTAAAACATAGTGACATACTGCAAATTAAACATACTGCAATGGCCTTAATACAGTGTTCTAACTATACCGTGGACTTTGGGGAGCCCACTTGTTTTTGTTGTTTTTTTATAACATGGAGTGGGGTGATGGGGTCGTGCGCTTGCGTGTGCCTCAAAAGAGGACTTACAATGACACGTAACAGCTACTAGTGTGTGCACTACTTGCTAATTATGCAAGCACTTGCTACTTATGCAAGCACTATATAGGATGTGGGAAGTCGTGGCCTAATGGTTAGAGAGTCGGACTCGTAACACAAAGATTGCGGGTTCGAGTCTCGGGCTGGCAGGAATTGTAGGTGGGGGGCGTGAATGTACAGCGCTCTCTCTCCACCTGCAATACCACGACTGAGGTGCCCTTGAGGAAGGCACCGAACCCCCAACTGCTCCCCGGGCGTCGCTGCATAAATGGCTGCCCACTGCTCCGGGTGTGTGTTCACGGTGTGTGTGTGCACTTTGGATGGGTTAAATGCAGAGCACGAATTCCGAGTAATATGGGTCACCATACTTGGCCGTATGTCACTTCACTTTCACTCACTATACAGGATTTACCCTATTATACTTTAACGACACGGATTGATAGGTGAAACAACAAACAGCCACCCACAAATAGTCTATAACAGTGTTCGAACTATACCGTGGACTTTGGGACTTTGGCCATGGTGGCTATATAATGCTAAGTGCAGAATGGATTTCAAGGACTTCGCAAGATCAACGGCCTCCAACGTTTATATTTGTTCTACTAATCTTTGAGTTAACGTTCTAAACATGAGTGGAATTTGCACTGCGCAGCGCCCCCACACCTTGATGCTCATGATAAGAATAGCATAGTTATCTTTATTGAAGTGAATTAGGTTTAAATCGCCGTCATGCATGAATGAATGATATTTTTGCAATTTTACACATAATAATCCACGATGATCACATTACACAAAACTGAAATTGCATGTCAAAATAACACATTGTCAATATTTTTTGAGACCCCCCCTAAAATTTCACAAATCACATTTTCAGGGGAGCCCATGTCTTATTAAGGGGAGCCGAGCTCCCCCGTAGTTCGCACCCTGCTTAATAAGCTCATAAACCATATAAGCTCACTTGTAGTTTCAGTCTGAAAGTGATTTACTGAAATTAGAATTAATTTCCTTGGTATATTTATGTATTTGGGTGAGAAACCGTTTGGGAAGTGTAAGATAGAGAAGGCTCTTATGCTCACCAAGGCTGATTTTCACAACAAAAAAAAAATTATAAAAAGAAAATACAATTTAAAAACAGTAATATTATGAAATATTATTACAGTTTGCAATAACTGTTTTCCTATTGTAACATGTTTTAAACATTTTTTTTGTAAAGGCTGAATTTTCAGCAGCCATTGCTCCAGTCTTCAGTGTCACATGATCTTTCAGAAACCATTCTAATATGCTGATTCACAGTTGAAATCTGCTGTTGTGCTGCTTAATATTTTTATGGAAACCATGGTGCTTTTTCTTCTGGATTCTTTGATTATTAGAAAGTTCAAAAGAACAGCATTTATTTGAAATGTAAATCTTTTGTAACATTATAAATGTCACTTTTGATCAATTTAATGCATCCTTTGTGAATAAAAGTGATCATTTCCTTCAAAAGGAAAAGTCTTTACATAAATCTATACAATATAAATACATACATACATACATATGTTGCTATAAATTAAAGGGGTACCTAAACACCTGCTTTATTGGAACGCTGCTCTCATTAATAAGGAATAATCATAAATTAATATTTTGATTTCAGTGGGCTTAATAGGGTCACTTCTCCTGATGATACACTCCTGAACAAAATCTTAAGGGGAAACATTACAAGTTTTCGCATCTCACATTGGTGGATCGTAACCAGGTTCTAAGTACTGCTTCAAAATGCCAAAAGAAGAAACGGGAGCAAGAGACAAAAAATAGAGATTAGGCAATTTATTGAAAACTGCATTTAAACTCAAACAGGCTGTTCATCAGCTGATAAAAATTTTAAGACCATAGCCTTAAAAAGTTAAAATCTGCACAAAAATATGGCTTTCATGTCATTGTTCTTCAGACAGTCACACTGTCATGACCTCCTGATGGCAAAGGCAAAAAGGTTTTCTGTCTTTGAACGTGGCAGGATTGTTGAGCTATACACGCAACGCCTCGTGCAACTCGCCATCGCTGCCGAGGTTGGACGCAGTAAGACAGTCATTTTAAATTTCTTAAAAGATCCTGAGAGTTATGGGACAAAAAATGTCAAGTGGTAGACCCAAAAAGATCAGAGGAACACTCGTTATTCTCCTGGAAGAAGTCCTTCATCAGGCGGCCGTTGTGAACTGCAGCATTGTCCTGTTGAAAGACCCAGTCATTACCGCAAAGACAAGGGCCCTCAGTCGTGAGGGATATGCCCACTGCAACATATCCACATAGCCAGCCTCTGTTTGACGCCCCTGCACAACCTGAAGCTCCATTTTCCCATTGATGGAAAAAGCACCCCAGATCATGATGGAGCCTCCTCTACTGTGCTGCGTAGAAAACATCTCCATTGGTGTCTCCTTCTCATGCCAATAACATTGGAAGTCATCAGGACTGTCCAGGTTACATTTTTCTCATCAGAGAATAAAACTTTCTTCCACCTTTCAATGTCCCATGTTTGGTGCTCCCTTGCAAATTCCAAACAGGCAAGTTTGTGGCGTGGGAGGAGACGTGGCCTTTGAAGACGTTTTCTGTTCTTTAAGCCCTTCTCTCGCAGATGCCGTCTTATGGATATTGGGCTGCAGTCAGCATCAGTAAGGGCCTTAATTTGGGTCAAGGATCGGCCTGTCTTTTCACGGACAGCCCGTCAGATCCTCCGGCGCAGTGCAGGTGAATTGTTTTTGGGTCTACCACTTGACTTTTTTGTCCCATAACTCTCAGGATCTTTTAAGAAATTTAAAATGACCGTCTTGCTGCGTCCAACCTCGGCAGCGATGGCGAGTTGCACGAGGCGTTGCGTGTATATCTCAACAATCCTGCCTCGTTCAAAGACAGAAAACCTTTTTGCCTTTGCCATCAGGAGGTCATGACAGTGTGACTGTCTGAAGAACAATGACATGAAAGCCATATTTTTGTGCAGATTTTAACTTTTTAAGGCTATGGTCTTAAAATTTTGATCAGCTGATGAACAGCCTGTTTGAGTTTAAATGCAGTTTTCAATAAATTGCCTATTCTCAATTTTTTGTCTCTTGCTCCTGTTTCTTCTTTTGGCATTTTGAAGCAGTACTTAGAACCTGGTTACGATCCACCAATGTGAGATGCGAAAACTTGTAATGTTTGCCCCGGTCTTAAGATTTTCTTCAGGAGTGTATATCTAAAATATATGATATATCATATCTAAAAATGTAGCCAGTGATTGATATAAGATAATATGAATCTAAGATTTATATGAATATAAGTTATATTGCTTTATTCTGATGATTCTTCTGCTGACATTTCAAATTCTTTGCAGTTTTACGTATTAATGATTCAGTACTGACCCCTTGGTGGTAGGTACTATGGCTGTGGTCTGGTGGTCCCTGAGTGTCTGGAGTGCTGCAGGGTGCTTGATCTTGGATGTGGGAGTGGACGGGACTGCTACATGCTCAGCCAGCTTGTAGGAGAGAAGGGACATGTCACAGGCATTGACATGACTGAAGATCAGGTAAATTAATTTCAGGTTTTAGATAACACTGTTTAGATAACAGGTTATTTTCTATGGCAGATTAGTACACAGTTAGTAAACGTGTACTTCTGTTTTGCTGATATTTCAGGTCTGCTCAATAAGAAAAAAAAAAAAAGCAAAACTGATCATTTAAAAAGCATACCCTTTTAAAATATACAGTTGTGTTTGTTTTTTTTAAACAAAATATGAGATTAATAATTAGTCATTATATATTGTAAGTGATTGACATCGCTAATACAACCCCTATTCCAGAGAAGTTGGGACGTTTTGTAAAATGCATTAAAATCAAGAATCTGAGATTCGTTAATTCTCTCAACTTTTATTTAATTGACAAAAGTACAAAGAAAATATTTCCAAAGTTTTCACTGACCAACGTAAATGTATTTTGTAAATATGAACAAATTTTGTTTTTGACGGCTGCAACTCACTCCAAAAAAAGTTGGGACAGAGGCAGAATAAAAGTGAAAAGGTTATAGAATATCCACATTAAACTGTTTTGAAACAATTCACAGTAAGCAGGTGAATTTGTAATAGGTCAAGGTATCATATTTGGATATAAAAGGAGCATCTCAGTCTTTGCAAGCAAAGCTGGATCATGGCTCATCACTTTGTGCCAAATTCCATGAAAGTGTCAAACAAATCAAAAATCACATTTTGCAGTGCAAAATTGCAAAGAATTTAGGTCTTTCTCTAAGTACCATACATAATATTGTGAAAAGATTCATGGAATCCAGAGAAATCACGGTATATGTAGGGCAAGGCAGGAAACCTCAGTTGAATGTGCTTGACCTTTGAGACCTCAGATGGCATTGCATAAGAAACCATCATGCTGCGGGGTTAAATATAGCCACATGGGCTCAGGAGTACTTCAGAAAACCACTGTCATTTACCACAGTCTGCTGCTGCATCAAGAAATGCAACTTGAATATCTGTTACTCTAGGACAGGGATCTCCAACCCTGCTCCTGGAGAGCTACCATCCTGCAGATTTCAGTTCCAACCCTGCTCCAACACACCTGTCTGAAATTAACAAGTTGCCTTGAAGACCATGATTAGCTGGTTCAGGTGTGTTTGATTGGGGTTGGAGCTGAAATCTGTAGGACGGTAGCTCTCCAGGAGCAGGGTTGGAGACCCCTGCTCTAGGAGAAAGCTATACATCAATTATATGTATCGATGCTGCCGGGTTCTCTGGGCCACAGCTCATCACAGATAGTCAAAAAGACAGTGAAAATGTGTGCTGTGCTCAGATGAGTCCACATTTCAACTTGTTTCTGGAAAAAATGGATTTCGAGTTCTCAGTCCCAAAGACCAAAGGGACCATCCAGACTTTCATTAGCGACAGAAGCAAAAGCAAACGTCTGTCATGGTATGGGGGCGAAAATAAATCTTTGGGAGCAAAGAGCATGGGTGACTGGGGTATGTGCGAAGGTACCATTGACATGGAGGCATATATTGGGATTGTACAGAGATATACAGTGGGAAAAAAAATTATTTGATCCCCTGCAGATTTTGTATGTTTGCCCACTGACAAAGAAATGATCAGGCTATAATTTTAATGGTAGGTTTATTTTAACAGTGTGAGACAGAATAACAACAAAAAATCCAGAAAAACGCATTTCTAAAAAGTTATAAATTGATTTGCTTTTTAATGAGTGAAATAAGTGAGATTGTCAGACAACGACGATCACAGACTGCTGAGCTTCTGAAGTCTTGTATCAAGCGAGACTGGACAAAAATTTTGCTTGCAAAACTTTAACAATTAGTATCCTCAATTCCCAAACAATGAAACATTGTAATTAAAAGGAAGGTTGATGTCACACAGTGTTAAACATGCCTCTGTCCCAACTTTTTTGGAGTGTGTTGCAGCCATCAAAATCAAAATTTGTTCATATTTACAAAATACATTTACGTTTGTCAGTGAAAACTTTGGAAATCTTTTCTTTGTACTTTTGTCAATTAAATAAAAGTTAAAAAGAATTAACAAATCACAGTTTCTTGATTTTATTGCATTTTACAAAATGTCCCAACTTCTCTGCAATTGGGGTTGTATATTTTTGTATGTACTATCCTAAATACATTTGACATAATGGCAAAAACAGTGTATGTGAACTGCTCCGATGTCTTTGTTTTACAGCTTGAGGTGGCTAGGAAATACAGTGACTACCACATGCAAAGATTTGGTTATAAAAAGCCAAATGTGGATTTTGTTCAAGGCTACATTGAGGCCTTGGCAGAAGCAGGTCTGGAGGAGAAATCATATGATATCATCATGTAAGCGTTCACAGTTTCATAATAATAGCCCATTTGTGAAGACAAATTCTACTTCTAAATTCTTTGCTGACACAAAACTGTTAATTGGATTTAGTTTCCACTACTTTTTAGCATAAACAAGCAATTCATTGGCAGTTTTTGTTCTTTTATTTGAAAAGATCAAACTGTGTGGTGAACCTGTCACCAGATAAAGCCAGTGTCCTGCGCGAGGCTTACCGTGTACTGAAGGTACTTCGATTTCATGCCGAATTCAGTTGAATTCTTTGAATGTTTGAAATATGGATATTTTTTTGAAGATCATTTTTTTGCCAACAAAAAGGATTTTGATTTGTTGTGTCATTAGGATGGAGGGGAACTGTACTTTAGTGATGTTTATAGTGATGCTAGAATCCCTGAAGACCTCAAGGCCAACAAAGTATTGTGGGGTAGGAAAGAACATAACTTTTTGTCCAAATTAGCCTGTTTCTTTCCTTAAGTCTTTTAAAAATCTCTTAATTTCCTAATTTGCCTTCCACAAATTATGCTTTAAAGAGTCTTAAATCAGAGCAGAAAGTCTCAAATTCATTAAGTCAAATATCTAAACATCTTTAAATCATGATGCATTTATTGGCTAAATGAAGATATGAAGTCTTGTCTTCTGAGAAACTGGACAAAGTTTATGCCTTAATTTAACTATTTATCTTGATTTAATCATCTTTAAAAATTTGCACTGAAATATAAAACAATAACTCTGAGAAAGAGCATCACTTTTTGTTATTTCCATACTCTAGTGGCTTAGATCAGAGTTATTCCAGCCTTAAGCTTTTTTTCCTTGTAAAACAAATCAGAAAATAATGGAGATCCATTGTAAGTTTGTATTTTAAAACTTATAAATACAACAGCTAATACAACTCATTATGCTGCCTAGACATTTCCATTTACAGAACATGATGTATTGTGTTCTCTTAAATTGATTCCTTACACTTTCTTTACTTGGTCTTAAATGTAACATCATAAAACCTGCAGAAACCCTGCTTGCTAAATGTTGCAAGCTGTAGTTGTGCCACTGTGTTAAACATCACATATAATAAAATGACACTGATACAGGCTTCTTTGCATGTATTGATCAGGTGAATGCCTCAGTGGAGCATTATGGTGGGAAGACCTGATACGACTGGCTGAAGAGGTTGGGTTCTGTAAAGCCAGGCTGGTTACTGCTAGTATCATCACTGTGGGCAACAAGGAACTAGAGAAACTGCTTGGTGAGATGTTTATGTTAAAATATCTAATGGTAATAATTAGCACCAGACTATATTTAACTAACTCCACTTGTCTGTTTGCTGCAAAGAGAATGATTCTGCTTAAGTTTTTCTGAAACTTTTGTTGTTGGCAGAACAAAAATGAGCAGATTTTTTGGTCAATTTGTGTCTGAGTTGCCATTGTTAACTTTATTATAAGCATCCAAAAATGAAAATTAATTTCCAAACCTGTATAAGTTTTATTCTTCTGCTGAACACAAAAGAAGAAAAAAAGCCCAAGCGTCCGTTGCTAATTTGAAAGTGGTTCATAGTTTAGAATTGTATTTAAAAAAACAAAAAATTATAATTTCATGCATTGATCATTTGAATATTGAGATGATTTTTTTTTCCCTTCACTTATTTATTTTTAAACGTAATTCTCATAATTGTGTAAATTATACAGGTGACTACAAATTTGTGTCAGCCACATACCGGCTCTTCAAGTTACCAAAAGGTTCAGAGAAGAAGTCCTGTCTGGTCATGTACAATGGAGAAATTACAGGTCTGGAGGAAAGCTTCGAGTTTGATGCCCAGTATACCTTTAAGGTGTGTAGCTACATCCAGATCTGATACTGATGCTGAAAATTCAGCTGCATTATAAGAAAATGCATTACAATAGAATGTTTGGTAAGACTTAATTAGTTGACATGTAGTTACAAAGTTACTTCTAGTTAGTAGAATGTCTAAAGTGGACTATCGAAATAAAGTGTAACCAAACTTATTTTTTCTCGGACCAATAAATGAAGACTTGGTAATCAGAAGAGACTTCTTTCAAAAACATTTACAATTTTTACTGACCCCAAACCTTTGTGTATGTTGTGAACAAGCATGATCATGACACTTTAATGTGCTTCTCTAGGTAGATAAAGAGATGGAGGTGGATGGTGATGTGGCCAGCATCTTGAGCAACTCCAGATTTTCTGGAGAATTCACATTTCAGCATCAGGGGCTGAAAACCTCCGGCTCTGGAGGATGCTGGGACAAACCCAAGGTAAGTGACTCATTTCCTACCAGTGTGTTAACATACCTCATTTTCTTAGTCTCGGTCTATATTCAGTAATGCACTTAATAGTATATCACGCCTGTGCATAATGGTCCAATAAAGTTTTAGTTGTAAAATCAGTTTTTGTTGCAATTTTAGATTAATTGGCTTTCAAAATACCTAATTGCATTCAAAATATTTCTCATTGGACCACTAAGTTGCTGTAGTCCGATCAGCCACAGACACACAAGGTTATCAGCTGTACCAAAAAGCCTTGGCCACAGAGGACTGCCCTCCTTTTCAAACAAAGAATGCTATCTTATCAGTGCTGGTGGTGACTCAGTCCCTTCAAACACAAGGAAGGATTATTTAGAATTGCTTACAACAACACTGAAGCACAATTTTAGAAATGCTGACCTAAAGATATAGTTTTGATCATTGTTTTGGTTTTATTCTTAACGCTTTTAGATCTAAAAAGATTCCTGACATGCTTCAGCTGATTTTTACTTTTACACAAAAAGCCTATAAATATAGTCTCATGGCTATATATCAGAGGCATATAAGTGCTGCATATTTCAAATCATTTTTAATATAATAAGGAAGCATTGCATCCATATTGATGCTGTTTCTGTTGTTTTAGACCAGAGTTTTTCAAACTTTTTGATACCCCGGCCCTTACAAAATGTAATGGTCCCCTTGCAAGGGACCCAGTTAAATACAGCTATATACAGTATCTTCAAGTATCAAAATCCTTATAATGTGAAAAATACTTTCGTAAAGTATACACACAATGTATATATTGAGATCTGGCTGGCCAAAAAAAGTTACCATAGGGATTTAAATCAGCAAATACTGAAGAGTTCAGGATTGGATCATTATTGTAGTGATTAACTTTTTTCTAACATGTTAAATATGTTTAGCAACAATTCTTTTAACCATAACTAATGCAGTGCATAGATGTTAAACAACCAGATTGGAAGACATACTCATGTACATATTCCAGGACAATAATGCCAAGATTCACTAGGCTTAATTTATGAAATAGTGATTCGATGAGCTTGAGGAATCATTTTCTTGAATAAATTGGCCACTAACCACAGAGTCCTTAGCTTAACCCTATTGAAAGTCTTTAGGATGTGCTGGAGTCAACGTTTTAGAGAGTGGTTTGACTCTCCCGTTGTCAAGATCGCAGCCAAAAATTAATCCAACTCTTGATGGAAATAAATGTGGTGTTATCACATTACGTTGTTGAAACTATGCCACAACGAATGCACAATAAAATGTTAAAGGCAGTCCAACAAAATATTTGAGTGTGCAATTATTGTTGTTTGGACAGGCGACTCCAGCACATCCCAAAAACTTTCAGTGGCGTTTAGGTCAGGACTCTGTGGTGGCCAATCTTTCACAAATTGAGCCTGATGACTCTTAGCATTGTTATCCTGGAATATGTACATGGGTTCATCTTCACATATGTTTTTTGAGAAATAAAAAGCTACACACTGCATCAGTTAGTGTTAAACATACAACATGCAAAAAAACTTAAATCACTGCAATAATGATTAAATCTTAAAATCGTAAAAATTTGCTTATTTAAATCCAGATGGCAATTTTTTATTTATTTTTGGCCAGGCCGTGTACACACACACACATTATTGTTTGAAAACCCTTGTTATAGACAACTCTGGTTGTGTTGATCAAAGAGATCTGCCTGTACGTTTTCATTCAAAACTGATTCCATCATCTTATTCAATTCCTGAATGCAATGAATTGTACCATACCTATGATGTAATAGGATGCACCTGCGTAATAAATCAGTGTCGGTGAATACCAAAATTATGTAAATTATGAATATACTGTACTTCGAACCACTGAGAATCTTCCTCTCTCTCCAGGCAGTGTCAGTGAATCCCTTTGAGCTGGTCCAGCAGCAGTTGGGCAGTGCAAGCGTAACTCCTTCCACTGGGGGGTGCTGTGGAGACCAGCAATCATGCTGCCAGTAAAGCCCAGCACATTTAAAAGCAGTATTGTTTGATTTTGACTCGAAAACAACACATTTGTTGTTAATTGTGACCGTGATTTTGTAAAAATTTAATATTTCTATGTATACTGTAATATAGTATTACATATAATTAGTGAAAGGCAACTTTTTTTTTTTGAAGAAATCAGTCAATCTAGTAATGTTTTAAATACATCTGTAATCATACTGATAAATGTATAGCATTGTCCAGTACCTCACACAGGACTATAGTTACATAATCTAAAGCATTCACCTGCCAGGTTTAATCTTTATTGTTATCTATATTGCCAAGTTAACTGAAAACACATATGGTTTATTGAACTTTTGTAATCAAATCACTTTTTACATTGCTGTAATAAAAATATGTTTGAGCTGACTGCCTGGGTATTACTATCAGCTGTATGATATTCAGCTGTGATGTACTTTTAAATAAATCATTTAATGATAGTGACATGCAAATCACCTTTTATAAAATGTAATCTAGCCCCAGCTCTTAAAATTTCCCAACAGGACCTTCAGGTGAAGGGGAACTCAACCCATTCTGTGTTCTTCTGGAAAAAGGACAGAATTTGAGGTTACATGAACTTAAGGAAGCTTCTACAAAATACCAGTAAAAAGGGTTTTTCAACATGGATTTATTTATTCTCTCTAATTTAGTGAACGTGAATTTTCACTGCCTGTGAATATAGTAGGATTGTGAAATATAATTCACGATCAATCAACTTTCCTTTGGTCTGGACTGATAATGATAAAATGTTCACTATATGGAGATCTGACTCCACGATTATTTTTACATCCTTTCAGAGGTTTTGCATGTCTTGCATTTCTTAAGATCCCTCTAATCCCTGCCTTATCTATGTAAGGTACATAGTTACAATATAAGTTTTTGTGTAGTAACGATAAATTTATAGCTTTGTTCATTTCTTTAGGATGACTGCATGAGGGCTGAGTTTCTGGGTGTGTATTCAACTATGAGCACTTTTATCTCGGGTTGATAAATAACTTTTTTTCTAATTGTTACAGTATATGAAGGTCATGTTAACCTTTTATCATGCCTTTGTCATATATTTTTTTTTCTACATTTATTTATTTTATTTAACTTTTTTAATATAGATTTTGTTTTACCCTTGTCCCAGACCCAAACATTCAATGCCAATCCAACATAAATATATGACTTCTTGCATGATATGTGGTGCAGTGGGCTATGCACATGCTTTGGACATGTGGGTCCCTGAGACACTACTTTTTTCATTTTTTATTTATTTATTTTGATCAAAATAGGATATATAGGACATAGTTACATCTTGTGAAACTATATTGTGATCCAAACTATTCAGGTGATGTAATTTAGGATACATTATGATATGTCTTCCCTTTTTTTTCCACCAGTGTCATTTGCACCATAGAGTGCTATCGGACATATTCAGAGTCAGACACAAGAATTCTCCTAAGATGCTTCCACTTTTGTACATTAAGTAGACCAATTAAACAAGCTAGTGAAAAGACTGATTTAATTTGATTTCCCAGAAGTCCACAGGTCGTCCCTGTACGCCGTTGAAGAAACACTCTTATAATCTTGTTAGTTATTACTACATTTCGTGAGTGTATCTTGGCACTATTCAAAGATGCTGTCAGCAAAGATCCCTCTCAAAACATCAAAAACAGTCACGAGGAAACTTCTGTTTGCGCTCATTTGCATTAAGTGCGACTATTTACGGAGCTCATTGGCTGTCCGCGCAGCGCTAGCCCCGCCCCCCGCCCAGCTGCGCCTCTGGATTGGCTGCTCCGCTCGCCTGTCACCGAGACATCAGCGGAGGCACGAGTTCGCGCTGCTCTCGCTGGAGAGTGATCAGTTTCAGCCGCGTAGCGGGACTCAGCGAGACCTGATGCACAAGTCAAGGCGACGCGCAGCGGAGATGAAGCCGAATTGGCTCTGATTTTTAAAAGCCCTTTCATTCAAGAGGCTGTCCATTATCAACATGGCAGAACCGTCGGTTCCAGTACCCCCTCAAAAAATGGCGTCACTTAGCCGGGTCCGAGCCTTTACTCTGATTTTCTTAACTGCAAGCAGTTATTTAATTACTCCCACAAGTGGCAAGGAAGGAGGGGGAGAGGAGACGGTCATCATCGGGCTGAGACTGGAAGACACGGACGACATTTCCTTCATGGACAGGGGCTATCTGCGGGTCAGCGAGAGGTCTCGGGTGAGATTGAGGGTGTACGGGCAAAACATCAACAACGAGACGTGGTCCAAAATCGCCTTCACGGAGCACGAGAGGAGCCGAGTGATTGGCACCATCGACAGCTCCTCAGGGGACAACAAAAGTCAGGAGGACACGTCGGGCTTGCACCCGTGTGGCATCAGGACTTCGGACATTCTCATCCTGCCCAACATCATTCTAACCCGCAAGACGTCTGGCACCGTGGAGATCGAGGTCAAGCCTCTGCGAAAGACTGAGAGGAGCAAAGCGTACTACCTGTGCATCGCCACCTCAACACCTGCTGCGGCGGGCGCGCACGACCCGTGGACAGAGAACACGTGGATCTATCACGATGGAGAGGACACCAAAGTGATCGTGGTGGAGGAGAAGAAGTTCCTGCTCCCTTTCTGGGTCCAGGTCATCTTCATTTCCATGTTGCTCTGCCTCTCGGGCATGTTCAGCGGCTTGAACTTGGGTCTGATGGCGCTGGATCCCATGGAGCTGCAGATCGTCCAGAACTGCGGGACGGAGAAGGAGAAGAACTACGCCAGGAAGATCGAGCCCGTCAGGAGCCAGGGAAACTACCTGCTGTGCTCGCTTCTTCTGGGGAATGTTCTGGTCAACACCACCTTGACCATCCTGTTGGATGATATCGCCGGTTCTGGATTGATAGCTGTAGTGATGTCCACCGTCGGCATCGTCATATTTGGAGAGATTGTGCCTCAAGCGATATGTTCACGACACGGTCTTGCTGTGGGTGCGAATACAATCTTCTTGACAAAATTCTTCATGCTGCTCACTTTCCCCGCGTCCTATCCGGTAAGTAAACTGCTCGACTATCTCCTCGGACAGGAGATTGGCACGGTGTACAACCGAGAGAAGCTCTTGGAGATGTTGAGGGTCACGGATCCCTATAATGACTTGGTGAAAGAGGAGTTGAACATCATTCAGGGCGCGCTGGAGCTGAGGACTAAGACCGTGGAAGATGTCATGACCCCGTTGCGCGATTGCTTCATGATCGCCGGCGACGCCATGCTCGATTTCAACACCATGAGCGAGATCATGGAGAGCGGCTACACGCGCATTCCGGTGTTCGAGGGCGACAGGTCCAACATCGTGGACCTGCTGTTCGTCAAGGACCTTGCGTTTGTGGATCCCGACGACTGCACCCCGCTGAAGACGATAACCAAGTTCTACAGCCATCCCTTACATTTCGTCTTCAACGACACTAAACTCGACGCTATGCTGGAGGAGTTCAAGAAAGGTGAGAGAGCGAGAGAGAGTCTTTGATTTGCGCGGGCTGACAGTGTTGGTTGCATTGAATGTTTTCTTACTAGGCTATATTAGGCAACATTGCATAAAAGTTTTATTGTTATTTGAAAACGAGACAAGTTATGCATCTTGTCATATTTCAAAGCAGTCGCGTGCCTTTTACGCACCGGCTGTTACGCACGACTAAAAGAATTAGATTTCATTCAGATTTACAGACGCAACATTGCTTATTCTTAAAAAAGTGAATTTTAGCTGTTTTTGACCAATATATGTCTATTCAGATATCTAAACATTGATTTGGCAGGCAACTTACGTAGTTCATTCTTTTAGTTCAGTAAGGAAAGGTACTCTTATATTTAGGTTTATTGATTAAAATAGTAATGCAATACAGTGAGTATACATATGATATGTCCCCCATCATCATGTTCATCCCTTGTTATCCTTTACTATCACCTGTAATGATTTAAAACGCCTAAAATTTGGATAAAACGTAACGTTTAAATGTTGCCTTAACTTTTTGAGGAAAATCAGTGGTGCCAAACATACAGTAGCCTACGACTTGCAGTAATATATAGGCTACATTGCACTTTTTAGACATTTTGAAATGATTTTCAAATTATTATGTCAAACTGATGGAAATAATTTGTAATAATTTGAAATAATGTGAACTTTAGACTGGGTCTAGTTTATCCATTTCAGAGTTTGCTAAATACGTCCTCTCCATACCCATTGTTTGCTGCTTCTTAAGTGTTCCTACACTATTTAAAACTATTTGGAGCTTTATTTGACCCTCACTTGCTGCCCCCAGGACCCTGCAAACACATTATAATATGCCTGAGTGCAGGGAAGTGCTTGCAGTAAGTGCGGTATCTTGATGTGCCCTCACATAGCTAAGGGTTAATGCTTGCGGCAGAGGTGAGAATGTAGTGATGCAATGGAAATACACTGCAGGTGTACTCACAGTTGCTAAAGGATGACTCAGGGGGATTATTAGGTGTAATACTTCATAATGCATGAAATAACATACCACTTCAACAATCTGTATTTTGTGTTATGTAGGTAAAATGGTGAGAATCTTGATGCAAATCTTCTAAGTAGTTGAAAAAGTATCTGTAATTTAGAAAATAGTTTTAAAAGGTCATTATTTTGGTGTAAAGAAAATAAGGGAAACCACATTTAACAGCATGTTCCCCCAAACATAGAACATAAGAGTAAATTTGCAGTTGTATGTGTTAATCAGACTCTAATGTACAAACTAAACTTAAGAACCACTTACATTATCATTTTGCATTAGAAGTAGGTTTTATGACAGCAGTCTGATGTTTTATTTAAAGTTAAACCATATCAAAATTAACTATATTAGTGTATTTGATCATATCATTTTTTTTTGACTGTTCTTTGAAAAGTCATTCATGATTGCTACAAGAATACTTGGACATTATAAGAATTTTAGCAACCTTGGCTATGATTGTGACTCTTTTGTTCTTGGCTGCTCTCCAGAGGAAACTCACCATTGGCTGTTGGTATTCTAATGACTGATTAGGGGAGTGGGCACAAAGTTTCATGTCAATCTGGCTGTGGTTCGAGCACTCTCTCAGTTCAAAGTGCTTTGTATTGTAAGTCAGTGTTAATTAACCTAATGCCTCTTGTGGAGCTGCACAGCCGTCCAAAGTAGGAACAAAATACATCACTCCTGCCAAGCACACCTTCAAACTGTAATTTGTTTCTCTTTGATGTTGCTTTTTGAGTGGCAAAAGTTGCTTTTTATATTATTTCTGCTGCTGACTTACATGATAACTTTGAAACATGAGGTAGATGATACTCAATTCTGACAGAGGAAAATGGACTCAGTTGACTTGTAATGGTCAACTAATTGGGAGTCCAAACGAGAAGGGCGTCTGACTGCAATCATGACCTTGAAGGTCAGCCTTAAAATTCCTGGAGCTGCAGACTAGTTCCTTTATGATTGAAATAATTAGTGTGTCATAAAGGGACCCCTGCCAAACAGCAGTTTTGTGTTTAATGAGAATGGAATTGTTCATCATCTGGGCTTAACCCAAAGCGGTGTAGTTCAGGAGGCATTTGTTGCTGCAAAGATTCTTACATGTTAAGTCGAGTGTGTATTTTTTTTCTCACGTAGTATGCTAGTACATGATGTTTATTTGTAGGAATATTTCCTATGATAAACAGAGGTGTGTTTTGTATTTGTGGGAAATTGTGATAAAATATTTTAATAAATTAAAGGCTATAAGGATGGCCTGCTGGCCCAGGATCAATGTGAGACAGTTAACAAAACGTACCTTTTGGGCCAGTGCTGCGTTAAAAATATGAATGTCTACCAATTATAAAAATGCTTTGCTTAAAAAAAAAGGCCAGTGAGTTCAGTTGACAGGGCAAGTAAAAACTATTGGCCCAACTAGCCAAAGTTACTAAAAAAATATCCAGCCCAATCTCTCGGAAATTCATACATATTTGATTCATATGATTCATTGATGATTCATATGCTCCGTGTGTTCACGGTGTGTGTGTGTGTTCACTGCTGTGTGTGTGTGCACGTTGGATGGGTTAAATGCAGAGCACAAATTCCAAGTATGGGTCACCATACTTGGTCGTATGTCACATCACTTTCACTTTCACTTCATAAAAATTTGTACGTTTTATGAAAAATCATACATATTTTACGAGGTGGCAAATTCGTAGAAATTCGTACAAATGACCACCTAACCACACCCCTAAATACCCCTCACATAAATCATGCAAAATCGTATGAATGATGTTGTACAAATTCGTACTAAATTAGCCACCTTGTAAAATACGTACAAATTGGTCATGAGATAGCCTTGAAAAATCAGTATTGTTAGATGTGATAGAAAGACTGTACACATTTTGTTACAACTTTTGTCTCATGGTCCAACTGACTCCCATTGCTTTTCATAGTTTGCTAAAAAATTAACACTCTGAAAAACACTAAACAGTCAGGGAAAAAAAGGAAAATCTTTATTGTAACCAGTCTAAAACTAAAATATATAATACATGAGAACTTTTAAAATTTTAAGAATCAAAGTTTATTAAAATTTATTTTGAGTTTCACAGTAAAAAAAGATTTCAAGGGTTTAAGAAAAACAACAAATAGGCAGAGTAAGTACCAATAGCAATAAATACTACTTACACGAAGTACAAATAATGTAAAATACTATTTATACCTCTGACAAGCTGCAATAGAGGATCCATGTAAGGAGTCAAGTATAAATGTCCATTTAGTGCATGCTTACATTTAAAACTGTGCACATGCACTCAAAACTGCATCCTGATTGATAGAGGTCGACCGATATTGGATTTTACCGATACCGATAGCTAGGTTGGACCACACTGGCCGATGCGATTAATCAACCGATAGTTTTTAAAATGGATACTGAACGAAAACTAAAATAGAGCTTTGCTATTTTAAAAAAAGCAGTAACAGTACTGAACCATACTTTGTAAATTAATACAAATGTAGTATTAATATTAATTATTATATTGATTATTAAAGTTATTTCATAGTTTACTAATGTTAAAAGAAGAAACTTTAAAATTTAAAAATGAAGCCTATTAGTAATAGTAAATGTTGAAATGAAATGAACACACTCTAACAAGGAACATCTTGTTAGATGCTCTTATTGTTAAGTATTACCATTTCATTTCAACAGTCATGCTTAAAGATGGCCATCTTGAAATACCTACACAAGGCCATATTAAAATTACATGCACAGGTTATTGATATTGTATGTGTACTCTCACATTTTATTTGTGTCTGGAGTCTGGAGTTTCGCTCTCTGTGCAGCGCGCAGTGTCACATGCCAAAACAAACAACACGTGCTGTCAGTGATTTCCGCCTCCAGAGGCTGCTCTCGTACTGTATAATGACAGCAGACCATTCTCAACCACTCCAGCAACAGATGCAACACGGAAAACTATCGGCATGGATTTTTGCCGATAACCGATAGTTCCGCAAATCAACTATCGGTGCCGATTAATCGGTCTACCTCTACTGATTGACCAGCACCTTTGATGCATTTATCTTGCTTTATCAAGCATTTCATCAAGCATCCTGTCCAATTCCAAGTGCTTAATCTAGTGCAGGAACAGGGTACTGTCTTCTTTGTAGCACTTGCCTCATCAAACTCATTCAGCTGCAGAAGCATGTATAAAGCATTTTTACTGCAAACAGACAGAACAAAGTACATAAAGACAAAGGTCATGAAATTAGAGTCTAATTCTCCTGAACTCACTAACCCTTGAGTACGGCTTAGTTCAGTGCCAGCATCGTTATCACCCGCTTGAGGCGATCAATCCATTAATTTATGCACGATAAGAAGATCTGTTATCTTCTTAAATCATGCAGATGAACTCTTGGCCTTCAGTTCTTTCTTCTTCTTTCAATTATATTTCTGTCATTATAGCTATCTATAATAAAGACTGACTTCATCCTATCACATATTTATGCTGTTATATATTCAAAATATATCACAGATTTCCAGTACTACATAAAAAGATAAAAATCAGCCTGCATATCACTTATCACTGGGCACATTATCGGTAGTAACATCTATAGATGTCATAATCCACTGTAATTCATTTACAGTACAGCAATTGCTGTATTTTTGTAACGCAGGGCCACTGAAGGTCGTTGGCCTTCACATGAGTTCTTGCACGTATTGAACCAATCCACTCGCTAATGTAGGCCAATCTATGCTTAATTCAGATTCAGCAACCTCCTTTCCTTCTTGTTTTAACATGGGAATTCTTTTTCACTTCACTTGGCCTAGTTAAGGCTGCATTAAATTTCATAATAGAGGACATCCATGCTTCTTTTACTATTATATTTAATCCAAACAACATTCTCTTGAATTAAATCAGATTCATTTTTGTGGCATCCTGCATCTTCAAGTTTGATAAGCATCTAATAAGCAATCGACCAGTGATTTCTGCTGAGATGCTGGAGCGTATTCTTGGTAAGACCTGCTTCTGCTTGTAGGGATTATGTGGCATCATATTGGCAGGAACTGTGCTGGATGCAGTGTGTGGGATCCCCCTTTGAGCACACTATAGTTTCACACTTAGACTCTTACAGACATACTGTATTACTAGGGGTGTAACAATACATTATATCAATATATTGCAATACAGTAATGCAATAATATCTATCATGGATAGCAACAAAACATAGCATGTACAGTTCACCCTACAGTTTTAAGGCAGTTTTAATTCACCATCAAATATGGTAGTGGCATATCAAATATGATAAACTAAATTTTGTATTTTTATCTAAGCAGAATTATGAATATTTCTATTGTAGTGTCATCATTGCCTTGTGCGTTAGAGAACAGAACCAAATCCAAGCTTATTCAAGTTCACCTCGATGCAATACTAAATTTAGCATTTAATGAACAGTACTTTTTGTTTACCATACGTGTTAGAAGTAATGATTAAAGAAAACATTCTAACTATATTTTGGCTTTGTTCGCAGTATCGTGAGATCGGAATCATGCATCAAACCAAATCATGACACTTTTACATATTATGGGTCCTATTTTAACGATCTAAGCGCATGGTCTGAAGCGGTGCACTTAGGGCGTGTATGAATCCACTTTTGCTAGTTTAACGACGGGAAAAACGGTTGGCGCACCTGGCACATGGTCTAAAACTGTTGTCCCTGTTCTCTTAATGAGTAATGGGTGTGTTTTGGGCATAACGTGCAATAAACCAATCAGAGTCTCATCTCCCATTCCCTTTAAGAGCCAGTTGTGCTCACGCCATGGAGGATTTGCTATTTACACGGTGGAATTTGCAAGCGCAAAGACTGAACGCGTCTCCAGAGTGGAAACGGAGCTGCTCCTGCAAGAGCAAATAGCTAGCCTAATTCATACATTCAATGACTATCCATTATGTCATGTAGGCATTTTTATTTTTATGTAGCCTACACAATAATAATCTTTTACATTGTAATCCTTTAATTTTGAATATTTGGCATGTTTAAGCAGAGTGTACATGCATTGTGGATCCGCCTATAGGCGCATATTACTAACGCGCTTTTTAAATAACAAAAAATACTGCGCCATTGACTTTAGACCAGGTTTTAGTTGATCAATGGCGCAGTCTATTTCAGTTGCCTCAAAATGCCAAAGCGCCAACAATGCGCATGAACACACCTCGTTTTCAGACCAGCATGCCCATGAGCGCACAAATGGGTGCAAATGCATTTGCTATTTAAACAATGTGTTGCAGGACATGAAAATGATAACTGTCAGGCTGAAACTAGCAAAAAACACTTGCGTCGCACCTGGCGCCGCATTGCGCTGGTCCCGCTGGATGTATGATAGGGCCCATAATTTCTACTGTTACATTACGGCTGGGCTGTATGACGGATGTATAACAACTTAAAGTTATAGAAAAAAATGAAAAATCTGCATTAATTACTCACCCTCATATCGTTCCAAACCCGTAAGACCTCCGTTCATCTTCGTAACACAAATTAAGGTATGTTTGATGAAATCCGAGAGTTTTCTGATCCTCCATAAACAGCAAGGAAAACACATTCAAGGCCCAGAAAGGTAGTAAGGACATCATTAAAATGGTCCATGTGACATCAGGGGTTCAACCGTAATTTTACAAAGCTACGAGAATACTTTTTGTGCACAAAGAAAACAAAAATATCTTTATTCAAAAATGTATTCTCTTTGTATCAGTTTTTGACGCACGTTCACGAAAGTGCCACGATCCATGTGTGTGATGCCGCTGATGCAGGAGCTGGCGTTCTGACGTAGAACGACCATCTCTCTTAGTTCATCATCTGTTGATCATCTGTTAGGCTCATGCATTGTGATACTCTTGTGAACGCTCGGCTGAAGACTGACACGGAAGAGAAGAAATTGTTGAAGTTATTTTTGTTTTCTCTACGCACAAAACGTGTTCTCGTAACTTTATGAAATTAAGGTTGAACCACTGATGTCACATGGAATATTTTATCGATGTCCTTACTACCCTTCTGGGCCTTGAACGTGTCAGTTGCATTGCTGTCTATGCAGGGTCAGAAAGCTCTTGGATTTCATCAAAAATATCTTAATTTGTGTTCTGAAGATGAACAAAGGTCTTACAGGTTTGGAATGATATGAGGGTGAGTAATTAATGACATAATTTTCATTTTAGGCTGAACTATCCCTTTAAAGCACCGTTTACTGTATGTCATTTGTAGCTTTGATTTATGTTATTTGTACCATTATTTGTGATTTGCTGCTTTATTTAAATTTTTAATAACTTTAAGATTTAATGTTTTTTTAATTGAAATTGTTAAAAAACATGTTACATTAATACAATTTGAATAACATTAGTGTGAAATGAAATTATATAAAATATTATTTTATTCATATTTGTCAAAAGTCAATCACCCACACCTATATCACATTATAGTTGTTTGTGTGTGTGTTTGTAAGTATAATATATGTAAGTGTATGATATGTTTAAAAGGTTTTGACTGCTAAATTCATATACTCATAGAATATGAGTGCTAGAATTAAATAAGAAAGAACTGAAGTGCTGTTGTGATGCATTATTTTGATTTTGTCAGGCTATCGGCAGTAGTAGTCAGTTCTGTCAGGGTTAAATGTTAGTGAGCATTCACTCCATTGTCATTCCATGTGTGCAGCGCAAAGCGTATGCTAAGACGTGGCTTTTCAAATGGCCTACATTCCTCAAATTCTGGTACATGAACATGAAATGGCCTTAAAACCGATTAGTAAAACAATTGAGTAGTGCCAGTGCAGCCAGAGTACCTCCACAAAATCTGTCTGATCTAACATTTCTAGCCTCTGCTGTGGCTTGCTCATTTCAGCAAAGATAACAAGCTTATATTGATGTTGCACTCAATGGATGAGTGTTTTGAAAAAAATCTTTAAAAAAAATTAAAGTTTATTGGCAAAATCATTTCTAATAGAGTTAGGCTGAGTCTTTTTTAAATCAAACACTTGAGTAATGCTGAGTAATGGTCTTTTATGTTTCCTGACTATTATGCAATCAGATTGTTCTCTGATTCAGACATCTGCTCGTATCCTCACTTATTAATCTGTCTCCGCTTGGAAAGTGGAAACCCTTCAGAATCAAACAAACAAATACAAAAATGGAAACATGTGCTTTCCAGAAATACATTTTGGATGTTAGAATTTGTAAACAGACAGTTTGTGATATTTTGGGAGACAAATTGAGCAAATTGGTCAAAGTGATAGGGTTTTAGGTAATAAGGATTTTGTGTAGCTATTTTGAGATTTTAACCAATTTTATTTTAGTTTTCACATATCATTAATCTTTGTGAAGCTCAAAGGAATATTATGTCACTAATGCAGTCTTTTGAGACTCCCTTTAAGCTTCTGCCTAAATTCAGCGTCAAGTCTGCCATTGTACTTAAATTCTTGGAAAGAAAATTTGGATCCAGCTCACCTTCTTTACTGTAATTAAAGATCAAGCGAATTCAGCATAACACTTCTCTTTCAAGCATTAACTCTCGTTCCTCTGCCTTTCTCCCTCTTTCTCTCTACCATCTACTTCACAACACATTCAGAGCCGCAGAACCCACTTGGGTTTCAAAACTGCCCCCTGGCATTCCCAAGCCTTCCGTGCCATGCCCCCTCCCCCCATATTGTCCTTTTGCCCGTTTCCCTCAATGTCGTAAATTACAAGCAACACAAACCCTTGCCTAATGCTCTGGCATGGAAGTCTTCCAACCAGAGGAGCTCTGGGCTGGCATCACTGATTGCAGTAAGCAGTTCACTCTCTTAGTGAGAGGAAAAACGGCCATGCCAAAACGGGTGCTGCCATGGAGGTTTATAAAATACAGCGCTAGTGTCAGCTAAAGACATGACTAAACTTAAATAACTCGCATTAAGCAGTTTATCATGTGAGGTCCAAAAATGCATGGTTGTGGATGACTTTTGCATTTATTATATTTACAGCCAGTTCTTGCCTGTAGTTGTAAAGGCCGAGGCAAGATCATGAAAATTGCCCCCAACATTATTGACTATATTAAAACTCTGTAACCACTACAAAAAAAAAAAAAATACATAAAAAAAGCACACTGTAGGTTGTTAACAAATAACATGTCCAAGTCTATTTTTTTCAACATTAAATTAAAATCAGTGTGATTTTTTATTTTTTTTAACAGTGTATATTTAGGTGTTGGTAATCAATAATTAAATGTTTCATTACCTTTCAGATTTTATCAGGTCACCTAAATAGTGATGTGACAAACACACACACATAGACATAATGGTTTTTATAGTGTACAAACTGTATATTCTGTCACCTTACCATACACCTAAACCTACCACTAAAAAACTTAATTCTATAGGATGTATAAGCTGTTTCCCTCATGGGGACCAAAAATGTCCCCGCAAGGACAAGGATTAAATAAGAATAAGAAACTATTTACTAGCAACAGGACAAAAAAAACTACAGTAGAACAAATAAATAAGAAATGCTACATAATTGTATAAAGTAATCAAATGTATGAAACACTGCATATTCTTCACTGTGTAAATTATATATATATATATTTCTTATTAAAATTCCAAAAGTGATTTACTCAAGAGCAGTTAGAGATTTTCTTTCTTTTGTTGTTTGATTAACATGAATGACAGACAGCAGGAATATTAGACTGCTGTCACTTTAAGAGCTGCCCGAATCCAATACATTGTTACGCATGTTATCTTTCTCAGCTGTTTGCTTTCACTTAAGACCTAAATTATTGTGTTTACAAGGATACTTGCAAAGACAGGCATTTTGACACATACAAGTGTGTGTATTTAACTGTCCAAGGCCTATAAAGCAGCTCTCTGAGCACCGTCTTCATGTGCGCATATAGAGAACTGAGTTCTCTTTCCCTGTTGATTGTGTTTCAATGGCTTAAAATCATGTTTTAAAACAGCAGCGCTTAAAAACGTGTTCAAACAGTACATTTTTGTGACCATGTAGCACAGCAACATCACGTGAGTGTGTAACCGTGAAATCTCTATTAGTTGACAAATTTCTACAGGTTAATTGTGTCTACTGGTATATCGCCCATCTCTAGTGGAGGCGTAAAGAATTATGCTGCACATTTCATCACAGGGGTCAGTGACGGTTACACTTACATTTACACTTTCTTCCATGGCTGAGTTTGTCTTGTGACAAGGATGTATATAATACAGAGCAGACATTTGTTGAGCAGTTGTCATTTTGTTTATGTGGATGAATGGTGTATCAATGCTGAAGTTTGTCTTTTTTTTCTGTGTAGTTGATGGAAAGAGAGAGCGACAATGTTCTGTCCAACACCGATACTTTCAGATGTCTTCTCCACTCTGTTGCTTTTCCGTGGCTTGCTTTCTGTTATAGTGAAATCATGTTACATTGTTTTGCATTATCTATTTTATATTCTTAAGATAAAACTGTAAAGAATGATGCATACAACAAAAGAATATGACGTGCGAACTAAGGTTGGGAACTGGTCCTAATTCAGAACCGATTCCAATTAAAAATAAATAAATGCTGAAACTTAATGATATTCATAATATTTAGCTCTGTTAACTTGTCAACATGCAGACTGAACAGTAACTCTTGACAGTGTTTCCTGCTCCATATCTTGGCTTCATTGGCAGTGTCCCTACTGAATGTATGTCGCCACAGCAAAACAAAAGTTTTAGTAGAGTCGTGAGCTTGCAGTTCGAACTGAATGTGATGAGAGAGTAAGTGAAATAGACAAGACAGGACATCTTTCTGTTTGTGTTATTCTCACTGTCTGTATGCAACAACAAACACACAGCCAAGCCTAATTCACAAACAAATGACTCTCATGAGAAGTTTTTGTAACAAATCACTCAAAAATACTTAATTTCTAACACATGAGTTATCTGTTTGTGTATTGAAGTTGCATGATCAGTGTAATAGCTGACCATAGTTTCATAAATGTATTGTTGAAGCTGGATAATTGCTTTTTAGCAGAGGAATGAAAGGAATGAACAAAAAATATATACTAAAATATATTTGAAATACTTTTATTTAACGCTAAGTACACTATAAATATATTTACAGATTTATGTGCTAAATAATAATAATACCCTGCAATTGTACTTTAGTATACTAAAAGTCTGCTAAACTGGAACAACTAATTTTGTGCTTAATGCACTTTAATTGTTTAGAAGCAGTGCTGAAGTCCAACTAAAGATATACTGAAGCATATTTATGATTGTGCTAAAGTGTAACTATTGATACTGTATACTTCAGGTACACTTTAAATATGCATTTAAAGACTGATATTATTCAAAGATCAAACAATCCTCATCAATTTGTGACATTTAAACACATTTTAGGCTAAGTATTTAGAAATGTGCACAAGTAGTTCTCCCAATATGTCAGTAAATATGTTAATAAATTGGAAATGTACTTAGTATGAAATACATGTATTTTAAATGTATAACTTTTTTCAAGGGATATTCTTTCATTGTTTACTCATCTTTTATTCCACTGTGCAATGCAAAAGAAGATATATATATTTTTTCATACAGTGGAAGTTTGCTCCACTGCTGTTTGGATACCAATTTTTTTTGTTCAGCAGAAGAAGTGCACACAGATTGGGAACCACATGGAAGTGAAATGACAATGGATGATGCAATTTTCTTTTCTGATGTAGTGTCAATTTCCCTTTAAAAAAAGTAATTTTAATGGTTTCAAACACACAGTATGCTAAAACGCTTTACGAGGAGTGGTATCTTTCAGTTATTTTAGAATTGTGTCTGTGTGTAAATAAATGTACCACAGCAAAAATGTAATCCACTTTTCAAGTTCATTAATCCACGCAGCATATTAAATAGAGTTTGTAAATATTATTTGTAGCAACTTTGCATCATCTTCATTCACTTTGCCAGTTTTATCTGTACCTCCTTATAGTGCATCATTCCGACAGACTGCCTCTAGATAAGTGCTCCAAGGACAACTATTAGGATGTTGCTTCCTGAATTAGCCTATCCAAAGTCCTGCAAATCCTGGGAATGGAATGAGGGAGTCAAACCCATGGTGATAAAAAGTTAAGGGAGTAATATTGTTTTTTCTATGTAGTGAAATGCACCTGATGAATCCATCCAGTGTTGTTTGAAAATGTTGCTTTGTTAGTGTTATCTCATCTGTAACAATAGTATGGCATTGCTCCATTGCTCATTTTTGTTGATCAATCCGAAAAATGTTGAGTAGAAATGTACTGAATCTAATCTAATTATCTAAAATATTTGCTGAAAGAAACTCACTTACTGTGTAGTGCACTGCTTGCTGGTTAACAATACCAGATTGGTGTTTAAAATAGTGGAGATGTCTTGTGACTGTGTCTGTCTGTGCTCAAATGTCCCCTTAATGATGCTGAATCTGTAAGCAGCATTAACCCTGAGCTCAGGCTCCAGTAACACAATGCTCAAACAGATCACTGTTTTTCATTGTGAACCGAAACAAAGATGCTAGTTGGTTTAGTTACAAGAGAGAAGAAATGAGTCATTTTTAACAAAGGTCCTTGGAGGTCAGTGTAGCAAGTAAACTGACTGTTGCACTCTGTTGTAGTTTGGTTTATATCAACAAAGCCATGAGATGAAATTTCTAAATTTGTTTTCTTCAGATGATATCAGTCTTATTTGAAGTCCATTTGTATTTGTCAGGAAGAAAGGAACAAGTTTAGTGACATGCTCTGAGGAGCTTATATTTAGAAAACAGGCTGATTTGCAGCAGGGTTATCTGGAGGTTGTTTTGGCTGGAGTTCATTGTGGGGGTTTGTACTGGGACTTTAAAATTAATTACTTAATCTATAGTAGACTTGACCCGATTTCTACAGCATTTCTGGGGTTAAAGAGTTTGTTTTGATTTTTGTCTATTTTTTATAGTCAGAGTTGGATTTGGTTTACAGCTTAGTATGTTACTTAACGTAGCATTCATCTTTGATTAGTAATCAACAGCACATTAGTTTCAGTGTTTTTTTTTAATTAAGTTACCAGATGCTTATTTCATCCAGAACAGCAGTATACCAGTTGCAGGACAGTCCCCATTGGAATAGCCACAGGTTGGGAGTCATGCTCCTGGGCGCATTAATTCCAGAGTTACTCTAGTTCCTTCTAGCTGTGTTTTTTTCTGAACGTGCAGATGCTTAAAGATTTCTCTACTACAACTACAGTGGGAAAAAAAATCATTTGATCCCCTGCTGATTTTGTACGTTTGCCCACTTACAAAGAAATGATCAGTCTATAATTTTAATGGTAGGTTTATTTTAACAGTGAGAGACAGAATAACAACACAAAAATCCAGAAAAAAGTAATAAATTGATTTGCCTTTTAATGAGTAAAATAGTATTTGATCCCCTATCAATCAGCAAGATTTCTGGCTCCCAGGTGTTTTTTATACAGGTAAGGAGCTGAGATTAGGAGCACTCTCTTAAAGCGAGTGCTCCTAATCTCAGTTTGTTACCTGTATAAAAGACAACCTGTCCACAGAAGCAATCAATCAATCCGATTCCAAACTCTCCACCATGGCCAAGACCAAAGAGCTGTCCAAGGATGTCAGGGACAAGATTGTAGACCTACACAAGGCTGGAATGGGCTACAAGACCATCGCCAAGCAGCTTGGAGAAGGTGACAACAGTTGGTGTGATTATTCACAAATGGAAGAAACACAAAATAAGTGTCAATCTCCCTCGGTCTGGGGCTCCATGCAAGATCTCACCTCGTGGAGTTTCAATGATCATGAGAACGGTGTGGAATCAGCCCAGAACTACACGGGAGGATCTTGTCAATGATCTCAAGGCAGCTGGGACCATAGTCACCAAGAAAACAATTGGTAACACACTACTCCGTGAAGGACTGAACTCCTGCAGCGCCCGCTAGGTCCCCCTGCTCAAGAAAGCAGATGTACAGACCCGTCTGAAGTTTGCCAATGATTCAGAGGAGAACTGGGTGAAAGTGTTGTGGTCAGATGAGACCAAAATCAAGCTCTTTGGCATCAACTCAACTCGCCGTGTTTGGAGGAGGATGAATGCTGCTTATGACCCCAAGAACACCATCCCCACCGTCAAACATGGAGGTGGAAACATTATGCTTTGGGGGTGTTTTTCTGCTAAGGGAACAGGACAACTGCACCGCATCAAAAGGACGATGGACGGGGCCATGTACCATCAGAGCCAGGGCATTGAAGCCACCCAGGGCATTGAAAATGGGTCGTGGATGGGTATTCCAGCATGACAATGACCCAAAACACATGGCCAAGGCAACAAAGGAGTGGCTCAAGAAGAAGCACATTAAGGTCCTGGAGTGGCCTAGCCAGTCTCCAGACCTTAATCCCATAGAAAATCTGTGGAGGGAGCTGAAGGTTCGAGTTACCAAACATCAGCCTCAAATCTTTAATGACTTGGAGAGGATCTGCAAAGAGGAGTGGGACAAAATCTCTCCTGAGATGTGTGCAAACCTGGTGGCCAACTACAAGAAACGTCTGACCTCTGTGATTGCCAACAAGGGTTTTGCCACCAAGTACTAAGTCATGTTTTGCGAAGGGGTCAAATATTTATTTGACTCATTAAAATGCAAATCAATTTCTAACTTTTTAAAAATGCATTTTTCTGGATTTTTTAAAATAAACCTACCATTAAAATTATAGACTGATCATTTCTTTGTCAGTTGACAAAAGTACAAAATCAGCAGGGGATCAAATAATTGTTTTCCCCACTGTATCGTGAACCTTTCTAATGAATCAGCGTTTATTGTGGCCTGTGATCCCTCATTGTAAATAAATCTAATCAGTGTGTGAGTTATAGTGTATCTTGTGGGTAAGAAAAGTGTTGATGATATAGAAATAATCTTTAGAAAATCTAGCTTAAAACACTTCTGCCAAGTTTGTAAAATGTATATTTTTTTTTACATTCATTTTAGTTTCATATTTTGAAAAACTTTTATTTTCAAAAATAGTTTCAATTTAATGACTCAAATAAAAACCTTCAAGTAAAAGATAATATAATGTCTTTATATACATTAAATATATGTGTGTACACATCTATATTATATATTTTATTATTTTAAGGTTCATGATTATTAATTCATAAATATCATGAATATTTGGGGAGTTGCACCACATTATTTTGCAATCTGTACTAAACCTTGCCTTGTCATAAAATGGTCAAATTGGCTGATATTTTAAGATTATTATTTATCTAATATTATTTACTGACCTTGACACACACACTCGATGATATCATAGTTCTGTTTTTCTGCATATTTGTAGCAGCACATGACTTTGATTTAGCAGACAAAAGCAAATATTAATGGGCATGAAGCAGTTTTGCTAATTCTTGTTTCTGATTTAAATGTTTACTACTTTTCTACAAAATAATAAAAGATTATGCCAAGCTCTAACTTTTTCAATTTATACTATCCAAAAAGTACAAATATAATATATATATATTATATATACTATTTATAGGCTATGGCTACAAAGTTATAAATGCAACTCAGGGTCAAACATTTGGATAGAAATACACAAAGTCCTCTTATGAAACATGTCACTTATTCTGTGATGTCCCACCACTCATTTCCATGGTCCCAGTAGTTGTCAGAACTAAAATATTTTCTGAGAAGGCTGATCGCTGTCTGTCTGAGACAGTGTCCCTGTTGCCTTACGTGACTATTTATGGTGGGAATTACGCTATGGAAAAATATGACAAACTGCATTCCAAGACTTAAACTGGAAATGGTGGAAAAGAGCACACAGCGAGTCTCAGAAGAGCTGAGGGGGAGCAGTAGATGTTCTCATGAAGGGTTGTGGGGCCATCTCACATCCACTCATTACTGCTGAGCTATTATCTGTACCAAATTTTACACAATATATGTGTAATATTGTCTAATGAGGATGGAGATGACCTTGACGACGATAGTGCTGAAGATAATGATGAATGTAAACTAATGTAACCATGAATGAAGTAAAAATATAAATTTAGCATGATGTTGCATTTACCTATAATGATTTATATTGATTCAGTAATCATCTTAGTGAATTAGGTTATCTGATGCTTAATGTACGGTTAGGATGAGTGTTAACTGGAGATTTTACAGTAAGTGCTACACAGTGGGATGCAACGGATAAATTGTCAGATACCCTAAAAATGCTACAGCAGTGAAGATGCATTGTTTTGACCAAAAATAGCCTATACAGACTGTAGCTGCGTTTCCAGCCACCTATTTTTATGCACATCTTTGGATTATCGCATAAAAAAAACGCTGGATGGAAATGCCAAGATGTGCATAAATTCTAAAAAACTTATGCGCACATTTGAGTAGGATAAAAAAAATTATCCGTTAAGAAAAAATGTTTCCATTTTCAAACTACGATGGAAACACATTTACCGAATAAATTCCTCCATGCGCATCGAAAAAGTCATGTGACTTTGCGCTATGAGACAGGATAACTTGACTAACAGCGGACCGATCTCGTTCACAGCATCCATATGTTGTTATGGTCATTCTGAAAAGCCTGAGCAAAGTCTGTCGTCAAAGTATTTCTGTATAATTGTCTTACACGACTGTGTTCTCAAACAGCTGGCATCCACCTCCGAAAGTAATAACCGCATTTATTGTGTCTCGTCTGCTCGCTCTGAGGTGCAAGTAATTTATGTCATATATGAAAATTATTATATTCAGTGGCTTCTCCTGTATTCTTAGTGATATTTAGTGCCACAGTCTACAAGGAAGTGACCATTTTGTTCTCTTTGACTCGTTGGATGGAAACGGTACTTTATTCGCAAATGTTTTATGCGATATTCCAGTTTTGCGCATAAATTTAATTCAAATCTTTGGATGGAAACATAGCTTGTGACACAAATGCAGACATGCCCACATTCATGCATTTCAATGGGCTTAAACTCCTTGCTCTTTTTTAGATTTAGTTCACAAATAACTGACTGTCATGACCTAGTATGGTCTTCATTTACAGTAATAAATACTAAAATTGTGGCAGTAGTAGCTTACTTTTTGCGGTATCAGTTACATGCACATTCAAGCTCTGATGATATCCCAGTTTTTGTCTGATTTTAAGCAGATCATTGAATCAGTGAGTTGTTGACTCAAGAACAGCTGATATCGGATCAGTCCAATTCGCAAAAGAATCGTTCAGTGTTATTTGTGAGCCAGTTCATCAGGTTCATTTGAAAGAATCAGGTTGTGCACGAATTGGACATCACAAATCAGGGTGGCAATTTCTTCCGTTCAAAAAACAAAGAACAATATGATTTTAAGAAATGTAGTGTAGTAAATTGTACAATATTATGCTTTGGAATGTAGTGAAGTAAAAGTTTCCCAAAATAAAAATTGTCTGCTGAATTATACAATACTTGAAAATGTTCTTAAGTACAGTAATGAGGTAAACATACCTCAATACTGTCCACCGCTGTATACAAAGCACACATATTATAAAAGTCTGTTTCTGCCTCAGAGTAAGAAATAAAACAGGTAATTCTGAGATAAAGATTGAAATAAGTCATACTGTAAGATATAAAGTCACAGTTATGAGGAATGAAGTTGCATTTGCTGGATATGAACTTGCAATGAGATATACATTTGAAATAAAGTCTTTGTATTCTTCAATTCATGCTATATGCCATGTATTTACCCTTCAAATAAACAAGATATTAGGTTCTGTACTGCACATGTTTGTTGTAACTCAGTTTTGAATATGTGACTTTAGAATTAAGGTACAATCATACTTTTCTGTGAATGTTTGGGGCCAAAATAGATTTGAAAGTGACGTCTGTGTGAGCAATGCTTCACAAATCGCTACATTATTAACAAGCGACCTTTTTCCCCAGGAAATTTTGCTAATGTTACACACCTTCAGAATGTACAATGTAATAAGCGTCAAAGCAATATTAAATCTGCTGTGTATAATTTCTGCAGCAGAAATTATGGAATTGGCATCCGATGGAATTGTATATATAATGACTGTGTCTATGTTTTCCTGTCTTTGATTATTTAAACAAATATTCATTAGAAACCCCTGCAGTGATTTTCTGGAAAAGCATATCAATCCTTAGAATTCTAAAATGCACCATGTTTCTAAAAATGGTAGTAGCTTCAAATTTTCTTATATTCAAGCTGTGACTTCACAAATAATGAAACCAAATTGTAATCTTTTCTTTTTTCTCTACCTTGGGATAGAAATAATCCCCGCAGAGAACAGAGGAAAATCTAATATCCTTGTTTCCTTGAAGGCGTGAGATATGGTGTACTCAAGGGAACCTATGAGGGAAAATACATAAAGTAAACATGTTTTTTTCCACTGTGGCCTGAATAAACCCCTCTTTTTGTGCAGAGATTTAATGCTTGAGCACTTATTTATTTAGTCTTGTGGCTTCTACTACCCCTTGACCCTTGCCCTTACGTCCTCTCTTCAAGGGTGATTCATTTCCACTTGCGTACAAAGGGTTGACTGAAGTTATTAAAACACTGTCTTGTGGAGTTGTTTTCTGTGGTAACACTGGTTACCCTTGCTATCAATTAACTTCATTGTCACATATCACGTAATCACCCTTAAGAACTAGCGTAACTCAGGTTCCTTTTGAGATTTAGAAGGGGGGTCTCAAAAATTACCCAAAAAATATTTTACTAACTTATTAATTTTAAGTTAAATTGTGTTTTGTTGGTGTAATGTCTGCTAGAATGTAATGGTCAACTGATATATCGGCCGATATTTGGCATTTTTTAAATATCGCATCGGCCAATAAGTTTTTTTGTTTGGCCGATGCATTCGAGACGGCACGTCAGACTTTTATTTTGACTGCGCTGAGAACGGCAGCGTCTGAGAACACAGTGCTCACATTCTCCCTCTTGTTTACTGTCGTCGTTAACAGTTCTGTCTAATACAGACAGAAGTCTGTCTAATTATCAGATAGAACTGTTAAACAAAGGGATTAAAATTAATACAAAACAGTATTATAACGATTGCTTTTATATTATTAGTAATAGAAAGGCAAACATTTTAATACTTTCTCGTTTACCGTCAGCATTCAGCAAATACGCAAGTATATAATTTAAACAAATCTTTGAATGGCTAATGAAGATTTAATTTCACAAACCTTGCAAACTTAGTCGAATCCAGTTGTGAGATCTTGTGAAGTGTGCATTTGTATCCTGCGTGATTGCGTGTGCTCTGTGATGGTCGGTCCGTGCAAACTGAATGCTTTAAACATTAAATTAGTGATTTCAAATTATGCTGTGCTTTATGCATTTGCCCTCTGTCATATTCTTGTAATTTTCACTGTGTGCTGTATGTAAAATGAGTGTTACCTTGACTTTATTTGAAAATTTTTTTAAAAATAAAAATAAAAAGAGATTTAGCAAGTATCCATCTCCACCCTGCCACCATCTTCTCCTGGGCAGTTGGGATCACCTCCATCCCGGCCTTCAAGCCCCTCCCGCTGGGTCGAAGAGATGATGGCCGCCGCTTTCCCGTTGCCTTGTAGAGCCTCAGCATATGACTTCCTCTGCGACAGGGAGCTGATAAAATTATCCGCTTTCTGAGGAGAGTCCAAACTTTTCTGCTCACCCTTGTGCCGTAGTTTAATTGCTGCCGGATAGGTGAGGAAGGGCTGGAGACCAAGCGCTGTCATCTTCTTCAAAACCGGATTAAAGGCCTTTCTCCTGATGGTTGTGGCTGGACTAAAGTCGGGAAAAAATAGTAGTGTGACATTGTCCCGCGTGCATTTCACCGGATAAGCCTGCCGAGCACCTTTCAGGATCTCCGATCTGTCATGCCATCTTAGTACACGGAAGATGAGAGTACGTGGTCGATCTGAGTTTTTCCTTCCGTCATATACGCGATGTGCCCGGTCAATCTCGATGTCACGGTCCCTCAAGGAAGGAATCCACTTGGAAAGATTAACTCTGAGGAAACCAGCCATGTTGGAGCCCTCCGCCCCCTCTGGCAACCCCACCAGCCGCACGTTATTCCTCCTGCTCCTATCCTCAATATCCGTCATCTTCTCGGTGAGTCGCTCCAGCTGATTTCTTAAGTCCGTGACTGTCCTCCTATCCTCACGTGCAGCTGCTTGAACGGAATCAACCCGGTCACGTGTCTGCTTCGCCGCGGTAGCTAGCGCCTCAAGCTCCGCTCTCAGCTCTTTAACAGAATTGTTAGTCGCTTGTATGTCCTCACGCATTTCACGCAATGCTGGAATCAGCACAGAGTCCACCGCATCTCTTACTGCCGAAGTCACAACCAAATCCAAAGTGCTTTGCTGCTCTTTAAATGCTATCTTGATACCGTTAGCAATAGCATCGTCGAGATCCTCTCTGGAGATGGTGGAATCTTTTAATTTTTTCTTCTTTGGCGATTGCTCAATCTTTCCTTTCCGATCGCCCTTGACTGCTGAAGTACTCATGATGGGTCCAATGCAGTGGTTTGAAATTTACTGACAGGATAATATAATATTTGACAAAGTGATCAGAGCGAAAGAAGGGTCACGTGATCCCTCTGCAGCTTTTAATATTAATTCAAATGAATACAATTATATCGGCCATCGGCCACCCTGCTTTCCAAGATATTGGCATCGGCTGTCAAAAAACCCATATCGGTCGCCCACTACTAGAATGTAAATTTTTTTTTAGTGTTAATATTTTTTTTAAATATTTTTAAATTGTTGTTTTGTAATTGTTTTTTTTTGTTTTTTTGAAAAGCAAGACAAAACAGTAACAAGCTAAATTTGGGTACTTCATTTATGCAATGGTGAAAAAAAAAATTGGCAAAATACATGGGGAAAAAAACACGAAAAACCGTGTTCGGTATTCAGCCTTCAGCCTACGTTCGATATTCAGTGTTTCATTTTGTTCGGCTTCGTTCAAGAATTTTTATTTCGGTGCATCCCTAGTTATTGGTCTAACCCAGGGCTGTCCAAACTTAATCCTGGAGGGCCGGTGTCCTGCAGAGTTTAGCTCCAACTTGCCTCAACACACCTGTATGGAAGCTTCTAGTATGCCTAGTAAGGGCTTGATTAGCTGCTTCAGGTGTGTTTAATTAGGGTTGGAGCTAAACTCTGCAGGACACCGGCCCTCCAGGACCGAGTTTGGACAGCCCTGTACTAACCCATACGCAAATGTAATATATGTGTATTAAATTTAACATATATGAAATATATTGTTGTATGAAGTAAAAGCATATAAGAAACCAATTAGAAATTGGAGCTGTTTCATATATTAACATATGTCTAGTCCATACAAATATGCATGTTTATGTATTTTTTTGCATTTTTGGACATATATGTCATGTATATTGCATATATAAATAAATGTTGATATATATAATACCATACAAATATCATCATATCGATTTTATTAACATATGTTCATATACAAATTTGATTTACTAAGGGGATTTTATATATGTTATAAACTTACATCTTCATCTACCCAGAGAATGTACTTGTGTGGAAAATATGTTGTTCTATGGGTATATGCCATATGTTAAATGTCCTTATGGGATAATAAGACACTGCATTTATTTTTAATAATTTCATTAATTCCAAACTTTGGTGATGGAAAAAAATATAAGATTTATGTTCACTGAAGTCATTGTAGAGGCAAAATAAGGAAAAGAAGATACACACACTCAAGTTAATGCCACACTCCTTAAGCAGAGATTTATACCCAATCATTGTTTGTGTGTTGTCATGGGGTTTGCCACAAGTGCGTCCCAGGCTTCCTAGTATTTCAGCAAATGGCCATCTGCATGTAAACGACCAGCTCTGAGACAGATCAGATCACCCAGCAGTCGCTTTGGTGAGAATATTGCCCAAGTGGAATGGAAACTTCATTTCAGGGCTAATATTAGCCTGGCTCTATGGAAAATTCCTTCTAAAAGTTCACAAGCTGAGAAAAGGCGAAGAATTTGATTGGTGTTTTGCGTGACGGTATACACAAAAAGAGTTTGCACTTTTGTCTTTGGGATATGGATTAAAGCTTCACCCTTGTCCTTTTACCGGCTTTCAGTGTTTATTTAGTTGAGCTTGTTCGATCCTTCTTCGAAAGTCTTTTTAGAAAGCACAAGGCATATGACATGTTTGTCCACTCCAGTGGAGATTTCTTACCAAGACTGGACTACTTTTGTTCAAAGACACAATAGACAATGTTTTGAGACTGAACCCAGTTACTCTAGACCTCTAGACCTTCAATATCAAAGACAAAACACTTCAGTGTTTTGGGAAACAGGGTCAGACTTTTGAACTTAGTTAAGAGAGTGTGGCTTCATGCCAGAGACGCTCTGAGACACTGTAGAGTGTTGATTGTACAGGTACAGAGTGTAATGAAATAACTAGTTATTGTGGGATTTGTTAAGATTTGGTGTAGAAACTACAGTAGGGTTTTTGCTGTTGTCAAACGTTTTGATGCTAATATCGTTATCAGACTGCCAACAGCCGTTACACACTAGGATCTGTGCGTGTGGCCAAAAATGAGACGTGTGTTATCATTTACTCCCCCTCATGTTGTTCCAAACCTGTTTGATTGACTTTCTTCTGCGGAACACAATAAAATACCTCAGCGTTTTGAAAGGAAATCGGGTCCAGTGTTATTTTGTGTTCTGAACAGAAAATAAAGTCATGTAGGTTGAAATGACATGAAGTGGGTAAGAGTGAATTATGACAATTTTTATTTTTGAGTACCTTTAACCATACCTTTTAAGCTTTATTACATTTCAGTACAGTTAGAAAACTCATTTCACATGTGTAAATATTCCTTTTTACCCATACACAAATGTAACATATATCCATACAGTATATGAAATATGTTGTCATTTGAAGTAAAAATGTGTAATACATTTTGGACATATATATCATGTACATGTATATCCACCCTAAATGTTATATAAAGAAATATAAAAGATAGGCGTGTAGTTGCATATATAAATAACATATATTGTTGACATATATGGTTGCCACATACAATATATATATATTTTTATTTTTATTGTCTTTCTTCTCTGATACATTTGTTGTGTTTGTAATGTTGGATCATTCTTTGAAGCTGTATACTTGTAATATTCTGCTATATGTGTGCATGATGGAACTTGCTTGAATTCTACTTGTTATAATTAAGGTTTATCTGAGATAATTGTATTCAGCTGACTGTCCTTAATTGCTGACCCGCATAAAAGGGGGAAAGTTGTTTGCTAAGTGAGCACTGAAGATAGCAATGTGCTGAAACGTTTGCTTGCTGGTGTCTATTTGTTTTTAACTCGCATGCACTTTTTGCACGATGCAATTTATAAAATAAAAAAATGTTTTTGTAGACTTTTCTAGTCTTGAGTGGATCAGTGTGCGGTTAGCCACCCTTTTTGCCACATACAATACCATATAAAAATTATCATAGAAATATTAACATATGCGCATATACATATTTTAATAGGGGGATTTTGTATATGTTATAAACTTATATATTGCCTTAGTAACATATAAGGCAATATCACTATTAATATAGGGCAATATATGTCATGTATTACATTTCCTTTATGTTTGCAATCCATAATGTGTTAGAAAACACATTGTGTAAGTGTAAATACTTTTTTAATATGTAAACAGTTTACATCTTTAAAACAAGAATGATTTGCATCTAAACCGACATCTAAACAACTCTATTACTTCCTAGGTAAATCTCACCTGGCAATAGTCCAGCGGGTTAACAATGAAGGAGAAGGCGACCCGTTCTATGAAGTGCTTGGCATTATCACCCTAGAGGACGTCATTGAAGAAATCATCAAGTCTGAAATCCTGGATGAGACAGACTTATATAGTATGTGCCATGAAAGTCTTGTGCTTTCTTTACAAAGCAGTTTAAATAGTGCATTGTAAAATGAAGTGCCTAATGTCGTATGAATGAGTTATACAATAACTCATGTTAATGTTAAACAACCTCACAATTTCCCCAGTCTCTTGCTATGGCATGGTTTTAAGTAGTGACATTTCTTTTAGCTTTCACTTTTAAATTTCACTTAACATTACAGAATTTTTTTTAGGTATCATTGTAAATATAAATTTGCAAACATACGAGGAAAGGCGTTTTACACAGGATTGAACTTTCTTCCCATCATCCCACTTTTCCAACAGCCGACAACAAAACAAAAAAGAAAATCGCCCATCGAGAGAGGAAGCAGGATTTCTCGGCTTTCAAGCACATGGACAATGAAATGAAGGTTAAAATATCACCTCAGCTTCTACTGGCTACTCTACGTTTCCTAGCAACAGGCAAGTGTACTGCATTGCTGCTTGATTTACCCCAGTGTGTCCTGTGACTGTAGTATGGTGGTTAGGCTGCTCACAAAGAGGAGGAGCTTGGCCTCTGGGTTTTGGTGAAAGTCGTGCTATGATGTTGATGTTTGTTTTTTTTGGTTTGCATTCTAAGGTTTTGCATTTAGAGAGGGGCAGCTTGTTTGGGTCAGCGTATAAAAGAATGCCTTTGAGCAAACTAAGCTAAGAGAAAGAATTAAAAACATCTTTGACACTGGCAAGAGAGCTTTCTCTTTCACTCTTTGGTTTCATAATGTGTGTTTCTCTAAGAAAGGAAAAAGGTTTTGTGTAGAAGCCACAGTAGGATTGTTGTTATGGTTTTCTGTTGTCAAAGGTTATGTTGCTGTACTGCTTTGACAGATATTTTGTTTTTAAAGCCAGGCTGTGGAAACAATTTGATTAAACATTAAATATCATATTAGATAAATAACATACTCTACAGTTCAAAAGTTTAGGGTTGGTAAGATTTTGTAATGTTTTAGAAAGAAGTCTCTTTTGCTCACCAAGGCTGCATTTATACAGTAGAAATACAGTAAAAACATTAATACTGAAACATATTATTACAATTTTAAAGAAGTGTTTTCTATTGTAATATATGGTAAAATGTAATGTATTCCTTGATGCAAAGCTGAATTTTCAGCATCATTACTCCAGTCTTCAGTGTCACATGATCCTTCAGAAATCATTCTAATATGCTGATTTGCTGCTCAATAAACTTTTCTTATTGTCCACTTGTTAAGTCATGACGTAAGAAACTTTATTTCTTAGTCCAAGCCTCTAATTGTTTCACTTGAGAATACTATCTAACAGCCATTTATGAGCACTATTTGTTCATTATGAGCATGATTATTATTATTTATTAGCATTTAAAAATATGCATATTAGCACTATTATAAATGTATATTTATAATGTTTTTTTCTCTGATTCTCTCTAACTACCACATTTTGTTTCATAGTGTACGTGTCTCATAAGTTTTTTTTTCAAATAAAGTTCTTAATTTTTAATAAAGGTAAATAAAATTATTACCCTGCAGCAGACCAATTTCTGATATTCTGAAAGCCAGTATGCATTAGACATTAATACTACTTTTTACAGTATGTTTTTCAGTATTTATTATTATTATTAATACTAATTTTATTCAGTAAGGATGCATTAATTTGATCAAAAGTGACATTAAAGACATGTATAATGTGACAGCAGATTTCTATTACAAATAAATGCTGTTCTTTATTCATCAAAGATCTATCTATCTATGATTTCCACAAAAATATGAAGCAGCACAACTGTTTTCAACATTCATAATGTTTTTACTGTATTTTTGATCAAATAAATGCAGGCTTGAAGAGCATAGGCGAAAACTTATTAATGGTAATGTACATTATATTTTTGTATATCTGCTGATTCTTGCATTCTTGCCGAATTGTTCAGGCATTTGGCATAACCTCCTACGAGTCATTTCCCTTTGCTTTACTGTCGATCAAGCCGCTGAAGGTCCCAAGGGTGGTTGTGTATAATAGAGACAAAAAGGGCATGCCAAACATATTCTGACTGGAGTTCCCCTTTAAACCTAATTCCAGGATTTGGTGAGAACTTTCCCGTTGTGGCTTACGCTAATCATCAATTAACAAATACAATACTATTAGCGTTTCCTGGACAAGGAGGGACCAGCTGCCAGATTACACAGATACTTGTAAACAGAACAATGTTACAATGAGTTATTTAGCAAGAGACAACCATCATAATGGACAAAACACTGCATACATCATTAAGTATTCACAGAAACTTTCATGCACACAATTGAAGACATTATATGGAATACATTTTTTTTTTTGCTTTGTATGTTTTGAAGACTTGAAACGGTCAGTGAAGATTCACAAGGCAATATTTTCACAGATGGATAGGCGGTTATTGAAACGTATTATTTGTCCAAAAAATGCTAGAATGTCATTATCCTGAGGTTTACTAATATACTGTGTGATGTTTTGAAACCAGGAAATGTGATATTACCTCTACCCATGGTTTAAAATGGCCCTGAGTTAACATTTTCATGTACAAACAACCCAAAGGAACAGGAAGATGATGATCATGTCTCCTTTTGCTTTACAGAAGTAGAAGCATTTAGTCCAAGCCAGATGTCCGAGAAGATCCTTCTACGTCTCCTCAAGCACCCCAACGTCATCCAGGAGCTCAAATATAATGAGAAGAATAAGAAGGCCATCGAACATTACCTCTTCCACCGCAACAAGCCTGTGGACTATTTCATCCTCATTCTGCAGGTCAGCTTGGTTGTTTGGTCCAGGGCCGTAGACGGCATAGAGAGAAGGGATTGAGCTTATTAACCTAGAACAAGCTGGGATTTTCGCAAGTATTTAACACGTCATGTATGAAACGTTTCAACTAATGTGAAAGAAGAATATTGTAGTGCGTATTGCGAAAGACAACCTTCCTTCTAAAGGGAAAAACTGAAACCAAAAATCTCCATCAGTATCTATTTGAAGATGCTAAAAAACAGTTCCTAGCTATATTGAACGTCTGGTTTTCAATGTAATCTGTTCTCTAAGGGGAAGGTGGAGGTGGAGGCAGGGAAAGAGGGAATGAAGTTTGAAGCTGGAGCTTTCTCCTCGTATGGGATGATGGCTCTCACCGCTTCTCCAGGTAAGCACAACTAAATCCAAATATCTTTTTTTGTTTTAAAGAAATAGTTCACCCAAAAATGAAATTGTACTCATCCTCAGGCCATCCAAGATTTAGATGAGTTTGTTTCTTCATGGAACTAAATTTGGAGAAATTTAGCATTACATTACTTGCTCACTAATGGATCCTCTGCAGTGAATGGGTGCCGTCAGAATGTGAATCCAAACAGCTGATAAAAACATCACAATAATCCACAAGAAATGCACATGAAAAGTTGTGTGTTTGAAACAAAACCACTTCAAATCCTTGCTTCCGGCTGAAGTCCTCTATCCATAATATTGCTTTCTCCAGTAAAAAAGTCTTGTTTGAATCAGGAGATAAATATGCACAGACAGAGGTGGACAAAGTACACAACTCCATTACTTGAGTGAAAGTACAGATACTGCTGGTCAAATATTACTCCATTACAAGTAAAAGTTGTAAAGACAGATTTTTACTTAAGTAAAAGTACAGAAGTACTTGCTTTTAAAAGTACCAAAAGTAAATTTCCTTTTTTTATGTCAATGCACTGTTTTATTATTGTTGTACGTAATACTTGCAATACCTCTGAAGCAACTTATAATACATTACACCTACTGAATACACTGACTAGCTTGTAGTATCTTTGGAATAAAGAGCTTTTAGAATGTTAAAAACCAATGGGGAAAAACAAATAAACAAATTTGTTTTGTCAAAACAAATATTATGTAACACCCCTACCCTCCCCCACAAACGCAGGATGGTAGTGACCTCACACAGCTCTGACAGTGTGTGCACACATCTATGTGTAGCCATTCATCCACTTGAACAGAGTGGACAGTGAAATCCTGTAAATACAGAGTGATAAGGAAGAAAAAAAAATCAAACCTGCTTTAAAACCCAGCAACACAACTGTAGCTGTATAACTTTACAACAGCAACACTGCTTTAACAAAAAAGCAAAACAGCAAGATTTATTTGACATCAAACCAAAAATGTCAAAAATGCCGTCTAATCGCTCTCGCAGTGCTTTGATGTCACACACAGAACAGTCTGTGCAGTGCTTCAAGTCCAACACCTATTGTGTTTTATTAGGAGACGCACAACAGTTCTTCTATGGCTTTCTAGGTAATATTTTCACGTACACAATTTAGCAAAATCAGACAATATTGTGTCTAATATATACCACATTATTAACTTTTTATTATTGAATTGTTGTAAATAAATATCACATTTGCAACTGGTCAGTGTTCACAAAAATGCTGGGAAATCACTTCATGTAGCCCTACAAGAGTGAATACTGATAAACTGTCTGAAAAAAGAAAGTCACGTTTGGGAGAAGAAAAAAAAATCACCCACTGACTTTCAAAGCAGCTACATAGTAACGACTTTCTACTTCGAGGACCTTGATAGAAATGTAGTGGAGTGAAAAGTACAATTGTCTTTCAAATGTAGTGAAGTTAAAGTCATAAGTTTCCAGAAAAAAATAATACTCAAGTAAAGTACAGATACTCAAAAAGTGTAGTTAAGTACAATACTCAAGTAAATGTACTGTATGTTACTGTCCGCCTCTGTGCACAGATCAAGCACTGTTTACAAGTCCAAAACAGTTCTAAACAAATTTTGATGTGAGAGGACAACAGATGTTGGACTAAGCTCGTATTTTAGCCAGAAGCAATGGTTTGAAGTTAAAACACCTTAATGATTAATTTGTTTCTTACAAACACACAGCTTTTAGCATCTGGACTGGAGTCATGTGGATTACTGTGATGTTTTCATCACTTGTTTGGATTCTCATTCTGACGGCACCCATTCACTTCAGAGGATCCATTGGTGAGCAACAAGCTTAACTACGTACATTTTGGATGGATCCATTTTCAGCATTTTTTTCATTTTTGGGTGAACTGTTTCTTTAAGAAATAATACTGCAATGTAAAATTATCTTGATACCACATGATACACCCACATACCCTGCAATAGTGCAGAAGGTTGTAGGCTGTATTAGTCCAAAAAATATGTGGGGAAACATACTTTGAAGATCTTCAGGAAGATGTTTGAAGATCTACAGGAAGCTATTCCCAGTCAGGCATTATTGTATGAAGATTGTGATTCAGACATTCCAAAAAAATAACAGCATATTACAGAAGGTTTCATTCCAGAGGTCAAATGGCAAGAGAATTTAGGACTGTCATTGGTCTTGTAGCTTTTTAAAAGTATTGATACTGTAATCTGTAGGGGCGAGCAATATGATGGTAAATAGTACATCTGTGATTAACATAAGAAACCTGTGAAATGATTAAGATTCTGCTATGCTATGTTTATTTCACAGTACACATAGTTTTTGCACCTATCACCAGCAATACAGAGTGAGATGTGTTTTTTTTATGCTTTTTAAAAAATAAAAATAAAAATGTGGTGTGACAAGATGGCTGGATGGACTTGTTACTATTAATCATAATAAACAATTATCTTGACAACTACTATAGTTTATTAGACATACTCTGTATTGTCAAGCAACTTGCATTATTTCTATATCAAATGTGGTCAATCTTGTGCATTTTATAATGTTTTTTTTTGTAAATAAACACTTGATTATTCAGATAATAAACCAATTTTCATTATATTAAAAAAACAAAACAAACAAAAAAAAAACTATACTAATATACTGCCAAAATATGTTGACATGATATAAAATTGCTCCAGTAGTCCTGTGACTGATGACTTTTTGCTATTATAAATCATAGTTATATTATAATATACTAGTTATATTATAAAAGTTACAATAGAAATCATATTTCTTCATGTATCCAACAGAACATAAAAATACATGATAGTCTTTGGGGAGAAGCATCCACTGGCTATTTTGAAATGATGGTGGAGTGTTTTCAAATTATTATGAACAGTTTTAGATCAATCAGAAATTTTTCAGGAGTTGAATCTTATACCAAAGTGTAACCATGTGCTAGTTTAGAGGAATACCACAGAACATAGGGGACCTCTGGTGGTGACAACATGGGCCTACAGTAATACTAAGAGTGCCTTATTATTTTTTCAGATTAAAATAAGTGGTATTTAGTGACTTTCTCTGATCCTTGATCTTTTATTCCCTTTCCCTTCAGTTCTACCTTTTAGTCACCTTGTAGTTTTGTTTCCCACCATTTTTGATGCTTTCCTCTTCCTCCTACTCTTTATTCTTCTCTGCAGTTCCTCTCTCCCTGTCTCGTACCTTTGTGGTCAGTAGGGCTGAGTCTGTTGCTGGATCTCCAGGTATAGTTAAACCAACATGCTTGACAAGTCATATCATCCTTGTGCGGCTCAACATGTGTATCCTAAATTCAGTTTCGAAGCTTATTGTCCAGTTGAAGCAATGACCGAATCATTTGTGACTAATCAAAAAAATGTGAAGGTCAGACATCTGTCTGTGACTCATTGTAAACCGTGCCGTATGTTACAGTAAACCCACAGAATCCCTCCCACACATTCTTACTTCACAGGCCTCCTGGAGTAAAGGGCGACAGCGAGGCCATACACACACACACACACACACACACGTACTCTGTCACCCACACACACATGCACACGCATACTGTTCCCTGTTCTCACATAACTCATGCTGACTACCAGCATGTAGGGTTCATAGTTGGGCCCCTTCAGGCCAGCATTGGAGCCTTGAACTAAAGACGCGGTGGCTCCCTCACTCCGCTCACACATCCAAACACGGATTACATACATTCCAACCAAATTGTGGCATTAACACACACCCGCTTTTGAAACCAGTGTGTGTATACATACATATGCGTGTTTATGTGTAAGAGCAAGAAATAAAGAAAACAAATGTATGTACTGAAGTGTGAAAGTGTGCAAAATTAAATGTCTGTTAGCAAGCATTAGCTTGTGCAAGTTAAGAGAATGTTTGTGTGTGCACTTGTAAATGTCCCCCCTCTTTATGAAGTGGAAAACATAAGCTGTGTTTAATTAAAAACAAAGCCAGTCTTCACTTTGAAAGCTCTTAGGCTTTTTATCATACTCTTGCCAGCGGCAACACTTTACATACATGAAACACCCCCTTCATAACTAGCGACGCTATTAATGAGTTCTAAAAAGCTGTTACAAGCTATTATCAAATAATAATATACCATGTTCTACTTAGTGTCTCTATAAAGTTAGATTTGAGGGTCTAGTCACTGAAGGATTTAGTGTTCTTAAAAAAGCCATGAATATCTACAAACATACACTACTGTTCAAATGTTTTGGGTCATAGTGGTGCGATTTTTGAATATTTTTGAAAGCAGTCCATTATGCTCACCAATCTGATCAAAAATATAGTACTATTGTGAAAAATTATCTGTTTTCTATGTGAATATATTTTAATATGCTGATTTTTAGCTCAAGAAACATTTTATCATCAATGTTGAAAACAGTTGTGCAGCTTCATATTTTTCTGGAAGCCATGACAATTATTTTCAGGATTCTTTGATGAATAGACAGTTCAGAATAACTGTGTGTGTGTGTGTAACATTATAAATGTATTTACTGTCACTTTTGATTAATTAAGTGCATACTTGCTGAATAAAAGTATAAATTAAAGTATTATTTAAAAAAAAAGACCCCAAACTTTTGAATGGAATCATGTACTTTTAAACAGGTTCGAAACACACCGCTATAGCTCGTACAAAGATAGTCCCGCCACTGGTTGAAACATTGTTGCTACATCAGGCTAGTCAAACAACAAGTCAGATAATTAATATTCATAAGCAAGGGGGATAAGTTTTACATTGCCTTTCGAGATCATTTCTGCACCCCTGATTGTATGAGTTTGTTTTTTCATGGTTAATAAAATGATGCTTTTCTTTTTCCTGTGTAGAAAACAAATCCCCCCCTCGGTCATTTGGACTGAACCATTCTGACTCGTTAAATCGTAGCGAGCGGATTGAAGCCATCACACCGTCTCTGGGCAGCAGTAACCACCAGCTCAATGCCTTCCTGCAGATATATGTGCCAGACTATTCTGTCAGAGCTTCTTCAGACCTACATTATATTAAGGTAAACAGAATTGCATAAACACGCCAGCTCACTTGCAGTTTCTGCACATTTTCTTGTCAATACAATTAATATACCCAAAACAAAATCATGTAGTTCTTCACAAGCCATTAATTGCACATTTTTGATACCATTGTGGCACCCATTGTGTGGCTTGGGGTTCAGATTTTAAACCAGGGGTCCTCAACTCTGGACCTCAAGATCCACTTTCCTAATCGAACACACCTGAACAAGCTGATCAAAGTTGCAGGTAGGTGTGTTTAATCCAGTCTGGAACTAAACTCTGCAGGAAACTGGATCTTGAGGACTCCAGGTCTATACTGTGGCCCAATGGCTGTAGTCCAGTGGCAGACTGTGGCTATGGCTGAGTGGTGAACATGGACTGTGGCTCAGTTATAAACCAATGGCTTTGGCTCAAAGACAAACGTGGATTTGAGTGTTAGCACTGGGATAGATATGGACTTGGGCACTGGGTTGGGGTCTGTGGCAGATGGAGACATGGGTTCTTGGTGTGGCAATGGAATGAACGTTCCAAAAGAGGGTTTTCACAGCGATTCCATTAAAGAACCATTTTAGGCTCCCCAAAGAATCCTTTCAGTAAAAAAAAAAAAAAAAAAAAAGAGTATTATTTTTCTTTGTGTGTAGAACATTTTAATAATCTGAAGAATCCTTCACCTCTATAGAACCTTTTGTGCTATGGAAAGTTTCCATGGATGTTAAAAGTTATTCATGGAAACGTACTGTAGGCCCTGTTTACACCTGGTATCAAGATGCACTTTGGTTGATAGGATCACAAGTAGATGAGGGAGACACATTCCCATTTACATCTGCTGTTTTAATCCATACTACTTACTTAAAATGATATAAATATCAGTTGTCACTCTATATCTCCAAATAATATCTTAGTAAGACGATGTTTAAATGCTTAGTTGGATCAGAAACATGGCATAATCAGTCATGGTAAAGTGGCTTTACAGAGGCAGGATGTAGTTTATTTTTAATAAGGTTCTTTAGAATTTCAGTCTGATATACAGTAAACAGTTTTTTTATGTGGTTACGAGGAAGTAAACAAAAAAACTACACTGGGCATGTTTCTTTTTGAGGGTTAAAGAGAAGAGTGGATCATTTTGAAATTACAAAATAAGACAACAGAACCAATTTCCAATGGACCTATTACATATTTCCAGGTTCTCAAAAGTGCAAGTCATCATAGTTTGGTAAACTTCTATAGTGGTGAATGGAATCTACAACAAATATCATTTTTGTGTTTCCATTTGTCCCAATAGCAAATGATAAAATCCATAATAGTATTTCTATGATTTTGCAAAAGAGGGGGAAAAAAAGCATTGCGAGAATGTACATTCTACAGTGTAGCCATTCTAAATTCACACTAACCTTATTTGATTTTTTTCGTTTTGTTTTAACCCATTTTGTTTGTAACCCCCTTTTCTGTGTGTTATTGACAGGTAACGCGCCAGCAGTATCAGAACGCCATCATGGCGTCACGCATTGACAAGACGCCACAGTCCTCAGAGGGCGAGTACACCAAAATCGAAATGACTTTGACAGACCTCCATGACGGAGTGACCGATGAAACCACCATTCTGTTCAGCCAGACACAGAACTGCGTGGCCCACAACAAGACAAACCACACAGGCCACAGCGAGGGGGCCATCTAGCCCTCAGTGGGGTGGTGGAGCAAAGCGGATAGCAGAACCCTGGAGCTGCTCGCCACCCCAAACCACTCCACTCTGGTAGTGCAGTACTACTACTGGGACCTGAGCTTGGGTTGACCCAAGGCAAAATGGGATACTCCAGTGACCCGGTCCGGTCCCATTCATTCAGATAAACCACGGCGTTTATGTCCCCCAGACCAAAGAGTTTGGAGGATGGACGTTTTTGTGCTCTGACGAACCCCTCCAGCTTCACAAACACAAAAGAAATACTCCAGGCAGATGATGTAATAGGGTAAATCAAAGACTGTTCCTAATACTGCTTTGAAGGAAACCGTGAACCAAGAGCATTCTACTCGCATATTTATTTATTTTGTATGCATTTGTACATACGTGCATGTCTGAAGATATAATTGTCGGCACATGCAAACACCAGTCTGTAAATTGTGCATGTGTATGTGTGTGCCTCTATGAGTGTCACTGATATCATGCACATGCTATATATATATACATAGTTACAAATACATCATTGTATATGTACCGGTGAGGGTCTTTTACATGTATATTTCAGAAATGGTTATTTTTATTGTTCTAAATCTGGTATATCCCATAGTACCCTTTACACCTTTTTAAAAAATGAATCACTATATTGCCTTTAAAAAAATCATATTAATTTTTTAACAAGTGCAATGAAACACATTTTATTTAAAAGATGATTTATCATGATTACTGTATTGTAAATTATAGTTCTATCTTGTATGCATGTATCACATTTGTATATTTGTTCTGAGCTATTTTGGATTCACTTCCAAGGATGAACAGCTCCTATTTGTCTGCTTTAAAATTTTAGTTCTGTCAAAGGCACAATAACTTTACATTTAAAGCTGAAGGCAGTCTTATTTAAATTAAATGACAGACATGTCAGGACTTTATGCAAGGGAGAATCAATATGCATCCGTGTGATTCCTAACTGAATCCAGGCTGTAACTAAACGAGTCTTTACCACATCATTAAAACAACTACTACATTACATTGTTCTACCCATCATGCATCTGTAAGAAAGGTGCCATAGTGTTTAAAGGGCTGTACTTGTATTACCTTTATGTATATAATGTTGACTTTAATTTTTATTTATATGAATGCTGGAAACTCCTGCTATGCATATGTGTTTAGAATTATATACATTTATACACTCAAGATGAAAATTTGCTGAAAATATACTTACCCTCAGGCCATCCAAGGATGTAGATGAGTTTATTTCTTCATGGAAACAGATTTAAAGAAATTTTCCAATGGATCCTCTGCAGTGAATGGGTGTTGTCAGAATGAGAGTCCAAAATATTATTCGTATAATATAATAATATTGCTTTCTCCAGTAAAAAAGCTTATCTTTTCTGAATCAGGAGAGAAATATGCACAGATCAAGCACTCTTTAAGCAGATATGTTGGTGGATTTTGATGTGAGAGAGTACAAGAGGAGGGGGGAGTATTTTACTGGAGACAGCAATATTATGGATTATATTAAAAACTAATATTTTGGCCAGAAGCAGTGGTTTAAAGTTTAAAAAAAAATCAAAACCTCTTGATGGATTTGTTTCTTACAAACACGCAGCTTTGCAGTTCACAAGATGTGGATAATTGTGGATGTGGATATACTTGTGGATTATTGTGATGTTTTTATCAACTGTTTGGACTCTAATTCTGACGGCACCCATTCACTGCAGAGGATCTATTGGTGAGCAATTGATGTAAAGCTACATTTCTCCAAATCTGTTCTCAGGAAGAAACAAACTCATCTACATCTTGGATGGCATGAGGGTGAGCACATTTTCAGTACATTTTTATTTTGGGGTGAACTATTCCTTTAATTATGAACCACTTATATTTTCTCCCTGGCCATACTTTTTTTTTTGACCCAACCGCCAATATCATCAAACAGCATACAACTTATTCCTATAACTATTCCTATATGTTGTTATAGGTGGCAGCTGCGTGACCCTGTTTCTACAATGTCAGACTTTGTGGTAAATCTGATTCAGGCAGCTTTTAAGATATTGCCCTAGATGCTTTCATGTGTTCAAATGCTTATTTGAACCACAGTAGATAAACAACAGTAATGCATTACTTGCATTATTTATACATGGGTCAGTACCACAGGCAGCCACTGCTTGGCACTACGGTCTAACAATTTAGCCTAAACCTTGACAAGGTTGAAATCTTAAAACTGATGCTCTTTATACCAAAGATTTTACTTAAGAGGTGATATCAGAGATTGTTGTGCTTTATTTAGTAAATTAAAGCCAACTTTGATTATTATTTTTCCTAGACAGATGCTCTTGTGGGTTTTAAAAACCGGTTCTGGCTTTTTACATTTTTTCTAATTTGCTTTGTTAATGAATTGTAGCTACTTTGTAACTAAAATGTAAACCCTAGGGAGAAAAACGGTTCTAGAAAGTGCTATTAAACATTCATCAGTTTCACTGTGGTACTGTGTTCTTTGTGTTGTTCTTTCATAAAAATACAGTTCTCATTTTTTTTTTAAATAAATCTGTGTCCTAACAACAGATGGACATCAGGATATTTCGGTCATCACATCACACTGGTAACGCTGTCCATTATTTTATCTGCATATTAAACATTAAATATATTCTGACTTACTGTGATTGCTACATCACATTTTTGCTTTCAGTGTGAAAAGACTGATCTGTCAGGACTGTTTAGGATAGTGTACGGCTCATGTTGCTCAAGAAACTGGTTTGTTTGAATGTTTCACATCATGTTCCATCATATTTATTTTGTAATATGCAGCATACATATGTGAAGTGGTATTTTAGACAAATGACAAATGTCACTGTGGAAATCAGAAATAGAATCCGAATGGCCAGCGTATTGTCCTGTTGCTCGTTAAGTATCATCCTGGTTTAGGCTAGTTAGGATGCCATGTTCTTCTTTATTCTAAAACAGAAAACCTGTTCTGGCATATAAATGTTGTTAAATGCTAATGTAGTTAGAAGTAAACAAGAGAGAAGACCAATAGTTATTATGGAAAATTATTTTTATTTGACATTGCAATGCAATTTCCCATATGTATAAGTTTAGAACTCTATAAATCAGAAGCTATCATAATTCAGGGAACAATGAAATCGGAGACATGAAATCACATGCCCTAAACAAACAAAACAAAACAAAAAATATGATTAATAAATGGCATGTCTATTTTGCTAGATCTCTTTTATAGACAGAACAGTTTTGCACCTTTTCCTTTTGCTAAACTGAAAACTAATAAAAGTCACAAAAAAATATTGTTTGTATTAAACAAACTAAAAAAAAAAAATTCTGAAATTAGGAAAAAGGTAAAAAACAAAGGAACAGATATTCAGTATATTAGTAAGTTATTGGCATATTTAACACGCTACTGCTGTATACTGTAAACTATGCCAAAATATAATATGAAAACACTGGTTCAAACAGATATATGCAATGCTACCTAGAACTATACGGATCAGACCTTCACCCATTAAAGATGTATCTAGGATACACTACTGGGAAAATTGGATGAATACTGTTTAAACTCAATGCATTTTCTATTATATTATTTTGAAATATAATCTAAGCCAGTTTCCCTTGCATAGACAACTAAAAAGGACAACTGCCAACACTAGTGCAAATTAGCCCAGGACTAGTTTTAATCCATGTCCAGGGAGCCGGCCGTATTATGCATATACACCCACACCCACAACATATATATGTTATATAAAAAGCTAACGAAAAACAGAGGAAAGAGAGATACTGGATCTTTTTTTTAGGACATAAAAAAACACTTTCTCTAGACTGTGGTCTCTAAAGAACCAAGAACAAGTATATTTTGAAAGAGCTGCCCTGTTTTAGGATGTCCAGTTGTTTAAAACCAAAAACAGACATAAAATATACACTGTATGCTTAAAAAATATCTCTTTAACTGATTCCTTGGAAACAGACTTTTGAAAACCTAGAAACCATTTTTGGGCCTCACCAAAAACCTTTATACTTTAGACCTACTTGGTCTTCTCTTAAAAAAAAACAAACAAACAACTCAGTTAGAACCATGAATAAAATAAAAAAAATAAAATAAAGAACTACATACAGTTACAATATGCATATGAGTAATACACATTGCTCTATGGATTGGGTAGCTTCATTCAATCAGATCCTACATACTATCTTTGAGTAATCATATAAAAGTCACACTAACCATCCTAATCTACGTTTCATGCACTTGAAACACTTCCCACAGCTAACGCCGCTTCCTCTCTAAACCGTGAACCATCATTATACTCAAAAATAATGTTTATTTCTTTAAAAACTCCACATACTTGCTGTGGCGACACTCAAAAATCTCTAATGGGACCCTTGAAGCTAAATCGAACACAATTTCTCAACACTGTTTGGTCCACATGAGAGTAAACCATCAACAGAGTTCAAACATTATCCAGGACTACATTAATTTCCATAAAACATTTACCAAAGCAACAGCACTTTCTTTCTCAACCCATCATCTTCACAAAGTCCAGCTGTTTACATCATTGTACTTTTTCTCTCAGTGACTTCTTGAGCTGCTCAGGCCATAAAACACAGTTTTATAAATATTTTTTTGCATATCAAGGTCACTTACTGTATGATATTTGAATAGTTTTCTTATGTGAGGCAGATATTAATGGCACGTAATGTTTGAGACAAAACTAGGGCATTCTGTTTAGCTTATATAAGAGTATAAAAATACAGTATGTCATTGTTCAATGTGACATGGTTGCCAAAATTAGAGCAGGTACTGATATGATGTCTCTGTGTGTGTTTGGACTCATTTTGCATCTGTTTGCTACTCTGTAGCATTAGCGCTAACCAAAACGTCTGCATTAAAAAGATGAAAACCAAGACGTTAACAACAAACCTCTAAAAAAAGCAGCTGCATGCTGTTGCCAAGTAACTGGATTCTTGTGTTGGCTGCACTTCCATACGCACGTCACAATGAACCGTGCTTCGGTTTTCTGTGCTTCATTCAGATTCTCAACACACGCAGGACTTCAACACAAACAACTTGCCAACATACACAGCTTTAACACACACACAGTTTTTTTTTTTTAAAGAAACAGTCTTTGCAGGAGGTAGTAACCAAGCTAATCTGAGTGAATGGACTGGCTACGTGAAAAGTTACTGTTAAAAACTATAAAACAATAGTAAAATATGACTATAACGTGTATCTGTAAGGATCCAATAACCGTCTTTAACACTTGTCTTAACAGGCTTTGATTTTCTAAGTATTTGCCAGCATGCCGCTTGTATGATGCATGTAAACTCATGAGTTTAACCATCAGTTCACAGTAAAGTAAGTATCCCTTCCACTGTTTCCATTGGATGTTTATCACATGACATTATGTGCTTTTATAGTGACTGTTAAACAAATCCAGATCCCAGTTTTTTTTTTTTTTTTTTTTTTTTAACAAACTTATGTATTAGTTTAGCTATCTTTAATGGAGGAAACTGTCAGTTAGGGTGAACTGAAGTCTGGTAAGCTTTTTGAGCTTGGTTTGGCAATTATAGTCTACTTCATACATCCGCCTCACACAATATCCTCATCACTCTATCATCATCTTCCTACAGATCTTTACCCTAGAATAGGTCAAAAACATCTACTCTTCCTCCTCTTCCTCCTCCTCTTCGTCGTCGTCTTCGTCGTGGCAGTGTGTGATTTCCTGTGGCGGCTGAGCGAACATGTGGGGCGGTTGGATTTCGCTGATGGAGCGTGTGAGCTGGTTTCTTTTACAGTCGATGTCCTTGCAGTCCACACAGTGGCGGTTGCGTGTGGCCAGAGGAGACTCGGTCTCTGTTTCTACATGAGTGTGCTCTACTGTGGACTCATGGGGCATCTGGGACAGAGAGGAGAGGAGACAGAAACAAACATGTGCACAGGTATGTCAAATAGGGCGCTTGGCACAGAAGAGAGAACCAAGTGAACAGGACAAACGTGGGTGTGTATGGGTGTGTAGGTAGTATTTTGGTACTCATTTTAGAAAAATGTAACAATACTAGTCTATTTTTAGTACCGAGTACTTGATTTGGCACTTGCAATTATGCCTAGTGCCTGGGTTCGGTGAGATGTTTTTGTTTTTAAAATAAGTCTCTTATGCTCACCAGGGCTGCATTTATGTGATCAAAATACAGTAAAATCAGTAATAACAGTTAAAAAAATAACTGTTTTCTATGTGAATATATAGTAAAAATGTAATTTATTCCTGTGATGCAGTCAAATTTTCAGCAGCCAGTCTTCAGTGTCACATGATCCTTCATAAATTATTCTAATATGCTGATTTCCTGTTCAAGAAACATTTCTTATTACTATCAATGATAAAAACAGTTGTGCTGCTTAATATTTTTGTGGAAAAATTCTTTTTTTTTTTGGATACAAAGAATGTTCAAAAGAACAGAAAATGATTGTAATAATGTAAAAGTATTTGCTGTCAATGTTTGATGCATCCTCGATGAAGTAATTTCTTACCAAAAAAAATAACAAAAAAAATGCACTATTCATGGTCAAAATGCCAAATGATATTAACAAACACAGTCGGTCTGGTGAATATAAACAGGAATAAAAATCTAATACAAATCACTGCATTGAAAAATATCAATATATCTAGCCATGTTTAATTAATTGATAAATATAACATTTAGGGGTAAAACTTTATTTTAAGGTGTCCTTGTTACACAAGTTACATGTACTTACTATTATAATAACAATAAATTATGTAAAATTACATGCAAGTAACCCTAAACCAAACCCTAATCATAACACTAACCATACAGTAAGTACATGTAGTTAATTAATATTACTCAGTATATAAATGTATAATTACACTGTAACAAGAACACCTTAAAATAAAGTGTAACCCATTTAGGCTACACACACACACACACACATACATACATATATATATATATATATATTTTTTTTTTTTTTTTTTTCATTTATATTTAACCCTTTACATACATGAATTGTTTCTATAACATTTTGAAAATATCATTGGAATTGGTATCTGCTATTGTGAACTTCCACTGGTATTTGTATCAGTCCAGCCCTGTGTTTACGTGTGTATATGTTTATTTGTTCATGGGTATGTGTCCTCACCAGCACGTGAGCAGCTCTGAACAGGTAGCTGAAGGGGTAGTAGAGCAGGTTGATGAATGAGGCAGCATACAGGTCAGCGTAACGCATCACCTGAGACGCAAACAGAGTCTGCCGAGAGCCGCTGCGGAACAGACTTCCCATCATCCCGTAGCACATGTCCATGTCATGAGTCACTTTCTGATGACATAGAGAAAATCACTAAATCAACACGTCAGTGTTAAGGTGTTGGTTTTATTTTTAGTTTTAGTTGACACTAATAACCCTGTAACATTTAATACACGGTATAACATCGCTCTAGTAGCCTATCAATGTTATCTATGGACAACATATGTGGTGGGCTGTTGATTACCATGGAATTAAATTTACAAGACTTATAAGCTATCATTACAAGCTTATTTACTATAAACACATTTCTCGAGAGCATGTCACATAAGCTGTTCATAAAAATAAAATAACTAAATTTGAAATCCTTTCAAGGTATTGACACTTGGTAAGTCCATACAGTAAACTAAGACAAAAGTTCAGCCGTTTCACATCTAGTAAAATCAGATATAACTGACATGTTAGGAATGCAAGTGTGTGATTTAGTGTGTGTACCTTCATTCTTTTCTGGATGGCACTGATATCTGGCCTCTCATTGCTGCTGCTGTCCAAATGCCTAAAGGAAGAAATCATGCGAGTGAGAGAAAAGCAGATTTGATGGATTTAAAAAGAAAATGAAGTGAAGAGGGAGAAGGGACAGACATCAGCTGGAGTTAGACATGGAGAGGTCACGGAGTTAAAGTCTTTGCTTATATCAACAGGTGAACTCTCTCGATCTGTACCCTGTATAGCGGGCTTGTGCACCAATCAGAATGGAGCAAACTGTGAAACCCTTTTATATTCCAATTCAGTTCTTAAATTTGAATTTAATTTCAACTGAGGTAGAAAACACAAGGAAAAACTTCAAATAAAGGGAGCATGAAAATGGAATGAAATTAATACAGCTGCTGTAAGTGATGTTAATAATTAATGTAACTTGTCACTAATTTCCCATAAACATTATCACATACACAACATATGGATTATTTCTAGAAACATTAGATTATATTAAAGGTGCAGTAGGAGATCTTGGAAAATGCTAACTTTAGCCTGATAGCACTGAAAGCGAATGTCCCACCCTCCCTGCAATCACCGTCCAAAGCCACGCCCCCTGAACGCATACGCTCATTACTACATCAGCGGTTCCCAATTCCAGTCCTCACTAAACTTCAACAGATTTCCCCTGCTCAGGGAGTAGGGAGCAAAGAACACTGTGTAGGGAGCATGTCAATCGGAACACAGTTCATGCATGTAGCTCTCTTCTAATGAGCTGGTTATCTGATTCAGGTGTGTTAACTAAGCGGGACATGCAAAATATGCAGAGACAGGGGGCGCGAGGACTGGGATTGGGAACTGCTGGACTACATCATGTGTCATTCACCGGTGAGAAAACTATATAGCACAGTTAGTAAAAGTACTACAATACCAGAAAGGAAGATCGGGTTGTTGATGTTTGTCTGCCATTCTCGCTCTGTCTGCAATAGCGTGCGTGAACGCGCTGATGACGTATCCTGTCTGCGCAAACAGGGTGCTCAGAGGTATGCTAATACATACGTTGACAGGGAGGTAGGAAACCCATTTAAAACGCTCGGACCGAGCGTTTTGATTGGACGAACATTTCTTGGTCCTACGCCTTCCACAGAATATATAAATACAGATAAATACATTTAGACCTCTTAACTTAATGATTGCTATCGGGATGTGAAGAGACTTTCAACAAGCATAACAAAAAATGTTTCTGAAGACAATCACCTATTGCACCTTTAATAATCAGTATTTAAAAAAAAAACACCTATAGAAGTGTATACTATTTTTTAATTTAAATCTTTTGTTGTTCATTATGACAGAAGGAAACTTAATTTCCCAGAATCCTCTAATTTACTGAATACTATTATGGTGTGTAATGGTGTATAATTGCTGTAATTACTAGATGACTCAAAAGTTATTTTCAGAGCTGTTCACGTAGTCTACTCTGACTCAGAATTATGCATTTCTATGTCAACACTATTAACGGCAATATGAATTGGTGTAATTTGAATAATCAACAAACAAAACCACAATATAACACGCAACAGTAGATATGGAAATTCATTGTTTTGATTTAGTTTTATTAGTTTATTATGCAGGACATTATGCATTAGTTATCCAGCTCTGTGCTAGCTATTTTTAAAACTGCATTGTATGTGTATTATTTTCAGATTAGTCTTGCATTATTAAAACATCAGAATTGATAATTATACAGTCAGACAATTCTAGGAATTATTAAACTGAAATATTATGAGATAACTACTCAACCACATTTTACTGCTGAACCTTTATTATAGTCAATATATTCAAACTGTGAACTCAACATTGATTTTTATAAAGTCATCTAAAAACAATATGATGGACATTTTGTGACAGGTAAATCTGTATTGATGGCTGTGTGACTTGATTTTTTACAATTGCAATTCAGTCAAGTCCACTTCCTGTCAAAACCTAGCAAGGCATGGCCAATGAAATAAAAGGGAGTCCATTTCTAAATTCTGAACGTACCCACACATACTGTACACACATACACACCTGTGCCGAGGAAGGAACAGAGGCAGCTTTACTCACTTGTATAGTTCTGCCAAGAAAATGTCCAAGCCTTGCAGTTCCTCGAACAGAGCTGTGAATGAGAGGGCAGAACCCTGTCATGATTGGGTTTCACTTCTCTTTTCCTTAGCCTTTCAAGTGTGACATCTCAGCTCACTCTTTCTCTTTCTCTGTGTGAGCATTCCTTTCTTTACTGAGATTCTCACAAGAAGGCCTTTTTCACACTACACATTAGCGTAACTGTGACAGCAGGTGCATATTGTGCTCTCACAGTGACAGAACTGCAGCTCTATCCAGAATATAAAGTACGTTATAGCTTACAACAGAAATATTTCCTGTAGTAATGGCCATACTTGGAAATTGGCCATTTATAATTACTACAAAACTGGTGATAATAAAATATAATATATATGTGAAAAGGGATTACATTTATATCCAAATGGTAATAAATCTACATGGAACACCATAAACTGCAATAAAAGCCTATGTTGCAAAATATTGCATTGATGAATAGGTTTACATAGAATATTCATCATATTTTCTGCAGAGTTCAGCACCTACTTGCAGTTATGCATCACCAGTGCGCTTACAGCAACAATGCTGTAACCTGTTATTATGGGCACCCAAAATAAATACGTGCTGCTTACGTGCAGTGTGAAACAGGCCAATGGCTGATATATTTTTACTGATATATGGCAACACTCACAGCTTTTGTCCGTCCAAACGTGCAGCTCCTGAGCCAATTCAGGAATCACCAGGAACGTCCGCCAACCCTGACGCTTCTTGGACTTAAGAATATCTCCAAAAATGTGATCCCCAATGTACACAATATCCTTTCCTTTTGCTCCAAGCAGGTCACACACAATGTCAGAAGAACCTGGGCGGAAATGAAAACACATTTGTCATAAATGACTGATTTTCACATATACATAAGCCATACTCAATACTCATGATTTTATGCTCAATACTGTGATTTTATGCTTTTGTTCTTTCAGCCTTGATGAGATTTTAATATTTATCATAGCATTTAAATCACAATCATTATATTTGTAAAACAAATCTCAGTATGACTTGTTTTATTATGAATATCAATGCTATTGCTGATTTTAGTGAATCAGAACTAAGGTTAACACTTTACACTAATCATATTCATTCGAGTTCTATGCATTAACTAACATTAACTAACAAGGAACAATTCATTTGTTACAGTAATTATAAATATTGGAAGCACTTTACAGTCATGTTCTGCATGTACATACTATGTTATAGTAATTACAATAACTGGGTAATAACTAGGTACTAGCCATGAACCTAAACCGAACATTAACCCATGTTAAGTTACATTATATTACCCAGTACTTTCTTTGATAAGTACACATACTGTAAAATAAAATGCTACTTTAATCTTTGTTAAAGTTAGTTAATAAAAATACAACTCTTTATTGTTAATTCATGTCAGCTCAGGTTTATTAAATAATATTAAGAAAACTTTTTATTTAAATAATATATCAGCAAATGCTGAAATGAACATTAACTAAGATTATTCAGTGCATCAGAAGTATTTTCATGTTAACAAATGTTGTTAACTAATGTGAGTATTACTGGACTAAGTGACTGTACACATGCAGTGAAAAATCATGTGATAAAGTATATTAAACCAGATGTCCTTGTGATCTGTGTTTCAAGGCCTTGAGGAGATACATCTGTGTGTATGTGTGTGTGTGTGTGTTTGTTTTTCCATACGATTGTGTCATTTGCATCTTTATCCAAGAATTTCCAGTACCTCCAGAGTAAACAATGCCATGTTGTAAAGGTCCAGTGTATGTTCCTATTTTCAGCCGCCCTGTAGTCTGTGATAGAGAATATATTGATTAATAATCAGACTGTCTGAATATTCATTCCATGTACTTCAGTGGTTCTAAACAAGGGGTCAAGAGCTCCAGGGCCCACAAGCTTTAAAATAAGTTAAAACATGAAAGGTTGTGCAATTTAAAATAGTAATAATAATAAAAATTCATGAAAATGTTTCTATACAACTCACAAAGAATAAATCGTGCCTGTCTGTCTCATTAAATTAACTATGCAAATCAGGGAATGGTTCAAATACACCCACAAAACAAGAACTCAGAGCAATTTTGCATTTTGCACTGCTCGTTTTGCATCTAATCTTGGCGGTTAAACTGGATTGCGGGAGTTACAGACCGGTTTTTGCTCTAAAATATCTTTCTTAGAAGTGGCACACCTGTTCAGTGAACTGTTTAGCTGCTTTACACTGCAAAGGGATGTCAGGAAAGATAATTGTCCTCTCTAATTAGTTATTTTGTGCTCAGCAGACTTCAGTATAAACGCTCAATACTCAGCGCTGACTAACTTTCTGTTTGATCATGTTCAGCAGGATAAAATGTTCCAGAATGTGCAATACTGCACCTGCTGACTTTGAGAGTCTGCTTCTGTTTTTTGTAATAGTAGAGCTTTTCGTTTGATGTACTCACCGTATCCACCTGTCTTAGAACCGTTCCCTCTCCAAAAAATAAAGGCTTTCGAGCATCCACCAGGATGAGGTCAAAGTATGACTGCCATGGACGGTGTGGAGTGCTATGCTACGACATAAAACATTATTATGAGCAACAATATATAACAGGAAACTCTTTTGAAAGGTTTAATGACAGGCTGGAAAAACAATGTCAATACCTTTGGGCCATGGGGGAAGTCAAACAAGTACGTCATAATTTTCTGTAAAACAAATCAAAACAAAAAGATGATGGTTTGTATGTGTCCAAGTTTTAAACAAACCAGTTGCATGTGCAGTTATCTATTGCTCTGATGAAAAACCTAGTGAGCTGCATACAAAGGGATTTTTAAAGGCACAAAAAAATCATAGTTTTAATATTTTAGATTTATTTAGCAAATTGCTAAAAATTTAAAATCAAGATGTAAGTGTACAGTTTTTCTCATTTTAATTTGCACCCAAGAAATAACTCTTATTTTTCAACAGTTTTTATTTTTACCTCTCAAAGTTTAAAAGTGTGTTTTGTAGACAAGAAAAAATAATTGAAATTAAAAAAGAAGCTCTAAAAATTGTATTGAGAAGATGTTGAGAAATTGCTATTTGTGGGTAAAAAAAAAAATCTAACTAAATCTAACGATTTATCAAACTGCTAAAAGCTAAAAATTGTAATGCAAGCGGACACTGTATTTCTTTTCTTTTTCCCCCAACAAACAACTGTCATTTTTATTTATGAACCAGGGTTAGATGTGAAAATATGAAAATATAAGGACATTTTAAAAGAGTATTTTCTAGAAATTATACAAAGCTATAAAAAATTATAATAATGAATAAATTAATATAATAGTACATTTTTTAATAAATTGCTATTTTTAACAACAACAAAAAAAGCCAGAAATGTTGATAAAAAAGGTAGTTGAGTATAGCACCATATTTAAAATTTGACAGGAATGAAAACAAGGCTTAGGGACAGAAGTACACTGCATTTAATGGATTATTTAACAAGAGACTGATTATTCAAGCTAATGAAACCTTTCCAAAAAACCTTTCAGTATACCAAGAGTTTTGAAAGCTGTCATAATCTGTCAACCCTGATTAAGGTCTATTAAAATGTATTATTTTAACCAACATTTGTGTGTGGTATGTTATTAGAGTACTGAACTGTTCGCTTACGCAAATCGGCCAGTGTAAAATGATCCAAATCTCTCATTTGTGAGGTTACCTTGTTAGCATGTTCTCAATATGCAGCTAGTTCTGAAACAAATCTTATGTATTTGCATCAGTAAACTCACGTCTGTGTATTTGTAGTCACTGTTGGTGGCTAAGAAAACTTTAGCAACTTCATTCATGCGGCTCAGCAGCAATGGCAACTTGGCCTTTAAATAATAATAAAAATAAAAAAAATCAGTTATTCTCATAAATACAACAAACACAACAAGGCACGTCAGTAACTTCAGAAATTAAAAGACAAACTTACATCTTTCACAACATACTTCTCCAGGTTTTCCACTGTTTTCACCTTCAACGTTCCCTGAGAAAATAAATAAAACTTTTAACAACAGAGCAAGTTTATGATACACATCTAAAACACTTAAATCAGGAATCCAGTACCTACCTGTAGCATTTACATCCATTTCACAGTTAATCATAGCTGCCTGCTATTAATGTACACAGCAACGTTACTTTGGCAGATTACTCTGACAGAAAGAGAAACAGAGAACCTTTTTACCTTAAAATGTACCCAGTCTACAGCATCTCGGACATCTTGGAACATGCTCTTGAAGGACATGAAGAGGTCTCCATCCTTAAAGCCTGTTTCACAGCTAAAGGTTTAAAAAGAACAAAGGGACAGCAGAGTAAGAGGCCGAGCTCCAGCTCTGACAAACTTTATCGACAGTCAGACATGTTTAAATGGGACAGTCTTCCCTTGTTTGAGGTTGTCCGAGCCAAACAGGAAAGCTCTCTCCCCCTAAAAGGACCAACAGGTGTTTCAGAGGACATGCATCCATACCAAAACACAAATCACAGACTATTACGTTTTAACAGATTTTATCTAGAGTAAATAGGTTTGGCTGTTTTTTTTTGTTTTTTTTTTATTCAGAGTATGAGTAGAATTATTTCCATGCCATTTAAAAGTTATAAATTTAAACTTTTTATTTTACATGCATTATGATTAGTCATTAGCCAGTTACAGTAAACGGATGATAAATTATGCCATGCACGAACATGAATCCAACCACAGACTACAATCTGCTTGTGTCATCCTGTTTTATAGCATAGTTGTAAATTTTTTATGCTGTATTAGGATTTTCTTATCAAGACATAAAGTGTTTGCTGGTGAACTGATATAGAGAGCTTCAAATAGTCCTCACCCAGTAAATGATACTGATTTACTGATACTGAATCAGTGGTATGGCTGTATGCAGTGTCCAAGTCAACAGAGTAATAGAATCATAGTCACTGGAACTCCTACCTTGAATATCGGTCACAGTTTGAGAAGAAGTCAACCAGACAGGCTAAAAGGTATGTTTCTGTGCAGAGAAAGAGAGAGAAACAGATATAGAAAGAAGGAGAGTGTGAAAGTTGTTCTCAGATCCAGATTATTTTTGTATATAATTTCAATTATATACAACTGTTCAAATATTTGGGGACAGTAAGAATTTTTTTATTTATTTATTTGAAAGACCAATGACAGTAAAAAACATTGCATTTTTTTCCCACTTTAAATAAATACTGTTCTTTAGAACTTTCTATTCATTTAAAGAATAAAAAAAAGTTAATTAATAAAAAATAAAATATTACTGGTTTCCACAAAAAACATTAATCAGAAAAATCTATTTTCAACATTGGATTAATTATTATATAATAATAATAATAAATGTTTATTGAGCAGCAAATCAAAATAGTATAATGATTTCTGAAGGACCATGTGACACTGAAGACTGGAGTAATGGTTGCTGAAAGTTCCACTTTACATCAGGAATTAATTACACTTTAAAATATATTCAAATAGAGAACAGTTATTTTAAATTGTAATTGTATTTAACACAATATGACTATTTTCACTGTATTTTGATCAACTAAATGCAGCCTTGGTGAGCATTAGAGCCTTCTTTTAAAAACATTAAAAAAATCTTACTGACCCAGAATAGTAGTATATATGTTTGTAACTGACAGCGATCACAAGCATTTTTGATGAAAGTGCATTTGAAAAAGCAACAAAACTTTAGCTATTTTTTTTCTTGAAAACAATGCACTTATTGCAGGTAAGAAGGTATTTGTCTAAAACTCTTACGTCATTTGATCAGTTCAAGTGATAATTTGCTTTAAATGGAAAATTCTGGTAATATCTACTCACCTAATGTCATTCCAAAAACATGGCCTTTTTTCCAAACAAAATGGCAAAGCTGCTTTTGTTCCATATGTTCTCATATTGCTTAATGATTACAGATCAAGTTCAGTTGGATCTTAACATAGTTTATTCTGCTTTAAATGTAATTAATGTGTTACAGTTATGACCTTAAATTTCAAACAAAAATGACTCTCTGAAGTCATTAACTCACTCAATATACAATATTGTCACGATTCGCTGTGGGAGGAACGATGTAGACGCGGAGTACAAAAAAATAGTCTTTAATAGAGGTCGACCGATAGTGGATTTTACCGATACCGATAGCTAGGTTGGACCACACTGGCCGATACCGATTAATCAACCGATAGTTTTTAAAATAGATACTGAATGAAAACTAAATAGAGCTTTACTATTAAAAAAAAAACAGTAACAGTACGGAACTATACTTTATAAATGAATAAAAATTTAGTATTAATATGTATTACTATATTGATTATTAAAGTTATTTCATAGTTTACAAATGTTAAAAGAAGAAACTTTAAAATTTAAAAATGAAGCCTATTAGTAAATGTTGAAATGAAATGAACACACTCTAACAATGAACAATACTTCTACAGCTTTCGTTAATGTTACAAATGGACTCTTATTAAGTATTACCATTTCATTTCAACAGTCATGCTTAAAGATGGCCATCTTGAAATACCTACAAAAGGCCATATTAAAATTACATGCACAGGTTATTGATATTGTATGTGCACTCTTTATTTGCTGCTATTTTAGAACACTGCATGATTATCTAATTAAAATATAAACAAATATGCAAGTGAGTGACACACTGTGCAAAAGCACAGCGCTGCGTCTTGGAGAAGTCACGGGTATCACACACACACACACACACACACACACACACACACACACACACACACACCAGACGCATCACGTTCAATTTAAGCAGCGGTCTAAAACTGTTTATTTAATCACCAAACGGACATAAGTTTGCTTCAAGAATGAATTATGTGTCATAAATGAGTTTGAAGTTCGGTGTTTAAATAACAGAGCAAACGGAAAGAGAAAGCGCAATCTGTATTACAGCTCTCTATATGAAGCATACAGACTGTATTAGAGCCACGGAAAGACAAACGTTTTGCTGAAAAATGCACATTACGTAATTTATAGCCTAGGGCGAAGTCATTATGTACATTAACAATGATTTGGGACAAATAGGCTATAATGTTATTTAATGGGAAACTATGTGAATGGCGCTCTGTTCCGCGGCAGGATTTTCTGTCGGCTGCATTTAAATGCGCGTTTGAAGTTTCCCTCTCTGTGCAGCGCGCAGTGTCACATGCCAAAACAAACAACATGTGCTGTCAGTGATTTCCGCCTCTAGAGGCCGCTCTCATACTGTATAATGATAGCAGACCATTCTCAACGAACGAGACACCGAAAACTATCGGCATGGATTTTTGCCGATAACCGATTGCTCTGCAAATCAACTATCGGTGCCGATTAATCGGCAAAACCGATGAATCGGTCGACCTCTAGTCTTTAATACTGGAATCACAGGGGAAAATCCATAACAGGAACACGGGAAACACACGACATCCAACAAGTAAACCCGACAAACACAAACTGTATGGACTGGGGCTTATGAACACAGGACAATCAGGGAAGAACGAGACACACCTGGAATCAAATTAACAAGATCAACGGGAAACAGAAACTGGCTCACGGAGCACATGGGGAGCAAAAAGACAACACACAGTCCAGAACCCTGACAAATATACTACAATATACACAAAAATAATTTGTTTAAATTATTAATTATCCAGGAGAATAACTGCACACAAATACAATTGGAACCTGTTTCAGATGATTATATACATTATGGCAGTTAGTCAATTAGAAAAAAGATTCTCAGGAAGTTACTCAGGGAAATTTAAATAAACACACACTCCTCATACATAAGTATTACGAGTTAAAAAAAGCCACTGTTAATGTATCTCTGAATGGCAGCCAGTGACAGGGCTATGTAGGACAGTGATTAAGTGCCTACCTGGAAGGTTAAAGAGTGTGTTGAGGATGTAGAAGCGTTCTGTGTCATCACGCTGGATAAACTTGTTGGGATACAGCTCTCGGGTGTCAGGGCTGGCAGGGAACACAGGAACATTATGAGCACATACTCCATAGGTTTCATCAGAATTCAGTGACCAAGACCATCCAGACAGGGCTTGATGGTGGCTGGATTACTCACCCTCGCAGGAAGTTAAAGCCATGGACACAGACCAGGATGTTTCCATAAGCATCTACCTTCAGGAGGTTGCCATACATGGTGTCAAACACCAGGCCTCTGTAAATACAAAAAGAGAATAAAGGGTTAAATGTGTTATAAAAATGTGTTTATCCTATAAACATAATATAAAATGACAGTCTTGATACTGACAACTGTCTCAAATATGGTCTGTCAATGAGAGTGCATTACCTTGTAGGGAAAGTGGGGTCGTAAACAAATCCGAGCAGCTCCTGCGGGTAGCCAATGGAGACCAGCCGCTCCACAGTCAGATCAAAGCCCAAAGATTCGTATTCAGGTGACTTGTATACTATTGATAGAGAGATATTCAATAAGATATACTTGAACAGAGCAATTAAAATAAACAGACTACTATACAATTCCATCTGTTAGATCATGTAGAGTCTTGTAAAAGTAAGATTTTGTTCCCCATTTTAGTTCAGTTGTGGCCACATTGTTAGTTCCCTCGTTTTAGTTTCATTGTGGCCCCTTTTTACTAATTAGTTCCTTAGGTTTAAATTTACTTCAATTGTGGCTCTTGAATTAGTATAAAAGGGAATAAATTGCTACAAATTGGCCATTGTTTAACTAAAACAAGAATCCCCTTTGTGATCCCCATGTTTCCCTGCATGCCATGTACACTCCTAAAGCACAAAACCTAAAAGATACATTTTAGTTTGCCATTAAATGGTACATATTAGTACTTTAAAGGTGCATATTCGTACTTTTTGAAAGGGTACCCTCCTAGATACAGTTTTGTAGCTTATTTTCCTCAAAGTGTGTGGAGCTCTATATTTTGTTACATGCTAAAGTATTAGCTGCCAAAACAATTCTCCCATTTACAAACTGTTGGCGCAACGATTAATATAGTTGGCTGAAATTTCTGTAAAATCCCTCCAAGTTTATTTTGGAAGGGATCTCAATAACAACTGGCCCAAAATAAAACATAAAGATGCATACACGGCAGCGTAAGTGTTGTATTTAAAGACACTCTCTGGGAGCGCTCTGTAGAACAGCACCTGTGATACGTGTCGACCCCAACCTTGTCCTTTCACAGAGCAAGCAAAGGGTACCAGAGCATTCACATTACAAAGGCTTAGCAGGGCCATGTATGCCCTGTGATCTAATCCAGTATGAAACCGGACTCACTTGCCCTAAAAGATTTAAACCCAATTAGATCCCAAGCTTCTGCAGAGGGATTTGTGTGGTATTTCAGCAACAAAAGGCATTTCGTGAGACCCTAACTACACAATCTGTTGCTCCATCCTGACACCCAAATGAAGAAGAAATTAAAATTAGACAGACATGTATAGAACAATGGCTTCAGCAAAGATGGGGGTTACTAAACAGACACGCTTAAGCTCACGTCACATGTTGTTGTGGAAGAGCTGGAAATGTGTTATGCTTGTTGTTGATGAGGTGGCAGGTCAAAGGGCAGAAGCCCAGAAGGATCTCTTGAGAGTATGGAATGAGAAGGATAGGAGTGCCTCAGGGTGAACTCCTAGGTCCATTGCTAATGAAGGCTGAGACATGTTTGACCACAACGACCTGTTTGTTTTGTTTGCCGGAATGTTGCTTTTCTGTAATAGGCTTGTGTTTGTGCAAGTCTGAACATTGTTTGTAAAGATAAGTTCACTAAAAGGACTAGCTTTATTTTGTTATGGTACTTGAGAACACCTTTGTATCTGCAATTGTTCTATTTTGTGCAGTTTATCTCTTTCAAAGCTATTATTCTCAATAAACAAATAAATAAATTCCTTGATGGTCATGGACAGGTACAAGCCGTAGCAGTGTAAGAGTTTTTCTATTTTTTCCACAGCTACTAATTTCCTTGGTATTTTACTAATCCATACAGCCATATCAAAGCCTAGTTTTCCAGTTCCATCTAAATGACTTCACAATTTACCAATCTTTGAGTTATATGAGACTTATTTGTAGGATTGCCTCCAGTGAGTTTCACGATCTGTTCTAGGCTTGTATCTCTACAGATGTATGATAGACAGGCTGTGGAGGGGGAGGCGGATATAAATTAATTCCCCACAGAGCCATGGCCAGAAGTACAGACACATACAGGCAAGCAAACCCCAACAGAGTCACTAAATCAGGCCAGATTCTTCCACCCAGATAGCAGCTGTACACAAACTCAACTGCCCCTTCCCTTTCTGTCTCTTTCTCCTCTCCACGATGTTCCACGAAGCTACAGCGAAACCTATTTTGAGCCTCTTTTTCTCTCTCAGTCACTATTCCCATCATCACTCTTTGCTTAACTGCATACACCAGTGTTGACCTTGGACAATGTTGGCCTTGAGCTAGCATACTCCTGCTAGGGTGAAAAGAAAATATTTTTGGCAGTTTTACAGAGGCCTGCAGACAGAAAATCTATACCCCATTATATGTGGCCTACATTAAGAATAGTTAAAGTTTTGAGGGGTGAAATTAGTTTACGATTATATTGACAAAAAGACAGATATGCATTGCTGTGAAATACAGGTCAAACTTCAGTTAAAATTACCATTAATGTATTTACAGTTCAAGTTAAGCAAAGGAGCCTTAGATAGATTTGATCAACTATTGGCCAACAACTAGTCAACATTATGAAATTCGTTTTTCCTTATACATAAAATAAGCTTAAATAAATAAGCTGGGAAAATACTCCTTAAACATAAAATATCTAAAATATCTACTTGAAGTAGCCCCTGAGATTTCAATAATTTAACAACATAGTTAATGCTAATGTAAATAGTTGCATTTAAGGTTGTTCACATTTGGGTTCACTCTTTACAAGAACCACTTCAAGTCACAACACAAATATTTATGTCTTTAAACTTTCAAATCCTCAAGCGTTTATTTTGGAAGAATATTGGTTAAATGCTGCAAAATTCTTTGCACAAACATGTTAAAAATTATATAAATATGAATGTTAATTAAGTGAACCGATAGAGCACATTACACTCCCAAATGCACATTAAACTAACAGTTCGTGAAATTTGTGAGTAGCAGCATTTATCGAGCAAAAACATGGCAAACTGCAAAAGTGTAAGTGAACACAGTGCCGCTCTTCTCTATGAAACACGTATTGCAACAGATATAGTTCTTTAATTGCATTACAGCCTTTTATTAAATAATCACAGTTATTCCTCAGTTTCCTCAGTAGTTTTCAAACCCTGGGAACTAGGGGTGTGCGATATTTATCGTTCACTCATTTTGCAAAAAACAAATAAAAACACGTCTTGAGAGTCCAAAAGCATTCACTGTTAGATGAAGCCTATTAGAATGCAGTTAGAGTGCTACTATAATTCAAGGTTTGAAAGAAAAAATATTCCTGTATGGGTTTTTGCTTTGTTATATTTACAAGATATGATATAGTTAAGTAATAGGAATTTAGAATTTGTACAAATTGTTTGAGTCATTGATTCAGTGACTCATTCGTTTGAATCAGCCATTTTGAACAAATCGTTTGAATGAACAATTCAATGAATCACTCATTAAGACACGGACTTGCTGCCACCTACTGGCGGTTTTAGTGTCATATATATTTATCCATGACAGCTCTAAACCAGCCAAGGTACAAGCACAAAAACACAATCAGGAAAATATCTCTTGATTACCATTTCGAAAAAAATCCCAATAAATATTGAGATATCATTTTTTTGTCAATATCGCACACCCCTACTGGGATCCCTGCCCTAAACCAAACATGGTTTGCTAACCTGGCAAAGCTGTTGTTCAGCTGGTTTATCTGGTCTGTGGCCAAAACCTTGCCTGGTGATCAGCTAAGACCAGTAAACTCCCTTTTCAACAGGGATATGAGTTTTCATGGGCAAGATCGGATTCGAATCTTCATCATCACCAATTTAAGATGACGCCAGAGAGCTTTCATCTCCAGTATTACTGAAGGCGGTAAGATGACACCAGTTAAATTATGCTTTCGTCTTCTGTATACATGACACAAACAAGCGTCCTACTTGTCCACTCTATTACATTGAGGCAAACTGATTATTGGTCAATAGTGAAGAAAACTTATTTTTCACCACTATGTGAAACTTCTGTATTTTTCTGCAGCTCCAAACGTGTTTGCATTGACCTGTGTGTTAGCATAGAGCCACCAAGGCCATGAAGATGAATGTTTCTTTCACCATACACTCCTGGACAGATTATTACATATGCATGTGCGTTAAGAATGAGGGTATGATGTCAGGCTGGAGTTCATAGATCAGGTTACCTTCAGCAAGAAAATAAAATTTGTATCATCTTGCAAGGTAAACAAACTCCCCCAACCCCTCAGTCCGTTTATCAAGCTCTCCCTAACTAACATGCTTTAGCTGAATTAAGCCTCTGGTTGACTTTGGATTATTCTGTCAGCTTTTTATACAACAGAATGCACCCTTAAAGATAGTCTTTAATTTACTAAAGTGATAAAAAAATTCTGAAGCGTTTCTGAAATTGCTCTGCCATTTAAACAGCGTTTTATTTCCTCTGTCCTGTGAAAAACCATCTGGTCTATACAAAGAATGCAGAGGTGGCTGGTTTCAGCGGTGATTTAATGGACTGTCAGGTTGAAGAGCTGTCAACACCAAGCTTAGATGGAGAGTTTGTGCCACAGCTCTGTCCACGTGCAGGGTATTATCTTGCACGCTGGTCCCAATTACAAAGGGGATTTGGTTATGAAATGGACTCAATAAGCATTAGCAACAGGAAATATTAATCAGGGCTTGGAAAGTGGTCTTAAAACCCTGTATGGTTTGATTTAATGCTTCTTGATCTCAAAGCCTGGATTTAAGATCAACAATAAATGCTAACATCTATTAATATTCTATTGGAGAGCCACAGAAAAAGAAAATTGGTCTCCACCAAGAGTGAAAAGTGAAAAATTTGTCTCGAGAGGCTTATGAGCATAACATAATTATGGAATAAATAAAAGATTGCTGAGAATTAAAGAATTTTGTGTAATTTATTAGCCTATACCTTTTTATTTATTTTATTTATTATACCTTTTTTATAAAGTCATGAGAGGGAGTAAATGATGACAAAATTGTAATTTTTGCTATCTATCAAGAATGACATATTGCAATATTGTAAGCAATTTGTGACCCAAAGCATTTGTTTCTGTTTCCTCTTATTGATTTTTATGGATTTTTGAGGACCTCTAAACTGTGGTTGCAACTTGATCAGAGGATAAGAAACAATATAGCTTCATACTTGTAAACATTTGCACTTGGTTACAGCCAGCTGTAATGTGGAGGATGTCAACAGCTGAGCGGCCTCAGAATTTAGCTTAAGCCTTATTAGCTGCTGGCTACGATATACACGCTATCCACCTCTAAAGAGTCATCCATTCTAACTGTCAAATAACTGATCTGCTTTCGCAGGGCTCACAGCCCGGATTTAGTGAGGACCTTATCCACCACTAGCAACTGAGTCCCTGGGACCAATAACAGAAAGCAAAGGGATTTCAGAAACCCAATGCATCTGATCCATGTTAAACTGTTGCACCATAAGAATCAAACCCTCTCTTATTTCAGGTTCTTGGCTCACCTAAATGTCATAAATAAATTAAGCTGTAAATAAGGTGGCTTGTTTAAGTTGATGGTCGTTCCAACAAACTAAGCCCCTAGCCAAAGACTTAGATCATATAAAATGAGTCAGTTTGTGTATACGAGACATCACCTCAATTTTCCAGATTCCAAAACCAGACGAGGAGTGGCTAAATATACCCAAGAATCCTAATATATGTTTACTCTGAGATTCTAAGCAAGAGTGTTACTGGCTCCAAGAGACGCCCAAACATAAGGACAAATATTATGCTTGTTGTTTTTTTTGTTAGAAATTGGCACATTCCTAGGGTCGTAGAAACAAAGGAGGATTTGGACTGTGAACATTTAAGCATAATCATCAAAGGAAGTAGGAAACAACTTACCTGCTAAAGTGTAGTCCATGTCAAAGCCGAAGCATTTAATCTTTTCCATGGCCAGACTTCTGTTCACAAACACTCTGGGAAGAAGGTGAAACAGTCAGAGGTGTGTTTGGTGGCAATAGTCTGATAATTTAATTTAAATTTAAATTTGATTTAAATGAAATAAAATGAAATGAAATAAAATGGCTTGCTTTCAGAAAAAATTTAATTAAATGAAAAAAACCTATAGTACACTATGGCATTCCCAGCAATAAATAAACTCCCATCCCTGGGCCAACATGCTAAGAGTGATCTGAATTTATTTTGAACACTGACAGCTCTATGCTTTAGTCCACAAGTCATGATATCTAATGACAGGATATGAACACAAAGGAAATTCTGAATCACTCTCTGTGTATGCATATAATCTGATACTGACACAGATAAACCACAAACAATAACTGACAGATATTTGCACTGCTATTGTATCCATAGTTTTACAAGAGATTCAAAGTTTATATTAGGGATGCACCGATCCGATACTCAGGATCGGTATCGGCTCCGATCCAGTCATTTTCTGCGGATCGGGTATCGGTGAGACGAGACCGATCCAAATCCGATATTGTGTGTATACTATTCTGTGTTATTGTTAAGCCCCACGAAAGCACAAAAGCATTATAAAGCACCATAAAGTCAAAGTCCAAGTGTTCTGAAGCCGTTCCATAGTTTAATGTGAGGTACAGATGAATATTTAAGTCGTTAAATTCAAGTTCAGGTAAACTCTTCTCTCTGCTGCAGCTGTCCGTTATCCTCCATTCAGCGTTCAAACTGCGTGTTGCGTTCGGTTACTACAGTCAAAACAATGAAACTCTCTTCAAGAGCGCTCAATAACTGAGATTTAAAACCGTTAAAAGAAAAGGCTCAATAAACTATCGCGCAGATTTAATAAGCTACGCATCAATATCTCTTCCCTCTGTGCTTTGAACTTCTCTGACCGGAGCTGTGCTGTGACTCCGTGCTGCTTCAAGCGCATCATTCTGCGCACGGGATGCGCATAAGAGCTTTGTGCCGTTCTCTATTGGAGCTTTTCGTATTATAATACTTTTGCGCAATGAAATATTATTTATAGCGTTTCTTGTACTGTCCTATCAAGGCTATTAATAATCTAATGTATAGCACAGTAATGGAGGCAGGACTCCTCTATCATATGTTGCTGCCTTCATTACTGTGCTATATATTTAAAAGAAATGTCTTTTAATTTTGTAGTTTATATTTATAAATAAATACATTTACCTGTTTTCATTAATGTATTTTACAACAATGCAAAGAGCAATGTGTAACATTTTACCAGGTTTAGTCCTTCACATATTCACTTTTATTTGTTCTCCACTAAATAATGTTATTTCACTAAATGTTTAGATTGTTTACACCTGGTCATTTCATGTGTTTTCTCTGATCTGATATCTATCTGATTTGTTAAAACGTTTCCATTTACACTTGGCCACATAAATCTTCACAAAACGGATATAAATCCGATCTTCAATTCCCGCGCTGTATATAAATTTAACGAAGTTCACGTCAACAAAATCAAAAGCGCTGCATTTTATTAATTATCAGCTCATTTCCAGATCAAAGACCGCAATATGAGAGCGCGCAGCATCAGCACTGGAAAGATAAGTTTGTCTTATACTTTTAATGAAGATGATTGTGTTGAGCGTCTGTGTCTTTCTTTCAGTTTCACTCGCGGCAGTTTGTGCGTCTGCTTGCTGAAGAGATACTCAACTCATCCTTGTTGCATTAGCGCAGTCATATCTGACTAAAATGTCATATAGCCTATAACACTGTCTCACACGTTTATTATTTTTACATTTTGGGAGGAGTAAAATTCACATATGTGGCTTCAACAACCAGATGCATTTACACATGTCCAGTTTCATCTGGAATGCGGCCCAGACCTCCTCCTGAAGTGTTTTGAGAGATCAGATTTATATTACAAAACGCATGAAGTGACCTGATGTAAACAGCCCCTATATATATTTTCATGTTATTTTTCATTAAAATGAAGTTGTCTAGTAGATTGTGTTTCACACACAAAAGAGTGAAACAGAAGTATAGAAACTCTACATTGATTAAAAAAAAACAAAAAAAAAACACTGCGCTAGGATCGGATCGGATCGGTATCGGCCGATACTCAGAATTTTCTGGATCGGATCGGATCTGAAAAAATGGTATCGTTGCATCCCTAGTTTATATTGCAGCCAGAAACAATTTCAACAACATAAAATAGCATTTTTTAACTTTCAAACAGCAGCTGAATACATTTAAAGTAGTATATTTTTATTACATAAAACAAAGATAAAAAGTGGAAATAATAATCAGAGACGTCAGACCAGTATTAAACGCATTTGTAACCCTTCAAAAAATTTACAAAACTTTACAAAGAAAATCATTACTATCAAATTAAAGTTATTTTGCTCAACCCTACCTTGTGGTGGCATAACACTGGACTACATCCCATGATTCACTTTTCCAAGTAGAACCTGCGCACTGCATTCTGAGGGGATGTCACTGCTCTAGCTGGTCTGTCAAACCCATTTCTCTGTTCACCCTGTTACCCCCACAGCAAACAATAGCCCCCTCTCTCTGCTTTCTTGTCATTGAATTTCTGACTTGTTGCAAAAATGATTGTGCCAGTTCTATAGCATTCTCTGTTGTTGTGCCAGTTGTTGAGTTAGGGTTTGTTTGCTTCCCTTCAAAGACATCTAGAACAATCAACAACAGCAGGAAGAACCAGGCGGGTGCAGCGGCTCAGACAACAGAGTGTGCATCACTAGTTAGAGACAGCTGGTAAACAGATTACTCTCGTATCTCCAATTGATCCTCATTGTTGCACTATTCTGTAATAGGCTACATATACTGTACCAGAGACACTATAAAGGGGAGGAGACAAACCTCTCGTATAAAAATAAATGGAAGAAATATGGTGACTGTAGAAATGGGAAGTCCCACCTTTCAGCTAAAAGAGCCAATTGCGTCTTTGTTTACTTAGAAACACGCATGAGTTTGAGTTTGTTTACTTAGAAAAATGCATGTGAAAATGATTAAATAATATTTGTTTAGCAATGTTTTGTTGAAAATAGGGACTTACCTAAATGAATAATTAACCAAAACACAGAAATCCAAACTAAGCCAACAAACAAAACCAAAAATAATATATTTGGGTAGTTCAATTTGGTTAATTGAGTAACTGAGTAGTTGAACTTGGTATGCTGTATTGGGTGTCATGTTTTCAGGTCATAAAGTTCAACAACGAGCTGTCTCTTGATATTTCAGCTGAATAAACTTAACATATTGCTGTTTTAGCATCCTTTTGGTCAATGATCACCCTCCAAAACTATTTTGGACAAATATTGTCTTTTTTTTTTTGCTGATTATTTTTGGTTGCGGAAATTGTGTATCACTAGTTGAAATGCCATCTTGATAAACAGATTGGAAGTTTTCAGTCCCAATCAAGTTTTCAGTCAAGATTATTATCTCTACAGCAATAAGGGTCACAGATTTTGTGTCATTAATGTAGGACATCCTGATATAAGAGATATAGAAGATATTGACCAGTTGGATGAATTCCACCTTAGTTCTTGATCATCAGAGTGGTAGTTTTCAGTCTCCTGCTTTTTACCAACAGTACATAAATAGCCTGGGTGGGAGTGTTACTAAGATGGACGTCGCAAAAACAGACTAAAGGCCCCGATATCCTTCAAACATAGTTCATTTTCGTGGGCAAAATGAAGTTCGAAAAGGTTGAGTGACGGTATACTGTTTCCAAACATTCCAACACCTCCGCGCTGCTGGAGGCGGGGTGTAGATTAACGTAAACTTGTGTCGCGATGCTCGCGCGTATGCCCTAAACACAACAACGATGCAATTGATGGTGTATCTAGGAGTGAGATGGGTACCAATGGTCAGAATATTATAGACAAAAGAATAATGATTAGCAGCAGTTCAGTGTCAAGTATCATGTTTGCAACAACAACAGCAGCAGCAGTATGGTGTAACATTTATTTGAAATAGGGATGCATCGATCCGATACTCAGGATCGGTATCGGCTCCGATCCGGTCATTTTCTGCGGATCGGGTATCGGAGAGACGAGACCGATCCAAATCCGATATTCTGCGTATACTATTCTGTGTTATTGTTAAGCCCCACGAAAGCACAAACGCATTATAAAGCACCATAAAGTCAAAGTCCAAGTGTTCTGAAGCCGTTCCATAGTTTAATGTGAGGTACAGATGAATACTTAAGTCGTTAAATTCAAGTTCATGTAAACTCTTCTCTCTGCTGCGGCTGTCTGTCATCCTCCGTTAGGCGTTAAAACTGCGTGTTGCGTTCGGTTAAGACAGTCAAAACAATGAAACTCTCTTCAAGAGCGCTCAATAACTGAGATTTAAAACCGTTAAAAGAAAAGGCTCAATAAACTATCGCGCAGATTTAATAAGCTACGCATCAATATCTCTTTCCTCTGTGCTTTGAACTCTTCTATCAGGAGCTGCGTGCTGTGACTCCGTGCTGCTTCAAGCGCATCATTCTGCGCACGGGAAGTGCATAAGCGCTTTGTGCCGCTCTGTATTGGAGCTTTTCGTATTATAATACTTTTGCGCAATGAAATATTATTTATAGCGTTTCTTGTACTGTCCTATCAAGGCTATTAATAATCTAATGTATAGCACAGTAATGGAGGCAGGACTCTATCATATGTTGCTGCCTTCATTACTGTGCTATATATTTAAAAGAAATGTCTTTTAATTTTGTAGTTTATATTTATAAATAAATACATTTACTTGTTTTCATTAATGTATTTTACAACAATGCAAAGAGCAATGTGTAACATTTTACCAGATTTAGTCCTTCACATATTCACTTTTATTTGTTCCCCACTAAATAATGTTATTTCACTAAATGTTTAGATTTTATAAAATTGTGCAATTGTGATTTTTCTAGAATAACGTTTGCTGCTAAATTATCCACTAACCTAGTTTATAATAGTATTTGTGTCATAGATTATGAATGGGCCTGTTTACACCTGGTCACTTCATGTGTTTTCTCTGATGGGATATCAATCTGATTTGTTAAAACATTTCCATTTACACTTGGCCACATAAATGTGTCTTCACAAAATGGATATAAATCCGATCTTCAATTCCCGTGCAATATTTCAATTTAACGAAGTTCACGTCAACGAAATCAAAAGCGCTGCATTTTATTAATTAATTTATTAATCAAAGACGCAATATGAGCGCGCGCAGCATCAGCACTGGAAAGATAAGTTTGTCTTATACTTTTAATGAAGATGATTATGTTGACCTTCTGCGTCTTTCTTTCAGTTTCACTCACGGCAGTTTGCGCGTCTGCTTGCTGAAGAGATACTCAGCTACTCATCCGCGGCGATGCGTGTTGCATTAGCGCAGTCATATCTGACTATAATGTCATATATAGCCTATAACACGGTCTCACACGTTTATTATTTTTACATTTTGGGAGGAGTAAAATTCACATATTTGGTTTCAACAACCAGATGCATTTACACATGTCCAGTTTCGTCTGGAATGCAGCCCAGACCTCCTCCTGAAGTGTTTTGAGCGATCAGATTTATATTACAAAATGCATGAAGTGACCAGGTGTAATTAAACAGCCCCTATATATTTTTTCATGTTATTTTTCATTAAAATGAAGTTGTCTAGTAGATTGTGTTTAACACACAAAAGAGTGACACAGAAGTATAGAAACTCTACATTGATTAAAAAAAAAAAAAAAACTGCGCTGGTATCGGATCGGAATTGGCCGATACTCAGAATTTTCTGGATCGGATCGGATCTGAAAAAATGGTATCGTTGCATCCCTAATTTGAAACATGTATTTGGTACTTGTTACCTATTTACTCTTTCCTTTCATTCTTTTCATGGCTTTGTAAAACTTGCATCTGATGTTTCTCTACATCGCTTTTTGCATAACTCCGGGTCGTCGACACCAAGCTTTGTTGCAATTTCTTTCTAGGGATTAAATGCTTTCTCTGAATCTTTAAAGTCTCTCCGCGAGCGATCGTACAGGTGCGGATATATTGTGGCAGCTCAGCTATTCGACACAGTGTATTTATTATGCTAGTGACTTCGGAGATGTTGTTCTCCTGCCTGACCTCTGTTGAATGAGAAACAAACCGAAAATAAAAATTAAAAATTTGCATGTCAAAGAAGGTGGAGTTCCAGAACACACCCACCGATTGCGTAATCGCCACGGACCAATGGTAACTCAAAGGTGTTTAGGTGCCAAAACAAATTCCCCCAGAAAGTTAGCTTTGGTGAGCTGTTTCGAACTGCCGAAACGAACTCAAAATGAACTTCGTTTTGGCCTGATTTTGTTCAAAATAACGTCATATCAGTTCGTTCTTCGATTTCGTTTGAAGTATATCGGGGCCTTTACTTAAAAGAAACTTTTTTTTTCTCCTACACAGCAATGAGGGTCACAGATTTTGTGTCATTAATGTACATCAAGACCATATTCTTTTTTTTGCAGAACAAAGATCCAGGGGGCGGGGTTGGATCCACATCTAGGGGGTGGAGATGGTAGGTTTAGGGGTGGAGATGGGTGGGTTTGGGGATCAGGGGGTGGAGACGGGTAAGTTTAGGTATATGTAAGGTGGGAGGAGTTGGATCTAGATCCAACCTCGCCCCCTGGATCTTGTGTTCTGCAGTGAGGACCATCTCATTTTTTACAGCTTCACCACTACGTTCCAGAGTTAGCAAATTTTTCACTCACACACCAGATAACACTAGGGCTGAACGATTAATTGCATTTGCAATTAATTGACAAAACGCGACTTTTCAACCGCAGAGGCTGCGAATTACACTGTCACGTGACACGCGAGAGTAGGAGTAAAGCGGTGTGTTCGACTTGAAGATAGATCGTATGACATCAAAGTACGGCGAGATAAAGCATAAGGAGACGTCCGCTCTCTTATAGCTCTCACAGTACTTTGATGACACACACACAACGATCAGTCCAGCAGCGCTGCTTCAAGTCAAACACATCTAAGCAGTCTTCAGAGGAAGCATCAAGTTGGCACGCTATGTTGCCAAGTCCGCAGTTTGCCGTGGGTTGTTTTCGTGTCTGCGGGTCTTTCACAACATGCAGAATTGACGCGCTACATGTAAACGATATCCTTTGTTGTATTTTCCTGTCAAAATAACGGAGTTCCTTTGAAATTCTTCAGCTTTTAAGAACTGCCGGGTTCTCCGCTAGTGGGCGGAACTAATGCACAAACGGCAATCTCATTGGCCGGCGCTCACCTATTATCCTCCCTGTTTTGATTTCAGCAAATCAATTCAAGCGAACGCAGACAACCTGATTAATATTCATGAACCCAGCAGCTCAATAATCCTTAGGGCGTTTTATATTGATATTAGTAGTAGAATTCGTAGTAGTTTTGTTATCTTATCAGTATTATTTGTAGTTTTCTTTTTCCTTTTTTTTATAGAAACACTAAATGACAAACAATATCTTAAGCACCACCACCAGTCCTAAGTTCAGTCAACATGACAAATATGCATTCATACTTGGTTATTTTAATTACTAAAGTTCTATCATCATATAATGCTAAAATGTAATGCTAAATTATCATAATATCATATTATAATGTTTGACTGACTGATGCTAAGTGAGACATTAAAAAAACTGTGCCATTTTACAAACATATATATATATATATTAGTATATCAGATAATTAATATTAGTCTGGTGAGTAAACAAAAAAAAAATGACAAGCCAATGGAGATTCTATTGCCAAGGTGTCCATAGAGGGTTGATAATATTTACAATAATCAATTGAATTTGATAGGTGTCTCTCACATTGTCCCACAGAAACATTAAAATGGTGTAGATTAGTGTGCAATGTTTTATTATAATAATGTATTCTATTTAGTGTCCATTTCATTCATTTAACATTTAATATTGGGGACATCCAAGTTATTTGACATATTTGAACATTAAAAAAAAAAAAGTAACAGTTACTTTCCCTGGTAATTAGTTTATTTTATAATGATGTAACTCAGTTACTATTTGTGAGAAGTAACTAGTAGTATAACTAATTACTTTTGTAAAGTAACGTGCCCAACACTGCATACTATACAATGATTTATTGCTCGTCTTTGTTGAATAATACAGAATATAAAGAGCTTTCAAAAATAATCGCATATTAAATCGCAATCGCAATATTGGTTAAAAAAAAAAAATCGCTAATTAGATTATTTTCCAAAATCGTTCAGCCCTAGATAACACCACTGCCTTTGGACCTCAAATAGACTGTACAGAGAGTAGAATCCCTGCCATGATGCTCACATTTACTTTTCCTTATCTAAACCCACTTATCTGGGTAATGGAACAAGGCAGTGAACTTTTGGCTTCAGTACGGAGAAATGTAAAGTCAAAGTTCACGTATAGTAGGAAGAGTAAACTACGCTCTATTTCAGACGTGACCTTTGGTTGGACTAATGCCACAAGTGACGGTGTGCTAAAGGGGCAGATTATTGCGAAGAACCGAATGGCACACCTCTTATCTACTGAAGATTGCATAATGCCACTGCATGGCAAATTCCATACTTGTGGGGTTGCACAAGCTCCTCTATATTCCCTAGTCACGTGTTACATGTGCCCGTTTTCTCTATGCAGTTTGAAACATCGCTGCAGGGTTTGGCCTATAATTAGGTAACTCCATTCTTTATTTTAATTTACAATCCCAATTTACCAGAGGAGCTGCTGTCTAAATAATAGGATCTTTTCTTGACAGAGCTGCTTACATTCTTAACGAGACTCATAAAATGTAAAATCATGGAGTATGGAATGCTCAGTGAAAACTATTATAAACTCAGACTCAATTGGTTCTTCTAAAATGAGTGGATTGCAAACAAATGACACGTTATCTAAATAGAAAGAATTAAAGATAAAGCACAAAATGCAATTTCCTTTTAAGGAGATGATGTCTCTGTATTCTAACTGACAAATATATCTTTCTAAGCCACTCAAACACAGTCGTTATACAGTCAATTTATTCTATACCTATGATAGGCCTCTCTCCTGTATTTCTTCATCGCCAGGCCATCCATGTTTGCTGGGAGATCTGCATAGTCCTGAAGTCGATCGCTCCATGACGTCGTCATCATTAAATCTCTCAGTTGTGAATCTGTAAAAAGATTTAAATATCTCTTAAATACTTTGAGAAAAGAGAAAGAAACAGAAAAACCTTGATTAATGTTTTTTTTTAAGTGGCACCATTAAAGTATGAATGCACTCCGATTTCCTAGATTGGATTAGTAATTTTCTGTAGATTTTATCACCTACTAAACAAGCCAATACACAACTGCTGCCTGTTTATGTGACAACTTCTAATCTAAGTGCATCAGAATCAAGAAAGACAACAAGTGTAACAACTTGATTTGATTATCTGAGTAAACAGATAGTCTTTAAACACTTTGTCTGATTGTTTCTCATACAAGAAAAGCCCACTCAGACATTGTGAAACCAATTTCATACTGCTGACTGAAATGTTTGACAAACATTAAGTCCTCTATTACATTTTCACAACTCCTGGTAAAGATACTACGCGTCCTAAATGAGCTTGCCAACACAAACAACCTCTGTGTTTGAAATACTTGGTTTTTGGTATGGAAATGGTTAAAGTCCGTGAACAAAATAAAGGCAAACAACCAGAAAACAGAAAAACCTCTCTTTCTATTGAAAGAAGTTAAATTACACCTTACAAAAGATGTAAGCACCATCCAAACTATTGAAGCAAGATGAATGACATGCAGCATAGAAGCTTGAGTCAGCATACTGGGGCCAGTGGCCTTCACAAAGGCTGACTTGCACAAACAAGCTGGAGACCTTAAGGGCAAAGGAAGGAGATTTTCCCACCAGCCGCCTATTTTATGATCTGTATGCTGGGGGAAAATGGGATGTGAGACAGTAGAGTTTGAAAAGAACTTCAGGCGGTGCTGACATCATTCTCTTCTGTAATATAATAATAATAATAAAAAAAAAAAACACTCTCACTCTTTTTCAAATATTCAGACGTGCCCCCTAGGACAAACAACAGAAAAAAACAGGCCTCCTTGCACCAAAAAAAACAAACAAACAAAAAAAAAACGCTTTCATTTAATACGCAAAAAAATACCCCAAGCAGGCAGATATAATGGTTCACTCACTGTGGCCTGTCAGGCTGATTTGCATCTAAATTTTTGGGAAAACCAGAAAGAGAAAGAAGGTTTTGAATGCATTTGGTCCTTGAACACCAAATAGACATAACACACACACACAAAAAAGCCTTTGTTTATATTGGCAGGATGTTCAGCTATCATGGGAGAAGTTGAAGGTTGATGGGTTTTGGTAACTTTTCAGCATATATCTCTATATTTAGCAATATTTAACACTATATACTTCACAAACCGTGGAAATTAGATATTAACAAATATCCAAACATGGTTTGAACCACAATTAGCTTCAAAATCTTACAAGCCATTGCCTCCTCGCAATAACTTAATGACAGCAGCAGTAAGAGAAACACTGGTGACTAAAACATACTCCTATATAAACTGAACTAATTTGTTTACTTGCACTATTTAGATGCCTTTTTCAGGTCATAACCGCAAAAAGTTACATTCAGCTGCTGAAAAACAAGGACAAAGCCCCCGAAGACGGTTGAAGAGCTGGCTGGTAAGCAGCTAACTTACAGAATTCCCCACGAAAATGGCTGAAACAGAGCTTGACAGTTTTGATATGTAAAGGATGTATTAACATTAAGCATCCACGGTGTTCAGTATCGCGCCTGGTAAGCTATATTGTTAATTTACGTAAATGTAAAATATATTTTCACTGGAGTTCGTCAGAGCCTGGCTGAACACACAGCGCATTGATAAAAATCATTGTGAGCTTCGAGCAAAAATCAAACATCACCGATCTATTCAAGCTGAACACAGGCAAAGATACAAGCAAACAAACAAACCACTGACACTAACAACAACAACAACTGTAAGTTCAACCATATTCGCTCACTTACCTTCCTTCCGTCAGTAGCCTACACAAAAGCTCAAGTGCACAGGCAGCGCTTTATATATATATACAGTATCAATATATCAAATATCAATAAAACAGAATGCACTGCAGTAGCTACTCAAGTGAAGCAGAAAGTCTTACTGTTAATGTGAATCAAAACTAAGCTCGTCTTTTCATAACCGTGCTGTAAGCAGTTGTTGAGGAGCAGGACGAGGCGGTGCTTGCGATGTGGCTACATCCAGAGGAGGTGGAGCAAAACCTGTCATCACATCAGAGACGAGAAATGTGAAGGCGGGACCGTCTCAGCCTCTTGAAGATGGTTGGTCTACTGACAGCTCATTGTTTACAGGATTTTTTTTTGCCAGATTCTTCACAGTAACACTTTGCCATAAGGTATTGCAGTATTTGTTAGTATTAGTTAATGCAACAGTTAAAATGAGCTAACAAAAATGTTCCAGCATTTTGGTCAATGTAGCCTATTGAACATATTTTCAAACTGGGGTCTGGGGAAAATTTTAGAGAAAAAATGTGTAAAAAGAAATAAAATAAAATATAATAATAATAATAATAATACATTTGAAAATAATAATATTTTTTTTTTTAATTAAATAATAAATCTAACAGCACAACACTACTATAGTTAGTAGAAATTAACATAATAAAGATAATAAATAAATAGAAACTAAATATTTTCATTATAGAAACAAAATATAGTTTTGTAATATTTATTATAATGTATTTTAATGCAAAATTTTAATAATTTTTCACATTATAAAAAGGGTCTTTAAACCTGTATTGCTGCCTTTTACATTTTAGGATGGGGTCCCAAGCAGCAGGATAATCTTTGAAATTTGGGGTCCATGGCATCTAAAAGATTGAGAACCCCCACTGTTTAACATTGAACATTGTATGTTGAACTGTTATGAACTAATGAATTATTTAGAAATTAACATTAACCAAGGTAAATAAATTGTGTAAAAATTATTGTTCATTATTTCATGACTAATTTTAGAACTATAGAAATTTAGGTAACACTTATTTCGGTCTCATTTTTTAACACTGGTTTATGAATTAGCTAAAATGAACTAATAATGATCAATATATAAGTGAAGAGTTGATCTTCACCGCTGGGAACGGCAGTACTGGCACACACATTATACATATACACACTTACCTCATTCCAACCCCTGCTGTTTAGCCACCGGAGAGCTTATATAACAAAAATACAATATTTGTTCATCTTTGCTAAAGTTATTTACAGTTTTTTTTTCTTCCACTGCTTACACACATTTTCAAAACTTTGCCTCTTTTTTCCAAAACTTTACACACAAATCCAAGAATTGCACACACAAAATGCAAAATGTCTCGCAGTTGCATCGCTTGCAAAATGAAGCACTGCATTCAAAATATCACAAACATATCTCAAAATCAAACATTTGCAAACACCTTTGGCATAATATCAATTCCTGATTAGATTTTTGTGTTACATAGAGAATTGTGTGTTGCAAAAAGTTCATTACAGCAAGTGCATTTCAGCATATTTTTGATTATATTAGTGCAAAACACAAAACCATTTTCATTTAATTTTCATCATGTTTTATCTACATAAAACTTTCATTCAAAGTAATTGCCTTAATGCTATTACTATCGAACTTTCCATCTGCATCTCTTCTCTGTGTTTTATTTAACCTATCACATCATTTAATCTGCCTGATCTTGTTAGTCAAATGAATCATTGGTACAGCTATAGATTTCTAGATTCTATATAGATAGATTCTATGGAACTTGTTTGAGTTTCTGAAATGGATAACAATATAATGAATTTTCATTAAAAGCTTAAGCAATTTTTCTCAGATGAAAACCACAATGTTCAATGCATGTGTGTGTGTGTGTGTGTGTGTGTGTGTGTGTGTGTGTGTGTGTGTGTGTGTGTGTGTGTGTGTGTGTGTGTGTGTGTGTGTGTGTGTGTGTGTGTGTGTGTGTGTGTGTGTGTGCGTGTTTGTGATAGAAAGGGAGTTAGAGAGAGAGAGAAAAAGAGAGAGAGAGAAAAAACATTTGCAGTTTGTGAACATTGAAGCAGACAGAGTAAAGGAGAAGAAACAATGATTGTGAATCTAGATTGATCAGAGATGCCGGGGTGAAGACTGTCAAATTACCGTAACCCACCCTTCATCTGAGAAGTCAGTATATTCAGTCATATTGCACATTGAGAACATCTACTGTATTCATAGCAAACTCTGTTCTAGTGTTCCATGTCATACTTTCACCACACCTTTTGATAACACACTGAATAGATACTATTATACACACATTATAGATTGTATGTCAGTTACATAAGTTAGGTAATGTGAGTGTATTTTGTAACAACTGTAATCTGTATTACTGAAACATCTTTAATTCACTAACAAAGGTGATTTGAAACATGTATTACACATTGTTTGGTAGTGAATTGACTGATTGTTAAACGTACTAAATTGAAAGAAGATCATAGGCCTACTATAATCCTGTGTTTTGAAACAATGGTTGTGTGGACTGAAATTCTGTATAACTTGAGTTTTGAAAGATTGACTAGCAGTGTTACAAGTGTGATCAGTTTGGATATTTGCACGAATGGTTTTGAAAATGTACATCTTTCATGTGAAAATATCACCAAAGTGGAAAAAAATAAATGTTATAGTAAAAAATTATATTAATTAAAATTAACAAATGCTGTTGAAGCATTGTTGATCGTTAGTTCATGTTAACTAAAATAGATAACTAATGCTGACTAATGAAATAATATCTAAAATGATGGTTGTTTGCAGTATCAATGTAGTGTTTCATAGTGGTTTTTGAATATGATTTCAAAATGTAAAGCAATCCAAATGCTATCCGTTTATACAGTACCAGCAAGATGTTCCAAGATGGGCCGTGTTGTCTTTTCTGCCTGCTGCCACAATGTCTGCTCCTCAGATTATACCACATTTACAGAATACCAGTTCACCATCTACCCTGTGCATTATATGTTCACCACATATTTAGATATTTATATTATCCTCACACACCACCTGGCAGGTGTATTATAAATGTTATTGAGTATTGTATGTCATTAAACTGTATATTGTGCTGTCTCCATTTAGTAAGTTGTTACACAAAAAAAAGAGAGAAAAAAGGTTTAGGCATAATGTTTTGTTTTGATGAATGATGTGAATTGATATAGTGAGGTTGGTTTAATCAAATTAAATAATATATTTATTATTTTAGTAAAACCAGTTAATTTGGATGTTTTAGAGTGTATTAAACTAAAAATGGATCTCATGGTACAAAGCTGTCATTGGTACAAAAGCTAAAAGGTACATTTTTGTACCATTATTTACCCCTAAGTGGTACATATTAGAACTTTAAAGTACACTTATTCATATTTGTAAGTATTTATATGCCTTTTGAAAAGGTACCCCCACAGTGAGAGTTCTAAACTTTTGTTCTCATATTGTATCTCATTTATCTCATTTATTAGTTTATTAGTTCACGGGGTGAATTTAAACAAAAGTTTCAACCAAAAATGTTGAAACTGCGATGTATTTCCTAAAGTTTCCTGTCTCAAAAAAAACTATAAAATAAAATAAATAAATAAGAAAGAAAAAAAGAAAAGAAACAGTGAGTTACAGTTGAATCTGAAGGCCACACAGGACATGGACATTGTGCTAAACCTTGTTTGTTTGTTTGCCTGCAATCTGTTAAGATCTCGAAGCGCCCAACAGATGGCAGCACTGTATAACTGTCTCCTTGTCATAGACATATATTTACTGTGTAGCCCTATCTTACAGAGCTTTTACAGTCGTGTCAAATTTAACATATTATTATGACTGTATTACATTCACGGATTATAGAAAAATAAATGTACGATAGGCTGTTTGTGATTTTTGTTTGATATGTGAGAAACTAGCCTAAGGCAAGATAGTGTAGAAGCTAAGTTCCTTTTGCATTAATATTTTTATAACTCAAAACGGACAAAAGTAAACTATTAGGCTACTATCTACACTGTACACATGTACACTGTAATACTTTGGTAGTAAATAGGCTAAGTAAAAATAATAATAATTCCACAGTAATAGAAACTATGAATTACCTACAGATGTGCAGAGAAATATTTATATAAACCTACTGGCCATTCAAAAAAATAAATAATAAAATAAAAAAAAGCTACAAATCATTGCTTTATAGCCTACATTTACAGAAAAAGGATCATTCCCAGAATTCCCTGCACCACCCATCGCAGTTGAACCCAATGAACTCGTCATTACACTTATTTGGCATTTCACACAATCAGATTTTATGAACAGAGCTTAATAGCAAATTTAACATAACTTAACTGTATAACATTACTTAATCACTACATGTGCATAATTGTGAAATATAACTGCCATACGTAATGCTTATAACACCGTCACTTAATTTTATTTTAACACCATCACAGCCGCCAGTTTTTACGTTATTATTTTTTTATTCTAAATAATACAAATAATAATAACAATAATAATACAAAGTTTATCACAATGACGTGTTCTTGACAGAGTTGTGTACTATTTTCAAAGGTGGGGTGGCAGTAGGTATTTTTCACAGATGTGATGTGATCGTGTATGAGTGAGTAAATAAACGATATGATATTTTGCTGACATCAGCACTGCGCCAAAAAGGACAGTTCCATCCGCTCGCTGCTGCCGACCTGAGTCTCCAGTGAAATACACAACCACAACACCTTCCACAGGCAAAAAGCACTCTCTGTGCCTTTAAAAGTTAAAATAACCTATAGATCAGCTTATTTGTTTTTTTTCAGGGTCTGTCCATCTGAAACATCTGCAGTAAGGAAGGTTGAATGCGAGGAGCAGCGCGGGTAAATTATTGATTGGGACAGTCCTGCTATAAAAGGAGACGCCGCCTGGGTTCTGCTCCTTGTCTTCAAAACGCCAAGATGAGCTACGGATCCGACATCTACTCCGCCTCTTCCTACCGGAAGATCTTCGGGGACTCCACCCGCTACTCAGCCTCTCCATCCCGGCTGAGCAGCTCCCGGAGCGGCTTTAAGCCCCAGTCCACGACCCGCTCCAGCATCCCGAGCTCCTACAAGCGCACCACCCGATCTGCCTTCCCATCTTCATCCTTGACTCGGGAAAGCTTAGACTTCACCCAGAGCACAGCGCTTAATAATGAGTTCAAAATCATCCGCACCAACGAGAAGGAGCAGATGCAAGGGCTCAATGACCGTTTCGCGATGTTCATCGACAAAGTTCGCAATTTGGAGCAGCACAACAAAGTGCTGGAAACCGAGCTCGTGACCCTGCGCCAGCGCCAGACAGAACCGTCCCATCTGGCCGAACTCTACCAGCAGGAGATCCGAGAACTGCGCTCCCAGCTCGAGGAACTTAACGCGGAGAAGAACCAGATGATGTTCGAGCGCGACAACATTGATGAAGACCTCCAGAAACTCCAGGAGAAGTTCGAGGAGGAGATGAGAATGCGCGAGGAGGCTGAGCAAACGCTTAAAGCTTTCAAGAAGGACGTGGACAACGCCGCCATGGTGCGCCTAGACCTGGAGAAGAAGGTCGAAGCCCTTCTGGACGAGATCAACTTTATGAGAAAGGTGCAAGAGGAGGAGGTGACTGAGCTCATGAACATGATCCAGGCTTCCCAGGTGTCCGTGGAGATGGAAGTGGCCAAACCCGACCTCACCTCCGCCCTCAAGGAGATTCGCGGTCAGTACGAGGTCATGGCGAATAAGAACTTGCATTCCGCTGAAGAGTGGTACAAGTCCAAGTTCACCGATCTCAACGATCAGGCCAACAAGAGCAACGAGGTTATTCGCGCCAACAGGGAAGAGCTCAACGAGTTCAGGAGGCAGCTGCAGTCCAAGACCATCGAGATCGAGAGCCTAAAGGGGCACCAACGAATCGCTGGAAAGGCAGATTCATGAGCTGGAGGACATGCACAACGCTGAGGTCATGGGCTACCAGGTTGGTTCCCTCAATTTTGATCTTACACGGGTTCAAGTTAAAAAGAATGGATGTCGATAAAGAGATTCACTTTTAAAATGATCACAAATATTGAGAATATTCACGTTTTCTTAAAACAACCAATCGCTATCTATTTTGTTTAAAAATACAATAGGCTAACTAGTGTTTGAAACTTGTGCTTCTGTTAACCAGACAGCAGACAAAAGAGCCCCGTGAAATGGGCGTGACCACAGCAAGTGACTGTTACTGCTGCTCTGTCCATGGTGCTAAAATGACTTTTTGACAGTTAAATGAACAGGCTATATTGATATTTTATTCATAAGGTTTTCCAAACCTTTTAATAAATCAGCTAGCATCAAATAATGATGACAACATGTCACTAAATAATGAATGTAAGTGCTTTAGCCCATAAAATTAAATCTAATCAGTTTTTTCCAAAAGCATCATTGCATTTACTTTAAAGTTACATACTGTAAATTCTTTCTTTCTTTCTTTCTTTCTTTCTTTCTTTCTTTCTTTCTTTCTTTCTTTCTTTCTTTCTTTCTTTTTTTGTGCAGGGTTTAAAAAATAAAGGTTCTTTATTGGCATCAATGGTTTCATGAAGAACCTTTAACATCCATGAAAACTTTCCATTCCACAAAAGGTTCTTAATAGTGGAAAAATGGTTCTTTAGATTTTTAAGGATTATTCGATTTTAGTTCTTTACATTAAGAAAAAAAGGTTCTTATAAGAATTGTTATTTGGGGAACAGAGAATGGTTCTTTTATTGCATTGTTACGAATATCCTTTATTTTTAAGAGTGTATGGAAACATTTCTAGTGTCAAATCAAATAATTCAGTCTAAATGCAGCAGTTTTGTATCATAACTATATCATGTAACATCACCCAGGATACAGTTGGGCAGTTGGAGAATGAGCTGAGGACTACTAAGAATGAGATGGCCCGTCACCTTAGGGAGTACCAAGACCTGCTGAATGTAAAGATGGCGCTTGACATAGAGATTGCTGCTTATAGGTAATAAACAATGTTTGTTATTGATATGTGAAGGTGAATGCTTGTGAAATGTGCATTTTGTCTATTCTTTGTCAATATAACTGTGACCTAAAATGAAAATCATGAGAACTGCTTTAATGGAATTAGCTGATGTTATACAGAAATATATTCCATTGTTCTCTATTCATTCTGTTTAACACCACAAATCCACCACACCCTGCCTCACCACCTTCTCTTTGTTCACCCGCTCATGTATTATCCATCTCAGGAAACTGTTGGAAGGGGAGGAGACACGTATCAGCACCGGGATCAGCTACCCCACCCCCGCCTCAGTGTCCAGCTATAGCTACCAGTCCCGTATGTACAGCAGCTCTAGCGTTAGTGGAAAGAAGGAGGTCAAGGATGATGACGACAAACATCAGCAGAGCAGCAAACCCGGCAAAGGCTCCTCCCAGTCCGACGACTCCAATAAGAGTGACAAGATCGACACTGGAGACGTGAACCCCACCAACCCGAAAAACTAAACGTCTCAACCCTCTTTCTTTCTTCCTCTCTTCCCTCTGCCTTCTCCATTACCTTCTTTTCCCTTTTCCCAAGCAACCCCCCTCCACAAAGGGGGTCTCAGAGAGGAATCTAGCATATTTCAACTTATTCTCCACTAAAGCCCTGTTCACACCAAGGACGATACTATAAAGATAACGATAAAGATATAGTTCTAAAAATCGTTCTCAATATTAAAGAATAGCATGAGTCCACACCACAACTATAACGATAAAGGCACAGAGAAACGATATTGTTGGAATCACTTTCAGAATGATTTTTTTCCAGCTGATGAACGATAAAAACATTGACACTCAATCAGAATCCATCCTGCTATAACGAGCTTGAGAATTTAAAGCGGCAGACGCGTGAGTGCTTAGAATAAACAGACAATATCGTTCACTGGTGTGGACGCTAATATCGTTATCTTTATAGTTATCGTTCTTTGTGTGAACGGGCCTTAATTCACCTCACATTCAGTCACAGGGAGCAGTCCTTCTGTAGCAAACCACTTACTACTCAATACACACTCTTCGATGCATATATTCTCTGTTTCCAGTGCTGTACTGTGAGTCTTATCGCCACTTTTAACTGCACTAAAACAGGCTTCTCTCAGCACATTGCGTTAAGAAAATGTCTGTGTGTTTAGCTTTGGTGAAGGTAGCTTATTGTGCTGCAGTGCAAAGCCAGCACAAAACTTGACCTGCAATAATATTTTCTGTTTTACAATATAAGCTGAAAGCAAAGCAGTTATTGTTGTCTTTGAATCATGCCAGCCCTAGTAACAATGGCATCTGGGAGTATCATTGCATCAGAATTGCATCTCCAGTTAACTTCTCGGCATGCTCATAATGCATTCTTGCCAAAAAAAAAAAAAAAATCCGAAACTAGACATGCATAGTTTCGAAAACCAGCCAAATTCCTCTCCAAGACTGCTCTTCATTCCATTTTTAAACATATTCTACCCACTTGCCCTTTAAAAGCAGCAAGGATTTGAGCCTAATAGCAAGTTCTCACTGCATGAGGTGTTTCTGCTGTTTGCATGGTGACTGTATGTGGGTCCAACAGAAGTTTACATATTTTCATAGCGGTGCGCCTGCCATTCCTCTCAGTACTTAAGGCTGCATTAGTTCACCAGCCAATGGGAAAGACTGAGAGCAAAATGTTACACTGTACTGCTGAAGCCTTTCACATGCTGCTAAATGCTTGTGATTAATACAAATTCTGACAAATACTTTATAGCCAATCAAGTCAGGGCACTTAAATGTATGTAAACAGCATCTCATCCATATCAACTGTCAGAATGAAGGAATATGGAATGATTGGGAAGACATTGTAAAAATATGGTTAAAAGAAATATAGTGTGAGTGTGAGTGAGAAACAAGAAATAGAAAGAAAGGGCTTGTTTAAGCCAGCATTAAGTTCAGTTTACCTTGCTGCTTCTTAGTCCAGAATTGGTTGTGTTTGGGCGGCTGATACAAATATTATGAATTTGTTAAGAAAAGTAACAGTATACTTTGAAGTTAGAAAATGCATTAAAGGGGTCATCGGATGCAAAATTCACTTTACAAGTTGTTTGAACATAAATGTGTGTTGGAAGTGTGTGTACACATCCATCCTATAATTATAAAAATCCACCCAGTGTTTTTTTTAAAATCCCTATTTTAAAATCTCCTTTCTCAAATCAGGCTGTAGTTCTGTACAGGCCCCTCCCACAATAGTTGATTGACAGGGCCGTCTTACCTTAGACCCGCCCTGAGTGAGCTGTAAACAGTCCGACCGTCATTGTGTCGACTCAGTGCAGGGGAAGACAAGATGTCTCCGATTAAGCGATTGAGGTGTTTTGTTTTTGGATGTAATAATGAATATAGCAGTCGTCATTTACTCCTGACATCTGAGCTGCTGAAGACGCAGAGGATTAACTTTACTTTTGTTTTGAAGCGAATGCGGCGATCCCCGTTCTGCCTAAATGCGTCTATGTTCGCGCAAATCATTCGAGATCCAGCTTCATCTAAAGAAGAAGTGAGGATAAGGTTTTTTTTATGAATCTTTGCAAATCGCCTTTCCTAATAATGTGCTAGTTAGCCAATTTCGCAGCTGAAGTTTAAAGTCTGCTCGTCACTCCACGGAAGAGAGGGGTGGGGTCAGCAGGGCTTATTAGCATTTAAAGCAACATGGACTAGAATGGCTTGCTGAAAGCAGAGCTGATTTTGACAGGGTAAAGAAGGCGTTTTTTTACACTACCATTGAGAAATTTTAACCAAAGTATATTATAGACTTTTCATTAAGACCCTAAAGAATCATATCAACTTGTGGAAAATGGGCATCCGATGACCCCTTTAACATTTCAACATTTTACTTGTATATTCGTGGATGCCTGAAGCACATTTACAGTGTGGAAACGCAGTCACTTGCACAACTATTCACAATGCATATCAAACACCTAAACATCATACTTGAATCTAGTGTACTCTCATACAAAGAAGTCACTGTCACAGTGAACCTCCATTAACCGTGGGTCAACAATGAATCCCTTTGGTAAACTTACGTGTATTAAAAGTAATGCTAGTGAAATATCTTCATAACACTTCTGCTACACTGCCAGGTTTTGATACCACTTGCCTCTATGTCATGGCTTTGTTAAGCCTGACTTGCTGCACTCTTTCTATAGACAGTTTGAACAGATTGATAAAGTTGGGCTTAATTCACTTTAAGTACTATATGATGGGAAATGAAGTGAATGGATTTCTTTATCTATCGGAATTCATTTTTCCGATGAACACTGTGACATCGGCATGCTTAGCTGCGAGGGAATGTTAGGCAAATCTGGAATTTTGTCTTTACGTTCTCCCAGATGCTCTTTAGGCCTGGTATCCTGGTAAATCTGAACATTTTGGGATTGCTCTTCCGGTTTTGGGAGAAGCGAAAGATGATTGCAGAAAGCATAGTGACACAATGCAGTTTGAAGAAGGAGAATTTCAAACCTGCACTGCCAAACTTTTGTAATGCATGTGCAATCAACATCCCTCCATAAAAAGGCAACCGCTTTTACACCAAAACAATCTATCTAAAACATGCTACTGTTTATGTATGAATGCTCTCGGTAATTAAAAAAAATGCCTTAAGCCACCAGCAGCTTTCTGAATCTGGCAGGGTGTGCATTAACCTGTTATTTCTGCTAAGAATGTGACTTTGTTTGCTATTTAGTGTGTAGGGGCCACTGTGTACTGGATGACTGAAAACTTTAGGAGCTGAATGTAGTTGATGTAATTTCTATTTAGTCATTATCTTACTTCTGTATGGCACATGACCAATAAAGACTTGACATTATGAAGCCCACCTTAATGTGTCTGTCCTTGTTAAATTGTATGTGATTTCTGAAATCTCTCCCAAAATGGCTGGTGAAAATGTTACCAAATTAATGTTTTCTGTATCAAGCATTATAACAATTAATATGCTTTTGCAGAAATCAAAACATTAACTGTCAATATCCATAATATTTGAAGATTTAGTGGTTTAAAACTAAACAGCTGATACATTTCTGTTAAGGTATAGATAGGCCACTTGAAATATGAGCAATAATCAAGTTCGCCAACTTTCCAGTCTACCTGAAAGGTGATGAGATATTACTGCCTTACATTTCTTGACCTAAGTGCACTGAAAAAAAGGTAACCTATATAACTATCCTTAACTGGTTTTATTCAAGTCAAAATGTTATTTAATATCACTGAATATACCTAAATATGTTAAGTAATACAGGTTAAATCAAGTAGAAAAAGATTGTTAAGGTAACAAGTACAGGTTATCACTATTTGCAATGTGTGGAGGATATAATGTTATTGATATAGCCAGCAGCTAATGCAAAGTACTTAACTTGATTTCCAAGCTGTATTAAACTTTTATGTCTATGAATTATAGCTTACTCTTTTCAACTAACGATTAGAGCGGAGGAGGAATGCTAACAGTCTCAAGTGCAATAATTAATGAGAGGGTTTGATGTAAAACCCATTTGCCCAGTGTTTAGTGAGCCTATATACAGTTGAAGACAAAATTATTACCCCCTTATGAAATATTTCAGTATTTTTCAAATAATTTCCATGCCGTTTAACAGAGAGATTTTTTTCAACACTTCTAAACAAACTTGGAGTGTTTGTAATACAAATAGAAACAAAATTTTAACCAAGAATAAAAAAAGTCTACAGGTCAAAATGATTAGCCCTCTGATGTTAGTATTCAATGGCGTATCCCTTTTGCTTGAAAACAGCCTTTAGTCGTTTGTTGTAGTTCTCAACAACTTCCACACGTCTCCTGAGGAGTCGCAGCCCATTCTTCCTTTCAAATTTCTCAAGCTCCTCCAGATTTGTTGGTCTCCTGCATGGACTCTGGTCTTCAGTGAGCCCCACAGATTTTCTATTGGATTCAAGTCTGGGCCTTGTGCAGGCCAGTCAAGGATGTTCACTTTGCTCATTTGGAGGTATTCTTCACCAGAAATGAGGTATGCTTTGGGTCTTTATCATGCTGGAAGACAAAACGTCCACCCAACCCAAGTTTTGTTGCAGACTGCCTGAGGTTGTCTTTCAAAATCTTCTCGTAGTCATGATAGACTTTTTCTTGATTCCTTTGTCGCTGACAAGATTCCCAGTTCCAAACGCACTGAAACATCCCCACAGCATTATACTCCCCCACCTCCATTTTTCACTGTGGGAACGGTGTTCTTTGTGTTGAGCGATCTACTGTCTTTCTCCAAACATAGGCAACATCTCTGTGGCCAAAGAACTCTAGTTTTGTAACATCTGACCAAAGGACACATTTCTAGAATGCATAATTGTGATCCTGGACCACAAAACTTTTTGAAAATTGAGATTTATACATCACCTGAAAGCTGAATAAATAAGCTTTCCATTGATGTATGGTTTGTTAGGATCAGACAATATTTGGCCGAGATACAACTATTTTAAAATCTGGAATCTGAGGGTGCAAAAAAAAATCTAAATATTGAGAAAATCGCCTTTAAATTTGTCCAAATGAAGTCCTTAGCAATGCATATTACTAATCAAAAATTAAGTTTTGATATATTTACGGTAGGAAATTCACAAAATATCTTCAAGGAACATGTTCTTTACTTAATATCCTAATGATTTTTGGCATAAAAGAAAAATCAATAATTTTGACCCATGCAATGTATTTTTGGCTATTGCTACAAATATACCCATGTGACTTAAGACTGGTTTTGTGGTCCTGGGTTACAGTTTTTCTCCAGGTTGTCCTTCAAACGTCGGTCTAGCTTGGAGGTGTCTTTTCTTCAGAAATTTAGGTTTTCTTGGTTGGCAACCTTACAGTCCATTCCTGTGCGGGCCTCTAGTGACTGTCTTTGTTGAGACATCAGTCCCAAATCTAGCTAAATCATTCACTAGTGTCTTTGTTCTTGGGTCTTTAGAAACCTCTCTCACTAGTTTTCTTTCCAAAGTTTTGAAACCTTTCACTTCCTGCCTCTGTTCTCCACTGTGTGGGTCTCTTCAAACTTCTTGATAATATTTCTCACGTCAATTCTTGACACTTGAAAAAGCAGATAAACGTGTATGCCTCTCATCCTTTGTGAGCATTAATAATTATTTTTCTCAAGTCTAAACTACGTTTTTTTGTATTTGCCATGATGACAGTACACATTATTTCACTAGTTGTTTGCAATATACTAATCCTCAGTTTACAGTGCAATTTAAAGGCTTAAATTATTAATTTGGTTAATTAGGCAAGTTAGGTTAGTTAGGCAAGTCATTGGACAACAGTGGTTTGTTCCGTAGCCAGTCAAACAGATCATTTCTTAAGGGGGCTAATAACATTGACTTAGCAGTTTTTATTTTTTTAAATAATTATTTTATTCCAGGCAAATTGAAATAAATAAGGCTTTCTCCAGATGAAAAATATAATAAGAAATACTGTGTTAAAATCCCCTTGCTCTGTTAAACATCACTTGGGAAATATCTGAAAAAGAATATAAATTTTATAGGGGGGGGGGGGGTAAATTTTTTGTCTTCAACTGTATATCAGTGTTGTTTTAGTACCACTGAGATACTATTATATCAAGATTTTCTGATTTCGTTTCAGTTTTAGTTAAAGTTTTTGTAATGTTTTGTGTTTTTATTAGTTTTATCAATATTTATGTTATTTTTTATCACATAAATGTCAATATAGATTTGATTCATTTTTATTTCAGCTTTAGTTTTAGTTGTTTTAGTACATCAAGCTAAACTAAATGGTAAAACTTTACAATTAGCTCTCATTAACACTGGTTAATGCATTAAGTAACATAAACTAACAATGAGCAATATATTTTTACAGCATTTATTAAACTTTGTTAATGTTAGTAAAAAATATTCAGGTTCAAGTTAATAAACAGTACATTAACTAATGATAACAAATACAACTGTTGATCTTAAAAATGTCTTAGCATATGTCTTAATGTTAAGCTTAACAATGTGCCCTTTTTTGGATAGAACGTAGGCCTATAAGAACACAGCAGGAAGCAACTTTGTGCTTGTTGTGATCCAGCCAGGGTTGCCAGGTTTTCACAACAAAACCCGGCCAATTTCTACTCAAAACTAGCCCATCACTTTTCATGGGGAATCCCCCGGTAAAAATCATGTTCCGGGAGGTAAAATACAATTTTTTTTTGGCAGGGTTCCCCTGATAAAAGTCGCATTCCAGGGGATAAAAATCTCGTTATTGGGATCGCTTCAACCCACGGACATGAAAAACATCCTGCAGAAAGAGTGTTAATGTAGCCCAATTCTGCAGGAAAACCGCAGACTTGGCAACACTGGATTCAGCGACCCCATGATCCATCATGTTCTAGTTTATGTGAGTCTTTGGGGATCAGGAGTCAAGAGGACAAGGACAATTACATTGTGTGTTTTTTTTTCTCAGTAAAAAGCAATGGAGATGTATGAAATTAATTCTAAAATAATTGAAAACAATTTTGTTGTACAAAGGACACCTAGAAATAAGCTACATTACTGCTGTATGTGAACACACACACACACACACACACACACACACACACACACACACACACACACACACACACACACACACACACACACACACACACACACACACACACACACACACACACACACACACACACACACACACACACACACACACGTAACACTCGTGACTGCACCTCTGTGCTGTGTGGGCAATAACATACACTGCAGTTATACAAAGATTTATATCCCTGCAATGCTGCCAACAAACTACGAACGTCCCATTGTGACAAATGCGCACTGAGAGCCACATCTCACACCCCAAACCTAAACAGAGACTTTATTTAGCTCATATTCCATTGCCATTCTCTGTATCATCTGGGACATTTGTCTTCACCTCACTAACATCAACTGAGACTGTAATTCTGATGCTATTGGTTGACTGTAGTGAATTTGCTTTCGCCATATAGGGAGGTGAAATAGTGTAGTGATGGGTATTCACATCATAGATTACGTTATGATTTTGGATCACATGTCACTTAATTTGCGGTTATGAGTACATCACATAAGAAAGATTGGTGGGATATCTAACTTGTCGAATCTTTACTGCATTATCAACACAAGGAAGACACAAGTGTAATAAAATAAATTTTATTAACAAAAGAGAGACAAGAGTAATCAACAACTACTAAATGAATACCATGAATGAAAAAGGAATAAAGTGCATAAGATGCATAAAATGCAAGTGATTATGTTGGATGTTGCTATGTCAGAGCTACGTTACATGGAAAGATATACTGTCACTACACAACAAGTAAGGTGAAGAACCTTATTATGCATCAAATACAGTACGAGAAGGATTATTTGTTATCAACTTCAATCAGCTATATAATATTTAATGTAATTTAGAAAATCATATACTGATATATAAATCAATGCCAAGGTCTCTGGAAGAGGTTTAGATAAGTGATATTTACGTTCTCTGTGGTCGAGTGAGCAGTCTGGTGGCGGTGTCTTCATTCACTGGTTGTGCTGGTAACAATGCAAAGGGTCCTAAAATCTGGAACACGCAGATGTGTAGTGGTCAGAGAGGGGCCCCGCCATAAACTGGGCCCTGGAATGTGCTGTCCACTACAACTTCCCACTGTATAGTGTCAGCATGTTTCTCTATTATGGACAGGCATACAGTTGTTTATCTTGTACACAAATCTCTATTTAGTTTTTCTTCCTGTGACAGAGGTAAAGTAGAAATGGACTTACTTGAAGTTACTTGGAAGTGTTATCCACACCTCGGTGCACATAGACTATAAATAATCTCCTCAACTATTCTGTAGAGACCAGGCTGACATGAGCAGCCAGGCATCACAAGATAAGTAAGAGAAATGCCCTAAAGTAAGAATGATAGACATTGTGTGAATGCATGTGTATGTGTTAAACACAGAGATTTAGATCAGGTATACCTAGATTAACTAATTTGTCAAGTGGAAATGGTTAGTTCTATAAAAAAGGGAATTCTGTTAGTCTGTTATTCAGTCAGCAATAGATTGCATCTGAAATGTTTAGCTATCCACAGGGTGCAAGACTTGCAAGGTTGTGAGTTTGTGACATGTATGGCGCACGACACAGGACAAAATTAATGAGAATTTTTGGAATTATTTATTTCACTTAACTATACTGTATTTAACTTCCTGTGTATTTTTTTAACTTACTGTTATTTACAGTTATGCATTTAGCATTTATACATTTATAAATCAAACAACAATCATAAAAAACTTGGATGAAAATGTATTAAAAAATTCATCAAAATAATATTGCATCTGTATACCTGCCATCCTCTCTTTCTAATAAAGTAAAAATTGCACACCCAAAGCTTCTCCACAAAGACATATGATGTTGTTGATGTCCAACCTACACCACATATGTAATTTAAGAGCTGCAGTGGAGGAGAAGATGATCAGAGAATGATATCTTTTATATGACTCTCATTGCACAAACCTACTGTATGAAAAACCTGGGCTATAGTGCACAAGTGGTATAAAAGTCATACTTTTATGGTGCTTTTGTTTTTTGTCCTTGTTTATGATAAACCATCACTGTGTGAGAAATGTTGAGATTCTTATTAAAAAAAAAGTTATAAGTTATAAATAACAATGTAGGTTTGGAATGAGATGAAGTTTTGGTTCCTATTGAGATTTTTATTGTCAATAGGATCCAATGGAAGTCGATGGTCACCAAAACTGTTTGGATACCAACATTCTTCAAAATATATTCCTTTGTGTTCCACAGAAAAAAGAACATTGTACAGGTATGGAACGACATGAGGATGAGTAAATAATGATAGGATTTAAATTTTTGGATGAACTATCCCTTTAACATAATCAAGCATGCATATGCACACAGACACTGCTGAATTATTCAATGTTTTTCTCCTGGTGGAAGGATAATGACTGGATGAGGCAACAGAGGGAAAATCTCAGTGGTGTCCTCACCATGACCTTCTCCTATCAGAGTGCGGTCATCTTGCACATGGTCAGAACAATTTTCTCAAACAAAAGAGATTTTATTATTACATTTTGCACATAATGGCAATCCGTGCTTGAAGTTCTTAAGGAAAACGGCTGCTGATAACAATCCAGCTGATGCCACCTAATCTAATAACCACCTATATCAAAAAAGGGTAACTATCTATATGATAAGACACAATCTAAAACATCAGTCATTAAACAAGAGCTGCCTTATCAGTTCTTCAGTCATGCCCACAGGCTCACTGAACCAATCAATTTGATCTTTATAAATGTCCCTCAAAATGACAGAGAGATGAAACAGAAGGACAGTGATGTTACCTGTCAGTAAAGTGTTAACCGGCCTGCTGCAGCAGCTGTTGCCGTGGATACTGTTGCCAAGCCCCAACCCACTGTGCCCTTGCAGCAGTGAGAGATGCTTGTGGGAAGCCGCACGCACACTTCACAAGCCCACTCTACAGACACTGAGTAATCAACAGAAAATGGATTTATAAAGAGACAGATGAAAGAACAGCCTGAAGTTCTGCACAAAATAAGAATTTCAATTGTCCTCAATAAGTACATCATAGTCACTTAAAGTGCTTCCAGTGATGTGTTCCAGTGTCACCCCTAAAAACTGTTTCAAATGTGGTTAGAAATGGATCTTAAAAATAGGATGAGGGAAATGGACGTGTTTTAATCCTACAAGCTATTCTCTGTAGACCACAGAGTGGATACTATTGCTATTATTGTTCATTAAACAATCTTTTCAATTTTCAAATGAAAAAAAACAGATCAAATCCGGTTAGTTTAGACCTTATTCTGTGCTGAAAATCCTAAATTGGTGTTCCTGGTAAAAAAAAAAAAAAGACTGGTATAAAAAAATGTAACTGCATGAAAATGTAAATCTTTCATTATGCTATATTATTAATAATCTTGGATTCAATCTTTTTGTCAACTTCTTTTTGGAACTGATAGGTCGTAGACAATACAAAACTTGTGCTAACTGAAAGAAATCACGTTTCCAAAGAGATTCAATCCCATATTTGGCACTATAAAGTGAAAGTGACGCATAACAAGAAATTTCTTATTTAACCCATCCAAAGCAACAGCAGTGAACACACACACACCGTGAACACACACCCGGAGCAGTTTTTTACAGCACCCAGGGAGCAGTTTTCGGTGCCTTGCTCAAGGCCCTCAGTCGTGGTATTGATGAAGAGAGTGCTTACATTCACTCCCTCCACCTACAATTCCTGCCGGCCCGAGACTCGAACTCACAACCTTTCAATTAAGTCCGACTCTCTAACCATTAGGCCACAACTTCCCTTAGTTGCATAACAAGAAATTTCTTAGCAATTTCATTCAGCAAGTTCAAGATTTATTTGTCACATAAGAATACAGAGAGTATTAACCAGCAGTGAAATTGAGTCAGGTCCGCTCCATGGACAGTGCAATATTAAAAAAACAAACAAAAAAAAAACCAACACAAAGAAGTATGCATAAAATTAAATGAATAAAAAAAGATATAAAGAACAAACAAATATAAAATATAAAATAATGTGCATGATAGTATACTGTAGACTTAAATATTAAGATAGGCTGACTGTACAAGAGAGGAATGTGCAAATAGGTTGTACAGGTTGATTAGCAGCAAAAAAAAAAAAAAAAAAAAAAAATATATATATATATATATGACCCAGTCCTGTTGCCTAAACATAGCCACTAAGAAGTAGTTTGACCAACTACCAGTAAGCCAAATCTTAATCAGTCTTTTTACAGATTCAAAATAGACCCAGACTAGTCTAAGCAGTATAATGTAGTATAGTATAAGCAGTTTATGCAACCGACCCCAGGAACACCACAAGTGGAACACCTGCATCCTCCAAATGTTATCCGCTGGAATGCCACTTCTATTGTGAACTTGCGTACGACAGTTAGCAGAAGCTAGAGATTATGGTTTATAAAGTTTTAAATATGGAAATTATTCTTACACAAACACATTGCTTCACTTCATAAGGACCTTTATTCACCCACCGGAGCCATGTGGAGCACTTTTCATGATGAATGGATGCACTTTTTTGGCCTTCAAAATCTTGACCACCATTCACTGCTTATAAAGCTTGGAAGAGCCAGGACATTTTTTAATAGAACTCGAAATAGTGTTCGTCTGAAAGAAGAAAGTCATGTACACCTAGGATGGCTTGAGGGTGAGTAAATCATGGGGTATTTTTTAAATTTTTGAGTGAACTATCCCTTTAACTAGCATTTTTGGGAAAAAAGGAAATCCTCTCCAGGTCAAAATGACTGGAGCACAAAATGAGGGTAATATAGCATCCTTATGGATGATAAATAATACAGGCCCCATGATGCAGCTGAACTGAGTTCTCATCAGCATTAGTAACCTGCAGGGCTTTCCTGAGGGAAATCACTGGATACAGTGTAATGAGGCTGTATGGAGTCTACCATGAGTCATCAGCTTATGGGTATCCTGGGGAGAAAGGGAAGGAGAGTTCTTGAACAGAAATATCTGTTGTATGCAAAAATACTGAGAAAACCGAGGTGAAACAAAGCTATTGTTCAATGATACTGAGTTATGAAGTAATCATATTGGAAATGTGGAAATGTACTTTGCTTTGGAAGAATGCACATGATGATGCTGTGTTTTTTTTCTGGATTGGCTGCATGTGTGTGTGAACGTGAGAGAGAAAGTAGGCTAAAAATAGAACAGACACAACAGAGTGAGACAGACACAGCGACAGTATACAGAGAGACACTGACACCAGTCTACTTGATGCCTCACAAAATACTGCACACACACACACACACACACACACACGCACGCACGCACGCACGCACGCACACACACACACACACACACACACACAGAGAGAGAGAGCTAAATACAAAAGAATGGTCACAAGAGATGCTACCCTTTGTTATGTGAATGTTAACGGTCTATAGGATTTCACTACTTTCTCAGTCATCATCATAGGTCTTTTCAAAGTCATTTTATAATACATTTTAATATGTATTATGATTAGGTCTATCATTTTAACATGTTAATTTTAGTGTAATTATGTAAAAAACTATAGGATTAAAAATAATGCAATAAATGAAAATACATATCAATGATTATCATTTGCATTTGTATTTATATTTTATATAATCCACAGAAATGTCATAGATGTGCTAAATTTCAATAATGCTATTAATAATATATATTTTTTAATTGTATATATATATATATATGTGTGTGTGTGTGTGTGTTAGTATGTATAATATAATCAAAAAAAAATCAAATATTCAGTAGGACTTTTTGGTGGAAATAAATGGATGTGGAGTTTAGATCTGACATTCCTTGCAGCAACATTTTCAACCAACAGAAATTGTACTTCACATTCATGCTGCAATTCTAGAGAGATTTGCAAGTTTTCTCTTCTCTCTCCAAACTACTCCAGCTTTGCGTTTTGTTGAAACAAGCCTTTGACAGTTAAGCCTTTCAGATAATGGCTTTCAAAGGTACGTGTCTATTCAGAGGAGGCTCATTATTTTGGCTGCAGTGGCACCAGACAACAAGCTTTTCCTTCGAGACCTCTCCTCAAATGCACTATGGGTGATGGGTGCGTCCTTTAGTGAAAACATTCACTCACAATATGGCCTCCATATCCTCAAGCTGCATATATTTTAGGCTATACAGAGAAAGTTCACACCTTTACTTCTGCTAATAGCATCTTGCAGGAAGGTGACAATTGAAAAACTGAACCAGAGAAAGCTACAATTAACACCTTAATAAAACACCAGAAATGTAGAGTAAAAAAGTGCAGTAAGACACTAACTCAAACTGACATGTCGCACTGCAAAAATCAGGAATCATATCTTTGTTGTCGGTTGTGTCCTAAACCTAAGGCAGATGCCTTACTGCATCACTGCCCAGTAAAATGATTTTACAGACTGCATTTTAGTCTGAAGGCACTGCTAAAGGAAACTAGTTTCAGACAGGCTTTCAAGGCACCATCATTATGTCATGTCTGATGATCCAAAACAATTTCAAGTGAAGTTTAGATAACAAAATGGAAAGAACCACCAGATATCATAACACAGTTACTGCAATAGCTTACATGAAAGAACATTGAACAATACTTTTACAGCACTTACCAATATTGCTTAATGTTAATTTCTCCCTACTATACTGCATTTGAATGTTCACATTATTAAGTTAACAACAAGTTAACGTTATTAAATGTATGATTAATAAATAATGCAACCTAACCTATCAGTAAATGAGCTGTAAAATATTGCTTTTTATGATTAGTTTTTAATATAAAATGTATTAACTATGTTAAAAATGTAATTTTTATTGTAAAGCAGGGTTATTGTCAACTAAAACTAAAACTGTTAAAAACATTTTTGTTATTTGAAATAAAATAAAACATAAATATTAGATTAAACTAAACTAAATAATAATATAACTAAATAATATATCTTATAAAATATAAAAGGTTGCCTTGGCAACTAACTGAAGTTCAAGCACTAAAATTATTAACTGGAAATCAATGAAAACTTAAAAAAATAATAATAATAATTAAAAAACAATATTTTAAAATAACAAAAACAAATAAAAATGGCACATATCAAAAGGACTAAACAACTGAAATAAAAACTGAAATTTAAAAATAATAGCTAATTTAAAATAATAAAAACTATAATAGTATAGAAATATTATTAAAACAACACTGTTAAGTGGTGAACTGTAATTGTTGCCTTAAAGAGCTATTTCTACTTGATTTAACCAACGCAAATTAGTTTTGTTTGTATAAATTTATGTATTTATGTTGATTCTGTGATGTTAAATAATATTGTTGACTTGAATAAAACCAGTTAATATAGATGCCATCATTTTAGGTTACCAATTTTCAGTGTATTTGAATAAATGTTAGATTTAAAAACAATCCTGATTGCTGTTTGGGTGGTACAGCTCAGCCCCACATCCTCTACAATTCCAGAATATGACAAAATCACTAAATTAACACAATGTCTAATACTTAGTTATTCATTTAAAATAAGTGAAGGAGAGGTGAAGGACTATATGTTCTATCTATGCACTGTATGCATTTTTTTATTTTTTTTAATGTGAGGACTATTTCTGAATGCTGATAGGGTGAGAAAATTATGAGACTGTGGCAGAGACAAAGATAAGGTTGGGAAAAGCAACACAGGCCAGACAGGAACAGAGATTAAGATGGTAATGTGGTGATAAAAGTGTTGGAGTGCCACACCCTGTGAAATGTGTGATTGTGTGTGTGTGTGTGTGTGTGTGTGTGTGTGGTTGGGGGATGTGATGTGATGCATGAAGGGAGCAGGGCAGAGAGTGTTTAGCACACACAAGCACATCCCACCCGTGATGCATACATGTCATACCGCAGCAGAGAGGGAGGGGAGAGCGGCACTACTGCACTGCCCTTCACCGCAGGTGCTCAGACACACATGAATCCTTCACACTTTATTTGCTGCAGTGGGTATGTGAGCAGTATGTTATAGTCAATCACAAACATTTGCTGAAAACATACTCACCCTCAGGCCACCCAAGATGTTGATGAGTTTGTTTACTCTTGGGAACAGATTTGGAGAAATTTGACATTACATCACATGCACATTTTCAGAAATGTTTCATTTTTGGGCTAACTATTGCTTTAACATGGCACAGACATGTCATATAATATTTAAATCAACATGAAAAAAATGATAGATGTTGATGTTATCATGTGTGACACTGTGAATTTTAAATATTAACTTAGTCCTGTCACAATGTGAATTTTCAAGTTTGCATAGTAAACACATTTAAATTGTCGCTGTGGAGACATACAGACACATCCCATGATGATTAAATACATGGTTAATGAGTTTGTTTTACTCATGGCTGTAGTAAATCAACACAACATTGGTAATTAAAGCTCTTAATTGTGATGTTATGAAGTAATATATGAATTGCTTATGATATGAGGCAGAATATACACTCTTAAAAATAAAGGTACTTCTTTATACTGGCATTGATGGCTTAACATCCATGGAACCTTTCGATTGCATTAAAGGGTTCTTTATAGTAAAAAAAGGGTGGATTATTAATCTTACTAAATGATTACTAATCCTTGGATTACTATTATTTTGGATTTCTTCACACAGATCTGTGCATTACACAAATAGTGCTTTAAATGGGAGAATCGACTTGCAATTTGGCTTGCAACAGATGTTGCTATTAGCATGTTGCTAAGCTAACAATTCTCTAATACTTTAAAAAGCATAAATTATAGCACATTCAAATGTTGGAAATCCACAGTAATCAACTTTTAATTTAACTGAACTATTTTTATGAGTAATTTTAAGCATGTAATAACTTATATATACTAAAAGAAATACATTGGGTCTCATTCACTAACCATTGCACATAAATTTGTGCGTGAAATCTGTGCATAAACGACATACATAACATAACTTAACTTTCATCATATAATAGATTTTTACATTTATGAAAAAATGTACAGTGGGAACAACTAAATCCACACATATGCAAAAACCACATACTCTGGGTTTACTTTGTTAAGATGAAATTTTAAACACAGTTTAAACTTTATTTTTACTAGCACAGTATTTAATTGCATTTTGAGATTGCCTTCTCTGCAAAAGATTCATTTTATGCTCCCTTTGGCTACACTAGATATCTTGTTATCTTGGGAGGCTCACAGGGTTTCAGATCATAGCAAAACATTTCAGCAATGCAGAGAAGTATTTTGTGTGTGGAATGTGCTATATGTGTTATTTAAGTTTTTTTTTTTTTTTTTTTTTAAGTAGAATTGCTTATAGGCACCATTTTAAGTGGGTGCATCAGATAATGTTTAAGTGCAAAGTGTGCTCACATGTGCATGCAAAGGCATAATAAATCTGCCCCAAACCTCCATAAAAGCACACGTGTATTTTACAACCATGGTGGGACTTTCTGATTTACACTGTTTTTATACTGAGCTAATGATACTTTCTATATCCTATTTTCTACCTTTTTAGATTTTCATTAAACATTTTTTATTATATTTATTAAGCCGTTTTTGAGGGAACTGCTGGCATGTCCACATCCTCTGCAAGTGATTTCAGGTTTTTACTATACTTGTGGGGACCAAATGCTGGTTAAAACTGACCCACATACACATGTTTAGCAGTTCTAGCATCACACTACCTTTAACCCACCCACCAGGTCTCCTTCGCCACCAATGCTGATTTGCTGACAGCAGCTGAAGGGCTGCTGGGAGAATTGTGTGTGAACATAAACAGATATTGATTAGCCCAGAAACCACTCTTCACATTACTCTGATCCAGACGTAATTAAATAAGCAATATGCAGCTCTGCCATAAAACTTCTGAGGTCCCCAGAGCAGAGGCTGGCAAAGGAAACAACCTTTTAATGGCATTGTCAATTACATGCCGGTGGAACTCTGTCTTTAGTTGATTTGTGTATTCAAATGCAACGTTTCTTATACGAGGAAGTGCTTCTTTGTTAATATTTCTAATATAGTTCATGTTAATTGTATAGCAATTTGTATAAGTGCGGTATCTGCTTATGCCCTTTTCTTAGATCTTATGAAAATTACACTGAGGTCAGATGTTACACTCGGATCTTCACAGAAGCAGACACGTCTTTCAAGTGGTGAGCAGAATTCTTTCACTATATTCTCTTTGATTCTTTCCATAGAGACATGGTATTTCCATATCTGACCTGGTGTGCATTTCCTTAAGCGATGTTAACCAGCTGTGGTCACATGTTCTGTTGTTACCAACAGTTTCTGTGTTTTGGAAGTTCCAACAAATTCAACAACGCCACAAAGTTGTGTTTAGAGGAATTGTTTCTTGTTAGTATGATATGTGGACTTACACATATTGTTCTGTTCTTGGGCACAATAAGGAAGATAACAGGCAGTCCAATCTATTCATTCATTTTAATTATTACATATACAGTATATACCGGTATATACTGTATATTTCAATCTATTTAGCATGTAAGCAGCATTTAATTTAGTTAAATTTTATTTAGCATTTAATTATTTTACCAAACAACCAATGTTTTTAAAGAGTGTGCATGTGCATAAATGTGTAAGGGAATCCCGGTGTATGACATAAGTGGGAAGCAGCAGTGAATCAAACATCAAATAAAGAATCGAGGAATTAATAGAAGTTATTAACCATCTGCACGTCACATCATTAATAACAGTCTAATATTGATGAACCAATGTGGTTCAAATGACAGAGGTGTGACCATGTTACTATGGTTTCGGGAATCAGTTGTGACTAGCTGGTTAGCTTTTCCAACAATGCATCTATAGTAATTAATCAGCGAGTTCCATCGCTGTACAGAAACACACCCCTGATTGGTTAATGCAAATGACGTCATTGACTTTGACAGGCACTTTCAGTCATTACTTATATACTGTACTTCTGCTTGAATATTCAGATTTACTCAGTAACAAAACATTTCTTATTTTCAGCTAAGATCTGCATTCTCTTGGTGAAATTATTTTTCATTTATTTCTCTGTTTTCTCTCCACAGGCAAAGAAGATTTGTCACAGAGCCAAATGCATTCTTTTAAAAGCTTGTAGAAATGTAATTCCAATTCAATTTGAAATATTTTGACAGGGAATGAAAAAAAGAGATTTCATGGCATTTTCACAAATCAGACTACATTACAGATAACTGTCACACTTCGTAAATGATACTACCAAATTCTATTAGATGACATTTAAAGAGATTTTCATGAATATTTCCATATAATGTCTCATTGTGATGTATGAATTCCAGCCAGGATTTAAAAACTTGCTATTTATTTATTTAGATGGATGGATGGATGGATAAATAAAGAAATAAAATTGGTATTGACGATGTGTTTATTAATGAATTACATGTTCAATGTATATTGAAATGTTTAATATTTCCCTAAATTCTAAGATATAAGAAACAACATGAATGTAAAGACTAAATATTACTGTTCAGCACCTTATTAATCTATTCTTTCCTGAATGAATAGATGTTTTCTCCAGTGGTGCTCCTTTCATTGTTTAAGATGACCCCTGTTTTCATAAGCCTACAGAGGTCAGATGGTCTGGCTTTAAGCCACATCTCTGGAGCTTAATGGTGGGGGGTGTCATTTGTAGAGTCGTCTTCGAGCGCACACACACACACACACACACACACACACACACACACACACACACACACACACACACACACACACACACACACACACACACACACACACACACAGAGAGAAAGCTGTTTAGAAGCCTGTCTCCAGCCTGAGCCACCTGCCCTGTTTTATTAATGACATGTCAAGGACTTCTAGCATGATTAAATGGCCAGTTTAGTCCATGCACACACGCACACATACACACAAATGTGCTGTGGTCAGGAAAGGCTGAGTCTTTGGTGGTGAGTCAACAGTAGTGACAGATAGCAGTGAGAAAATCAATAGGCTGACTATAATAAATAGTGTATTGGGACATTAGAAGGATGCAGCTGTTTGTTGTGCAAAGCCTCTGACACTTCTGTAGTGTGTCTTCTTAGAACTCAGTGACCCTCTCAGTGCTCATCTGTGCTTTGAGAAAGCACAATTAGCACATTCCCTAGTTGTATATATATATTTTTTTTTTAAATTAATTGTCAGGACAAAAGGGCCAAAGCTTAAGCAAAAATATGTTATCTTTTTTTTTTGTCTTTTTTGCCATTTATATTCCTCAAATAGTGTAGAATGGACAGGAATTGTTATGGAAAAGGAAGGAGGGGGGTAATTTGATCAGGAAATGTCACAAGCCAGATTCAAACTCTCATATAGTAAATGAGCACCACGACTTAAAGCATGTGTGCTAATGCTAGACAAACAACATGTTTATGATATAATGATTTAAAGCAGAGATTGACTTAGTTTAATTTTTTTATTTTTTTTGTCAGCTGAATCCATGTTACCTGAAATTTTTCCAGAGGTACCCCCTGAAATTTGAATATGCCAATAATATTAACAACACATTCACATATTCATGGTTCTCTGATGTTGGTGAATAGTCACATGACATACAGGAAAACAAAACATTTTAACCTTTTTTAGTAATTGTGTTATTTTGCTTATTTATTTATAATAAATTTATTTTACATTTAAATTCATTTTTTTTTTAATTAATTATCACTATATCATCAACTCAGTTTAGGCCATGAACCCCAATCTGACATAAAGGAATAGATCAAAACAAAAATTCAGTCTTTATTTATTTACCTTTATCTCATCAAACATTGTGTAAACATGGCTCAGGTGAAGAATATTACACTCTAAGAAAAGTCTGTAAAAATTAGAAATTTTCTGTATTGATTTTTTCACAGGTGTTGTATCCACAGCATCATGCTGGCATTTTTTTAGGTTTAAGATATGTCCATAAATTAAATTACCAATACTTTTAATTACCAGTATTTTTTTCTAGGGATTTTATTTTTCCTACAGTGCAGAAGTCTGCATCTCATACAAAGCTGTCAAATTACTTCTTAAGACTAACCACATAAGCAGATATGCACTATTTTTATAGTAGGTCTTGATAGCTCCTGGTTTCTTCAAAATAATTATCTTTCATGCTCCTTTAAAAAAATAAAAAAATAACAACATGAGGGTGAGTAAAAAATGACAGAATTTGACAGATGTTCCTTTATTTCTAAATTACTTCAGCCATTAATTAAAATAACAAGCAATTTGGGTCACGTTCTGCATTCGTGTGTTTCTAAAATGAGGCCATTTCTATGCTATTGTGTCCTACAGGAAACTAGTGATCATTAGCAGTCTAGAAAGCAGAGGGTGCTCAGAGCTGTCAAAACAGTCTCAGGGGAGGATTTCCCTGTCATACACCCCAGAGCTCTCTAAACATCTGAGTCCACAGCTGAGCTTTACTCTCACAGTCACAGCAAATCTAATCAAATGGTTAAATTAATTGAAATAGATAAATTAATTCAACGAAATGTATAATAAAGGATCAAATGAGGTTATTACAGATTTATTTAAACCCTAAAGTGTATTGGATGTATAGAGGATGATGTATTTGTAATGTACTTGGGGATACTCTGCTGTAGTTGGTTCTGTATCAGATGAAATTTAATGAATCAATGCCAGGCCGTAAAGTTGCGGTCTGGCAGTCGTCCTTGGCAAACACTCCCTGCAGTAGGTCTTTGTTGACATACAAGTAAAACGACACCCCAAAGAGTTCAGCTGCTGCTTTTCATCACATAAATCACCACAGCTACAGCCTGTAATTGAGACATTACTGGATAAATTAAGCTGATTTTTTTTTCAATTTTGTTAAGCTTTTTTTATTTTCTATTTCTAGCTTTGTAGCTGCTGATTTTCTTTTGTTCTACTGCAAAATGAGGTACATAAAGTGAATGAAATACAGGTGCATCTCAATAAATTAGAATGTTGTGGAAAAGTTCATTTATTTCAGTAATTCAACTCAAATTGTGAAACTCGTGTATTAAATAAATTCAATGCACACAGACTGAAGTAGTTTAAGTCTTTGGTTCTTTTAATTGTGATGATTTAGGCTCACATTTAACAAAAACCCACCAATTCACAATCTCAACAAATTAGAATACTTCATAAGACCAATAAAAAAAAAAAAAACATTTTTAGTGAATTGTTGGCCTTCTGGAAAGTATGTTCATTTACTGTATATGTACTCAATACTTGGTAGGGGCTCCTTTTGCTTTAATTACTGCCTCAATTCGGCGTGGCATGGAGGTGATCAGTTTGTGGCACTGCTGAGGTGGTATGGAAGCCCAGGTTTCTTTGACAGTGGCCTTCAGCTCATCTGCATTGTTGGGTCTGGTGTCTCTCATCTTCCTCTTGACAATACCCATTAGATTCTCTATGGGGTTCAGGTCAGGCGAGTTTGCTGGCCAATCAAGCAAAGTAACACCATGGTCATTGAACCAGCTTTTGGTACCTTTGGCAGTGTGGGCAGGTGCCAAGTCCTGCTGGAAAATGAAATCAGCATCTCCATAAAGCTTGTCAGCAGAAGGAAGCATGAAGTGCTCTAAAATTTCCTGGTAGATAGCTGCGTTGACTGTGGACTTCAGAAAACACAGTGGACCAACACCAGCAGATGACATGGCAGCCCAAATCATCACTGACTGTGGAAACTTCACACTGGACTTCAAGCAACATGGATTCTGTGCCTCTCCACTCTTCCTCCAGACTCTGGGACCTTGATTTCCAAATGAAATGCAAAATTTACTTTCATCTGAAAAGAGGACTTTGGACCACTGAGCAACAGTCCAGTTCTTTTTCTCCACAGCCCAGGTAAGATGCTTCTGACGTTGTCTCTGGTTCAGAAGTGGCTTGGTAGCCCTTTTCCTGAAGACGTCTGAGCGTGGTGACTCTTGATGCACTGACTCCAGCTTCAGTCCACTCCTTCTGAAGCTCTCCCAAGTGTATGAAACAGCTTTGCTTGACTGTTTTCTCAAGCTTGCGGTCATCCCTTTTGCTTGTGCACCTTTTCCTACCCAAATTCTTCCTTCCAGTCAACTTTGCATTTAATATGCTTTGATACAGCACTCTGTAAACAGCCACACCTTTCAGTAATGACCCTCTGTGACTTACCCTCTTTGTGGAGGGTGTCAATGTTCGTCTTCTGGATCATTGCCAAGTCAGCAGTCTTCCCCATTATTGTGGTTTCAAAGAACAAGAGATACCCAGAATTTATACTGTATGGATGGTCATTTATTGAAACTCAAATGTAAATATTCTAATATTTTGAGATACTGATTTTGGACTTTCATGAGCTGTAAGCTCTAATCATCAAAATTAAAACAAAAAAAAACTTTTGAGATGTTTTACTTTACATGTAATGAATCTAAAATATATGAAAGTTTCACTTTTTGAAATAAGTTCTAATTTATTGAGATGCACCTGTATATTGCACATTGTCATAAAATATTTCAGCTAACAAGGAACATTCTCAGAACTTTGGCTCTTTAGTCTCTCTTAGCAGGGTTTTTAATGTTCTCAAAACATTAGCACTTAAAACATTATTTATACATAATTTCTGATTTTTTTAGGGTGGCCGAGAGAGCTCAACGGTGCTGCAAATGAAAAAACAAAAACTAAAAACAAAAAAACACCTGCAAATTAAGAAAAGCTCTTTATCAATTTGACAACACACGTGCTGCAAATGCTCAAGTTCAAGTCAAGTTTAAGTTCAAGATTTATTTGTCACATACATGATTATACAGAGAGTATTAACCAGCAGTGAAATGTGAGTCAGGTCCGCTCCATGGACAGTGCAATATTATAGAAAACAACACAAAGAAGTATACATAATGAAATGAATAAAAAAAATAAAAAAGATATAAAGAACAAAATATAAGATAATGTGCATGATAGTATACTGTAGACTTAAATATTAAGATAAGATAAGCATGACTGTACAAGAGAGGAATGTGCAAATAGGTTGTACGTGGTTGACATGTAGCAGCAATCTCAAAAAAAAAAAAAAAAAAATAAGATACCAAAACACAGAAAGTGATGTGTGCAAATGACACTGTCAGTATGAGGTAGAGAATAATGAGTGTGTGATTAGTGATTATGAAGTAAGTCAGATGATGTTAAGAGGCTGAGTTGAGTTAAGGAGTCTGATGGCCTGGGGGAAGAAACTCCTCCTAAGTCTCTCAGTTTTTGCCATCAGGCAGCGGAAGCGCTTACCAGATGGCAGCAGAGTGAAAAGACAGTTACCGGGGTGATTTGAGTCTTTGATGATTTTGAGCGTTTGAGGTAGATGTCCTGCAGAGAGGGGAGAGCAGACCCAGAGATGCGCTCAGCTAAGCGCACGACTCTCTGCAAGGCCTTGCAGTCTTGACTGGAGCTGTTTACATACCACACTGAGATAATACACTTTCTATGGTCCCTGAATAGAAAGTTTTCAGGATTGTTGGTGAGACCCTGAATTTCCTCAGCTGTCGCAGATGGTACAGCCTTTGCCTGGCTTTCTTAACCTGTGTTTGAATGATTCTCTGCATTTAACCCATCCTAAGTGAACACACCCGGAGCAGTGGGCAGCCATGCTATGGCGCCCAGGGAGCAGTTGGGGGTTCGGTGCCTTGCTCAAGGACACCTCAGTCGAGGTATTGAGGGTGAAGAGCGCGCTGTACATTCACTCCCTCTGCCTACAAACCCTGCCGGACCTGAGATTCGAACCCACAACCTTTGGATTACAAGTCCGTCTCTCTAACCATTAGGCCACGACTTCCCCTAAAAGTCTTACAACACAAACAAATAAATAAACGTGCTGCAAAACAGAAACACGCTGCAAATGCTCACAACACAAACAAAGAAACACACTATAAAACAAAAACATGCTGCAAATAGGCAGAGACCACCTTGAAATGTTGAAGAGAACCGCAAAGTGTCGAACATGGCTGGGACATATTTATCAATGTTTGCTCTGAAAGGTGAGATTTTCTTTATTTTAACATTCTGATCATACTATTACTTAGCCCGTGTTTATTTTTTTATTATTAGCCTAAATAAGCTGATGAAATACACAATTACTGAAACTGTGAATGTAAGCTGGTTAACTTTTACAAATTAATTAATACATTTATTATGTAAAAATAAATAAAAACAAAAATGGTTACTATAGTTAAACCATGGTAACCATGAACTAATGAACCATGGATTTACTACACTAACCATGTTTGTCCAACTGTGGTTTTACAAATGGTAATCAATAAAAACATAGTTAATTTTCGTTTTGATTGGGTAATTTTAAAGTGGTGTGTGCTACTTGCATGTTTCTGATTTGCAGCGTGATTCTGTAATTTGGTTGTGTTATGTGCTGTCAAACTGATGAAGATGCTTTCTTAACATTTGTATAACCAAGAAAAAAAAGTGAGATGGTCCTCACTGCAGAACACAAGATCCAGGGGGTGTGGTTGGATCTAGATCCAACTCCTCCCACCTTACATTTACCTAAACCTACCCATCTCCACCCCCTGATCCCTAAACTCACCCATCCCCACCCCTAAACCTACCCATCTCCACCCCTAAACCTACCCCATACCCATCCACCCCTAAACCTACCCATCTCCACCCCTAAACCTACCCATCTCCACCCCTAAACCTACCCATATCCACCCCCTAGATGTGGATCCAACCCCGCCCCCTGGATCTTTGTTCTGCAGTGAGGGGCTACTGAAAAACTGTGCATTTCGAATATCAGAAATTACGTTTTTCATAACTTAATCGGTATGTTAGCAAAAGGTTCCTAAAACATATTTTTGTTAGATGATAGATTGGCTATAAACATCCACATCCTCACAGGTCACTGGTGTTAGTGTAGGCTGTGTTTAGCTTTATACCTTCCATTATGCATCAATCGCTCTCTGTCACACTCCTCCCGCCCATCAATTACACACTGAGTGTGTGCACATGACCCACATTACTTCTGCACCTGAGAAGCTAACTAATAAGATTTTTTGATGTTTTTCAATCAGAATAACACTGTAAACAAATATAACTTACCTTTTTTGCTCATGTTTTTATTTAAACAAAGTCAAAAGACTCACCTCTCTTTAAAAATTTCCTACAAATGTATTTAGAATCTAAAATCAATGTCAATTGCCATTGGCCCCACTTTTCATTTCTGCAATGTGATATATTTCAGAGTAAAAATAGGCAGAGCATGGTTTAATTTTATCTGTAAGGGACTGACTGGATCGTGAGAAGTGGGCGTGGCTATTGGTTTATATGATCCAATAGTCCACATGGGCTGATGTCAAGTGATGTCTGTAAGAAATCTTTTTTATTATAAACACATAAATAGTTAACAAAAGACCAAACAGGTTCATTGAATAAGTAAGGGTCCAATTTGATTTCACATAGGGTCAATATGTTTTTATTTGATTTGATTTGATTTGATTTACATAAAATTAACACTTTGGGAGATTTTTTTTTTTAAAATGATAAAATATTCAAAAGTGCAATGACCTTATTATCAAACCATAAACACAAAATTGGCCCAATTACAACCTTTGATATCTGCAATTTATTATCTGTATATAAATTATGCACATTAAAAAAATGTAACCAAAAAAATGGTAACATCTAAATTAAATGGTTTTATGTATGTTAAAAATAATGATTTAACATCACTGAATCAAACTAAATACATTAATTTATATCACTTTATATGAGTTCAATCAGGTAGAAGAAAAAAAAATTGTTTGAAAAATGACACGAATCAGATGTAAATGCAAGCGATGCAATATTCTGCACTGTGTTGCACTATATAGCGTGCGGTGCTGTGCTGTGCTGTGTGCCTGTGGTTCTTCTGGAAGTGCCTGCAAATGTCTGCTGCTGCTGAATTATTCAACAAAACAAAATAAATATAACTTCTCAAGGAAAGTAAATTTGTTTGTAATAATATGTCAGCAGATGATTATCCTTCATATATTTAGTAGCACTTAATACACAGTAACACAGTAAATAGATTAAAAGAATAATAAACCATATCCATCAAATTAAACTGCAGGCTCAATACAAGTCTGTAGAAATAAATCTAACAAATTAAATTGATTTAACTGAACTCTATTCACCAGTTGATCAGTTGTGACCTTGTCTAGTGTCACACTTTGAAGGTTTTGTAGATGCTTTGATTAATTTTTTACACAATCATGCTGTCTCCCTCTCTATTCTGGGAAAGAAAGATACCGTTGTAAAGAAAGATACGAGCTTGCGTGATGCTCTGTGCCGTAATTTCAGAGAGGCCTTGTTCAATAATTCAGACTAACATTTTCTCAGAGCACAGTGATTCAAGATCCCAGTGTTCCAGCAAGCATCAGCCTGCCATTATTACGCCTCACTGGACTAAAGGTAACAGCCATCCAACCCCCCAAACTCACTAGAGAGAAAGAGTGAGAGGAAGAGGAATAGAGAGAGACTCACATCTGTGATGAAAGTCCACCACCCCCTCAAATGAAAACTTCAAATGTGTGTTTGAAGTGGATGTGGGAGTGAAGCAGCGCAGAATGAGGTCCATTTTACATTAAGCCGTCTCATCTGAAACCTTTTTTGATCCATATACAGTAACATACTGTTTAATCAAGACAACGAAGATCTGCACACAAATAATAAAATTATACCACTTTTTGGCACTCAGATTTGTTTATTAAAACATACAGCTTTTCACTTCACAAGACTTTAATTGGTGATCTGTAATTGTGTGGATTACTTGTGGATTATTGTGATGTTTTTATCAGCTGTTTAGACTCTCATTCTGACGGCACCCATTCACTGCAGAAGATACAGCAAGTGCTGTCATGCTAAATTTCTCCAAATCTGTTTCCATGAGGAAACAAACTCATCTACATCTTCACTGAAAAAAATAACTTGTAGGATTTACTTAAAAAAAAACTAACAATGTGCAATACATTTTTTTTATTATTATATTTGCCCACAGAATCAAATAACATTAACAGTATCATATCATATATTCATGTTACAAAATATACAAAACCCTAAAAATAATAAGTAAAGATTAATGGAAAAAAGCAAAGAAAAAACAAATGATAAATAATAATAATAAAAAATCACACCGTTTTAGAGCAGTCTTTAAATAAGAATTAAATTAAAATTAAAGGAAAATAAAAACAGTCTTGTATGTACACCAAGAGAGCTTTTTTATGTATTCCCAAAGGGGAGACATATCAGCCAGAATTTGTCAGATTTTTGATGTTTATCACAAGTGAGCTTTTCAAGTGGCAACCATAGCAATCTATGATGTCCACATTTTGAAAGATGGAGCCTGTGATGCAGACCAAAGTAACAAAATGCACTTTTTAGCTAAATATACTGCAATAAATCAATGTATTGCATCTTTTTAAACAAACTGTTCACATTAAGATTCAATAAATACAAAGCTGGGGTCATATCAAAGTTTAGTTCAAGAAGATCTTTCATTACCCTATTTTCTTCCAATATGGCAAAATATTGTCACAGTACTAAAAACAATGAATGAATGTACCACAATAACATATTTTAAGTAAATGTTACTGTTGCTGTTCTGATCTACTTGCTGTTGAACTTAACATTCACAAAGAAATTAAGTAAATATTACACAATTATATATAATTTCACATATGGAATTAAGTAAAATCTAGGCAATATTTAGATTTTACTTAATATAGCACCTAATTAAACTATGCTTTTAAAGTTTGTTACTTACAAACATCTAAATAAAAATACCATAGATATCATAGAAACATATAAGTAATAATGCAGCATTCATTCGAACACAGAGACTTCAATACTTGGTACACAATACACAATGATGGTAACATTCTGTGGATCATTTTTGAGTATGAATGTGTCATTTTGAGTAGACAATGAACTCCAGATGTAACAAAATCGCATGTTACTAAACCTAACAGCAAAAGCAATGATAAAACAGTGTAAATACAGCTGGAAAACAGGAAGAAAAAAAATAATTATTCATGCCATGGTGCATGATGGGAACACCAGTACCAGAAACGTTGAGTAGGTTTTACTTCATTTTATAACATTTATGTTTATGATTTAACCTACAAGCATAAATTGAGTACCAATATATAATGTACTGTTTTTCTGTGTATAAATTGAGTACCAATATATAATGTACTGTTTTTCTGTAGAATTTACTTCACAACAGAATCATTTCTGAGGACATTTTCTTTTTTTTTTGGTGAGCTATTAAAGTTAAATAATGTTTTCCAGAGGGGTTTACCAGTTTTCTACCAATAGTGCCTGAAGTATCTTTTCATTTTTTTCATCTTTTCATTTTTACAGTGATGAATATTTGTTGGAGTAACAGATAGTGTTAATTTGCCTCATTAGTGAGTAGGAACCGGTAAAATCAAGAAATTAATTTTCTCTGGTGCTTAACATTAAAAAAAGGGATTATTTACCTCCATCTTCTTCAAGGCTTGTTTTCACTCGTGTTTATTTACTTGTTTATCCCCTATCAGACTGGTTATTGTGACTTTATTTATATTTCTCAAGTGCCACATCTACTTTCTGTCACTAGTGGAACTGCGGTTGACTGTAACGTTGTTTTGCTCTCTGTAGTCATGCAAATCTCAATAATTAATGTGTTAGGTTGAACAGATGAAGCTGAAAACACCTCCAGCGAGAGAAAAGTTTATTTTATTGTTGTTCAAGTTTCCAAACATTCTAAAATTGTTCCTTGCAAAAAATAGACGTTGCAGGAATTATTCTTCAGGGGAAACACAAGTCTTTTGAAGTGAACTGCACAAATTTCAGGAAATCTCAGACAAAACATGATGTTGCCCTCTTTTTGAAAGTTGATCTAAATATATGCAAAATAATAAATGTCAAACATGATTTCATTGGTTTACTTTGGTAAAATCTATGTGGCTTGTGTTGCAAGTACAGCGTTAGTCTGGTCAGCATAAGACATTTATATAGAGTTAATTAATTATGCAAACTTGGTTGGAAGTAGGATCTATTTGTCATATTAATGTGTCAGGCTAATTGAATACACGCAAACCACAACTCATTCGTAATTCTACTCATAACTATGTCTTGCAATTCCTATATAATGCATGTGTGGATCTCGCTGCATAACTTGCAACTTAGTATTTGGACACATTTATGTGTATTTCTGTTGACATAGTATGACATTAATAGACCAAAGCTTTCATATCAGTGAGCAATGCCACACATACAGTATCTCAGGAACATCAAGAGGAGACACTTACAATTTTGAATGTTAATGCTCTTCACAACCTTAGTTTCACATTTAAATTTCTCTCTCATCCACCCACCTCTTCCCAGTCTCGCTTTCCCCCCACTTCTCTCTTCCTCACTCTCCTCCCCTGAGAAAATATGCAATAGGAAACACCCATTTCGTGGAATGAGAAAAAATGGGACACCGACAGAGACATTCTTTACCTTATTGGATTCATTTCCTAATTCTGCACATTAGAACAGCAATTTATTATTCAAAGCCACAAATGTCTGGTCTGAGACTTTTAATTATTCAGGTTATTTCATCAAAATCACCTACTGCATTGTAGGGAAGGGCCTGTGTTTGATTGTTAGAGGAAGCACTATTGATCTGACAAAAGATTAATGGATGTTCAGACTGACAGCAATTAAACTCTGTCAGCTCTGCTGTTGCCTTGTAGCAAGTCTTCATTACAAGACATGAACACGCATACTAACACATTCTAGTTACAGAAAAGTACACACACACACACACACACACACACACACACCAAAACTCCTGCCTTCCAAGTTCCACCTCCTTCCACCAGCAGTCCAATCTATTTTCACAAATAAAACTGCTACTGAAACAGTTTTAGCACATACAGAGTCATAAAACGTCTCAGCGCATGTCAGATCACCGCATGGAACGAAGCCATAACACTTCCTCATAATGAAACCACAGGAACAGGATTAAGAGCAGGCTTATCGCTGACAGATTTAAAATGCTTTTTCATCAGAAATGTTACCATCAGCCAATACATCTGTCCTGACAACATACACATATTTACTACATAAATGTTTAACAGAGATTAAGTTAGCTGATGTTTAAAGGGATAATTCACCACTTCCGTTCGTCTGTGGAATATTAAAGAAGGTATTTTGAGAAATATTTCTGTGTTTTTACAACCAATGGAAGTCTATGGGCTCCAGTGTTGTTTGGTTCCCAACATTCTGCCCATCATCTTCTTTTATGTTCTACAAAGGAAAGAAAGTCATATAGGTTTGGAACCACATGAATGTGAATAAACGATGACAGAATTTTTCTTGGGGGATGGAGTATCTCTTAAGTGCCTCACATTATATGAACCTGCATATACAACCTCACAGAATACTAATTTAATGCAGACTTCCCTATATTCACTATATTTATATATGCGGAAGTAAGCTATTTCCTGTGAGCTATTTCCAAGACTTCTGATTTATCAGCCACTAGGTAAATGACTAGAAGTATAACGAAGTACAATAAACTGTTGGTCTACAAACAAGAGTGTTGTTTATGATACATTTACATTTATGCATTTAGCATAAGATTCTATCCGAAGTGACTTACAATGGAGGAAAATAAGCAGTTTGTCACAAAGCTAACAATATCCGTAATATACAGAGCCCGGTTTAGACAACAAAACTGAAGAGGTGTGTCTTCAGCTGATTCTTGAGATTGGCAGCTCATTCTGTGCAGGGTGGAACAGAGAGGGGGAAGGTTTTGGAGAGTGTGTTTGTGCCTCATTGTGAAGGAACAATGTAGCTTGTTCAGCGACCATTGTAAGATATTAGATCATTTAAATAATAGATTATTTATGATCAATGCTATAAATTAAATAATATGATAACAAATATAAGTTTGCACTATCAAGAAGAACAACTGACTGTTATACTATATAGCTAAAATAACTCTTAACAGAAGCCTTGCACATTCTGGTCAAAAATGATACTTAGGGTGTGTTCACACTTGACAGGTTTAATTCATTAAAATGAATTCTAGTGCAATTGCTCTGTAGCACAGTGCATTTAAATAAGTGTTACACCAAACAAGTGTATAATAACACCAAACAAGCTTTCAAACTAACTTTTGCTGATTTATGAGCGCAAAACGGACCACAAATATATAAAAAACAAAACAAAAACAGGATGTGATGTCACAAGATGCAAACCAAAAAGGACAGATTGCTCAAGCCTATCTGGTTCATCTTGTCATATTGTATCCATTACAATTTGGGACAGGCATTGGAACTGTTGTCCCCTTACAGCAGATCTTCATGTGCACAACAAAATAATTATTTCTGCTGCTTTGACTTCATTTCACATTTTAAGAGCTTTGTGACTTATAAACTGGTAAAAAATACCACCCTATGTACACACATACAACAAATGCATTCAGCCCAGCACACAGCATTGTTTTGGATGTTCGGTAATTTCGCAAAATATGTCACGAAAGCTGTCCAGTCAGGTTGTCATATCATATATATATATATATATATATATATATATATATATATATATATATATATACTGTATTATATACACACACACACACACACACACACACACACACACATATATATACTGTATATATACATGTAGTATTATTAGATAAATGTATGCTATGGTGCCTAGCAAAATCATTCAGAGCTGCTAGGAGCCACACCCTGCCAACCCAGCAGGAGGTCTCTGCTCACAGGAGGAGAAAGAGAGAAAGAGAAAGAGAGAGAGAGAGAGAGAGAGAGAGAGAGAGAGAGAGAGAGAGAGAGAGAGAGAGAGTGGGGGATGTTTGCCCTGACACCTAGTGAGAACACATCAGACTAACCCAGGGAGGCGACAAACAAAAAGGACATAAAAATGACCTAAATGCATATATAATATGCACAAAATACAGGGAATGAACCTCCCCAACCTATATACACAGTACAATACTGCACTGTAACACTAAAAAAGCATTCTTCACATTATCATCATCATCATCACTCCCTTTAACACCAACCCTTTCAGATCTGCTTACAGTAGAACCTTTATAATTATAAAATTATTTTCCAAAAACCATGCCTTCCCATTCCATAGTTTCAATGTTTCCACAGTATTCGATTAGAACAAATACGGAGGGCAGTTTGAAGTATTGAAAGGTAGAAATGCTGTACTGATCTCAGGTCAGCAGACAAAAGGCAGATGGAAGATGCTGCAGTAATGATTGCAGACTGCCAATAACTGTCTCTTCCTTTTAATTGCAATTGATCAAAAAGCAAAGTGTAGCAATTGATCCAAAATCAATAACCTAACGTCTATTGTAAGACTCAAACCCATGCACAGGACCTAAGGTCTAAGACCTGTTTTCACTTGTGAAAATAATTCTATTTTACAATTTTTCTGTTAAGTATAGGCTATTATCTGATATATATTTTAAATATATAGTGTATTTATATATAAAATATGATCATGCCTTTTATATAATAATATGTCCATTTTAAAGGAAGCAGATGAGAGTATTGACACACACAGACCGTGTGGTAAAATCCATGCATGACCACACCCTGATGTCAGACTGCAAGGCTTGCCTGCTCTTTCTCCCTCACACTCAGCACTGCAGTTATTATGTAACACACTACCAGTGACTCTCTAACACATATCTCATATGTGACTTTCATCATTCAACTCTTGCACCCTTCACTGTTCACAGTCAGCCAACTGTTCTGCCATCATCTCATCAAACTCTCATCCTTAAATCAAGCCGCAACTGACTGTATCAGATTTGGGCTGATCATTGTGTCTGTGATAGATGATCAGAATTATGGTGTTAATTGCTTAAGTCACGCTCAGTCTGAATAGCACAGACTTTGACAAGCATATCTGCATATCTGGATGTGTTTTACATAAATATAAAGAATTAGTTATTCACTTGTCTGATGTACTCCAGATTATTTCTAAAATACTGATATACTGTCATGTTTCATATTTACAGATTTTTTTTCTCTCTGTAGTTTAGTTAGATATTAATGAGAAACCGGTTAACTGACCAAATCATTTCCAAAAGTGATTGATTACTGTATGTTGAACAACTGGAGTTAATTATACATTTGCTACAGCCAATATACCTAGTTATTTTTCCCGAAGACTTTTACAAGCACATTTATTTTTATATAATATAATAACATTTGAGTTTATATTTTAAGCTACACTACACACTTTTATTGTCCCAACATGATCTTTGTTGCTTTAGTATTCAATGGCAATAATTGAACTACCACGCCATCTGTTGGTCAGTTGGAACATGCAATATACAAAATGGATAAATGATGCCATTTCCCATTAAATGTTTTATAAAAGGCTATCATTTGTTCCCTTTACAAAACAAAACAAAACAAAACAAAACAAAACAAAACACCATACAATGTCAAGGATCTAAATACAATAGGTTGGTGCAGGGCCGGCCCAGACTCTGTTGGTGCCCTAGGCGAGATTTTACCCAGCCCCCCCCATGTTATTTCATAACATATAACATAACATAGCATAACATACTAATAAGTATGTACATAAGTAGTAAATAAATTGTGATAATAAATAAACAAATTTGACTTATAGTCACCTGAAGAATCACACAAAAATTAAATTAGAAATTAAAGTGCAAATCAACAAAAAAAGTGCAAAAAACTATTACAGAACAGTTTCAAAACTGAACACGCCTGGATTTCTTTGCAGCAAAGTCATCAATGACTGCATCAAATGACAAATTCTGAGAAACATCATTATTGATGCTGATGACAGCAAGTCCACTGAGACGCTCTTGGGCCATGGTAGACCTCAAGTAGGCCCAGGCTCTGTCTTTTTTTTTTTTTTTTAAAGTGGACCTTTTTCAGTTCCCACCTATTTTGGTATTTCATTTTTAGGTTCAAATACTATATTGCTCTTTTTTCTGCTCCTCTTCTTTGCGTTGCTTCCTGCCTTGTGCCCCTGATAAAAAAAAAAATCACTAATTTTTTAGAAATGATCATTTCAGAGCACATAAATGACAAAACTATTTTAACCGCGTGCACCATGCATAATTAATGCATTATGATGATGTATTATAATTACGTCATGACGCAGAAAGTGTTTAAATTAGTCCAACATGAAATGTGGTCAAATCTTATGATTTTTCGTTTTTATTTTATTCTAACATTTTTACTTTAATCAGTTCGATCAGTACTAAAATTGTTAACTGTCAGTAATCATTTTGCTTAATATATGGGTGTAGGAGCGCACAATGGTCACAATTGTTGTTCCCGAGAAAAACAAACAAACAAAAAAACACTTTTGTGGGGCGCCCCTAGGCAACTGCCTATGTCGCCTATGCCACGGGCCGGCCCTGGGTTGGTGGATGTTGCAAAGCTATCAGGTGCAGAAGTAAACAGGAATGCTCAAATGTGAATTATTACTTGTGATCACTAACCCAGCTCTGCTATCACTGTGCCCCAGAGCTCTTAACTCCTAATGGATAAAATCAGGTTAGGTGTGGAGGACAGATAACAGTGTATTATTCGAGTCCAACCCAGTCATTTACCTGCCTGGATTCATTCAAATCAATTATAATTAAAACAAAAGAACTGAACGAGTCAATTGCCACAAGATAATGCAAACTGGCTAAACCCAATTCAGCCTGGTGAATATTGAGGCTGTTTTCATCATGGTATCTATAATTGCATGCCTGTGAGAGAATGAGGAACTGCCAGTCAGACTGCGACAAATACAATGTGATTTATGTGATATTGAGGCACAGTGGAATACTAAGATGATTGGAGCTTATGAGTTCTGCTTGGATTTACCAGTTTTTCTTTTTTTTTTTTAACAAAACATACTGTATGTCCTAAACAGATACTGTAGGTTACTTGCAGAGCAACTTAAGTAAAAGTAAAGACATATTTACTAAATTTAAACGGTCCAGTGCAGAAATAGTGAAATCTTCATATGTCAGTCCATAACAAGTAAAGCCTTTATATCTTTATTTGTTTGCATCACTTTGGTCAGTCTAGATTTAATGAACAAAAACAAAACAAACAAACAAAAAAGATTCTAGCAATTTAATCATTATTCTTACAGTTTGTAGTTTCCCTTCAACACTAGCATATTAAAAATGAAATCATTTTATTTTATTCAATGAACAGATGATTCATCTAGATAATGCTTAGCATATGTGCATTCACTGCAATGACAGAGAACGAGCTCCTCCAGCTGAATCTGCTTCCTTTCAAGGGTTTTCTTCCACTATCTAAACATCTTGTGGAGTTTTTCCTTGCCACAGTTGACTTTGGTTTGCTCTTTGGCTTTAAGGCTTTAGACATTTATTTACATGGCTTGTGAAAAGTGCTATTGAAAAACGACTTGACTTTGATAAGAACAGTCAAATGAATAAATAAAACATTAACAGGAATGCATTTGAACACGAGGGACTGGATGCAAGAAGGATACTGTATACTGAACTAATCTTGATAACAATAAACTGAACACTGTCATGACATTTTATAGATATATAAAGACCAAATATGAAGAGACCAATATTAATATTTGTCTGTGATGTAATGCATATCAATTAATTTGTCTTGGACATTTGAAATTAATGAACTGAAATAAATAAAATAACTAAATAAATAAATAAATTGTATTATTATTCTTTAAAAAATCTATAAATACAGATAAAGATAAATTTCAAGAAATAATCACAGACACAAGTTTTATTGTTCTGAATATCATCATGACAGTGAACTGTCTCTAGAGTCACCCATTGCCATCAAATTTATTAACATTTCTGTTAATTGATTAATAGATCATCAGGAGGGTAACAGAGCTGAACAGATTAACAGGGCATGTGATAAAGTTAAGATAAAAAGTGCTCGTCCTTGACTCTGATGATGATATTGTTCCTTTGAAAAGATACTGTATGAGAGACAAGGAACTGAATCATGCGATCCATATTTATATAAACCGTCACAACTATTGAAAAACATATAGGTCAACAAAGAATCTCAATATTGACCACAGGTAAGTGTCTATGGTGGTTGTGGGCTTTAAGTCACTGATTTTTATTTGTTTAAACCGGATTTTTTTTTTGATTTTCTTTCACAATATTGTCACAGAATAACAGCCTTAGGTGTTTATCATGGTGCCATGGTAGCTGATTTAAATAAATGTAATAAAGTTATTTTCTTTTTGTGTTGTATTTTAATTTAAATAGTCTGTAATCACTAATTTCCAAATGTTTCAACCTCTTATTGTAATACATCCAAACAACAACATGACATCCATAATCTGTAAATTTGAAACATGAATAAAAAAGTTGATTTGGCAAAACTATAGGCTGGAAGTTTGTTGTTCCACATATTCTAAATGGAGATCTTCCCATCTTTTAAATACTTTGTTGTGTGTTTCTGACAGCAATGTTTTCAAATAAAGTTAGTTCTAAATGAAGTCCAGGCTTCACTGTGTCAGTGATCTGCAGACTCTATGATCTAAGATGACTTGGGTAAAGGAAACCTTAGACATTATGGTTAATATTGCATCCATTAGTGAGTGTAGATCAGAGAGCATTTAGGATTTCACTTTCATTTAACTGCTCTGACAGGAACTGGTCCTCAAGAAAAGACCAAATATACTTCTGTAATGGCTTTAATGACCAGCAGATGTCAGCAGAGTTATTAAACAAAGACTGCAAGGATTCAGTGTCAGGCCTAATAACCCTTTCTGAGCTGACAGACCTCAAAATGTCTCAATTTAACACAAAAATGAGTTTCCTTGTGCCACTGCCAATATTCCATTTATACTTGATCGGAAAATAAATAAATCAAAGTGTCTATGATGAAATCCCTCCCTACCCCCCTCATTTATTCCATTTGATTTTATCCTAGTTTTCACTTAGTTTCTCCTGCCAGATGGTGACTAGTTTCATCACTCTAATCAGTTTAAGAAGAAAGGCAGTTCATTTTTATTATTTAAGATCAGTGTTAATTTTACACAGATTGTTTGCTCTTTGGTAAATGTGACTCATTTGTAGACTGACATCAACATGTGTTCATTCAGTTTTCCAAAGATAACGCAATAAAAAAGTTATTAAGGCGTATTAGCAGGTCGTTTCCTAACGCTGAGGAAAAAAAGGGAAATGATAAAATCAACCTACCTCATGCTCCCCTACTAAGCCTAAATAAACTGCGAGGATCTCCATGCACTGCATTTTTACAAGCTGGGCTCCCCAAAGGCCAAGGCATTTCCCTGGAAACAGAAGGGGGGTATGGGAAATACCATTCAATAAGGCTGCAGGAGAAAAGAGGACCCCACACCAACACTGCTTTTCATAGGTATGTGCACACACACACACACAGACACACCAACTGCCAATGCTACACACTATCCTGCTGAAGTACACACGCTTGTATACACGTAGAAACTCACAGCTGTAAGGAAACCGCAAAGACGTCACAGACGGCTATTTTTATGTGCATGGACTGATGCATAAAGACGTTTTTAGGAGTGACACCTCACCTCCTAAATGTTATGATGTGTGGTTCGACCACCAGGTTCACCAACCTGGCCAAATGAGTTTTTCTTCCATTCAGCGAATACTACTATATAGTGGGCAAAAAACATGAGGAAAAAATTCATAGTATTCATAAAACAGTAGGCAAGAAGTCCCTGGATGACGTATTACTTCTGCCCAGATGAGGCCATAGGAGAGGATTTTTGATTGGCAGTGAAGTGATGCTGACCCAGGTCACATGACAAAAACAACATGGTGAATGTAGTACGTTCAGATTACATCCATTCTATATAGACTTTATTTTTCATGTAGTCATGAAGTAGTTATTTAAAAGGATTACCTACTCAGAGAGTATGCGATTTCGGACACAGTCGACGAATGTATTATGTTTACAATCATGTTGCACACATTCATACTATATAGAACATAGTTTTACTATCAGACATGAAGTAAGTAGGTTTTTAAAAAAAAAAAATGACTCAGAGGTGATGTTTTACAGCAAGTATGGATGTTGCTGGAAATTAAGGCCGTTTCTCAAACGGAAGGCTGCATCCTCCGGAGGTCGCATTTGTAGGCTGCATACGACATCAAGCCTGGTTTATTTCAGTTAACTGAGCATTACATTCACGAGTCAAAAGCATAGTACAACAATTTACACTTAACTAAGAATAATGGTCAAATTTATAAATGTTAATATTCTAAAATAAGATCTTCTTTATGACGTATGCAGCCTACAAATGCGACCTCCGGAGGATGCAGCCTTCCGTTTGAGAAACGGCCTAAGTAATCTGTGTCCCAGGCAGCATGTCCAAATACCCCCCATGCACTGCATCCAGAATTGCATCCTGTCTAGTAAGTACTACATTTGGTTTGAAAATGACTTTGCGACCATTAAAAAAGTTTGTGTAGTATGATTGAAAATCGGACCGCCACATCCACAATGTTGTTATTGTCATGTGACCTATGGTGCTAGTTGCAGCATTTCTCTGTCATTCTCAAATCCTGTCCCATGGCCTCATGGGATAAAAAAGTGGCAACTGGATGCACACTTCAGAATCTCGTTGGAAGTACTAAGACATCTAGGTACTTGTTGCCTACTGTTTTATATATAATTTAAATACTTGGCTCATATAGACTACTGTTTTTTTCTCATACTGTAGTATTTATATTTGGATGCAGAGCTGCATGCAATTTTGGCCACTTGAGAGCATGTGCATGTGACAGGAAGTAAGGTCTGAAAACACCACAGCTCAAAAAAAAAATCCCACCATTCATCATGTTCAGGAACTTACACAGAATATGTTCCAGTGTAAGTTAAATTAATTAGATATTACATATAATTTGGTGGTAAATCACAAAATGTTGCACAACTGCTTTTTATCATTTACGTAATTAGTAGCACCACTATTAAATGCAGTCATCTGTTAAATAGGGACTACTAAACAGACATTGAGAAGTTTATTGTAAAGTGCAATGTATTGAAAATCTAAATGTATAAATAAAGCACTGTTTATTTGCATTTTTACAACATGGTGTTGTAAGTGCATCCCATCGGATAATCAACAGTTTTACACACACTTGAGCCAAGTACAGGAAAAATGTAATTTAAGTTGACAAGAGTGGTCAAAGATTGCAAGTGTGGGTATTGGGACAGAGCCAATGTAAGTCAGGGAGGGTGCAAATTCATGTACAATACACAGTGCACTGATTCACTACCTAGGGAGCTAGAGAGCTGATTGAGACACACCCACAGTCTTACAGAATGAGAGCTGTAATCAGCTGTTGATAATTACTGCTAACTTGATTTCAGCTCAGCCTGGTAAAGGAAAACATTGTGATTCACCTGTATAAAAAAGCTGCCACAACACCAGGAAGCTTCGCTACTTCATAAAACCCAGTAGGGAGGAGGACGGGCATCTCGTTAACACCCTGGGATCTCCCTTGTGAAGCCCAATTCATTACAGCAGCTCGCATGACAGAGTGAAAAAAGGCACATAATTTTGTTCAATATTTCCAACACGTCATATTTTCTCCATTCCTTGGGCGAGGGACCAGTGCCAGAATGTTTCGAGATACCTTGTGGTATACGTTAGTGGTCGTTTTAAACGCTCCGCATATAAAACTGTTGTTGTTCTCAGCTACCAGTGAAACCTTTTAATAGTTGTGGGGTTCCCTGTATGCTTCCTGCTCCCCTCCAGATGGGCTCAGGGTTTGGCCCATGATGCTGTGGGGTTTCTATCGGACACACACGTGCACAGCTGTATTTCAACAACACAGATGAGACCGAGTGGAAAATGCGTGCACTGCATGGCATGTTGGCTGAGATTGTAGAAGCAAATGGTAAAAATGAACCTAGTACTTTGGGTGAGAAAATAAGTAAAGGGCACATAATCTTTCATTCATGATCGAATAAATAAATCATGTGGGCTGTCATATGTGGCCCTAGGCCACAAAACCAGTCATAAGGGCCAATTAAAGAAAAAAAAAAAAGCTTTCAATTGATGTATGGTTTGTTAGGATAGGACAATATTTGGCCGAGATACAACTATCTGAAAATCTGGAATCTGAGGGTGCAAAAATATAATGGAGAAAATCGCCAAATGAAGTCCTTAATGCACATTACTAATCAAAAATTAAGTTTTGGTATATTTTTGGAAATTTACAAACTATCTTCATGGAACATGATCTTTACTTAATATCCTAATGATTTTTGGCATAAAAGAAAAATCTATAATTTTGACCCATACAATGTATTGTTGGCTATTGCTACAAATATACCCGTGCTACTTATGACTGGTTTTGTGGTCCAGGGTCACTTTATTTCTGTCTCAAAGCAAGAAATCATTTCCATGGGCTGTTTTGTGGTCTACTTCTGTCACCAAAAGATGGCAGCAGTGCCAAATGTCTAATTAATGCTTATTAGTTTGAGATCCACATTTGGATGAATGAATGAATGAATAGGTTTCATTAGCAAGTTTTTTTTTTTTTTTTAAGGTAGCCTATATTATTTTGCTACCCTCAACATCTGTAATCGTTAAATGTCACATCCAAACAGTTGTGTTGTGTTCAGCCATGAAGTGAGCAATCCACAGAGAGCATCGAGATGTATACAGTATCTTCTCCACTGAACAGCTGCTGTGTGCGGTCGGTGCACCTGATCCCGCGCGTCTCACGGCGCATTCCTTGGCCAATAGCAGCGCGCGTCTCTGCGCAGGCCCCGCCCACACGCGCTCATTGAACTTTCATTATTTGCATCAAGCGCCCCCACATCCACTTTTACTTTCACGCTCTTCTGCAGACGGTTCAACAGAGCACTTTGTGTTGGTCAAGATGCGAGACGCGCTCGCCGGTTTGTGTATTGGGATTATACTGTTATTAAACAGCGGGTTTGTGGTTATGAGGAGGCAGGACTCGTCTTCAGCTCTCGGCAGTATTTTCCGTACGAGGTGCGCCGCCAGGTGCCTGAGCCTTCACAGCACGCGCATCGCTCTCTCTCCAAGACATTTCCAGGTAAGGAAGAAAAAAGTTGAAAAAAGTGAATGTTATTGAGTGCTGTACTCATATGTTCCGAGTAAGACAATCAGTTTATTCTGCCTCATTTATTCAGTATGCTTTATTATTACTAATAATTAACTTATATTGATTTTTTTTCCCACAACTGCTATAGATTGTTTAGCTTTAAGTGACCGATAATACTGTTTTAATTGATAACACTAGCTAATTGAAATGAATAATTGATTGCACTGATCTGTCATTGATATTAGTGATATTATTGTTTTACTTCTGCTTTTGACACAATAACTAAACCAACGTATTGTAATACTAAATTGTATTGTAATTGTATTGTAATACTAAATGTATTAAAACAGTAATATTATACAAATAATAATATTATTTTTATTTATTATTATTATTATTATTGTTATGCAAGGTGGATTTAGGATATTAAATGCAAAAACGGTCTACATTCATGGTCTCAAAATGGTCAGGAGGAAGAGCTATTGAATGGTTGAAAAATAACTTACTTATTTAAGCTGCTTACTCACTTTATATATATATATATATATATATATATATATATATCAATAATATACATATGTAGAAAAAAAATGGTTGATCTAATATTTCTGATAATTAATGACAAAAAGACTATTCAGTGGCATGCTATCTCATGATGGTCCACAGATTTCTTTATCTTAGAGATAAAGTAATGTGTAAATGGACCATCATTCTACACCTCAGATCAACTAAATCCACTTTCTTTAGTTAAATGACAGTTATTTGTAGAGTTATACCCTTAGTGAACAAAAGCAAACTCACTCACCAGCTCATCCATTTGAATTCCTAAGCATTCACCCAGAGGAGTTCTGTCTATAAACAAACAGATGCACAGGATTGGAAAACTGTACAAATCTCTGCCAGCCCCAGTCTCAACACTGCGGTTGGGGTTTTCATTAGAAGTTTAAAGTTACTTGCTTCTCTGTTTATGTTGGTTATGACAGACCGTGGGAGGGTTTGGGTGGGAGTGTAGAAGAGGAGTGTGTTTTAGAGGCTTCCTTTGTGTATGTGTGTGTGCATGCCTTATATGTTTATGTGTGTTTATGTGTGTGCACATAGGCATGTGGAGGGGGATCTTTGTGCGTGTGTCTGCACTTTTTGTCTGCTGTCAACAAACTCCCTTGTTACTGTGATTATATTCATCCTCATGTCCTTCCTGATCTTTATCATGAGCACCGGCATCCAACCCAGAAATAGACTAGCTAGATATACAAATTCACTTATAACTCTTTTGCAAAAATTCTGTAAAATTTCAGCTATTTTATTGAGTGTTTAATTTTAAAAAAGCTGAGTGAGTGAGTGTCAAACGTTATTCAGTATCAACAGTACTATTCCCTTTATTATTGTTCCATGCATAGGCTAATTTGTTTCAGAATAATAACTTCAAGGTGTTTTTGACATACTAAACCTTTAAACATGGACTAAACCAATGTCTATAATTACCCGGACCTTTAAAAGACATCCAAAAGACCTCAATAAAAATCCTCCAGATCTATAAATCCATTCAAATGAAATCATCTCTTATCTTCAAATGCCCTGTCAATGTCTTGTTGTTATCTGGGCCAGACATCAGCGCAAAGGGAAGCTATGCACATCAGTCTCTGTTATCAAATGCTTTATTCTACATCAAGCTGTCCATCTGGAGATGCTATCAAATTAGACACTGGTCTAGAAGCTCCTCATTGTCTTCACTGATTCCACAATGCGTTCAAAGCGTTCCAGAACTCAAACAGCAGCTAGTGTTCCTGAACAGCTGCCTTCATTCTGCTGTCCGAGCAGGGACTGAACCAGAATGAATGCTTTTCATATCTGCTGATCATTGTCTTCGTGTCCATATCCCTAAAGCCCACTTACGCTGTCTCCCGAGGGGGGAAGCCATTTTGGCAATTATCCCCTTTTCTCTAGTATCGAATGGAGACCGGGGTCATGGGTTAATTTGAACGGGCTGAGCTGAATGTCAAGTTATGCTGTAACATCGAGCTATGAGGAGCTATCACTGATGATTAATGATTACAGGAAATTAGAGAGTATTTGATGTGGTTCGGAGAACGTCTGATCTGTCAGCGTTATGCAGACAGTTACGTGGAAATACACAAATCTTTCAGCTGTCTCAATATCCTGTTTGACTGCCATTGTTTTGTTATTTGATCTTCAGTCCTCGCTTCACTCAATCTTAACCTTTTTCCCAGGCACCAATAGTTCGTTTTAGAAGTATAGTTTTAGTACTTCATAATATAGAAGTGTAGTACATAATTATAAAGTAAAGAAATTGGGTCAATGGCGTGACATTCATTTTTTCTGTTCCATTAATTTGTTCAAAAATACAAAAAAATGCAATGTGTGCTTACAGTGACTTGAATACACATTTAAGGATGATCATGTCTTTAATTTTTTTTTTGTATTAAAATGACAAAGGGTGATACAACTGTCCTGATATAAAGAAGACAAATTCTCATTAAGGACATTTTTAAGAAGAAAACCTTATTACCTGCCAAATCAGAGTCATGTGGAGTGACCAACAAAGTCTTGTGGCCCAACCAACATGAAGAAGTTTAAGAAAAAATAAATGTAGGCAATTAATAAGGTCAATATATCTCCTAAAATATCAGATAATTTGATGTTTTTATGATGCTTAATTCAGGTTGTAAAAATGTAATGATAAAAATGTAATGATATTTATAAATTGATATAAATTAAAATCCTGATATTTGTTTAAATTATATAAATTGAATTCCTGATATTTGTTTAAAATACTTTTTACCTTAGATAATATAGTTATGTGTATTTATTTATTATGTGTTCATGTATTCCCTGTGTTAGGAAAATATATATATTTTTTTATTTGATGGTTATGCATATATATTTTTTTTATTTGATGGTTATGCATAAATAAATAAATAAATACATACATAAATAAATAAATACATACATACATACATACAGTACAGTCACACAGAAGTGAGTACACCCCTCACATTTTTGTAAATATTTTATTATATCTTTTCATGTGACAACACTGAAGAAATGACACTTTGTAAAGTAGTGAGTGTACTACAATGTAAAGTAGTGAGTGTACAGCTTGTATAACAGTGTAAATTTGCTTCCCCTCAAAATAACTCAACACACAGCCATTAATGTCCGCTGTCCAAACCGCTGTCCACAAAATTGAGTACACCCCTAAGTGAAAATGTCCAAATTGGGCCCAAAGTGTCAATATTTTGTGTGGCCACCATTATTTTCCAGCACTGCCTTAACCCTCTTGGGCATGGAGTTCACCAGAGCTTTACAGGTTGCCACTGGAGTCACTGGAGGATGTTAGAGACCTTGCGCTCCTCCACCTTCCGTTTGAGGATGCCCCACAGATGCTCAATAGGGTTTAGGTCTGGAGACATGCTTGGCCAGTCCATCACCTTTACCCTCAGCGTCTTTAGCAAGGCAGTGGTTGTCTTGGAGGTGTGTTTGGGGTCGTTATCATGTTGGGAGGGTATCATGCTCTGCTTCAGTATGTCACAGTACATGTTGGCATTCATGGTTCCCTCAATGAACTGTAGCTCCCGAGTGCCGGCAGCACTCAGCACTGCAGCCCCAGACCATGCAGCCCCAGACCATCCCACCACCATGACACTATAGGCAAGACACACTTGTCTTGACTACTCCTCACCTGGTTGCCGCCAACACGCTTGACACCATCTGAACCAAATAAGTTTATCTCCTCACCTGGTTGCCGCCACACACGCTCATCAGACCACAGGACATGAACCAAATAAGTTTATCTTGGTCTCATCATTCATGTCCTTACAGGACATGGTTCTTGTCTTCAGCAAACTTCATGTTTGCGGGCTTTCTTTTGCATCATCTTTAGTCTGCTTGTCTTCAAGAGGCAAACTGTTTGCGGGCTTTCTTTTGCATCAACAGCCATGCAGACAAATTTAGAAGAGGCTTTCTTCTGGGACAACAGCCATGCAGACAAATTTGATGCAGTGTGCGGCGTATGGTCTGAGCACTGACAGGCTGACCCCCCACCCCTTCAACCTCTGAAGCAATGCTGGCAGCACTCATACGTCTATTTCCCAAACACAACCTCTGGATACGATGCTGAGCACGTGCACAACTTCTTTGGTCGACCATGGCGAGGCCTGTTCTGAGTGGAACCTGTCCTGTTAAACCGCTGTATGGTCTTGGCCACCGTGCTGCAGCTCAGTTTCAGGGTCTTGGCAATCTTCTTATAGCCTACGCCATCTTAATGTAGAGCAACAATTCTTTTTTTCAGATCCTCAGAGAGTTCTTTGCCATGAGGTGCCATGTTGAACTTCCAGTGACCAGTATGAGAGAGTGAGAGCGATAACACCAAATTTAACACACCTGCTCCCCATTCACACCTGAGACCTTGTAACACTAATGAGTCACATGACACCGGGGAGAGAAAATGGCTAATTGGACCCAATTTGGAGCCTTAGGGGTGTACTCACTTTTGTGGCCAGCGGTTTAGACATTAATGGCTGTGTGTTGAGTTATTTTGAGGGAACAGCAAATGTGCACTGTTATACAAGCTGTACACTCACTACTTTACATTGTAGCAAAGTGTCATTTCTTCAGTGTTGTCACATGAAAAGATATAATAAAATATTTACAAAAATGTGAGGGGTGTACTCACTTCTGTGAGATACTGTATATATACAAAATATGAATGCAAATTTCTAAGAGAAAGATTTTTATTAGCATGTATGCTCTTATAGGTCATTGACCCAATAACAGTTATTATATGAGAATATGTTTGTGCAGTTCAGATGTGAGCACATGCATAACGTGCATGTGAACACACCATGCTTATGCTGCCGACGTAGTCCATTGATCCCACCACAGGCCAAAATGGATTTGTATAGCTCTATTCCCCACAGTGGCATAGTCACAAGATCTGGCAGCAATAATATTGTAGTTACTTTAGAGTCCCCACCATGTGCAATAAAATATACAGTGCATTATACAGGTTTTATCCTTTTTTGTTATTGTGCTATTGAATACCCATTATTCTGAACCCAGCACGACTGGCCAGGGGCGCAATCCTGCGCTCTGCCAATCAAATATTCTGTATATAAGCTAGTGGTATTCAGATAATCCAAACTCTTTGACAATTCCTGACACGCTACAGAACATTCCGAGATCTGCTATGCAAACAAGTTTGTGATTCCAGGTGCCGATGAGTGATTTCTGACGTTTCTGTGCTCGGGTGCCCTGGCTAGTCTTCTTAATAAGGGAGGGGACCTGTTCTGGTTTATGAGCAATTTTACATTGCTGTAGTCAGGGCGGTGTTTTCAAATAAGAGTAATGCCTTCATAATAGGAAATTTCCTTTTTAAAGCCTCTCTGCTCAGCAGGGGCACATTAAAATAACGCGATTCAAATGAGGCTGTCTGATGTGACTGGTGATTACAGCATTCTGACACGCAATTCCATCTGTCTCTTCTGTCCGCAGAGTAATGGATCCCTTGGATGGTGTCAGAGCCATAAACAGTGTGCAAAGGTAATTTCTGTCAAAATTACACAGCATTTCACAGCAGCTTGACATAAAAGCCAACACGGATCTGTCACTGTAAAACATTGGTATGCCTGCGCACCTCCTGTAATGACATCATACATCATTGTAAAAGCTACTGTATTTGTCAGCTATCGCCTTGGACTATTATATCTGTGCTAGCTGGTTGTCGTACAGAAATGAGATTATGATTCACTAGCAAAGCTAGAGGTCACGTCTGTAATGAGACTGATACAAATGGAGTTGAAAGGCTATGTGTTTTGATTCGAGTTATATTATACAGCCGGTGTTATTTTCCTTTTTCACTTCAAGGCGAAATGCTAATTTCAGTAAAGAACTCAACCCACTTTTCTTAATGAGGACATTAACTTGCTCTAGCAGCCTAGTCATTAAATAACAATAATATGCCGGTAGCACGGGGGGAATAGAGCTGACATGTTGCCAATGCAGATTTTCCACACATTTCACTGTGGTATTATGTAAAGCTCCCTTTGATGTATTGTTGAAGATGAGGGCCGCTTTCCTTTCAATGCTCTGCGCTTGCATTTCTTTACATATCAACCAGCTATTGCAGTCCGAACAATGCCGCACAGAAAACCTTCTTGAATGTACATCTGGACGTTTTAAGAAATTTCGAAACGGTTCATGATTGTGCATGTTACGGTTAAGTGCCTAAGCAGACTTTTCATGGCTTGAGGGGCGGCTTTAAGGATTTGAGATCTTTAATGCATTGATGTATGTGTGCATATGGTTGGAAAGAGTGCAGCACGTGTTTTCATATCACCCTCGGGGTAAGTTCACTGGAACAGCCAGGGTTCTGACCTCTCTTCTACGATCCATGAAAACATTTGGCCAACTGGTTCATGGATTTTTATTGCGTTCTCCAGAGAGTTTCCTCCGTTGGATTCAAACGAGGACAATGCCTTTTAAACTCTTTCTGCTCATTATACAGGATCCACAGTCACTTAGAAGCCCAAATGCTTCATGACAGTATGCTTTTGAAACCCTATGTGTCTCAAATAATGTGGTTAGTTTTGTCATTATGAGAAGAGATGTACAAAACGACGTATTTTCTCATTTTGTGGGTTGTCTGAGTGCACAGCCTTTCAGTAGGGTAAATTATATAACTTATATGTTTTTTTTATATGTTCATATGTTTTTAGATACTGGTTCTTTTTATTATCAATGTAAAAAAAAACACGTAATATTTTTGTGGAAGCCATATATATAAATATATATATATATATATATATATATATATATATATATTAGTGCTGTCAAACAATTAATCGTGATTAATCGCATCCAAAATAAAAGTTTTTGTTTACATAATATATGTATGTATACTGTGTATATTTATTATGTATATATAAATACATACACATACAGTATATTTAGAAAATATTTCCATGTATATATTTATATTAATTTAATTGATATTATATACAAATATTTTAAATGTATATTTTTCTTAAATAAATAAATACATGCATGTATGTGTATTTATATATACATAATAAATATACACAGTACACACATATTATGTAAACAAAAACTTTTTGGATGCAATTAATTGCGATTAATCGTTTGACAACATTAATATATATATATATATATATATATATATATATATATATATATATATATATATATATATATATATATGCAGTAATACATTACATTTAAAATATTTTAATAGAAAACTGTTGTAATTTTTTTTAGAATATTTAAATTGAGAATATGCAACTTCAGAGAGACTTTTAATATGCAGAAAGTAAAATAGCATGTTAAAGCACAAGCACAGCATGCAGCGTTTTGTTTCTAATTATAAATGGTTTGCTCTTAGTACACTGAAATGTGTGTCATGTGTGTAATCTCCCATTAAAATATAGCCCATGGGATTCATGGCTTTAATAAAGCTAAACTTATTTATGAGCCTCTGTGCACGATGAGTTTGAGTTTTTTGCATAACATTGATGGTTTGCTCTGGAATTACTAACCTCATTTACTTCCACTGGCTTTTATGCCACATTCAGGTGAATAAGCCTGAAAAGTGTTTAAATCTCACAACAAAGTGTGCACGTCTGATTAAAGAGCTGTATCATATCACTGCATACAGGCACAAAGCAGACTGCAGCTTTTGTTTTCCTGACCTTGTTTCCCGCTTTATTCCAGAACTAGCATTTGCATTCAGCATGTGTACACAAACAAGCATTAATACTCCTGATAGAGTGTTTACAAACTAGACTTGTGCTTCAAAATCCTGCCTCAGACATTAGATGTTCTTGCTCAGAAGCTAGTTAGTTAACTTGCTTCTTGCCTAGAATTGACAGTTAACCTAGTGGTCTCCTCTCATCAGCTTTTGAATTATAGCCTAATAACTATACTCAGACAGCACTTGGGCAGCTCTCCACTGAAGTACTCTTCAAAGTGATTAGCATGCTATAACTACATACAGCAATTCCTCCATTTCAAACAACAAATGTTAAAGTACACAGATGGCCCTCAAATCGAAGATCTGCTCTTTAAAGTTATTATGCTTCCGCAGCAAGTGGCCTTTAGGCATTTGATATTCAAATGCCACCGAAATAATTAGTGTGCCTTGACAATTCTCTTACCCTCCAGTTTAATCGCTGGTTCAAGTATTAATGCTGCAGCATCAATGCAATTGCAAAACCGAGAGTGCAAGCAATTTTCATGACATGGGCAAGATTTCAATTACAGTTGCTCTACATAATTTGCTGAGGGTGGAAAAGTGAGCGTCTCAGTGCTAGTTTAAACAAGGACTGGAACCTTCTTTTGTAACTGCAATTTGGCCGAACGTTTGCCACAGACATGGGTGGGATTCTCGCATTCCATCCTAGCATTAAACACCCAAAGCAAGCGTACTCCGAACTCACTTATAGAGGGTGCCATGTCAGATTTGACCATTTTATTCAAAAGAGACAGGTCCTATTTTTTACCTAATGCTAAAAAGTACAAAACTTGTTTCGGTTTGTTCAAGGGGAGTGCATCTTAGCTGAACTGGAACTCACCCAAGGCTTCTCCTCTGCTCAATCTCCATGTCCGCAGCTCCTAAATAACCTTTATTTTGTATGGTAGAAGGGAATGCTTGATTTGAGACTGAAATGGGGCGGAAAACTAACTGGCGCTGGGGTACAATAAAGACACTGGGAGCGAATGCTTTCATGGAGATTACAGGTGCCTCATGGACAAAAGCGTAGTGGGTTTGGCACAAGCCAAAAGGTGGCTTTAGAAAGGTGAAAGCGATTTAAACCCAGCATTGCAGGATTGTAATACTTTAAGTGATTTATAGCTTAGATCTATGCTGTGCTTTTTCCACCAACATGCAATGCATCATAAAGGGCCGCTACACAAAGGGAATGAGCCATTGAGTGCTGTATTTGAGAGACTGATAAATGAGACTAGGGTTGTGAATGTGGCGTTCCTCAGAACAAGCTATTGTTTACAGTGGTTTAGGTTTAAGGGTGAGGGTGAATGAGATTGTAGTTTATAAAGAGGCCAATGAATCTACTTGTCATATGAGGTATGAATAATATCTGATCAATTATAAAGTGTGTTGGTAGGAGGTAATTTTCCTGCATCGACATCAGCATTGCATAAAAACGCATTACCTGCAGAGTATTGAGCGAGGAGACATAGATCAAAGACTGCATTATATATCGCATATGATGCTGAAGAATTAATGTAATGAATAAGACTCCACAGTTTTATCTGATAGAAGTATAATAAGTTTAAAAATAATTTTAATAATTTCTGTGTGGATCAAATAACATGTCCATGATAAAGAAAAGGGATAATAATAATAATAATAATAATCATCATCATATTCATGTTGGTTTCATATGGTTAAAAAAAACGAAACAAAAAAAAAAAACAGACATTGTAACAGACATTTGTCATCTTGTGCAAGATAATAACACTGAATTGAATGCCCACATCCTAATAAAATGTTATTTCAAAAATATCATTATGTTTTTGGGGAGTCATACTATATGAGTTATAGAATATATGAAATTTTCCTTATGCTTCGCAATAAAAGGTCAAACTGTTTGATATTTTAAAGAGACCTACTGACCTTTATACCCATTTATAAGGCTCTATGTGTATTCATTTATTTATTTATCTATTTATTCCCAGCATGTTGGTTGCTACATTGCCTTGATTTCAATCACACAGTCTTTCAAATATATATATATATTTAATTTTTTTATTGTTTGTAAAAATTAATAATAAAATGTTATGCTAAACTACTCAATAAGGTTTTCGTTTCAGTAATTTAATTATTTTAATGAGCCATTTTCTTTATTATTATATTCATGCTTCATTATTATTATTATATTGAGAAAAATAAATTGGTTGTAATTGCAACTTATAATATCATGTATAAAGCAGCTTTACAGGAAACAATACAGTGTCATGATTTAAAATCAATTTAATTCACTTATTCGGTGTTCTCATTCAATAGTATCAAGAACAGCTAAATCAATATGTTTTACTGAGAATTCATTAATTATATAAAAAATACAAAAATATTAATGAATAGATCTGGACATGAAAATAAGGGGCATTGATCTCTGTAACTCCAGTCATTTCATACTAATTGACTTGTGTTTTACACTTATTGCAAATGATAAACATGCAATAAACATTAGTACTGCGCTAGGTCTAGACTGTAAATTAAACTTTAATTATGCAATGCTTGAAATGTCATTGTTTTATTTCATGTGGCATAAAGTGGTGTGCATGATGAATTGATATTTGCACGCATGGGAAACAAAAGCAGGCAAAGCTGAATTTTCTCAGCTGCACAGGTGACTCTGAGACAGCGTTTCGTGTGTTGGAGCACACAAGCTCCAGGCGATCTCAGCAGGGCTCTGGCCGCTCTGAGCTCCATAAAACTTCCTCCTCTGCTGCCTCTAACTGCCCCTGTGCCTCTCCCATTATTCATAGTTTCCGACGACTGCGCCACCCGAGCCCGAGCTGTCTTTAAAAGGTGTGCATTTTTACTGCTCTCCCAGATAAATGTGTTTCCCACTCTCATTCTCACTCAGAAACATCGCCCTGGGATAACAGCGGTTCCCTCTGACACAAACACACATATATTAATTTACACAGGCACACACACACACACCAACATACACACACCTTATCATTTCCTCCTGATACTAAATCCCTGGATTAACAAGCGTTTTAATGTGAAACTCTCTCTAACTGACGTCTGCAGAATCTTTCCTTCGGAAGGAAGTGTACGTTTTCCCAAGGTGGTGGTAAAGGTCCATTCACGCTGTTCTGAAAACGTGACCATTGGACTAAAGACGGCTACTAGATCAGCATATTGTGTAATGTTCACATCTCGTTCCCAGCATGCTCCTGCAGAGCAATGTTTAGCCCCAGCACCATAGTGACCGCTGTGTCTCATCGTGGCATGAAATTGGAAATGTGAATTCCCCAGAGGCAGCCACGCTCACTCATGCAGGAAGTGAAGTGTCAATTTTAAGGAAAGGAGAATAGAAGATGAGAGAGGGAGTGAAGGAGAAGGAGAACGAGCAAGGGAGAGAGGCAGGTGTAGACATCGAAATGAAAGAATTTTGGCATGTGATTTAAATGCTGAATGCAAATGTCAGTGATCGGAAAACATTCAGGGATCTCTCCGCTGACACTTCCAAGTTGCTGAGAAGGTAATGACAGACTTCAAACACCTACGAATGATGTATGATCAAAAACAACAAAAAATGATACAAGAACCTTTGTCTGGGTGATTTGCGATATAGAAAATTGCTGACTGAGACTCACCATAGCTCTTCAGATCAGCAGCAACGAATATCAGATTTTCACTGCACGATTATCACAGCCAAAAGAGTTCACGATTGTGATATCTATAGTACTTTTGGGAAAATATGTATTATTCTCTTAGTCAAATTCATCTATATCTCCCAAATTGGCAAGCTAACTTTTGTCAGATGTGGGTAGAGTAACTTGTTTTTGTCTGTCTTCTCCTCCAACATAATTTTGTGTGGCAGTTGTTACTACATTGCATCTATTTCTTATTTCTGTTTCGGAGTGTCAACTAATTACAAGTGATGGTTTATTTATGGTATTGGTATGTAATGTTACCATGATATCAATATTTAATTTATAAAATATCATGGTTATTGTCACAAGCGGTATATTGTGATACCCCTACACAGAGTAAATGCTTTTGACTTTAACATATTTGACTGTGATTGTATGAAAAATAATAATACCAAAAAGTCATTTGAAACTGCTTTCTGATACTCAGACCTCTGCTGTCTGTTCACAGTGCCTGGAGCCATGCAAAGACTCCTGGGAGTTGAAAGACGGACCTTGTCGAGATTTATGTGAGGTACAGACCGCAGCATTCTTAACAGATCTAGTAGTTTCTGGGATGTGCTCTCAACAAGAAAATAATCTGATATAAAATGGCTGACCTTGGTGTTCTGGTTTTCCAAATTTTAATCCTCCATTGTTTTTCCTGACAGACTTGGCTACCGTTTAAGTGCTCTCCCATTGTTCAACATGATAATGTTTTACTCTGATCTTCTTTTTAAACAGTCTGAGAGTTTCTTTGATCATTTCTCTTTGGTCTTGAATCCTGTTATTGTGGCGTTTCTCTACAATTTAAAACTCTTGGCTTAGTAACATCTAGCTTTTCCTGTTTCTTTGGCCATGAATGCACTGTTGAGGTCAATGGGGACTTAAAACAATGAATATTAGTTCTTTCATTTGCCAGTATTGATCAGGACCTTCATCCATCATTTTAGACTTGTATAAGATTAAGCAACATGAAATCCACTCATTCACAACACATGTAAATCTTGTAATCATCTTGTGTTGAACGTGGAGCCAAAAACAAGAAAATCCATTCCCAAAGCCAGCTGAAAAACAATACACCTTTCATATAGATTTAAACTGCATGTGCAAGTCTACACTTAGACCATTATATTATATTACCTATCATGTGTTCCTGCAATAATATAATATAAATTAAATGAATGTAAGTTAATATATAAGCTGTAAGCACACAGGTTATATGTAAAAATACATGCATACATATGGTGTGAGTGAATGGGACTCAAAGTGTACAGAATCCAAAACCCATAAACAAATTAATGGCACAAAAATTAATTGCTAGATTGTATGATGATGATAAAGGTGATAAAGTTTGGTCCTGTACACTATGACATCTCCTCAGCATGTGTTTCCCAAACGTCATGGCGAGTGTGTGACGAGCTGTGAGTTCCTCCGATCGGTGATGGTGGTGAAACAGGGTGACTGTCCTGCACCGGAGAGAGCCAGTGGGTTTGCAGCTGCCTGTGTGGAGGGGTGTGAGGAAGACGGAGAGTGTTCAGCCCAGAAGAAATGCTGCCCAAATGGCTGTGGACACACATGCCAGTCCCCTAAGAACCTCTACAGGGGTAAGATCTGCTAATGAACCTGATGATAAATAGCTGGCTTAACCCAGTTATCACTTAGATTTTAACCTCAGCTGTGTACGATACCATTAAACTTGTACCTTTTTGCATTTTATCCATGTTATCTGGAGCGAGTAGCTGTTACAGGAATAGTTCACCCCAAAAATTTAAATTGGCTGAAAATGTAATCACTATTGGGCCATCTGAGATGTAGATGACTTTATTTCTTCATGGGAACAGATTTGGAGAAACTTAGCATTACATCACTTGCTCACCAATAGATCCTCTGCAGTGAATGGGTGCCGTCAGATTGAGAGTCCAAACAGCTGATAAAAGCATCACAATCCACAAGTAATCCAAAAGGAGTCAAAAATGGAGTCAAAACCTTTCAGAACCACTGATATAGAAAAACTCTTAACATCTGATGTTTCATTTTTCTGACAAATGAAAAAGTGTTCTGTTTCCAAATGTAAGAAATGTGCTGAAAATAACCATAATCGGATTTTTGGAAAACATGCAGATTGGATTATCATGTGCCATATATCCTTTGAAAGGTCACAGCAAATAGCATACATGAAATAGCAAACATCAAGCATTATGAAAAACTAAATCTAGTATGAATATATTGTTCGTGATAGACTACTGATCGTAATAAAATCATATCCAGACTGTTCTTTCTCAGGTTGAGATTTCTGTTCTTCTTTATCTTCAGGTGCTCCTCTGAAGCCCAGGAAGGAGCTGGTCTTTGAGGAGCTGGAGTCTGGAGTGCTGGAAGTGCGCTGGTCCTCCAAGTTCAATGTGTCAGCGGAGCCGGTGCTGAATGTTCTGCAGAGGAGGTGGAACTACGGCATCCACCCCAGTGAGGATGGAGCAACTGAGTGGCAAGTGGTGGCTAGAGTAAGTGTGTGTTTTTGTGTGTGTTACGTCTTCAATAAAGGTTACTAGAAGGTCCACAGCCATACTGCAGGAGATTTGAAAATTATAGTTTCATCTCAAGCACATTCTTTTGAAAAATGAGTACTATGCATGAAAAAATACATCACATAATATTAAAATGTAACTATATATTCTGTTCATTAATAATGATTATTTTAAGATTTTTTTTTTTAAATAATGCATATTATAATGCAAATAATAAAATATTTTTAAATGTAAATATCACAACAACGTATGCAAATATATTAGTATGGCATAAGCCAAACATAAAATGAAATTCTTAACTTCCCTTGTGATCCTTGCACTATTACAGTATATATTCAGTCAGTCATTTTTTTTATTTAAATTTTCTTCAGTCATTTATATGCTCCCTCCTACACTCATTCATCTGTGTTTCTGTACTGTAGACATCAGAAGAGCGTGTGTGGCTGACGGACATTCGGCCCGGTCGCTGGTACCAGTTCAGAGTGGCAGCGGTCAATGTTCATGGAACCAGAGGATACACCACCCCCAGCAGACACTTCAGATCCTCTAAAGGTGAGAACAAGAAACTGTAATATAATGACATTCTATTAGGATCTATTTTAGCATAATAAACAATAATAATCATTTATATAATGAATGTTATCCTTTACTTCTTTCTATTATTATCTGAAATATCGGCACTGTAACCTTTTGCTCATTTTTATTCCCCCTTATTTCCCCCTCTCTCAGATCCTGCCCCTCCCCCGGCACCGTCTGAACTTCATGTCAGCGACATGACCTTTGGTGCAGAACGCTTTGTGTCTGTCCACCTCAGCTGGAGCATGTTTGCAGATTTAGACATTCCTGTTAACCACTACAAACTCTCCTGGAGCTGTTCTGACCATACTATGCCATCCAAACTCAAGAGGAGACAGTCTACAAATGGGGTAATTCATCTGGTCTGCCCACACACTAACTCTCTGCCCATTCGCTTTTTCTCTCGGCCTTTAATGCTTTCATTTTCTCATATATTGGATTGTTCCCAAAACCCCTCAAGGGTTAAGCTTCCCAGCCCCTTCTTTCAGCAAGCCACAACAAATTAGAAATCTTAGTGCAAATAAGTGCAAGATAAACAACTCAGGATTGGGCCTTTGATCACACCAAGCCCTATTTTCAAGGGCTTCAGACACCAAACTAGGGTGGTACAGCATTGCATCACCACTCTTGGCAAATGCAAACATTTCTGGGCGCCATTTGATATACAGCCAAAAACAGCATATCAATTCTAGTTGTGCTTGAGAAAAGGAAATCTCTCAATAACAGTTGAATTGTTTTTCTTTCAATGAGATCATGTTGAAGAGTTTATTTTTTCCTTCTTTGGGAATCCAAGAGATGGCAGTTGATTCATATTTGCATTTGAGGGCTCTGTCAGTTCAGGGACATGGAAATTTCCTCAGAAAATGACATTTTTTAAATAGCTGTTGAGTGAATGCGGACGAATGTAAACCATGCTCCTTTTACTGCTTGGCTCTGCAAGATGATAGGGAAAAAAATGCTGAAAATTGATGTTAAACAGATTACTCTAGTGCACAATGATTATAAGATTACAACAAATCCGATAACTTTACAGTTCTTTTCTGGCATACCCTATTACTGTGATTTAAGTGATTAATAGTATTATTAATATTAAACTGTTACTCAGCTACAGTATTAGCTCTCATGTTATTAGACTAAAGCAACCCCCTGTGGGTTGACTTTGGAGATTTTTTTTTAATTGGTATGATACATTTTTATTATCTACAAAAGTTGTACATTATACAAGTATATTTGGGGCAGCACATTTCTTTTTTGAAAGAAGATTCTTATGTAATAATATTAATAGTTTCCACTGAATACTTTCAACATTAATATGTCACATTAATGCTATTTTGATACTGCCAGAATTTGACTGAACAGCAGGCCCATAAATTAAAATGAGTACATATTTTTTTTTTTTCAAAGAGCTCTTCACTGAAAAGTTATTTGTGTTCTTCTATGGAATCACTGCAAACATTTATTTTTGAGCAGTTTTCTTTTATTTGGCCTAACTTTGTGTTAATGGTCAGTTATACTTTCAGATTGCATATTAAAGCTTCTTAAATTATCCAGGCAGGCCGATAAGCGATAAGGGGTTTTCTCTCTTTTCTTGTTAGTATTTTTATTTGATCAATATTCCTCTCTGGTGACTAAAATCAGTAAATTGTTCCCAAAATTGGCCATTAAACCAGCTAAAGTTGATTCTGGATCTTCTCCAGAAAAGCATGTTCTTTGCATGCCCTTTTTGTGATTGGGGTTCACCAAGGATTAACAAATAAAATATTTTTTGCATGCATAAGGTGCTGTTTTGTATGTCCCTCCAACTAAAATGAGATTATTGGGTAGTTAAAAATTCTACAAGGATTTACCTTCCATTTCCATTTGTTCTCCGTTTCTTTTTTTGGGGATTTGGATTGCCGTGTCTATACTAATCCTTGCCTGTGGGTTTTGTGTGTGTGTGTGTGTGTGTGTGCAGGACTCTACCTATGCTGAGCTGGATGACTTGAGAGAGAACAGGAGTTACACTGTGGAGTTGCAGGCGGTTTCATACTGGGGTCAGGTCCCTCTCAAGAGCTCCAAGGCCATTTTTCAGTTTACTACAAGCCAAAGACAATCTGGTACAAAACTATTTAATTGCTGTACGTTTTTTGCTTGATACATAGCAGCTCTCATTTGGGTGTTGTGAAATACAGTGAAAACAGCTGTAAATGTTTTCCATTTGTAACGTTATACTTTTCCCCCATATTTGATGTCATGCAGATTTGGACCCCACAGACAGCCCGGTCTTTATAAAACCCCAGTCAGATCTATTAGACGTGGGCACTCCGTTCTATCAAGATGGACAGCTTCAGGTCCGGGTCTACTGGAAAAAGAAAGGTATATCACGCAATAGACCACGTCTTTCATCTGTAAATCAGTCCTGTTCCTGTTACTGTCTTCCTTCCTCAAAGCTATGCAATTATGTAAACATAGTGCTTATTAAAGAGTTATGAATCAGAATTATATGTAATTAAATGAAGAACAATAGCTCTTTGTTAGGGAAGTGATAAGAACCACTCTTGAAATAAGTGTGGAGCAGTTTGTGTGCTAACATGAGCAGATGAGGCATGTCTCAGCCTAACTTTGCATGCAGCAAATTACATTTAAACAGTTTCGTTCTGTCAATGAGTGATGAGATAATCCCACATTAAACTCACAAATGAAAACTGTCATACAAACGAAAACATTTTAGTCATACCAAGCCATGTAAGATGGTTCTTGAAATCATGTCATTGACCTCTGTTTTGAATTTCAATAACTTAAGAGTCACACTGGCCATATGTCAAATCCCTTAATCTCTCTAATGGATGTCTAACGGATTTATCTCATACTGATCTGTCAGGCACATTATCAAGATTGCTTTGCTTTGCATATTTTGCATTGTTTTGCATATTTTCTGGATGAATAAAAAGCATGGATCTCTACAGGGCGTATCACTGAGCTCTGATTACTTGCAAGGTTTGAATAGATCATTACTGATGATTATCAGTGAATATTTAACGGTTTGTTTACTGATACTGAGATTTATAAAAGTTTAATAATACAAAGAAAGGCTTATCCAAGTTTTTAAATATTTATCAAAAATGTTCAGATGTGTTGAATGGGATAGTTCATACAAAAATGAACATTCTATCATCATTTAGACCTACACATGTTGTTTCAAACCAAGACTTTCTTTCTTCTGTGGAACACAAAATAAGATATTTTGAAGAATTTTTTCACTGTTTTTGCTCATACATTGAAAGCCAGTGGGGTCTTAAATATCACTGGTGACTTTAATTGTATTGGCAAAAAAAAAAAAAATGGACACCATTTTCTTTGGTGTTCCAAAAAAAGAAATACAATTAATTTTGGATGACATGGGAGTGAGTAAATGATGACTTTAAATTCAAAACTTAATTACAATTACAATTTCAGATTGCTAATATAAAATAACTTAAGTATCAGATAAAATGTGGCCAGCCTATACAAAATTTCTGCCAGTCCATACAGTTGAAAAAGTTCCAAACAAGAGCAAAGCATCAGTTTGCGTTTCACCAAGCAGCACACAGACTAAAAATCGGTCTGGAACAGCATATGTGAGTGGTGTGGAACTAAAGAAACTTCCCGTCCCCGCACTCAGAGCCCTCCATAATCACATTCAGAATCTGGCACTTCATATTTTGCCATCTCTCCTTTTCAGATCCCACTGTGAATCGTTACCGTGTGCAGTGGTCTCCGGAATTCTGCAGTCACAATGGATCCAGAACACAGGAGAAGCTCGTCACCCAGGTAACCAGTCAGGAATGTGTCTTCTATCCTCCCTACAGGTGCGAGGCCACATTCTGACAGCTCATGCATATTATGAATTTCCAGGGAGAGTGTTCGTGTGGTGTTCATTGATCATTCATTTCATTTGGAGGCACATCCACAGAAAGATTTCTTTACTAATTCGCAGAGAAATATGAGACAAAATATTTTTAAACATCCTTAGGTTATGATTTTTATCAGTGTAATTATGTAATTTACAATGTGAGATATTGTGTTAAAGTCTTTGACATTGAAAAAGTGGAGAATATCTTTATCAGCATGAAAATAAATCTTTCCTGACATATGCAAAACATGAACTATAGATTTTCCCTTTGTGGCCCACAGCTATGCTGGATGTGGTGATAGGTGATCAGTCATCGTATTTCTACTTGAATTCTTCTCAGTGGAGTTGGAATAAGGTCTCACTTTTTGCTCTCTTCTCATGTCACTGAGCAGGAGAATTTCGCCAGCCTTCCTGGACTTCAGTTCTCTTGCAAGTATAAGGTGATCATCCAGCCTGTAGGATCAAAGGGTAAAGCCCAGGCAGAAAGCACAACCTTCTACACCCCGTCCTGTGCTACCATCCAGAGCAAGAGTCCCAAACCCATCCCTTGCTCCACAGTCTCAGGTAATTCTGAGACTTAGTTTCTGTATTGATAACTGTATTGCTACAATTCTTTAGCGTAATTTACAAAACTGCTTTGTTTATGAGGTATGTTGGATCAAATGTGTGGGACAATGACACGTAATAATGCCTATAGTTAAGAAACTGAAAACTTTCAAAGTTTTACAAATTTCAAAAGTCAAATTTCTTTATGTTCTTGCAAATGTACTCTTTGTAATCATGTAGGATATACATATACATTTATATGCAACACATATATTTACATATTTCCTTCTATACAGTCTATGATTTCCTTATATCTTGAATATTTGAGTGTACACACAATTTTTTTTTTAAATCATTAATTATATTGTTTCTGAATGTTGGGTGGATCACTTAAATTTTTTTTGTGCCATTTTTGTAAAAAAAAAACAAAAAAACTAGAACTAATAATTTCTTAATAAAATAGATTATTCAAAAATGTATTCTAACTAACTCAAATTTGATTCATTTTGATTCAATTCAATTCAATTCAATTCAATTTCATTTTTCATTTTGACACCAGGGCAGTTGTGTCATTGTAACATATTTGACTCTATGCCCAGAAATCTCAAAATAATTTTAGTATTAAAATTCAGAAAAAAATAGCATCACTATCTTTCTTTTTTTTTTTTTTTTGAGTGTTATGAATTTAAGCCCTACATATATTACTGGTATATGGTTTTATGTGTCTTATATGATTCTTTATGTTCTCTCAATCAGCAGTGGTTCCTCCAAAGGTCCTGGTCAAGGCAGAGAACCTGACAGCAGCGTTCTCCGTCTACATGGGGAATGTGACAGGCCTGTTCTCATGGGTGGTGGCCATGCCTCAACCGCCACAGCAGGTCACAGGATATCAGGTCACATGGGCAGAGGTCATCACAGAGAGCCGCAGAAATAATCTGCCCAACAGCCTCATATCCCAGTCTCAAATCCTGCCTCCAGTAAGTCACATTAATAATGATTTCTGGTCACAAGCATACAGTATGTTCTGTTTTGCACACTGTTCACCAGCATGGGATATGTTTTAGTTTTGGACATTAGTGTGCTGCTCCAGCAGTAAGACTACCAAACCAACATACTGTAGAATTCATACAGTTCTGAGTTGAATTCATACCATTCTAAACTCAGTTCATGCTGTTCTATTCTGGTTTCCATAAATTATTTTAGAAACTAAGCCATAAATGTATTGTATTCATTGTATTAATATCGAAAGTTCTTCTACAATGTAGCTATTTTTATTCTGGAGTTATTCTACAATGTAGACTACTATTCAAAAGTTTGGTGTTTGGTGTTTTAAAATATATTAATTATTGTATTCAGTATGGTTGCATTAATTGATCAAAAGTGACAATAAAGACAATTATAATGTTACAAAAGATTATTATTACAAATAAATACTGTTCTTTTGGACTTCCTATTCATCAAAGAATCCTGAAAATATCAGTTTCTATACAAATATGAAGCAGCACAACATTTTTTTTTCAATATTGATAGTAATAATAAATGTTTATTGAGCAGCAAATCAGCATATTAGAGTGATTTCTGAAGGATCATTTTCTAAAATATATTCAAATGGGAAAGAGTTATTTTCAATCATAATAATATTTCACAATATTACTGTTTTTACTGTATTTTTATCAAATAAATGCAGCTTTGGTGAGCATAAGTGAGCATTTAAAAACATCTTTAATCTTTCATCCCCCAAACTTTTGAACAATAGTGTATTTGCATTTTAATTCTTTCTCAGACTCAAATTTGAGTGAAATAAAATATCTTCTCTTTCTTCGCAAACAGGAGCGTAATATCTTGGTAGTTTCTGGTCTTCAGTTGGCATCTCTCTACAGACTTGAGGTGCAGGTGATCACTGCTGGAGGACAAGGCCCAGCAACCTCCAGAACCTTCCAGACACCAGCTCACAGCAATCCAGTCCTGCACTACAGTAAGTACTTAAACTTACAAGATGACATATGTGTACCTCCACAGCACATATTATTTTGAAATGGCATCATCGCTCTTACTTATTTCACAATTTACCATTGAACATCTTTTGCGGTTTCTGTACCACACTGATCTCTCCAGTGCAAAGAACTGCAGCCCAATACTTAAATCTTAATAAGGGAGCTGAAAAGTCATTCTTGTTCGTCGGAAGGAAAAGGTCAGGGGTTGTATGAGAGGTCAAATGTCATGTGCAAGTGGCCCCAGCTCTTGATGTGCAGGTCAACCAATAAATCATGTAATTGAGATAAATTGCTTTTCCTCTCTTGACTCTAGTGTATATTTAACTTCGCAGAACCCAGGATTAAGAAACACCATCTAAGGTCGGTGATAGAACGGCACTGAAGACCACACTGCAATGAATCATCCTGGACCAGAACTGACTCCTCAGGAACACAGGGAACCAGACGAACCAAAGAACAGTTAATTGCGAATCGCGTTTCAGCCTGAGCCAGTCAGCTGCCTCATAACTCAACATGGGGACCTGCTGTAATCTGAAAATCAAATTTTGATTGACGTTACGATATTTAAAGCCCCAGTAATTTCCTGTGGGGGATCAGCTTCCACAAACTAATTAGAATTGAGTATACTACAAAGGCTAGGGCATCAAAAGCAAAAGCCATAGGATAAAAACAAAACAAGTGCAAATACAAATACAAGAAAAGGATTTGAAACTGTAACTTTGTGGTTATTTGCCTAAAAGACATGCTTTGATTTGCACCCTCCCTAAAAAATGGTTACCCACACCCTAAGCGCTGCAAACGGAGCCTCTTTAATCCAATATTGCATGTGATGACTAATTTGGTTTGACTTGTAAATAAGCCTGTCTGACTCAATACAACTGTTTGTGGTTTTGCATGTGTTCGTTAAGCATGGAAATTTACTGTTTGTATCCCCTTTGTGTCAATAGCAACAAATGAGGAATCAATGAAAAAATATTGCAGCTCTTTAAAAAGAAAATGTCATTCGAGTTTATGAGGGTTTTGTGTGGTGTGTGCTCAATATGCTGTAGAGATATTTGTTTGCAGTCATGTAATTCCTGTATATACTGTATGTTTTTTATTTATTTATGTATGCAATTCAAATGTGTTATGTGGATTTGTAACTGTGTGAGTGCATGAATGTGTGTACGTGTGTGTGTGTGTGTGTGTCTGTGCGTGTTCCCCCAGCATCATTCACAAACTGACAAACCCTTGCAAGGAGATTTTGTATAAATATATTTGTAAATTCCCATAGATAATGAATATTAGTGTACATATTTTATATGAATAAAGCTGTTAAACCTTGTTTCCCTTTACCAAACTGGTTGTGTGTTTTGTAATTACAAGGCTGAATATAATGAAATGGGAATGAACTGTGTGCTATAAATTTATCACGCCACCTAAGCAATATTCACTCAAATCATGTATATTTAAAATGCACAAATAAAATCTCTATAAATATACATACGTACATGCTACCAGCGTGAATATGATTAAACTGTGCGACACAAAACAATATACAATCATATATATGTAAAATAAACAAAATCTATACAAATAAATGCCACCAGTATTCATTTTACTACTAAAACACAATTTCATACAAAACAATCAAGACTCTGAACTTTTCCAGTCCTTGACAACAATAACATACAGTATGCATATATAATTGTGTTTATTTTTCATTTCGATGCAAATGTACACATTACTTTGGAATAAAAAAAGCATCCAGATTGAGAGTAATGAGACGTTCTGTTGATGCAGCTACATTGTGTTCTGTTGTGTGTGTGCGCAAACAAAGCATTCATAAAGCCCTAAGCTCAGGGGACAAGTGTGTGGTTACTCAGACATACACATGCATGCAAGCAACTCTACCCTTGTAGCTCTGTAGTAACTTTCATTAGAATTCAACTCCACATCTGGCCTTCATGTCACAACAGAATTGTGGGTGTGTGGGTGTGCCTGTTTGTTATATGGAATACTGATGTGCCCTTGTCATTACCCCTTAGGATAACGTCAAAACAAAAAGACAGGAGACAACGTGGATGTTCGTTTACGATATTAATTTGTGTAGATCCTCAGTGAGATTATCCGATATGCATTCTCTACCATATACTGAGGATGTCAATACAATGGACTATCAAGCATATGCTTTAGCAATATCACATGAGCAGGAGGTCTGTTATTGCCCTGGTATTCAGACCAAGAGCTTGTAGCATGATTGCGAGTGTCATATTGCTTTTAAACAAAAGTTATATATATATATATATATATATCCAGTTACTTTGTCTGTGTTTGCTCCACCAGCTAAAATAGGTTCACACAAAGACACAGTAGAATTAATCATAGCTCGTCTTTGAACAACAGAGTTGCTGTTTCATTCTTTAATGAATCTGTTTTCAATAAATCATTTGAGTGAATGATTAAAAGACTCACCCAAGAAAAGAGTATGAATTAGTGTTTTTGAATAAATCGTTTGAGTGAACAATTCAATGACTCTGTCACAAATGTCACTCTAAAGGTGTCACATTTACTTTTGCTCTCCAAAATTTTAGGGGTGAATTTCAGTCACTTCAATAGGAATCTCTGCAATCTGAAGTTTTGTGCAAGGTCGACAAAGTTCCGCACACAGATTTAATTTACTTTCAAGTTGTTAAAGTGAATTCACTGTTCTAAAATAAACAGAAAGTTGCTTAGTTTGAAAGTTGCTTGATTTTGTGTGTGCCTGGTTTAAGCTGAATTTTTTATAGTTAGATTTTATATGGTTCTTTATAAGAAAATTAAATTTTTATGATTAGATTTTAAATGGTTTTTAAATGTTTAAAATCTTATCTGTGTAAACTCCCTGAAGGAGTGTTCGAAAAGCTGTTATTTTGTCACATTGTTTTATCAACCAGTCAATGAGATGGACTCAGTGGACTTAAGTAGAACTGGTGTGACGTCAGTTCAAACAAAATCAGGCCAAAATTACATTTATTTGAAGTAAGTTTTACAGTGGGGGTGTCATAATGTTCGCTAACATCATATTGCTTAATCTTTCAGATTCCATCATTACGTCAGGTAAACGTGTGCTGCGAAGCTCACTTCAGCAGAAATACATAACAAGGGCTGCAAAGGGTGCACTTGTGAACACACTTCTGAAATGTAACAAGACAAATGGGACGCCATACAGTCTTGTACGTGACTGTAAGTCCGCACAAGTGCTCATAAAGTATACTATTTGGGACAGGGCCAATAACTCACTCATAATTAAAGACAGCTCGTTCCTGTATGAATAAGTATTTTTAACAAATCTGAGTTTCTGTGATGTACAGATTTGTAGAAAGAGTCACTGAAAAATTCCCACAAGTGATCCGGCTAAAAATATACTCTAAGCACGTCTTGCTGACATTACCATTAAGTTATGAAAATGCTATTTCTGACTGTTCTGCAAACATTCAAAACATCTATTTAAAAAAAGAAAAAAAATCTTGGTTATGCAAATGTTAAGAAAACATTCAATTTTATCATTTTGCTAACATTGGGAAAATTACTTTTGAATACAAGTAGTAGCATGAAAAAAGTTATACAAATGTCGAAATTTAGAGAGATTTAGAAAAAAACATATTAACGATGTATAAGTTGTTTTTTGAGCTAAAGGTTTGAGAACTATTGAAGGCAAGATAACTTTGAACAAACATTCTATTAATGTTACTCGGAGAACATTCATAACTTTGAAAGAATCTTGCCAGAATGTTAACCAAAGTTCTGAGAATGTTTCCTGTTAGCTGGGAAAGCACTGACTGACAGTCTGTCTGGAGTGTGCAAAAAAGACAAGAAATGATTCAAACATTGGAAACTCTTAGGGGGTTGTTTACCATAAAAGTATATGGCATAACCAGCTTTACCAGTATAATTCAGCATGGAAATTCATGTTGGTCTAAGCTGAATTTTTCAGCAGGCATCTACTCTGAGTCAGGCTTGGTGATGGCTATTACATGTGGCTTGTTTGGATGGTTGGGTATGACTTCCATATGTAGTTCCTTGCATGTCGTGTGTGTGTGTGTGCCTGAGTTAAGCTGACATTTTTATTATTAGACATTAAATGGTTCTTTATTAGAAAATTAATATATGTATCTTATCTGTCTGAACTCCCTGAAGGAGTGTCTGAAAAGTCATTGTTTTGTCATGTTGTCTGATAATGAGGCACATCAGTATCAACCTCATTGTTTAAAGTAATCATTCTCTTGTCAATGAGGCCTCAATGGATTCAGTTAAGTAGAAAATATTGCTAGTTGTTTGAATCCAGGCCAAATGTTAGTATGACTGATATAAAGGCTGTCTGAATAAATCGATGGATCTCTGCATGTTGCATCTGGAGTGCAGTGAGAACATTAGAGAACGTAATGGCCTGGTTGGAAGTGTCTTCTTGCTTCCCTGCTGAAGTGTTGAACTGTGCCTCAGGATTTATGAGTGCTTCTGGACTCTGGTGACCCACAGACAGGGATTTTGAAGAAACAGAGAGAAGGAAGGGTGGGGGTTAGAGAGTTTAGGAAGACTCGATCCGCTTGCAACACATTTATGATGCTCCAGAGATTGGCCAGAGTATGGTACAGTGTGAGAGAAAGCGAGACTAAAAGGAAAGCAGCATCAGGAAGAAGGAAACCTAGAGGGGAGAGAAGCAAAGGAACCAAAGGGGAGAAGAGGCAAAAGAGGGACAGCAAGAGAAGGAGAGAATAGATGACCTCAGGGACCGAAAGTGTGAGCAGATGAAATATGTATCAAAATACTTCACACTTTTTAAGCCAGAGGGAGATATGATATTTCCTCCTCCCACTTTCCCATGAGCCTCCCAGATGAGTTGCCTCACAACTGACCAGTCCCATAAGAAACATTTTCAAAAATGATTGCACTCTGGCCTGTGTTCTCACTTACACCATTACAGCTTCAATTCCTGCATAATTCCTGCATACCATTTTTAATAAAAACTGTTTTTTTTGTCTTTTTTACAATTATTATTATTATTATTATTGTACCTTGAGAGTTATTGACCTTTATATAGTCCTGCAGTTACTTTTATTTTATTTTATTTTGTTTTATTTTTTCATGTCTTCATGACTAACAAAATAAGTTTTTTTTCAAGAATTTAAACTTTTGTATTATGATATGATTTAATGCAGAAATTACACACATGCTTGTTACAGAAGAGGTGTATATAAACCATTGTCTGTATGAAATGCATGTTTAATGTATTTTCAAATAAATAAACAGATCATATCTGTGACTTGAATCAGTATTGATATTGCACAATTGTTTCAACATCTTTTCACAGATCGTCTTAACATTTTTTTTTTATTTTTTTTTTTACAATTTTTTTTATTTTAGCATTAAACATTGTTTCAATGTTTGTTCCACAAAAATAACATAAGGATGAGAGCCATTTCATTGGTCAACTTGTTTTTATTTAGCAGTCTCTCACAATGTCTACCTGTTTTGGATCTCCCTGAATTCTTAGATACAGTTTTTATCTAGGGGTGACAGACTTATTTGGTGTTTTATTCAATCCAGTCTCACTATATTGATTTTAAAATCCCTCAGATGTGTTTCATAATCAGTTTGTGTGAAATCCATGCTCAAATGAATCCATGCTCTACAAATCGTATAGTGCAGAGGAGGGGATATTTTATAGCTTGTTTGTTTGCAAAGAGCTGCTTTGATTATTCAATATTTATTACATTTTGAGCTGAAAATGTGGGGGACCCACAAGAAGAAGAAATGCTCATGAAGTTGACAGTCATTTCTCAGGGCGAAAGCTATTTCGCATGCTGTACTAAAAAGAAGGCGCATACAGCTCATGGATTAATGTAGTGACTTCCCTCAAGGGTATTGAAAATTTGGCGTTCATGAGCGTTTAAACCCCGAAAGTGTGAGAAATGTGGCTGCACATCATCACAGATGAAACAGAATTGCATTCGGGTTTGAACACTTGATGTTTTTTTCTGTTTATTTGATTCATTTTGGAAACATTTCAAAGAGCAGTTTTTTAAAGGTACGTGTTCTTCCAAACATCACAATACCATCTTTGCGTATCCCAGACTGCTTCAGAAGATTATAGGCCTACAGGTGAGGGGTGTCAGAATAAATCATTATTAAATTACAGTGTTCAAATAATAATTCTTTCTATTCTCAGCATTTGAAATGAAAATGTGTCTTCTGCATTGAGTACACTTTTGTAATGACAGGACCTTTGAATAGGACCTTTAAATAAGATTTTAAAAAATAGCTTGAACGATAATACATTCAAAGTAATGCGATTGTCCAGTCTAATCTAATAGGATGTGCTCTGGATTGTAAAATGGGTCTTGCTGTACTCCAGGGAGAGACCTTTTGGCCATTACTGCAGTGTTGTTGTTGTCCAGCAATCGGGACCAATGAAAAAGCGGGACATAGACAAATAAGAAAACATCTTATGTTGATGTATGTGTGTCCTACATGAATTGACTACATTGTGTGCATATGTTTGCTATGGTAAGTGTCCATTTAGATAACTTGTGTGTGTGTGTGTGTGTGTGTGTGTGCACAAGTGCATGTGTTTTGTGTCCGTATGAATAGTGAGCAGATGTGCAGTTATTACTCTGAGTTTTATGGCACCTGGCTGATACTGTTTTCTCCCATCAGCACCCAGTACGGGGAGCCATTACTTTGGTGCTTTATATTTGATACTATCCCATATCAGTCACAGAGGATTTTATTATGAAGAAATGTTCGCTCCATTAAATCAGATCCTACAAAAAGAGGGCGGTGATGTGGCGACGTTACAGGCGATGTTTAAGAGAAGCCTCCTGAGATAAAGAGATTATAGTCCCATATGGACATCTGGAGGCCTTGATTTCTCCTTTTCCATGCGGATTAGTGTTTTGAAACTTTGTTTTTGTGGAGCACAACGCTGCATCGCGGCTGCTTTTGTTTGTCTGGTTCCTTTGAGGCTTTTTTCCCATCCAAATCCTGTTTAATATGGATTATGCATGTCGTCTGCACTGGGATTACTGGGGATGAGTTCCATAACAAAATAGCAGCAATACAGGATATTTTTGTCTCCTGCATTATAGGCACTACATGAAGTCTGTGTCAGTTAAATAGCTGATTTGTGATATTAAAAATGTGGCTGACTGGACTAGTGCTAGTAGAGCTGACAGCTAAACACAGCACTGCATAATCTTTTTAACAATACAGTTCTACCCTTTTGATGGCCTGAAGCAAAAATTCAGCTGACTGAGTGAATTTGCACACTCATTTAAGAGATCCACTATGACAAAGTACCAGATTAGCACTTGTGTTTTTCTACATCTCTTCGAGGATTATCTCATCACAGCAAATTAACTGGAATGTTTTCATTCACATTTTGAATTATTTATGTTCCCAAGACAGTTCCCATGGCAACATCTTGTTGTATTCCACTGGCGATACATTAATCACCAACCCAGGCTCATTGGAAATACGTGCCTGTGGCGACATTTCAGCAAAATGATATTACCTTGCTTCGTGCGCATCTCAATACACTTTTAAAATGAAATGTCCAGAGAGTGGCACTAAAAGCATGTTCGGTTTGATCAGAAACAGATGAGTGTGATCATCTCAATGTTTTATTCTGTTGGTTGTAGAATGTATTGTGGCAGTTCGGAAATGAAATGTTGGGTGAGTGGTGCTTAAAGGTTAATGCTGTATCGCGTTTGAAAATTGCATACCACCTACACTAAACCTACCCTAAACCTCACCAGTAGTGTTAACAAAAGCAAATGTGAGATAAAAACACATTTGTTGAAGCAACCATGCTATTTTAGCTCAAATCTTTGGGCTCGTTTTTCACGGAACTCGCATTCCACACCACAAGTGCAGTGCTGTACCAGGTGAGCTACCGAGCAAGTTTACTGCATAAGAAAAGCTACATATATGGAGCTGATTACGTGATGCAAACATCAAAATGTAATAGTTTACAAGTATTACACTGTGGCAAAAGTGTTTTGAGTTCATAGAATAGTTTTGTGTAGGGAAGTGCATAAAAATCTGCACCTGGTATCATAAGTTACGTAAAATGCAATAAAAGTTAGCATTTTACTGGCACTAGTGTTCATTTCAGCTGGAAACTGCAGTGAATTGTCTGTATAGCTACATAGTTGGAGTTTTACATAAATATAGGGATATTTTGATGATCAAATTAATAACAATATGACAGTAACCACAAAAGAATGCGATCAACTTTAGTGTTTTAAGGATTATTGAGTCATTTAAACTGAAATGACAGGGCAATGTTCCTATGAGACTCCGTTCTTTGCCAGACAGCCATGTCGACAGCAATCAACTCTTTCAGTACGGCCTCGACTCTTTATCCAGACTCTCTCAAATGATTGCCGACCTCGCTCACGGCCAAGAGGGAGATATATTTCCTCCGTGGGCATATCTGTGTATGTGTGAGAGCAAAAGTGAACATGCTTGTTTGCGTGTGTGGGTGTTGCTGACAGCCGGAGAGATGGCTGTTCTGATAGTGCTGATGAGGCACACATCGGCGCTTAATCAAAAGCAGAGGCTGTGGAATCACACTCCGGAGATGGGAGTCATAAATTTACAGTGAAGTGCAGAGTGGAGCTTATAATGCAACTCACGGCGCTGAAAGCACAGCGAAGGGCCTCTTACGACACCTTTAGAGCACTATGAGTACTTTGTGCACTGGAGTGTGGAGTGCACTTTGTAGAACACTTCCTACTTAACTTAAGGAATTAATAAGTGCATCAAAATAATGTACAGTAAATCAGTAGGCCATTAAAGTGAACTGTTTTATACCTTGTTGGCAAGCTATTTAAGCTACTTAAAATATGCCAAGAGCAAAATTCAGAACAATAGCTCAAGATCTTCAACACCCCACACTAAGATTTTACATAATAATGTAAATGATCAGCACACTGGTTTCATAAACAGACATCTGCACTCCGTATGAACAGGCGCGATCACATTCCTGAACTCCGAGGCTGAAGTTGTGTTTAAATCATACTAATAATGTTTAATACGACCCAGATTTAGGATCATTTTGTCAAATGCCACAAAACAGATTGACGCAGGCTTTGAAGGGCCATTGATGGGCATGAACCATGACTGTGATTGACAATCGAGATGAGTCTCATTAAAAAGAGCTTGATGTCTGCTGAAAAAAAATCTATATTTAATCAAGGATTCTTTACACAAGACCACAGACTCATATCTGATGCGTCTTATAAAGAAACTCAGTCAATCAATCTTCTCTGTAACATTTAATACACTGTGTCCACAATCAACTGTTTAATGGCTTTAAGTTGGTAAATATACAGTCACCTGATTTTATTGACCAGAGATTTAATAATGCATTAGGTGTATTGTATCTTAGAAAGCATATGTGCTGTATGAATTAATGTGTGAAATGTGAGAGTTATCAGCTGTTGGAACATGGAGTTTGGACCAACCTTGAAAGCATTGATCCATAGGCTAATTTATTTTACAACCAACAAACAAGGCTGCAAATCAATTTTCAAACTAAATGATATGAAGATGAGTATTGATCGGTGGAGGTGTTGGCAGACACAAAGCACAGTATGAGGCAGCACATTGTGTGTGTGTGTGTGTGTGTGTGTGTGTGTGTGTGTGTTTCCATGGTAATGGAAAAACTGATGGATATGTGGAGCTGGAGTGAGTTATTTTGCTCTGAAGAACTTGAAAAATAAACCCAGGTGGCAGTTATCATTAAGTCTTTGCCAATGGGACATTGACGTTTCATGGCAATATCATGATGTCATGAACGTACTTGAATTTTTTTTTTTTTTTTTATATCAGGTTTCAGCAAGTTCTGTCAATGGAGTTTACAGCATTTAGATTTAAAAACACATTATTTATAAAGTCATGTTTGATGTAATTTATCCTTAATGGACACATCCATTAAACACATTATTTCTATATGTTTAAATCTATGATTATCTTACCATTTCAAGATCCCCTTTGTGTGAAAATGATTTGCAGTTTTATTTTTCTCTGTCAAAGAGTACAGCTGTCCCACATTTGTGGAGTCATTTCCAGCACAGCAAACAGTTTTCAGCAGCCATTACTCCAGTTTTCAGCTTCACATGATCCTTTAGAAATCATATGCTGATTGATGCTAATGAAACAATTCTGATTATTATCAATGTTGAAAACGGTTGTGCTGCTTCATATTTTTGTGGAAACCTTGATACATTTTTCAGGACTTTTGATGAATAGAAAGTTCAAAAGAAATGTAAAACAGAAATCTTTTTTGAAATTCTAAATGTCTTTACTGTCACTTTTGCTCAATTTAATACATCCTTGCTGATGTTGAAAACAGTTGTACTGCTTAATAGTTTGGAATAAAGTAAAAAAAATAAAAAATAAAGTTCAAAAGAACAGTATTTAATTGAAATACAATCTTCTAATTTGTCAATAAATTGAATGTGCCCTTGCTAAATAAAAGTATTAATTTCTTTAAAAAAAAAAATAGCTGAACCCAGACTTTTGAATGGTAGTGCATTATAGATCAGTTCAAATCTACAGATCCTGTTTTACAATTTTTGGACTCTTGCAGCTATAGGCTACGACATGTATGGGGGTTTTACACACACACACACACACACACACACACACACACACACACACACACACACACACACACACACACACACACACACACACACACACACAGAGAGAGAGAGAGAGAGAGAGAGAGAGAGAGAGAGAGATACACCATCTGACACTCAATCCATCTCCCCCATGATGCTCTGGATTTTATCAGGAACACTGCAGCAGATGGGCTGTGAACAAGAACAGAGTGATATGTGTTAAAGCGCAGACTGACGCGCATACACACACATTTCATGAATATTGCGTGCTTTGACTCATCCGAGACCACTGGCTTCTCTGAAATAAGTCTCTGACTTTGGCAGTCATCTAGATAGTCATCCAGACTTCATGGCAAACCCACTGCAAGCACTCCTCTGGGGAGCTTCAGCTCCAGACTCAGAGAAACTTTGCACTAAGATACTCCCACTGCACATCTGCCCCCAAAACCCCGGAAGATGAACAGCGCTAACACTGGCTTAGTATGTGAGCGTCTCGATTTCACAACCACAATTGACATCTGACACAATGTTGGAAGGCTGACATCATTATGTTTTACATTTATTTTTAGAAAGTGTGAAAAATATTGCATTTTGCCATTAAATATTTCAAAAACAGCTCCTCACAAGGTGCTAACCCTGCTTTTAAATTACAAGTGTGAAGTGTTCTTTTCTACCCAGCGTTAAATGCGGGGTTTATACAGTAATGTGAAAAGCCTTTCTTCTGTGTGAATAAATCTCAACCAAAACATCTTTAAATGGTTTTAGCACTAAGACTACAGGAAAATAAAAACAAAACATACACGACAACTACATAAATTACATTTAAACATTTGTCAGTCAAGCCTAATTTTCATTTAAGTTTATTTTTGCACTGGTGACTATAGCATGATTTATCTCCTCTGAATCTGCATGGCAGTCAAAATATTGATGTTGTGTAGTAAACAAATCATAGTTCACCATGTGACATATCCAGACGGTGATGTGAAAAGGGATCAAATTTATCTTGGCTCATCATCAATCATTCTGAACTGCTGCCGCTGTCAGACTCTTTATGATTAATGATTCTATGATTCTGCTCTTTATTTCTCTTTCCTGTATGTTAATGATGTGGTTTAATGTTCCAGTTCTATTCAAAGATTTTCTTCTTGACATCCATCCAAGTTGACCTGATTTCTTTCATCCTGAACTGAAAATGCTGGTTAAACGGGTTAATATTGCCAATCCAGATGAGTTGAATATTTTTACTTTTTCAAGGTTGACTGACATCGATCATCGCCAAATGATTTATTTTGCCGTAAACCTTGGTTACAGAGGTGGGTGTAGACCTATTAACTTACATTAATTGCATTATAAATAAAAAACATAAAATGACGTGAATAAACCACTTATATGATAAGCATGTTTCATTGTTCATATTTTTGGAAAGGAAAAATACATACATACATGATAAAACTGCCCTGACTTCACTTTTTTCAACATTTTTAACAAAACTGCCTCGGTTCTTATTAATAGTTTGAAAAATCTTTGTCCGCCAAATCAAAGTCATGTGGTGCTGCCAACATGAAAAGAAAAATAAATATAAAACAGTATTAAATATCATAAAGAGGACCCTGCAGACCCTCATAACTCATAACCCTCATAACATGTCATTAAGTCTCTTAAAATAGCATAAAACTGGAGCTTTTTATGACAAAGCAAGGTCAGTTTTTCAAAACCATATGAAACCAACATGACATTTCTACATTTAAAACTTTATTTTGAAAAGATTTTTCCTTTTATTGTGAAAACTATTTCTCATTGACCCTCAAATTATTCCTTACAGATCAAGCATTATCATATCATATGTGCAGACCCGATGAATGAAGACCTCACTGCAGTCATGGGGTCAGTGAATAACCTGGCCATCCTTGACTAACTTGTTTTTACAGTGGTAAGAGGTCAGCAGCATAACAAGAGCACTAGCACTTGGTCAAAAAATGATTATTATTCGGATTTATTTGAAGAGGAGACATGAAAACAACGCTTGCCCTAAAACAGTCAAACTTGGAAGACTGTAAGATGTTAAGATGCTTCTCTAGGGTGTGGTTTCTGTTCAAAATCCTCAGAAAACAACAGCCTGACGGTGATGATAGCACTGGGATTACTCTGAATCAACAATAAAATGAAAACAAGTCAAAGCTGCTGCCAAAGATAGCCTCACAACAAATAACAGATCGGCTTCAACAGAGGAAGAGCTCTCCAAAGACATCAAAGCATATACAGTACACCTGATAGAATTGATGACATGTGCAAGATGTTTAGATGGTGAAGGGCACCTGGTCCTCACCACACCTGTATGATTGTTTATAGAATTGCTAAACCTGCGAGACAGAGGTTTGAGGTGATGAAAACTTAATGCTAGCACATCAACGAGTGCCAGTCATCCCTCAAAACTGGCATTTTCTGTATACTGTCCCAGTTAACATTGCTGAAGGCAAAAATGCGGTCGAAATGAAAACCAAGAATTCAGCAACTACTTCTCAGGAGATTAGACAAGCCACCTTAAGGGAATGAATCCGAGCGAGGCTTAAACACCTTCAAGTAGAGCAGCGAGGGGGAGAAATGAAATAAGACAATGTAGTGTCAACATTACAGCATCATAAAGAAGAGTTAATTTTGCACAAACCATAAATTACAGACTTCAAAGTGATGTATTTTTGAGTGAAATCATTTTTGGGCACTTAATCCCCTCAGACAGCATGTCACTACTTTTCTGAAATGAAGTTTTCTTTCTGCTCCTAAAATAAATAAATAAATAAATAACATACTTGACAAGTTTCACACCTCAAGCAACGCACACTGACAATTACAGAGTATTTACGTAAAACTAACAAAGAGTCCATTGAGCTTAGCAGACCTTGATGCCAGTTTTCTTTGGATCAATTCACATGTGTTTTAAGAAACGATTAAGTTGTCAGTAACAGCTGTACAGTGCAGAGATCCTCTGTCACTGCTACAGCAACACTTCTTCCTCCTCAGAGAGATGGATGATGACCAGATATTCAGATATATATTTTATGTAAAAATCCACCAAAATGGAATATATGGAAAATATATATTGCTCATATATTAAAACATTTTTTTTTTTGATAATGTTTCCAATTTTTTATTATTTTTATTATTACTTTTATTATTATTTTGGCCCATTCTTGATTTGAAATGTATTTTCTTGCCCTGAGAAGTTAGCATTTGAAGGTTTAAACAAATGAAGAGTTTATTTGAAAAACAGATATCTTTTTTTTTTCAAAAATCATGTTTTTTATTATGTTATCATGTTTTTTATTATGTTATCATGTTTTTATTGTGTTTTATTGTGTTAGTTAGCTGTATTTTTTTAAAAGTTATTTTTACTTAATAACCCAACTGCAGTTCGATTGAGATTAATTGGAATGCACAATGGAAAAAACATGATTACATGAGTTATCTGGTTTTGCAAATGAACTCTTCAAATATATTTTTAATTTGATATACATTTTTAACCCTGCTATTTACAACATATTTAGCCTGTATTGAAAATTTTTGGTCAGGAAAAAAAAAAGCCTTATACTGCATTAAAACGTGGGCCAGCTTGATGACAAAAAACATACGCTACCATTTGAAGTGAGTGTGATTGCTTCCCCAGGCCACATTTTTCTCATAGTAAAAGAAATAATAGAGACTGTCACTGCCCGCTGTGTTAATGGTCTCCGTTTTCTCCAGACTACAGTGCTGAGATTGTGGCACGGCTCTGTGCAGAGGGATCAAACCACTTGTTTTCAAAGGGATGTCCAGGAAATGAATCTTCAAGTTAAGTGGTTCGCTTTGGTTGATGCTGGACACGGGGCCACATCGACCTTCAGACACGTGCTACGTATCTAGAGCATTACTGGACTGTGGGGGACTGACACTCACAGAACACACACATGCAGACATAGCTCAAGGCCACCTCTTTTGTGTTGTGTCTAAACAATATTGTGGATTCTGGGAGGGGGGGTGGATGTGGATTCTGCTGTATACCACAATGATCTAATTCCTCAAGACCACACAAGAAGGTACAGTGATGTTTAGTTTATTATACCTGGACTAAAACTGATCCTGGACTAATTTGACTTGTTAATATAAAGTATCCATTTGTTTCCAATTTCAAGTTTAAACTTTACATGTACCCCTCAAATACAATTTTTTTTTTTTTTTTAGGTCTTTAAATTTAATTGGCCGACTTGGTGTTCCAAGAGGGACTGGGATGGCTTGAATCACTCCATTTGTCCATGTTTGTGTTCCAGACAGGCTCGTAATTCTTATGAGTATTCATAAGAATTACGAGTTGGCGATTTTGTATGAGTTTGTATAGTCTGACTTGCACTAAAACGGAGGTGTGAGCACAAAAAAGAGACAGAGAATTTGTAACAAATTCATAAAACCATAAAATTTGTCAACCAATTTGTTCAAACACACTGATTCACTCAAACAAAATATGATGCTCGTTATGGAGCCTTGCACATGACATGCCAACCTTGTCTAAGGTGTAAGCAGTGTTGGGGAGTAACTAGTTACATGTAACGGAATTACGTAATTTAATTACAAAATAAATGTAATTGTAATTAGTTACAGTTACTGAGAAAAAAATGTTGAAAATGTTAATGATTACGAAGGGGGTTACTTCTGATTTTTTTTTCACACACCCACACCCATATACAGATTTAATTGACCTATTTCATAAATTGCATTGACTGCTCTAAACATTGGAGACACCAATGTTTCAGGAGTTTAGGACACAGAATAGGACACATGCTTATTCGATAACTGTTTTATTTCCTATTTGGGTTTGCTTTATTTTTTAAGATTAATATTTTTTGCCAAGGCATTCTTATATGCCAGTGTTTCCTGTCATAACTATGCAAACATTTGATTTCAAAACCAGTATCATAGCTAATAAACTATTTCTTGTTATGATTTTAAATCTGTATTTAACCTCAGAATGATCTCAAAGTAAATAAGAGGTGTTAAGTCTGATTTTGTGGTGGCTGTGCTTTAGATTAAATTATTACACGGCTCTGTGGAATGCTTGATTCTGATTGATCAGTCGTGACATTCCAAGGTATGTTATTCCCCAATAACAACTGTAAAAGCTAATAACACAGACTCATCCGGGTAACTTAAGCGGCGCTATATGCTTGCTAGAACAGTTTTTCTTGGTGGAAGCTTTGCATTCGTTAGCTAATAAAATATGAAAACTCATTCAATATTATGTGTACAACTTCTTATTCTGTCATCCTGGTATCGTACTCGCTCTCTCGTTTCATACAAACAAGCTGCTGCCATTTTGTTTTGTACACAGTAATGGATTATACTAACTAACATAGTGCTGTAATACTAGTACTTAATTATTTATGTGGTGAAATGTTGTGTAATAAAAGTAGTTTGACTGTACCGTACCGCTAGTTTGAACTTGCCGCTTGCTAATTTTCTGCATGTAAGCTTTGTGTTCAAATATTTCACTCAGATCAGTGTTTTGTGTCTAATTATTTACTTTTGTGGCAAGCAGCCCTGTAAAAGCGGGATAATGCACATAAGCCAGTCGCAAAATAAAGATGCACATTATCCCTTACTTATAATAATGTTAATTCAAGTGATGAAGGATTTTGCTTATCAGTGTTGAGTATACTGTAAGGTAACCCTGCCTTTTAAATGTTTCAAAATGATTAACAGTTGAAAATGTTAGAAATTTAAAAAAGTAATCAAAATGTAATTAAATGTAATAAGTTACATTACTTTAATAAAATAATTGAAAAGTTACACTACTTATTACATTTTAAACAGGGTAACTTGTAATCTGCAACCTATTACATTTCCAAAGTAACCTTCCCAACACTGGGTGTAAGCAGATTGTATGGAAACTTATAGCCACCAGTTCGCCGTCTAAGATGTAGATGAGTTTGTTTCTTCATCAAAACAGATTTGGGGAAATTTAGCATTACATCTTTTGCTCACCAATAGATCCTCTGCAGTGAATGGGTGCCATCAGAATGAGAGTCCAAAAAGGATATAAAAATATCACAAGTAATCCACACGACTCCATCAATTAACAGAAAGACCGCCAATTAACCATCAATCAACCATAAATTAATATCTTGTGAAGTGAAAAGCTGCATATTTGTAAGAAACAAATCCATCATTCAGATGTTTTAACTTTAAAATGTTGCTTCTAGCTGAAATACAAGTCCTCTATCCATAATATTGCTTTCTCCAGTGAAAAAAATAATAATCTCGTCTGAATCAGGAGAGAAATATGCACAGATCAAGCACCGTTTACAAGCCAAAACAGTCCAAAACAGTTTTAACAAATATGTTTGATGTGAGAGGACAACAGAGGACAGACTTTTATTATGTTACATTACGTTTACATTATTATGGACTCGTTGGCCAGAAGCAACAATTTAAAGTTAAAACCGCCTTAATGATGGATTTGTTTCTTACAAACATGTAGCTTGTTGCTTCACAAGTGATTAATTGATGGACTGGAGTAGTGTGGATTACTTGTCAATTATTGTGATGTTTTTATCATCTGTTTGGACTCTCATTTCAACGGCACCCATTCATTGAGAGGATCCATTGGTAAGCAAGTGATGTAATGCTAAATTTCTCCTAAATCTGTTTGAATAAGAAACAGACTCATCTGCATCTTAGATGGTCTGAGAGTGAGTACAGTTTTGGCAAATTTTCATTTTTGCGTGAACTATTCCTTTAAATTAAATGAGGTAACTAATTAATAAAATGTGGCCACAAATGAACAAGTATAGGTTCACAATATAGTTTTCCCCCACTTGTCATGTGCAGAGCTCTGTAGCTCAGATGAACAACTGTTAAATTATGCCTTGACCCTTTTTGGAGCAAAATACACAAAAACAGGTAATGTTATGTCTAAAATAATTATTTATATATTATAATTATAAATTATTTATTGAATGATTGTACTAAAGCATTACCCTCAAATCATGCAGTTGATTGGAATATCAATGTTTGCATCAATAATCAAGTTGTTTGAAAGTTGTTTGTTGTTAAAAAAAGACAGCTGAAACCCATTTTATAGTCATTGTAAAGCCATACAATATAGTCTCAAGGTGACACATCACTTCATGTAAACCATTTTACAACTGTAGACCTACATGACAATTTAGAGTTTGCAATATATATTTATACATATTCAGGTCTCAAAGGGATGCAGTGGGGTAGTAATATCTACAGAACAAGAAATGAAAAACAACAAGAGATGAAAAGAAAGCAGGAGGGAGAGTTCAGCCCAAGCAGAATAAACAAGAAGCGACAAGTGATGACATGACGTCTAATAGAGAGAGAAAGCCTGTTCTTGTCACGACCTTGTTTTTTGTAGAACTGCAGATAGAAAAAAAATGACTATGCTTGTTGAAAACTTTCTCTGTTATGTTTATAATTTACCTCTGACATTCAGTGACAGTTCCTCACAGAATTCAAAGTCTGATACCAGTGTAGTTTGCTACATATAATCAAAAGAATGACTGCTTGGGCAAAGTGTTCTGTGGGCCTACTTGAAGACTTTATGAAGATTCGTCTTAACATAACTCTTTGACTGTCTGGTAATCATTCACAATTTCTGTCTACATGATTTTAAGTGGTCGTGACTGGTTCAACAGATCCTCCTTACAATAACCCAATAGTTATTTGCCTTTAATGGTCCATGCTTGCTTTCCCTTTGAATCTGAGCAGAAAAGATGATTACATTTCGCCCCTTCGTGAGATTTTTACAAAAACTATAAAAGCTTTTGTTGTGGTTTTTAGAGAAAGAGAGGTCAGACAGTTCTTGAGTATAAATAAATAAATACTCTCATCAAGTGAATAGGCCATTTTGATATTGTATTTGTTGTTTGAAATTTAAAAAGTGTGAAACCACTTATGAGTATGTTCCTGGTTACATCAGTGGACACAAGCCAGTATTGTGTCTTCCAATGACAAAACCTCATACACAACAAATAGCCTTGTTTCCCATGAGAGCCCTTCGAGCCAGAAAGCCAGTGCTTGTGCAATTTATTTTAATAGAACAAAATGATCATGCCACAGAAATATGTCCGATGATTATATAGAAAACACGGGCCAACGTGAGCTTGCCAATTTTTTATTTTTTTATTTCAAAGTTGTCAAGCAGCATTTTGTTGGTACAAATTGCTTTACTGCTGTTTTTCCAGTTAACAGTTTGCTGTCTCAAATTATATTTCCCAAAAGTGACATCAAATGAAACAGATCAAAATGAGGAAATCTGGAAGTTATCTACTCTTAAAAGCATTCTTCTCATAACGCATTTCAGATTTCTTTAAAGAGAACCACCCCACCTAATAAAAACTGTGTTTACATTCAAAATGGGATTTCCTGAGACCATCTTCATCTTTGAGAAGATACCAAAGTCATTAAGTAAAGAGAACAAAACAGAATCAAAGGAAAAATAAGGGCTGTTCGCATAGAATGTGTTTTTGTATTTAAAAACGGAGAGGAAGCGCAGCAGAATGGAAAATAAACACAGGGTCACAGTTCAAAAAGTGAAACTTTCATATATTTTAGATTCATTACATGTAAAGTAAAACATTTAAAAAGTTTTTTTTGGTTTAATTTTGATGATTAGAGCTTACAGCTCATGAAAGACAAAAATCAGTATCTCAAAATATTAGAATATTTACATTTGAGTTTCAATAAATGACCATCCATACAGTATAAGTTCTGGGTATCTCTTGTTCTTTGAAACCACAATAATGGGGAAGACTGCTGACTTGGCAATGATCCAGAAGACATACATTGACGCCCTCCACAAAGAGAGTAAGTCACAGAGGGTCATTACTGAAAGGTGTGGCTGTTTACAGAGTGCTGTATCAAAGCATATTAAATGCAAAGTTGACTGGAAGGAATAATTTGGGTAGGAAAAGGTGCACAAGCAACAGGGATGACCGCAAGCTTGAGAATACAGTCAAGCTAAGCTGATTCAAACACTTGGGAGAGCTTCACAAGGAGTGAACTGAAGCTGGAGTCAGTGCATCAAGAGTCACCACGCTCAGACGTCTTCAGGAAAAGGGCTACCATGCCACTTCTGAACCAGAGACAACGTCAGAAGCATCTTACCTGGGCTGTGGAGAAAAAGAACTGGACTGTTGCTCAGTGGTCCAAAGTCCTATTTTCAGATGAAAGTAAATTTTGCATTTCATTTGGAAATCAAGGTCCCAGAGTCTGGAGGAAGAGTGGAGAGGCACAGAATCCATGTTGCTTGAAGTCCAGTGTGAAGTTTCCACAGTCAGTGATGATTTGGGCTGCCATGTCATCTGCTGGTGTTGGTCCACTGTGTTTTCTGAAGTCCACAGTCAACGCAGCCATCTACCAGGACATTTTAGAGCACTTCATGCTTCCTTCTGCTGACAAACTTTATGGAGATGCTGATTTCATTTTCCAGCAGGACTTGGCACCTGCCCACAGTGCCAAAGGTACCAAAAGCTGGTTCAATGACCATGGTGTTACTGTGCTTGATTGGCCAGCAAACTCACCTGACCTGAGCCCCATAGAGAATCTATGGGGTATTGTCAAGAGGAAGATGAGAGACACCAGACCCAACAATGCAGATGACCTGAAGGCCACTGTCAAAGAAACCTGGGCTTCCATACCACCTCAGCAGTGCCACAAACTGATCACCTCCATGCCACGCTGAATTGATGCAGTAATTAAAGCAAAAGGAGCCCCTACCAAGTATTGAGTACATATACAGTAAATTAACATACTTTCCAGAAGGCCAACAATTCACTAAAAATGTTTTTTTATTGGTCTTATGAAGTATTCTAATTTGTTGAGATAGTGAATTGGTGGGTTTTTGTTAAATGTGAGCCTAAATCATCACAATTAAAAGAACCAAAGACTTAAACTACTTCAGTCTGTGTGCATTGAATTCATTTAATACACGAGTTTCACAATTTGAGTTGAATTACTGAAATAAATGAACTTTTCCACGACATTCTAATTTATTGAGATGCACCTGTATATGTTACAGATCAGTGTTTCAGTGATGTATTAAATCAAGACGCCCCTTACAACGTCACAACTTGCAAATATGACCTCACCATTCATGTTCTTGGAACTCATAATTATGATATTTCTGACTCCACTAGAATGGCACTTTAAAAACACACATGAAATTCTTATATAAAGTTAAAATAAGGTAATTTTTTTTTAAATGTGCCTCGAGATACAGAGTTCCCTTTCAGTCGGTCACTCCGAGTCACGTCGGATGACCGACGAAATTGGGATCTCGCCAGAGAGACCTATCCACTTCGAGTGTAACTAAACGAGCCAATGGACATTGGCATGCGATCATTGCATCCAGCTGCCACTGATCACCGCGTGAGTATAAGAGGCAGCAGGTGCACCGCATTAATTCATCCTTTCGCTTCGGAGCCGAGCGGTAGTGGTTGAAGCTACTGCTCTCCCCTTCCACAGAGAGTGTTCAGCGAACGAGTGCGGGCGTTACGGCACAGCAGCGGTGGTCATGTCGTGCGGGAGATCATCTTCCTGCTGACAGTCACACCAGGAGTGTGCGGTGGCCAGCTCCCCTGCGTGCTTCAGCACTAAAAGAGCATTTCTCTAAAAGAGCAATTTCTCTAAAAGAGTTTCACGGGTGATCGTGTCTTTTTAAAGATGTCTTATCACCCGTGCGTTTCTGGGTGTGGTCGTTTCCTGGCGCTCAGGACGGTCATGATCGCTGCCTCACGTGTCTGGGCATTCAGCACGCTGAGGAAGCTTTCGTGGATGGTTCATGTTCTTCTTCAAAAGAGAGAAAAAAAAGAAAGAAAGGGGGACATGACCATCTCGGAGTTGCGCATAGACTCCGCTGTGTCAAACATGGCGGAGTCCCTCTGCCTCTGCCGCGATTCAGCGTTCGTCCTGGCACCCGGGGCGGCGCTGCATCCGGGGGAGTCAGAGGTGATTGAGGGTCATGGTGAGGGCTTCCCAAGAGGAGTTCCTCACCCCTCAAGCGCTCCGCAGCCGGTGGGGTTGCCGTTGGAGCGGGCTGGGACCTCTGCAGAACGGGGTACACCGCCCGTTTCCTTCGGTGCTTCCCCTGACGACCAGATGTCGATCGCTGCATCGGAGGGCGAGCTCTCTCTCTCCGGGGATGACGACCCGGCTGCGTTGCCCCCTTCGGGTGTGGTAGCGTTGTCCGAGCCAGACCCAGAGATGACGGCTATGCTTTCCCGGGCCGCCAAGAATGTCGAGCTCATGTGGAAAAAAAAAAGTCCACCGCGTCCCGATCCTTTGAGGCTGGACGAGTGGTTTCTCGGTGGGGGCCTGTAGGTATTAGTCAGGTCTAACTGGCAGTGCTTATAGAGCTTGTGGGGAAGCGGCTTCTGCCCTCCACGCCATGGCGTTACTGCAGGTCCACCAGGCCAAAGCCCTGAGAAACCTGCACGAGGGTGGTCATGACATGGCGGTTCTACATGAGCTGCGTGCTGAGACGGACCTCGCGCTTCGAGCGACGAAGGTGACCGCACAGTCTCTGGGTCGTGCGATGTCCACACTAGTGGTCCAGGAGCGCCATCTCTGGCTGTGTCTCGCTGACACGAAGGAGCAGGAGAAGGTACAGTTCCTGAATGCTCCCGTGTCACAGACCGGCCTCTTCGGCGACGCTGTCGAGAGCTTTGCCCAGCAGTTCTCGACAGCACAGAAGCAGACTGAGGCATTCAAACACATCATGCGCCGGAGGAAACCTGCTGCTTCCACCCCGGCTGCAGCCCCTCAGCTTGCTCGTCGCCGTGGGCGCCCCCTGCGGCCGCCTTCGCTCCCACACTGCCGCAGCAGCCTTTCACCAGGCAGCATCGTGGAGCCGGTCGCAGGCAGGACGCCCAGCCCGTCCAGGCCCCCGCCAAACCTGGCGGCAAGCGCAAATGCAAGAGGTCCTGAGACGGGCGACCCAGAGAGGGAGGAGACTGCTAATTGGGAGATGGTGACTGCACCTCTCCCTCCCCCGGAGGAGGGCCGGGTGGAGTATCTTGTTTTTGTTCCGCCATTGGCCCGGAAGCCAGCGGTACCCAAAACTTCACTTAAGAGCGGTTTCCTCGGTGTCTGGGTCCCGAGAGGGGGAGAGTTACGAGCTGTGCATCACGGGATCGCTTCCCTCCTCCTCTCTCGCCAGGCAGCAGGTGGTTGCCCAAGAGCACCCCTCCTGCCCATTCGTGGAACCAGGTAAGGGCGGTAGCACTCCAATCCCCGCTTCAAGTCGTCACAAGCCGGGTTCCTGTGTTTCCTTCCACACGAGGAGGAATCAGGTGAGTGTTACACTACACACCCAGACCCCGCCCCCTGCCGTCACAGGCCCCGGGCCGGGTCCCTGTGTTCCACCACGCTGCCCCACCGTGGGTACGTCTGTGGCCCGTTGGTTCCGCTGGCACGGGGTCTCGGAGCCTGGTTAGCGCTCCCCGGTCCGTCTCGGTGGCTCCTGCGGACCATCAGACTCGGCTACACGATTCAGTTCACCCGGCGTCCCCCCAAGTTCAGGGGTGTCCACTTCACTTCAGTGAAAGCTGTTGATGCCCCTGTCCTGTGTGCGGAAATCGCAGTCCTGCTGGCGAAGGATGCGATAGAACCGGTCCCTCCAGCCGATATGAGGTCGGGGTTTTACAGCCCCTACTTCATTGTGCCCAAGAAAAGCGGTGGGTTACGACCGATCTTGGATCTGCGAGTTTTGAACCGTGCACTTCACAAGCTGCCGTTCAAGATGATGCATTTTCGGGTGCGTCCGTCCCCTAGATTGGTTTGCAGCGATCGACCTGAAGGACGTGTGCTTTCATGACTCAATCCTACCGCGACACAGGGCATTCCTGCAATTCGCGTTCGAGGGTCGTGCATGTCAGTACAAGATCCTGCCTTTCGGGCACCTCAGCCAGTTGGGTTTTCAGGTCAACTGGGGAAAGAGCAAACTCATGCCAATGCAGAGGATCTCTTTTCTCGGCATGGAGTTGGATTCGGTCAACCAGACAGCACGCCTCACCCAGTACGTGCTCAGTCGGTGCTGAACTGCCTCAAGACTTTATCAGGCAGGACGGCAGTCCCACTTAAACTCTTTCAGAGGCTCCTGGGGCATATGGCTGCAGCTGCGGCGAAGTTCCGCCCGGTCTGCTCCATATGAGACTGCTTCAGCACTGGCTCCATGGCCGAGTCCCGAGGTGGGCGTGGAAACGCGGTACTCACCGGGTTCAGATTACACCGGCTGCCGCAAAACCTTCAGCCCGTGGACAGATCCTTCGTTCCTTCGGGCAGGAGTGCCCCTGGAACAGGTCTCCAGGCATGCTGTGGTATTCACGGATGCCTCGGCCACCGGCTGGGGAGCCACGTACAACGGGCACGCAGTGTCAGGGGTATGGACGGGTCCCCAACTGCGTTGGCATATCAATTGCCTCGAGTTGCTGGCAGTACGCCTTGCCTTGAGCCGCCTCAGAGGGCGCCTTCAGGGCAAGGACGTTCTGGTCCGTACGGACAACACGGCGACCGTTGCGTATATCAACCGGCAAGGCGGTTTACGCTCCCGTCGCATGTCGCAACTCGCCCGCCACCTCCTCCTCTGGAGTCAGAAGCATCTGAGGTCCCTTCGTGCCATCCACATCCCAGGAGTGTTCAACCAGGCGGCTGACGAGCTGTCTCGAGCGGCACTTCCTGGGGAGTGGAGACTCCATCCCCAGGCGGTCCAGCTGATTAGAGTTGGTTCGGAGCTGCTCAGGTAGACCTGTTTGCATCTCCAGAAACCACCCACTGCCAGTGGTTCTACTCCCTAACCGAGGCAACGCTCGGCACAGATGCACTGGCACACAGCTGGCCCCGGGGCCTGCGCAATTATGCGTTCCCCCCAGTTGAGCCTACTAGCACAGACACTGTGCAAGATCAGGGAGGATGAGGAGCAGGTCTTGTTAGTGGCTCCATATTGGCCCAACAGGACCTGGTTCCCAGAACTCATGCTCCTCGCGACAGCCCCTCCCTGGCCGATTCCTCTGAGGAAGGATCTGCTTTCTCAGAGACGGGGCACCCTCTGGCACCCGTGTCCAGACTTGTGGAAACTCCATGTGTGGTCCCTGGACAGGACGCGGAGGTTCTAGGTGACCTGCCCCAGAAGGTAGCTCTCACTATTGCTTCAGCACGAGCACCGTCCACAAGATGGGCCTATGCGCTGAAGTGGAACCTGTTCATTGAATGGTGTTCCTCTCACCGTGAGGACCCCCGGAGATGTTCGATCAGAGCCGTGCTTTCCTTCCTGCAGCAAGGGTTGGAGCGCAGGCTGTCCCCCTCCACCCTTAAAGTTTACGTTGCTGCTATTTCAGCCCACCACGACCCCATAGAGGGGAGATCGGTGGGGAAACACGATCTGGTCGTCAGGTTTCTTAGGGGGGCTAGGAGGTTAAATCCTCCTAGGCCTCCCTCCTTACCCTCTTGGGATTTGGCATTGGTGCTAAGAGCCCTACAAATTGCCCCTTTGAGCCTTTGCTGTCAGTCGAGTTGAAGTTTCTCTCTATGAAAACCCTACTCCTGACTGCGTTGGCCTCGATCAAGAGGGTGGGGGACCTGCAGGCATTTTCGGTAGATGAATCGTGCCTTGAGTTTGGGCCGGCTGAGTCCAGTGCAACACTGAGACCCCGGCCCGGCTATGTGCCCAAGGTTCCTACCACTCCCTTCAGGGACCAGGTGGTGAACCTGCAAGCGCTGCCCCTGGAGGAGGCAGACCCAGCCCTAGCTTTGCTCTGTCCTGTACGTGCATTGCGACAGTACGTGGATAGAACTCGGAGCTTCAGGACCTCAGAACAGCTCTTTGTTTGTTACGGAGGGCAGCAGAAGGGGAATGCTGTCTCCAAGCAGAGGATGGCCCACTGGATAGTGGACGCCATCACCTTGGCTTATGAAGCACAAGGTGTGCCCTGCCCGCTCAGGCTGCGTGCTCACTCCACTAGGGGTGTCGCATCGTCCTGGGCGCTGGCTCGTGGTGCCTCGCTAGCAGACATCTGTAGAGCTGCGGGATGGGCGACTCCCAACACGTTCGCTAGGTTTTATAGCCTATGTGTCGAACCGGTTTCCTCCTGTGTTCTCACCTCAAACGGGTAGTGGCACTGAGAGGCCCGGCTCAGAGTCGGCTTGCGGCGTCCTTACGCCTAATTCTCCAGAGAGTTCCTTAACCAGGTAAACCCTGTCGAGTCCTCCAGCACTCCGGCGTCCAGACGTGGCGGAGCGTCCGACGCCAGGCCTTTTCAGCCAATGAATTCTTGAAATCTGGTGTGAGGCTAGTGCCCATATGAAAGACCCTGCTGGGATCCCATATGTGTATTCCACGGTATGCTTATTAGAGCCGTGTTTTCCCTGGCAGACCACGTTCTGCCATCTCTAATGATGCAGCCTAAGCCATCTCCGAGACTTCCATGTGCATAGGGCCCTACGGGGTTACTTCACATGAGTAATGTCACTTAACCCCCTCTGGGAGGAGGTGACTCCGCAGTGTGCCTCTTCCAAGCGGAAGGGCACGCTTCCCAGTGTTATCCAAGTCCTATGTTTGGGTTGCTCAAGGAACAACAGTAGTTGACCTTCTCTGTGTAGAGCCCGGTCCTATCGTCTGCCTTATAGGAAGGGTCAGGAGGCCTACACAGGGCACTGGAAGGGGCAGCTCCTGTGGCGCTTTGGTAGGGATCCCAATTTCGTCGGTCATCCGACGTGACTCGGAGTGACCGACTGAAAGGGAACGTCTCGGTTACGTATGTAACCCTCGTTCCCTGAAGGAGGGAACGGAGACGTCACGTCACGTCCCGTCGCCACAGTTCCACCGCTCTGCCGGGTCACCGGCTCGGCTTCGCGAAAGCATGAATTAATGCGGTGCATGCTGCCTCTTACCACGCGGTGACAGCGGCAGCTGGATGCACTGATCGCATGCCAATGTCCATTGGCTCGTTTAGTTACACTCGATATAGGTCTCTCTGGCGAATCCCAATTTTGCGGTCATCCGACGTGACTCTCCGTTCCCTCCTTCAGGGAACGAGGGTTACTATAAGCGTTCCCTATTTCGCTGCCAGACCTGAATTTTTAAACGTACTAAAAGCCCCTGACTGACCTATAAGCCCCTAAGAAAAAGTACTGTGACTTGGAATAAAAATACCTGCTTCAGTTGAAAGAGAAATGCCAAGTTCTGTCATGAAACTCTAGATGGTGAAGGCTGATGGGTTGTTAACGCAAATTGATGATATTATTCACAGCATTAAACTACTTGGCACAAGCTGATTGGTTCATGTTGCATACACAGCCAAATGAGCTTACTGCTTTACATTTAAATGATTGTTTAGCATTCACTAGAGCATTTTGCAGCATGCTTTCAGAGTTACTCTGAAACCCTCCACCTTCCCCAGCTCCACCTGTATAGATCTGCTACGGGTTATTTTATATGCTATTTGTTCAGCAGCAGTATGTCTTAAATACTCACAGCACCATATTGGCAATAGCAAGTTACTGTACTCACTTTGCAGCAGCAGTAATAATCTACAACAACAGCAATAACCAACAGCAGCAGCAGCATATCAGATCTATTCCACCAAAACCAAATACATTAACATTATCATATACATTACCATGCTAAAATCTTCAGAGGGTTGTCATGATAGAACTGGGTGAAATTCGTTTTAATTAAAGATAATGATTTACATATTCAGTCAGACACTACATGCTCAGCAGATGTAAATATTGAGAAATCTAATAGGCATATTACTACTAATCCAATAAAATCTAATAACACATCTAATTACATAGAGGGTCAATCTTATAATTATATTATTGATATTGATATCATTGTACCCTGAGGTTCTATGGACCATATTACTTTTAAAATAAGGACACGATACTACAAGATAAAAGTAAACTGGACACTTCTAAGGGGCCTTTTCTATGGCTTTTGTGAAGGAACTTTGTTAGATGCTCTTTTCTCTTTTATCTCCCTTAAGGCATTCACTCATGTTTGACAAATTGTCTTTATTCAGTCATTACAGGAGTGTGGGGATGTGGGCCTCTAGCAATGCACCAGGCTCTGTTCAGACAGAGTCAAAAGAGAGAGAAAAAGTGAGACCAAAAAAACTGATTACGTAACACAATTTAATTTCCTAAAATAAAAGTATTGATAAAACCTGTTTTAAATGTTTTTAAAATGTTTTTAAATACCCTGCTATCTTTCAGAGGCTGGTGCAGGTGTGTTGTCTTTCAGAGTCCCTTTATGATAAGATCGACCACCAAGCATGAAAGGTGAGTTCAGGACCCTAACATGATATACAATGGTCTGTTCCACCTGGGTGGGCCATCTGTGCTGGAATGCGCCAACACAAGCCAGAGGGGTCTACCTGCTGAGACAGGAGCCTCGGGCTCTTGCTGATAGGAGACCCCCATGTGTTGAGTGACAGTGGCATGACCCTGGTTGGAGTAGGTGGAGGAACTGCAAACAATTATCTGCAGATCTAGTCTTTTTGAAAGAGAGAATGGGTGGATCGTATTACTATAGAGTGCCATTTAATATGTATGCTGCACTGAGGACAAATTCATCAGAATTCTGAGAATCAGTGTGCCACTACAGTCTTAAAGAGATTTTTTTCAGTCTATTTGTGTAAAATATCATTAAGGTTAATTCACTGTGATGCCCTGCAGCTTCTTTAAATAAGCTCTTTTGTTGTGTACCTTGCATCAGTGCACATTATGTGTGATATTACATTGCTTTCAGTTCTGTTCTGGAAGAAAACTGATTCTGATGGCCAACTCTTTGTTTAGTGATCCATAGCCAGAATGTGCTGAGTGTTTCAGTTTAATAAATCAGGTATATACAGGCTTTATTCTTTACTTAAATATATAGTAGGTACTTTAGAGGCTATACCTTCTATTTCAGCATGATATAGCTTAGAGATTCCAGGAAATGGTCAGCAGTTACAGGACAAGACCATGCAGTGATCAAAATTTCAGTCCATGTCAGAAAGCTGATACTGCCATCAACTGGTCAACATGTTACATTGACTATATGATGCCTTTTATTGTTCATGTATAAAACATAAACAGTTAAATTGTTACTGTGACATATGTCATAAAATGTAAATAAATATCCAGTGCATACAATGTCTGGATATAATATCCAGTGCATGCAATGTTATACAATATAAATGCTTGTTTTTTTTTAATTATAAATAAATAAATAAATAAAAACCTTATGATAACAAAGGCTGCATTTATTTGAAGAAAAAAACTCTGTGAAATCAGTAATATTGTGAAATAGTAATAGAATTTAAAACAACATTATTTATTTGAATATTCTTTAAAATATAATTTACATTTAATGTAATACATTTAATGCATTCTTGCTGAAAAATCTGTCTCTATTCAATAAATCGAAAATAAAACACTAAAAGATTAAATAAACTATTTTTAATGCAGTTTGAAAAAAAAAATGAATTAAAATGTGAATTATATTATATTATACTATACAGTATGAAAATGGATATTCAGTTTTATATTTGCTAGATTGCATTTTTACAGTGTTATTAAATTATTTGCATTTTTTAAACAATAACTTTATGTGGGCATTAGACAACATCAAAGGTAATTTAAATGTAAAAATAAGGTATATACTTCCGATAAATTGAAAAACAAAAAAGTGTTAGCATCATGCATCCCTAGTCCTTTGATCAAATAAGAACAGGAGGCTTGCTGTTGAAGGGTTTTCCAGTGACTTTGTAAAGTGACACTAGTGAGACGTCAGCTGACACTAGTGAGACTCATCCAAATCTTTCTTCCCGTAGTTTTCAAAAGGGGGATCAGTGTTTGATCACTGTACTCTGTCAATAACTTCCCATGAACAATTTCACTTGAATAAGACAAATCTTTAGCTTTTGATGCAGTTAGGATTTAATTTATTGTTTATTTAGATTGCACTTCATATGGGAAAGCAATTGACAGTATTTTTTCCAAATGATACCTGAGAGTCAGTGCCTCAGAGGCCTACGAAGAGAACATTTAACTGTGCGACGCAGTGATGTTATAAAACAGTGTAATGTAAAATGTCAACACAATTGCTTGTGCACTGATGTGCGGCAGCAAGCCGGGGGAATGGTGTTTTATTAGCCTACACAATTAATCAGAGAATCATGTTAGACGTTAAAGGCAGCTGGCACGTTTATGGCCAGGAGCCAGATTTGCATACAAGCAAAGCAGCAGAATGGCCTGGATGTGTTTACTGCCGTTTAGCTTTTTCATTTTTATGTACTTCAGTGTGAAGTGTGCTCAGCACCAAATGCTGGCTAGCAGCTCACAGCACAGTCTGAGCGCTTAAGCATGAATGCCAGCAAATGACCCCCGGAAGCCCCAGTGGCCTCAAAGATTAACAGAAGAGTAATGCAGTTAATAAGGCTGGATGCATCCCGTGAAAATAAATGCTAGGCTGTCTGCAAAGAGAGTGGGTGGATCTAGTCGACTTGATGGATAAATACTATGAAGATGCTGTAGAAAGAGAATGGTTGAGAGCAAAATAGAACAGAGAAACAAAAAGGCAATGGTCTGCCAGATTGAGAGAGACAGAACACAGAAAATAATGGGAATTTTGAGTTCAATACATGTTAAAGTAGCTTAATAGTTCACCCTGAAATGAAAATTGTGTCAAAATTTACTCATCCTCATGTAGACCTTAACCTGCATTACCTTCTTTCTGTTGCAGAACACAAGGTGTTTTGAAGAATGCTGGTTGGTTACTATATATATACAGTATATATATATATATATATATATATATAAATCTCCTTTGATGTTTCACAGAAGGAAATCAGTCATACATGTTTGCTAAAACATGAGGGTGGGTAAGTGAGACCTAATAGCCTATGGCACAGTGTTGATGCAAAAACAAAACTATAAGATGTACAGCATTGAAATAATATAATTTAATCTTGTCCCTTGTTTTCCTCTAAATAAATAAATACATAAATAAATACAGGTTACAGTGAAGCACTTATAATGCAATGAAAGTAAATGGGGCCAATTATTGCCGGATTTAAGACCAGAAATGTGATGCATATACTATATGCACTATATTTTATATAAGAAAATTATTATTTTGTTAAAATGTATGTAAAATTTGCATTGTAAAGTTGTTGTTCTCTCTCTCTCCCTCTTTGTTTAAGGATTTAAAAAAATATATAATTGGTTATCATTATGCCACAAGTGCTGTCGATTGCAGAACCCAGAATCTTCTTGAGCTAAACAGCGTGAGACTGCTGGTGTTAACTGTGGGATCTGTCGCATGCTTAGCCTAATATAAAAGAGAAAAAAACAAAACACACTTTCACTGAGGGAGTTCATTTTCCATCAACGCACATGATCCCAACACAATGAGATAAACCTCAAAAGAGCTCATTTCAGAGCAATTTCTGTCAGGCTCTGATGTGTGAGCTTTAAAAGTTAAAATTTAAATATTATGCTAATATGCAGCGGGATTATCGGTTGCAAACGGTGTTTTGACAAGCTTGTCATAGTATGATCTCTTGCCTGTCATGAAAACAGTAGACCACAGAAATCCTGATACAGAGGGCGGAAGATTGGCTTCCTTGTATATTTAAATGAACGAGAGGTGGCGCTGTTTCACTGAAAACATAGAGTCTCTAAGAATGTTGCGGAGAACAAATTGACACAACACAAGCGAAAGTCTCCAAAAGGGAACCAAAGACCGTTTCTTCGGAGAGAATAGGGTTCCTGAAAATTACTGCTGCACGTGCGCTACACGACATTTCCTGGTTCTTCAAGGACATTTTATTTTAGCGCTTCATTTAAATCAAGCTGAAAATGAAAAGCGCTGTGTTGTGGAGACATACAGAAGATTCAAGTTCAAAAGTGCTGATTATAAAAAATAATTTCTGCTCTATCAGTTGACCAATCAATCTAACATGCGTGAAGCACGTGATCTTCTGCACTCAACTTCCTTATATCGTGAGCGTAATGTTTGTTTACACTAAACTAGAGCACGTTATGCATTAACTAGCATCTGCAGCGATGTGAATGTTTCTGGCAGCAGTCAGATGATTTATCTCTCGTCCTGGATGCAGCAGGTAGGCCACGGCAGACCGACCGTTTTAGGAGAAAATGTATTTAGTCTGTACTCAAAACGTATTGAATAGGCTAGTTTAGCATTTCAATAGTCTGTTTAGAAATGCAAAAATTGGATTATAGCCTATAGGTTGCAGATAGGGTGCACGCTCGGCCATTGCACTGACTCAGTAGTGTGAGTTATATATTATTTAATAGACTCTCATAATGTTATATTGACTACCATTCAGCTCACATCAAGTTTTCAAAGCTTCCAGCAGTACTGTAATTATTTACTGAAACTATAAGTGTATAAAAAAATCCCCGTATAATACAGGCTAAATAATAGATGAAAAAACAAAACAAAAAACAAACAAACGAAAATTGGATATGTACAAGTATGAACTGAAGTTCTAAAGTACAATAATAAATAAAACAAAAACATATGAAGTAAACTGAAAAATAATATAAAAATTCTAATATATATTCTCTCTCACACACACACGTATATATTTAGAAGTTAAACATTTTGAAGTACACTGTGTTTATCCATTTGTTTTCAATTTCCTACCTTCTCTGTTACCTTCCTTCTCTTTCAGGGTATACAATGAAATCCCTTCCATGGATCCGTTGCACCCTTGGCCTGCTGCTTCTCTGTACTGCTGATGCAGACAGTGGTAGAAAACCTAATTTTGTCTTTATGATGGTGGACGATTTAGGAATTGGAGACCTTGGATGCTACGGAAACACAACACTGAGGTTTGTTCATATAATTGAGTTTATTGCTTTTATTCAGAGTTCTTCCAGGAAATCCATACTAACTGGATGCTTATGAATTGTGGATCGTTTAGTTGTTACATATATGTACTCTGCATGTGAAATAATGTACAGTTAGGCCAGCAATGTCAGAAGATGCTGTGTAAGAATGATTCAAGATCAGTAAATTTGACTTGCATTTTCTTTTTGATGGGTTCATATACAATATGCGTCAAAGATGAATACATTTGTTTGGAAGCTTGTTTCTGCCACAGGATAAAAAATAAAGATAATTGCATATTTTTTCCTCGCAATTCTGAGGGAAAAAAAAGTCTGAATTGTGATGTATGAACTTGCAGAATTGTTAGATTAAAAGTCAGTTACATTTCGTAATGGAAAAAAAAAGAATTGTGAGATGTAATCTCAGAATTCAGAGAAAAAAAAAATCTGTATTTTTATTCCATAGAGTAAGCAGGCTTCTATAAATTTGGAACCCAGGTGAATAGACATCTCTCTCACAGACATAACGATACTGTGTTATATTGTTGTTGTCCTGGACCCACAGGACGCCTAACATTGATAGACTGGCCCTGGAAGGGGTGAAACTGACCCAACACATAGCTGCGGCGCCGCTCTGCACTCCCAGCAGGGCAGCCTTCCTCACAGGCAGATACCCGATTCGGTCAGGTCAGTGCTTTAGTTACTGCACATGGAGCTCTGCTGAAATAAGCAATATGTGCTGTTTTTAGAGCATTGCTGAGACTTAGTGTTAAAGTGTTAAAAACACTATTCTTTGTATGAGAGATTGCTGATAATTTATTAATTATTATTATTATTATTATTACAATGTAATAATAATATTATTAGTAGTAGGCCTAGTAGTAGTAATGGGGGCACATAGAGGTTTGAATTAATATTTATACATTTCAGTGGAGTCATTGTTTATTTTTGTAAGTCACATTTATGCAGCACGTTTATAAAATTGGTCAGTTTGTCTTTTTAACATTGGTTTAGGTTTCTTAGTTCATATGCACATTGCCTTTTTTTTTGGGATGCCATAGGTATGGCCGCACATGGGCGTATGGGAGTTTTTCTCTTTTCTGCATCGTCAGGAGGCCTTCCGCAAGAAGAAATCACCTTTGCCAAGGCTGTCAAAGGGCAAGGCTATTCTACTGCTGTAATTGGTATGTTTCTTACATAACTCTGGTTATACGGTAACAGGGTCCTGAAAAGTATGTCACTGTTGGAAATGCCTCAGGCGTGACCGATGACAATAAATGTGGTGGCTGATTGACAAGGGTCATCTGTCATTGGGCAATTCTTAACATCTCTTCTTTGTTCTGATTGCAAGGAGGGAAGTGTGTCGAGATCACTATTATCAGAGAATGTGAGCTAGCATTTAACCTTAAAATCATTTGATATCTCATTAGGAATGTAAACAGCTCCATATTGCAAATAGCATGATGTAATTCAGATAATGCAGTGTTGTTTATGATTAATTGGGCTATGATCTCTTCATAGCTTGTATGAATCAAATAAATTATATTTATTTTTAAACTTTGGACTTACTCAGAGAAGTGTAGTATTATACAACCTGTAAAATCTCTTGATTGAGTGCAGTGATGTCCAGGCTGACTTTGCACTTATATCTTTGGAGGGATATGCACTTAAATAGCATCTATAATGTAGATTGATTGCTTTAGCTCTGCTGGGGTTGCAAGCTCACACTATTATAATTTGGTATCACTGATTCTTGGGACATGGGACAAAAGATGTCAACAAATTTGACTTGTCACTGGATTTAAAAATAGCAACATTTCCCCTTTGAAAATAATCCAAGATTAGTAATAGAATACTCTTATCACACACACATACACACCATTTTATTGTATTATTTTATTAATCATTTTTTTTACTGAAAACCACTGTTCTCAGACCATAATGTATACTTCCTATAGACAAAGATTGTCAAGACCGATAGAAATATAGAGATGCATATTGTAAACATTTATGAAACATACTGTTCAAAACTTTGGGGACTATAAGCTTATTTAATATAATCTCTTATCTTATTTCACTTCACTAAGGCTTAATTTACTTGCTCAAAACTACAGTAAAACTGTAAAATATTATTGCAATTTTAAATAACTGTTTTCTGTTTGAATATATGTTAAAATGTAATTTATTCCTGTAATGCAAAACTGAATTTTCAGCATCCATTACTCCAGTATTCGGCATCACACACGAAATCAGATATAATTCTAATATGCAGATTTGCTGCTCAAGTAACATTTCTTATTATCATCAATGTTGAAAACAGTTGTGCTGCTTCATATTTTTGTGGAAATTTACTGTTCAAAAGAACAGTATTTATTTATTTATTGTAAATTCTTAACTGTCACTTTTGATTAGTTCTTTTTACAAATTAATTTGCTCATTTATATGCTAGTTTTGTCAATATTTATAATAAATATTAGATATGACATTCATATCTACTTGTTTATGTTGACATATATTTGAAAAATGGCAAGGAAAGCACATTTAGTGAGAAAAGGGAATAAGCAGGAGGTTTCACCAAAACCTCTGAACATGTTTAACTGAATAATCCAAAATAATTCCATGATTGAGTGACTAATTGATTTATTTATTCACTTCTGTAGTTTATGTTGTCCTGTGTCCTAATAAATGAGTGATATTGCGTGATATACCACTGGATGAAAAGATAGCCTCTGTACAGATGAGCAAATAAATAATGACTGGCTCACCTCAGGCACAAATGTGAATTTGGCTTGAGGGACTCCTTTTAAAAAAATAAGTTCAAAATGCATGCAACTGGGGTAGAGTGACAGAGTATGCAGCATGCTGACTCACTTTGCAGGAAACAGTATATGCTTTTCATCTTTTGTAGGAAATCACTGTTTGGGTCAAAAGGGGGCTGAAAGAGTGTGTTCAAAATCACAGTTAGATCCGAGAATGGGTTTAGTGGTTTTTAGACAATTTGCATCCTTCATAAAATTACATAGCCGTATCTCTCACACACTTAATTCACCAGTTGATTAGAGTTGCATATAATGAATGGGAACGTGCACTCCTCCACTCAGCTGCCGAATTGTGCAGCTGTGACGAGTGAGTGTCCTCCTGCTGATTTATGTATGCCTTTATGCATTGATTAATTATGATTATGCATCTGACCAAAATGCAGTGTTTTCAGAGAAAGTGTGCAGAGTTTTAAAACCGAGAAACAACAAGAATAATTCAAGATAATTTATGTGTCCCTTGAAATTATGGCGGCTGTAAGCCCTTCGCTCCTCTGCCCTCAAACTCAGCACCTCAGTGAATTAGTGTTCATGTTTATCAACTTTTCTCAGTGAAACAGGACCTAACTAGGTTACAGTTATTAGAAATGAGGCAAGCTGAAGAATCAACTGCCAGTTGATGTGAGGGTGGGCAATGCTGTGTTGCTGTCCAAACCAAGGTTTTGCAAAAACCCCCGGAGAATAACAGCCCATGTCGAATCCATTAGGTCCAACAGACGAAGGCACATCCTGAAGGAATCTGCTTGTCCCTTCCTCGTTCTGAGAGGGAGTGCAGAGAAGCAGATTGTCTAAATAAGCAGACACTCTAAAACCGACATTTCTCAAAGCCTCCTGTAACACCCAAGGGACAAGTGAGAGGCTAAAGCTATTGTTTGATATTTGTGAGTCCTGTGTCTCAGGCAAACCTAGGAAATTTGTTGTTTGCAGGTAAATGTCTATGTGAAAAAATGTGAACCAATTGGTGAGACAAATAAAGCAAGACAATAATTTACAGATGTGGTGGAATATATAGAGATCCATTCATCAATCTGGTGCACTTTAAGAGCAAAATGAATAGGTAATTTTCAGTTATCAGTTACCAATTTGACAATAAATAAATAAAATTTGCATTGAGTTTAAAGTGGTCTGTTTTGTGGACTGTTGTGATAATATCTCAGTTCATATTATTTAGACTCTTACTTTATTTCTAAGTCAAATTATTTGAGTACTATTATTATTATTATTATATAACATTAATTACTTTGTAATACAACTGTACTGTAAAATGAAAAAAGTAGCCTACGTTAACACTTTACAATAAGGTTCCATTTGTTAATACGAGTTAACTACATTAGTTAACATAAACTAACAATGAAAAATATTTCTAAAGCATTTATTAATCCTAGTTAATGTTAATTTCAGCATTTACTAATGCAGTATTAAAATCAAACGTTGTGTCTGTTAATATTATTTACTGGACATGAGCTAACATGAACTAACAACAAACAGTTGTATTTTTATTAAGTAATGTTAACAAAGATTCATAAATACAGTAACAAATGTCTTTCCCATTGTTAATGTTACTTAATGTATTAACTCATGTTAACAAATAAACCTTGTTGTAAAGTGTACTTATAGTAATAAAATAAATGTATTATAGTATTAAAATACTATATAGTAAAAATAAATTTAATACACATGTATTAATTTATTCACTTGCAAGAGGTAAACTCTTGAGCCTGTAGCAGAAAACTGCAGAGAGACCTTTAAAGTTTCCGTGACAACAGGTTTACAAATTCAGTGAAATGCTGTAAACTTCTGTTCACAAAAATTTTATAAATTCTATGACTTGAAAAATAAAGTGAACCTGGTGCATGTTGCCTTCCCAAATGAGTTAAACTCGTAGTACATGCAGAGATGAAGTTTGCAATGGAAACGCTGAAAACACCGGATCATGAACTGCATCAGTGTAAATTAACATAGTGCCACGCTTTGTTCTAAAATGCAGAAATGCCAATTCCTTTTTTTTTTCTTAATGTAATGTTGTGCCAGTCATCACATCAATTGCTGATTTTCATAAAAAACGTTTTTTTTTTAGGTAAATGGCACCTGGGTCTCAACTGTGAAGACAGTGCCGACCACTGCCACCATCCTACCTCTCATGGCTTTGACTACTTCTACGGCACCATTATGACGCACCTTCGGGACTGCCAGCCTGGACATGGCTCTGTCCTATATTTTGTCCATAGTTACATCCCAAACAAGGCCCTTAGTATTGGTCTAGTTTCCGTGGCGTTACTCCATTTTAAAGGGATGATAACTGTAACCAGGAGGGTAGTTTTTGGTTTTCTGGTCCTGGTAGGGGTAGTGGTGAGTCTCTTTGGTGTGTTGGTGTACACATTCCCCAATCTAAATTGCTTTGTCATGAGAGGGCCGGAGATTGTGGAGCAACCATATACATCAGAAAACCTCACACTAAGGATGACCAGTGAAGCCATAGAGTTTCTGGAAAGGTATGTGTCCACATTTTATCATAATATTAAAGTGCGAAAAGCTTTTTTCAGGGACTTGCTTTGAGCTTAACAAATGCAGTGACTGAATTAATATCAAGGGAAATTGTCAATCCATTTTGAAAGGTCTGTATTAAAAATAAAGGTCTTGCTTAAGCCTCTGCATTATTAATTTGATTAACCCTCAATAGGTAGAGTTCACCCAAAAATGAAATGATGCTCTCTTTTTCATTCCAAACCATACTCTATTTTTAAAGTGTAAAAGGAGACATTTTGAAGAAAGTACAGATCGCTCTAAATGCTGGAATTCACTACAAAACTAAAATGGGAACAGATTTTAAAACACTAAATCATACACTTGGAAGTGGTTATAGGGAAAAATTGGGCATCATACACTAACCGACTGAGGATCACACATTAGTGGAATTTTACGCTGTTTCAAAAAACAAACTCTTGCAGAAACGTGCACCTGGGTACTAGATGCAATATTTGTTCTAAAATATCTGCTTAAAATATGTTTGAAATCCTCTGACTGGATGGAATCATTGTCTGCAGCTAAAAACAAAAATCATAGTCTGTGCACATTATACACTATGCGATTTTCTGTGAAATCTGTCAACTACTGTCAACTGTGTTTTCCAGCCTTAAGGCTTTCAAACTTCAAAAAGGAAACAAAGGCATAAAAGTGTATTTTTTCAGAATAATGATCATACTTTATTGCATGGCATCAGAAGATTTGAAATGGATCTGAAATCATATGGACCACTTTTATAATACTATTATGGCACTTTTGTGTCCTTTTTGAAGTTTTGAACCAAATTCACTGTGTGGAAAAGAATGACTAGTACAGTTCTTTAAAATTGGTCATTTTATGTTTCACGGAAGAAAGAAAGTCATACGAGATTGAACACATAAGAGCGAGTAAATCATGGCAGAACGCTGAGCCTCAGCTCTTACCTGTATCACAGAGAAAATTGTAGTTTTCAGCTACAGGACCAATAAAAGATTCATATAGTAATGACCAAGTTTAAATTCTCTCCTTGTAGTATTATATGGTTTGTAAGGCACTGTAAGACATTGCCTTAATGTAAAACAAAGCCTTGTGAAAACTCACATAAAAGCTAATCCCTTACAGCCAGGCTCTAATCCCTGATCTGATGGCATAACACAACCCTGAAATGAAGTGCTTTGTGTTTGTCTAATGGTAATGTAAAGATTGAACTTTTTTTTTTTTTAAACAGGAATTCAGAGAGGCCATTCTTGCTCTTCTTCTCATTCCTCCAAGTCCACACTGGACTGTTTGCCTCTCCTCTCTTCAGGGGAAGAAGTCAGCATGGTCTCTATGGTGATGCTGTCATGGAGGTAGACTGGAGTGTAGGTACTGAATGACTTATCACGTCAATAATCTAAATATGTTGATAATTAAAAGCGAGTACAATAAATGGCCTTTTGGTTTTACAGGGAAAGTCTTGTTAATAAGCTATTATCTCAAACTGTACTACTTGTTTCTGCTGTTTTTGCCTTTAATTAAGGTATACTTATCATATTTGCTAAATTTATCTTCTGAGGCAGCTGAGCCCAGAAATAATTCATCATAACCCAATGAGTGTGTCTCTTAAAAGGGCACAATGAATGGTTTCTAAAAATATCTATGAAAAAATCTAATAACAAATGAGTATAGTTACCATATAAATGCAAAAGTGACATTGTTTATAGCACTGAATGCATACTGTCATCACTTTTTTAAAGCAAAGCACACTTCTCTTAGTCATACTTGAGTGTTCGGGAGAATAAGCAGAAGGAATGAATAGAGTTTTCTGTTGAGTGTCTAACCAGATAATTGGATTGTGCATTTTAAGTTTTGGAGGTATTTTATAGAAATTCATGTCTAGGCACAACTGATTTGTCTTGCATTATTCAAGCATTAAAGCATAAGCTTTTAGATCTAATATTTTTTTAGGATCATGACTAATAATCAGTCAAGTGCGTTAAAACATTTGACTGGTAAATGTTGTTTTTTGACACAGGTGCATTGCAGAAACTAATTAGTGTAACATGATAAACTAGATTTGCATTACCTAAAGGAAACAAAATAATAGTTCACCAACTTCACCCAAATATGACAATTATGTCATCATTTACACATCCTCGTGTCATGAAAAAAAAAAGCCTATTTTAATTAAAGAAGAGAATAAGCCACTAGATCTGCAGACAGTCACAACTAAAGACAATGTAATCAAGTGTAATAAGAACACTCTTTATTTCTATATATTTCTGCTTGTTGGACCTTAATAAAATGCTTGTGGTGTTACTCAGTTGTAAGTTGTTTATATAAAAGTGTGTGTTTCATGTAAACGAACTGTAAAAGTTTCTACCGTAGTGTTATGGATTTAAACAAATCCCCAATGAGAATTTTGGTAAAAATCAATACAGTACTGCATCGCATTAGATGATGTAACTTTTCCAGTAGTTATAGCTAAATGTTGCACCAGGTTGGTTTTAGTATTTTAATATTGATCTAATTGTCAATCTGACTTCTCACAATGTTTTTGCCATTCCTAGGTCAGATCATGCAGACTTTGGAGCGCTTAAACTTGAAGGAAAACACACTGGTGTACATGACTTCAGATCAGGGGCCTCACCTGGAGGAGATTTCTATCCACGGAGAGATGCATGGGGGTTATAGCGGCATATACAAAGGTATTCTGTCTAAGGATTTGTCATTAGAAAAGTCCTGAGAGCTAGTTTACCAACCCTCATGGACAAAGCATCACATTTCAGCATTATTTTCAGTTTTAAATATGAGGTGAACAGTAACAATATGCAGTTTCACATCCTTTGCTGTCTCTCGAGCAGCTGGCAAGTCAACTAACTGGGAAGGTGGGATTCGGATACCAGGGATTTTTCGTTGGCCAGGTGTCTTACCTGCCGGGAAGGTCATTGATGAGCCCACTAGCAACATGGATATTTTCCCCACAGTGCTGAATTTAGCTGGTGCTTCCATACCCAGTGACAGGTGAGAGCCTGTCGCCTAGCAACAAGATCTGCCAGTCAAAGATTTGGTTACTGAGACAACAGATGCAGATACAATAGATGCAACTAATCTGGAGATAGAGTGAAATATTGGGATAAACAAAAGTCAGTACATTAGAATTTGTTTTCAGGCACTTTGTAAGATGAATATATCCCCGGTAGCGCATAAGTATAAAATAATGATGTTTTGTATTATGGCTACTCATACTGCTAAATAGACTCAATAACTAGGCTAGTAATTGCAGTGCATTACCACTTGTTTCCATTACAGAGTCATTGATGGTCATGATCTCTTGCCTCTGTTGCAAGGGCAAGTGGAGCGTTCTGAACATGAATTTATGTTTCATTACTGCAATGCCCAGCTGAATGCCGTCAGATGGCACCCACCTAACAGTGAGTTCTAACTTTAATACACTCTTGTGATGGGTTGTAACTGATTACTATTTGGTAACACTTTACAATAAACTTCCTTAGTTAAAGGAATAGTTCACCCAGAAATTAAAATTTTGTCAGCATTAACTCACCCTCATTTAATTCCAAACATGTAAGAGTTTCTTTCTTATGTTGAACGCAAAATAAGATATTTTGAAGAATGCTGGTAATCAAACAGTTGATGGTCCCCATTGACTTCCAAAGTATTTCCTACTCAATGTATTTCAATGGGGACTAATAACTGTTTGGTTCTTCAAAATTCTTCAAAATATATTTTTTTGCATGTGTTCAACATAAGAAAGAAACTTATACAGGTTTGGAACGACATGAGGGTGAGTAAATGATGACAAAATCTTCATTTTTGGGTGAATTATTTCTTTAACCATAGTTAACTACATTAGTAAAATTCTTCTACATCATTAATTAATCATAGTTAATGTTAATTTCAAGTAGTACTTATATAAAATGGATCTGTTTATATTATTTAATGAACCTGAGTGTACATGAACTAACAACGAATAGGTGTGTTTTTGTTAATTTTTGTTAACATGTTATCAACTATTCTGACAATCTTAATAATTACTAATTTGAGTAGTATATTAGTTGAGTAGTATATTAAGTCCACATTGCTCAGTGTTGCTCTTCTAGCAACATGTAAATTGAAGTCTAAATAATGTATGTATTGTGTACAAAATATTTTACTACTAAACTAAAAGTTGAAGTTGCTTTATGGATAAAGCGCATATATTATATAAACAAACTTTTATTTTGGATGCGAGTTAATCAATTTGACAGCCCTATATATATACACACACACACACACACTTTAATGGGTAGATAAGATTAGATAAGATAAGATTTTTCACTGTAAATGATTAAGAAATGGATAGATAAAGGTGATGACTGATTGTTTAAATTTTGAAAGCTAGATTTCCTGTTTTTCCAGGTAACGCAATCTGGAAGGCCTTTTTCTTTACCCCTGACTTCTACCCAGAGAACAGCTCAACCTGCTTCCACACTCATATCTGCCTCTGCATCAAGCCATACGTCACGTTCCATGACCCTCCGCTGCTTTATGACCTGTCGAAAGACCCGACAGAAAGCACCCCCCTGAGTCCAGACACTGAGCCCCAGTTCTACTCAGTTCTGGAGGTCATAAGGGCAGCAGTAAGCCGTCATGCAGAGAGCCTGAAGCCTGTCCCAGTACAGGTGTCACCTCTGCAAATAGCATGGAAGCCTTGGCTCCAGCCCTGCTGCTCCTCTCTCAGTCAGCTGTGCACGTGTGAACGAGATCATCAGATAGAGAAGCTACGAAAGGAGCTTCAAAAAGAATAGTCAGGTACTCAGAATCCTATGGCTTTAATGCACAAGAAGAGCATGTGATACTTAAAAGGATAGTTCATATCAAAAAATAAAAAATCATTACACCCTCATGTCGTCCCAAACCTGTATGACTTCATTTCTCTGTAGAACACAAAAGAAGGTATTTTGGTTCACAAAAGAAGACCGCTGGAAACCAAACCGTTTTGAATTGTTCATTGACTTCTGTTCTATATCTTCTTTTATGTTAAACAGAAAAAAGAAAGTCTTACAGATTTGGATCGAAATGAGGGTAAGTAAAGATGACAGTATAATTTTGGGGTAAACTGTCCCTACAACATTAGCTTGGTAATTGGATAGGTAATTTAAAAGTCCGGTCACATTTAATGTTGTTCAGAGAATTTTGTGGATGATATGCTGTAATTTCTACACAATTGGCAATTTTGCGAGGGCAAGAAAATGGGTTCACTCAGATTCAGCATGTTCGCCACAAAAGTTGCTTGGTTTAAAAGTGACTTCTGTGTGAACTGTGCTTCATACATCGCTAATCTCTTGACAACGGTGAGTTTTTGCCTGCAAAAATGTTACCAAAATTTGGCTGATTTAACTGAATTGTAATGCAATTTCACTGTAAACAATATAAAGAACCGAAGAAAAGGAAAGGAAAAACAAAACATTTTCTAGCCAAATTTGTATCAAGATAGCACATCTAAGGTCATTTGCAACATTGTTTGTAAGTACAGCCAGGTTCTCTGTCCTGAGTTCTGTATTCCTCCTGGTCTGGAGATGCATCATCCTGATTGAACATTGCAAGGTCAGGGTATTTGTGAAGCAGTAATTACTACCTTTATGCTCGTAAGCTTTGATCTAGCCTGCAACCGGTAACGACTCAATACCCGTAATGCCTTTTACAGGCTTTGGTGCTTTAAGGGTTTTTTGTGGTATTTTTGGTATCCAATCTGTTTTGCTTATTTTTGTGACTAATCAGGCTGCACTGAATGGTTTGCAATTTTTGCCAGCCATAAGAGGCTCTCCTCTCAACATCATGTTCATTACACTAATCTCATCACATTAAAAATGGTCTGTATCAGGAAATAAAAAGATGTTTTGCCTAATTTTTTAAGAGTCAGATGTGATATTTATTGGTATTATGCTGTACTTTATGGCTTGATGTATTTATCACTGTTTCTGGAATATTTAATATATTTGCTAATCAGATATTGATAGTCATTTGCATGAGGTAAATTTCATATTTAAAGCTCTGTGAGCTTTTCATCCTTAACCGATGTTTACCATTTGATAGTTTCACACATAATTTCCTCAAGATTTCATGATTATCCACACTCCTGAAAAAATAAAAAAATATTCCAGCTTCTTAAAATTATTTCAAGTGGGTGTTACTTGACATATGATCAAGCATCTCTTACTAGCATCTTTCTGAATCGAATTTGAAAACATTTTGACCACTTTTACAGCATATCTACTAAACCGCATCACTTTTATGTGAACAGATACTGACTTTTAAAGATAGCTAAAAGAGCAGATGGTGGTACCCAGGGGAGCCTTGAAAGCGATTGAACCATGGGGCTTCTCAAACTGAAAAAGATCTAGGCCTATGTCAAAATAGACAAGTTCAATCATTCTGATTTTCCGGGCACTTTTGCAGAGGGGAGAGATCAATCAGTTGCATTATGGGAGGTCGGCTTGGCTTAAATTATCAAAGGCCCCAAAAGGGAACATGTGCTCTCTGCTTAAGGTTAGGTTTCTAAAACATATAGAAACTTTATTTATAATAACTCTTTAGAAGTTGGAAAACAAATGTAAAGCTTCTGTTTTTGGTTAAAAAAAGAAAGGAATTTCATGGTTTTCTGTATCAGGACAAAATAAATAATCATCTGGACCTTGGCAGGTCTTAAAATTTGGAAAATAATACCTCAGATGAAAAAAAAAAAACTCATTTATTTTGCAAAAATAAAGCCAATATTGAAAAGCCATGGGTGACAAACTAAGGACACACTATGAGTCAACTGCTTGTAGATCCACTTTTAGCAGCAATAACTTGAATAATCATTTTGGCCCACTCTTCTTTACAGCGTTGCTCCAGTTTATTGAGGTTTGTGGCCATTTGTTTATGCACTGCTCTCATCACAGCATTTCAGTCAGGATGACGTCTGGACTTGGACTGGGCTATCACAACACCTTATTTATTTTCTTTTCAGTTGTTCTGTTGTAGATTTGCTGTGTGCTTGGGATCATTGTCCTGTTGCATGACCCAATTTTGGACGGATGGCCTCACATTTGACTCCAGAATACTTCGGTATACAGAGGAGTTCATGGTCGACTCAGTGACTGTGAGGTGCCCAGGTCCTGTGGCTATAAAACAAGCCAAAAATCATCACCCCTCCACCAGCATGCCTGACTTTTGGTATGGTGCTTTCACCAAACATGGCACTGTGCATTAAAGACAAACCTAAAGCCAAATCTCCACTTTGGTCTCGTCTGTTCAAAGAACATTATTCTATAAGTCTTATGGTTTGTTCAGATGCACCTTTGCAAACCTAAGCTATACTCCCATGTTCTTTTTAGATAGAAGAGGCTTTCTTCTGGCAACCCATCCAGAAAATGCCATACTTTTCAGGTCTTTTTGTAATTGTACTGTCAAAAACTTTATCATTTAACATGTTAACTGAGGCCTGTAGAATGTGAGGTGTAGTTCTTTGATTGTCTGCAGTTTCTCAAGAGTGTCGTGCTGTCTGACCATGGGGTGAATTTCCTGGGACGTCCACTCCTGGGAAGATTGGTGTCTGTCTTGAATGTAAAGTACTGTAAACTTATTGAAAGCTTTTTTGTTGTTGTTGTTAAATATACTTTTAAGATTTGAAGTACACTACTAGTGCACTTTTAAACAGTGTTGGGGAGTAACTAGTTGCATGTAACATAATTACGTAATTTAATTACAAAATAAATGTAACTGTAATCTGTTACAGTTACTGAAAAAAAGTGTAATTAAATTACAATAACAAAGGGGGTTACATCTGAATATTTTAACACGCATAGATTTAATTGATTTCTTTCCCAAATTACATTGACTGCTCTAAAACATGATCAACCAATGTTTCAGGTGTTTAGGACCCAGAATAGGACACATGCTTATTTGACAACGGTTTTATTTCCTATTTGGTCTTTATTTTTTACGATTTTATTTCCCCCATTGGTATATGCCAGTGTTTTTTTTTCTTCTTCTTTTTTCTATTAAACTATATCTTATGATTTAGTTAAAGACCAAATCTTTAAAAGACCAGCATTTAAAGGTGCAATAGGTGATTGTCTTAAAAAAAATTTGTTATGCTTGTTGAAAGTCTCGTCACATCCCGATAGCCGATAGCAGTCATTAAGTTAAGTGGTCGAAATGTATTTATATGTATTTATATATTCTGTGGAAGGCTTAGGACCAAGAAATGTTCGTCCAATCAAAACGCTCGTGCCGAGCGTTTTTCTTGACTTTCCTACCTGCCTGTCAACATATGTATTTGCATACCTCTGCACACCCTGTATGCACAGACATATGTCATCAGCACGGCCACGTACGCTATGCAGAGTAGACAGAGCAAGAATGGCAGACAAACATCAACACCCTGACCTTCCTTCCTGGTATTGTAGTACTTTTACTAACTGCACTATAACGTTTTCTCACCGGTGAATGACACATGATGTATTTAGTAATGTAGTCTCTGGTCGTCTGATCTGTTCACGTTCATGCGTTCAGGGGGCGTGGCTTTGGACGGTGATTGCAGGGAGGGTGGGACTTTCGCTTTCAGGCTAAAGTTAGCATTTTCCAAGATCTCCTACTGCACCTTTAACCTCAGAACGATCTCAAAGTAAAAAGAGGTGCTAAAGTCTGATTTTGTGCTGGCTGTGCTTTAAAATTAAAGTATTATAATCTTAATTAAAGTGATGAAGGATTTTAAAAGTCAGTATCAGTGCTACTGTAAGGTTAACCTGCCTGGTTTAAATGTTTGAAAATGATTAACAGTTGAAAACATTCGTTAGAAATTTAGAAAAGTACTCAAAAAGTAATCAAATGTAATCAGTTAAATTACTTTAATAAAGTAATTGAAATAGTTACACTTATTATTACATTTTTAAATAGGGCAACTTGTAATCTGTAACCTATTACATTTCCAAATAAACCTTCCCAGCACTGCTTTTAATACACTTGCTTTTCACAAGGGTAAAGAAGCACCTCCACAGTTTTTGACCTTTGATTCCTCATTGACGTGTTTCAGCTATACACTGCCAATGTGTATTACTCAGTCAGATTCACTGTTTATCTGAGCGGTGAAGCAGATATAGTCAGCTTTGTCCTCTGCTTTGACGTTAACTGCTGTTAATTTGAGTCAGGCTTTGGCGAGGCTCCTGTGTTTTTATGTGTTTTTCCTGTAACCACTTTCAGCCTCTGGCAGTTTAGCCCAAAATTATCATTAACGCCACGCTGTCTGACAAGCCCAATGCCTACGTGGACCATAAAGAGTCGCCTTACTCATCGTGCCTGGCACCACACAACCTTTACAGCTCATTCTAGGTATGTTATTGTCACACGGGACCAATGATATTAACATATTAGAGGAATATGAATGAGGAGAAACAGATAAAACTATGTTTATAGCAAGGTGACAGATGCAATACCAGACTTGGTTTGACATTCTGTGTAGCACAGAAAAAAATTATGAATTTGAAAACAGCCACATTTGAAATCTTGCGAGTCCATAAGTTAAGTAAATATGTATTGATGCAGAGATGATGATAGGTTGTCTGGAATGGACTCCAAGCTCGTTTTAACAATATAATCTTATGGCAGTTGGCAGTTAAGTTGTCCAGCTGTCTGATTTACTCTGATCATTTCCTCTGGCAGATGTGATTCCTAGCATATCTGAGCACAAACTTTGATCTCAGTTCCCATCTAAGAACATATTCTCTTTTGCATCCATAAAGCACCGTCTGTTTCTGCACTGAAACCTGCTCCTTCCATAAATGAATTGAGATTGGAGTTTCTCATATTTCTTCTTTTTTTTTAACTGTTGAATGAAAGATGCATTTCGAAATGGCTTATTTTGAGTCACTACATAATTGAGTTGAAATGTTTTTGTTTTTCTTTGTAATTAACAATTAAGGGTTGTTCTGCTAGTTTGTTTGATTGCAGATTTGTTTTACCTGCGGCTGCATGTTGTGCCAGTGCAATTAACCTATATGAATGCAGGTTTCACTTGTGCTTAAAATACTGAAATTATTTGTTTGTTTTCCAGTGCAGAGTCATGTCATGTCTGATTTATCCAATAAACAAAATATAGTTGATGGATTTGCACAATAGATCAAGACAGAGAGGTATTTAAAGGCACCATGAAACTGGCTGTATTTGGAGTTTAGAATGTTGTAGTATTTATTATAAATTATTTCAATGCATCTATGTCATTGTAATCTTTTATAAAAAACAAACAAAAAAAAAAAAACCATTATTTTCCCTTCCCCTCACTCCCCAGTATAGGTTTGTTCTTTCATGAGGTCGCAAGCATCTGTGCAAGGGATTGGCAAAATTCCCTTCCCTTCAGTAACCTGTCACTAACATCAAATTACAGCAGTTAACAAACAACAACAATCCAGCCATCCAATTCCCAATTAACAAAATCAAACCCCACCCCATTGCACTAGGACTGGGGTTCTCATCTATAAATGTATCGTCACAAAACAAATGACCCCCAAAATAAAAACATAGAAAGTTTTATGGGGCTAATCAATGTAAATAATGATTAAATAATTATAAAATAATTACTTCTGCCATAATTATTCTAAAGCACCATTTTATAGAAATAGTGTTTAAAGAATAATATTAAAGTGAACAAAATGTTGGTAACTCTAACCATACGCTCATAGTTCTTAATAGAATACATCACATCTGGTCGGGCGGGCGCATACGGTCTAACCGCAGAAGTTCAAATATTTTAACGCATCCGCAGCTCAAATCGGATCCGAAATTTCCACATACGCATATGATCAGAACTCCACGCAGCTCCCACACTACTCTCCATTGTAAATGAATGACTTCCGGTCTGTCGCTTGTCATTTGTCGGAGATAGTGGAAAGGTGGCTTAAAACTGGAGTGGAACGCAGCCTAGAAAGCTACAGGTAGGTGAGTTTGATCAAGGTTGGAGCTAAACACTGCAGGAAGTGGACCTCGAGGGCCAGAGTTGAGAGCACCTGCACTAGGATAGCCTATACATCACAATCCATTTAAGTCTTGATGTAAGAAAATCCTGTGTCTGGGTCCAAACTCTACTCATTTCAATAGCTCTCACCTACCATTAATGAGCACTGTTTATTCATATCACATTTAAACTAAGCTTTTAAAAATGCATGGTGTACGGGCTCACGGTGTCCTGGACACCAATATTTTAAGAGTTCATAAAAGATGAATTACTGTCTGGTCATCTGAGATTTCAGTATGGATTAGGATCATGATTGTTTAGTAGTATTTCTACACACTGTGAGCAGGGGCGTTTCTATTAGGGCAACGCACCACCAAAGTGTGAAAGGGATGGATTTTTTTTTGTCACATTCAACCATAACGGCCACCATTCTAGAACTGTCACCATTTGTTCTGCCTCTGGATATATAGTCCAGTCAGCATCAGGTCACGTTCTGTGGAGTACTGCCCAACAGAAAAGTTTTGCTCAGCAAGAATAACAATTAGAGGGAACATTGTATACAATCCAAATGATGTGCAGAACTTTGATTTCTCCAACCATGTTTCAACATAGAATGGTATGATTTTGACCAAATGGGTTGGTGGTACATGTTGATAAACATGAGTGAGCATTTTAGTGCTGAATGGATGCTTTATTTTCCTGCAAATAACATTCTGAAAAATCAACCAAATAGTACGTTGTTTCAACATTGAAAATTGATTGATGGCTGATACTGACTTTTACAAGGTTGAATTAATGTCTCTTCCCTATCTGGGTACTCTGTAATACAGACAGCACTTTATATTCTATTTCATGCTTTAAAGCTTTAATATTTTAGGTTTGTCCAGCATTTTTTTTTTTCCTGTTTGATGTTATCAGAAGGTTGACTTGTCAAAAAAGTCAGCTATTTGAGTAGTATTAATAATCTGTTTCTAGTATGTGCCATTAATGTCAACTATAAAACCATTATTAGCTTAACAATGCAAATGAATACAGACTTGATTTATCAAAAGTAAATAATGCAAATCCCAGAGTCATGAGTTTCTCCTTAGAGGGTCCTTGTGAGGGGTCAGATTCACTCTATAACAATGTGAAGACAGATTCTAATTACATTATTAAAGCAGCCATTCAAAGACATGTCCTGCCAGAGCTTTATGGCACAAATGAATTCACACACTTTCACTTGGTAAAAGTGCATTGCTATGCCATATTAAGTTATATTATATAACTTTATTACATAAAATAACTTGCATTTTACATTAATTTAAACAATCAATCCTTCAATTCGTTTTCAAAAATGGTGATTCAGCACTGAAAGTCTTGTTATGGACTTAAATTGTTCAAGGGATAGTTCACCCAAAAATAAAAATTCTGTCTTTAATTACGCACAAAAATTATTCTCGTAGCTTCATAAAATTAAGGTTGAACCACTGATGTCACATGGACTATTTTATCGATGTCCTCACTACCTTTCTGGGTCTTGAACGTGGTAGTTGCGTTGCAGTCTGCAGGGTCATAAAGCTCTCGGATTTCATCAAAACTATCTTAATTTGTGTTCTGAAGAAGAACAAAGGTCTTATGAGTTTGGAATGACATGAGGTTGAGTAAGTAATGACGCCTTTCCCTTTCACCTTTCAGTTATATATATAATTAAATCTTGGATGTTTATTAAGACCTTTCTATTATCTATTGAAACCCACAATAATATTTAAAATATCAGTAAGCTTAATATATATAAAATTATAATTTATTGGGTACTTTCAATTGGGAGGTGGCTGTCCCGAACCCTAACCCCTAAATTTCAACTTCTTAAAATGATATTGAAATAATTTTTGTATTTTTTTTTCCATTGTTGTTTTCAAAAATATCTTTTTAATTCTTTTAAAAAGGAAAAAAATATATATGTATTTCATATTTTCTTTGTAAATTATGAAACTATATGTAAAAATACTGTTCAGAACTGTGCTAGCTAACCATGTGCTGATTAGCATCTTTGAGCTAGGTTCAAAATTATCTAAAAGTTTCACTAGCGAAACATTTGGTGGAGTTTTGTTAGTGACATCTTTGTTTATTTGGGTGTTATCCCATAGAATAATCACTACCGAAACATGTCGTCATTGTTTCGGTAGTCAAGTCAAGTCACCTTTATTTATATAGCGCTTTTAACAATACAAATTGTGTCAAAGCAACTGCACAATATCAAAATGGGAAAATAGTGTCAATAATGTAAAATGACAAGATTAAACACTCAATTTTCAGTTAAAGGCATTTCATTATTGAATTCAGTGATGGCATCGTCCAGCTCAGTTCAGTTCAAAAAGTTTCTGTTCAATCAAGTCGACGATATTGCTGGAAATGAAGTGTCCCCAACTAAGCAAGCCAGAGGCGACAGCGGCAAGGAACCAAAACTCCATCGGTGACAGAACGGAGAAAAAAACCTTGGGAGAAACCAGGCTCAGTCGGGGGGCCATTTCTCCTCTGGCCAGACGACACAGCAGTTCAATTCCAACTGCTGCAAAGTCAGATTGTAAGGGCTCAACTGGTAGTGACAAAAGGGAACACGTAATCCTCATATTTGGGGGAAATAAACAAACTTTTAATACAGTTTTGCTATTTTTGTTTTATTTTAGTATGTTTTAGTTGCGTTTTAGTATGCGAGTTAAAAATTCTGTTATGTGATGTGGTTGCTACTAAAGCATTACTGTCACTACTGAAACATGTAAAGTATACTGAATTATCAACTAAGATGTTATGATAGGTTTTGGTTCAATGTATATTCAAACAAATTAATCCTTAACTTTGAAATCAGTATGATCAACTGTTTTTTAAAAAATAAAATTTCACATACATATATACATACACATATATATATACACATATACATACACATACACATATATATACACACACACTCACAATATATATATATTTACAATCTAAATATAATAGGTCAATATAACCCTTCAAATTAAATTAGTATTACTGTTTCAGTGGTGACAAATTTGGGGAGAGGACAAATATTCCAAAACTTTTTGAAAATACAATATGAGAATTAACTGCAAAGTTACTGGATATTATCCAATTTGCATACATACAATTTTTTTGGGAAAAATACTTTTTTTTCCCCAAGATGTTTCCAACTCTGATTTTGGACCAATTCTGTAGAATGGCCCATATATATTAGTGCTGTCAATCGATAAAAAAAACAAACGAATTAATCGCACATTTTTCTGAAATTAATCGCACCTAACATTAAAGTTTTTAAATATACTGATATCATGTGACCCTTCGACTTCGATGCACGTGTAGTCTTTCGCTTTACTGACTTTGTCAAATATTTTGTAATCCTGTCAGTAAATTTCGAACCACTTTGCATCGAACCCATCATGAGTACTTCAACAGTCAAAGGCGATCGGAAAAGAGAGATTGGGCAATCGCCAATAAAGAAAATTTATCTCCAGAGAGGATATCGACGATGCTATTGCTAACGGTATCAAGCTAGCACGTAAAGAGCAGCAAAGGATTCGGCTATGGCCTCGACAGTAAGAGATGCGGTGGATTCCGTGCTGACTCCAGCATTGCGGGAACTGCATGCGGACATACAAGCGGACATACAAGCGACCAACAATTCTGTTAAAGAGCTGAGAGCGGAGCTTGAGGCGCTAGCTAGCGCGACGAAGCAGACACGTGACCGGGTTGATTCCATTCAAGCAGCTGCACGTGAGGATAGGAGGACAGTCACGGACTTAAGAAATCAGCTGGAGCGACTCACCAAGAAGATGACGGATATTGAGGATAGGAGCAGGAGGAATAACGTGAGGCTGGTGGGATTGCCAGAGGGGACAGAGGGCTCTGACGTGGCTGGTTTCCTCAGAGTTAATCTGTTAATCTTTCCAAGTGGATCCCCTCCCTGAAATGTCGTAACATCGAGATTGACCGGGTGCATCGCGTGTATGACGGAAGGAAAAACTCAGATCGGCCACGTACTCTCATCTTCCGTGTACTAAGATGGCATGACAGATCGGAGATCCTGAAAGGTGCTCGGCAGGCTTATCCGGTGAAATGCACGCAGGACAATGTCACGCTACAATTTTTTCCTGACTTTAGTCCAGCCACAGCTGCCAGGAGAAAAAGCTTGGTTCCGGTTTTGAGGACGATGACGGCGCTTGGTCTCCAGTAGGGATGTGCGCTACGACTAATTTGATTGTCGTTTAAACGGAAGTTTTGTATCCGACTAGTCGACTAGTCTAAAAGCTAGAAACCCCCAAAAAATGGCAAAAAAAAGAACTGTGCGTGTGTCTGTATAACAGCATACAGTTGAAATACTTAATCTTTGAAGGAGCTGTACCGTTTAGTTGACTAGTCGACTAGACCCGCACATCCCTAGTCTCCAGCCCTTCCTCGCTTATCCGGCGGTAATTAAACTACGGCACGGGGGTGAACAGAGGAGTTTCGACTCTCTTCAGAAAGCGGAGGATTTTATGAGCTCCCTGTCACAGAGGAGGACATTTGCTGCGGCTCCACGGGGCGGGTGAAATGCACGCAGGACAATGTCACGCTACAATTTTTTCCTGACTTTAGTCCAGCCACAGCTGCCAGGAGAAAAAGCTTGGTTCTTTTGAGGACGATGACGGCGCTTGGTCAGGATGTGCCCGACTAATTTGATTGTCGTTTAAACGGAGTTTTGTATCCGACTAGCGACTTCTAAAAGCTAGAAACCCCCCAAAAATGGCAAAAAAAAGAAAAAAAGAACTGTGCGTGTGTCTGTATAACAGCATACAGTTGATACTTAATCTTTGAAGGCGACCGTTTAGCCGACCCGCACATCCCTAGCCCGCCCTTCCTCGCTTATCCGGCGGTAATTAAACTACGAAGGGGGTGAACAGAGGAGTTTCGACTCTCTTCAGAAAGCGGAGGATTTTATCAGCTCCCTGTCACAGAGGAGGACATTTGCTGCGGCTCCACGGGGCGGGTCTCTTCAGCCCGGCGGGAGGGGCTTGATGGCCAGGATGAAGGCGATGCCGGCTGCCCGGAAGAAGATGGTGGCGGGAGGGATATGGATGCTTGCTAGATCTCTTTTTTCTTTCTTCTTTCCTCGCTCCTCCTGGGATATTGTTCAAATTTATTCGATACAATTGTCTCTTTGCTGGTAAGACTAACCTAACACTTTTTTTTTCTTTTGAGGGGACTAATGGAGAGTAGGTTTAATTACAATAATATGTTGGTTATGTGAGCCTTTTGGGAGGCTCGTTTTGCATTGAAGTGGATCGGTCACGGATCATCACCAATTTTTGTTGCTCAAACAGACCTATGTTCTCGGTAACGTGCGGTCTGAGTTGTTTTTTGTCTATAGTTGTTGGATATTTCTGTCTGTGTTGCTTTTATTTTTTACAACAGATATTCATACTTTTATTTACTTTACCTTATTTCTAAAAGGATTTTTCATCTAGGTGGTTTGATATCTAGAATGCACACTAACGTTTACATGTCATTTACAGAATGGGAGTGCTTTTGCTTTTCTTCATTTACTGAATACAATTTTGGGATTATGAATATTTAATGCATACTCTAAATATTTTATCACTGAATGTGACTGGCTTAAATTCTGCTGTTAAGCGAACCTGTGTGTTAGAACATTTACACTGTAAATCTATTTCTTGTGCCCTGATATGTAACACTACATCATCAGGTACATTTCTTCATAGGTTTTGGGAGTGTCCTGTTGTCATTGATCTATGGACCTGGTTTTATCCTCCTCACTACAAACTGATTGCTTTGCTAATACAAGTTTGTGTCTTCTTAATGATGATTCTGGTCTCTTTATAAGCTTAATACAAAAGAGAAGGTTGTTTGCTGGTTTTGCGGCTGCGAAGAGGACAATGATACAGAACTGGTATACGCCGCACATGTGGAAAAACATATTGGATCCATAGCCTCCTGCAGGTCGTGACTTGTGAATGTGCAACGGCACGAATCAATGGGGTCAAACCTTTCACTATTGATGCTTGGCAGTGTTTTTTTTTTTTTTCTAACATACATGATTATGTAAAGGAAGGACGTGTTTTGTTGTTACTTTTTCCCTCCCTCTCTCTCTCCCTTTTGACTGGACCTTTAAAATATGGAGTATGTGTCTGTTGTTTTGTTTTGTTTGTTTTGAGTGGATGTTATGTTGTGATGTGTGAAAAAAAAATGTTGATAAAAAAAAGTTTTTAAATATACTTTTATATTGCAATAATTTCACATTCAATCTTCAAATTAATGTACAAACAACATAAAGACAGTATATTTTTTAAATATTTGTTTAATGGCATATTTTTTTATGACTGAAGGCCAGTATCACTGATGCCAATACTACTGATGTCTCTATAAAATTGACCCAATATTTAACCATTGTCTAGCCATTCAACGTTACAGTATAATTGAGAGCTATCAATTTTTAAATTTATTGGACTTTTAAAAAAAATTCTAATTCAAGTGAACTTAAAACAATCTTCACATAAACTCATTATAATAAATGTCATATTTACCTGTGCCCTTCAGCAGAAATATACAGAAATTGAAGTTATCAAACACTAAATTCAAAATTAATCCTTAAATCTATAAAAGTTATTTTCCTCTTTTTTTTTTTCTTTGTCCTTTGATTAACAGACATCACAGCAGCTGGTTATTAGGTTGTTTTGGCTGCTATTACTTTAAGAGCTGTTGCTGCTGAACATGACGCAGATCTGGCACTCATCGTATTTTCTCACAGCTCTCTTTACCTTTTCTGACCCACTTCAGGTCTTAAAGTCTCTACTAATGAACTGACGAGTTGAATCGGGTGTGTTAGATGAGGGAGACAGTGCTGGGCTGCTCCAGGACAGTTTTGAAAACCATTTCAGAGACATGTTCTTAAATGTGACTCATATAAAATATATTACATGCACGCACAGTTTTAAGGCAGCTTTAATCACCTTTTTGGTAACTTCATGACTTAACTGACCACGACATTGCATGCTCGCAGTTTATTTCGGGCATTGATATGAAATGATACAGGCTACAGCGCGTGCTGGCGCCTTTGTGCAGAGATCACCCGCTACGAGCACAGTATTGTTTCCGGGCTCGTTTGACTCGCACATTGCGCTGAAGTGAAGTAGAGTGCACGTCTGAAATGTCTCCGATTTGATGTGGTCATAAAGACGTTCTGCGACTGAATAAATGCATTTCTTGTCAAGAGAAAAAGTGACAGAAGCAGCAGTTGTGAATGGGGTGGCCAACCCTAGGCCCTGCCCCTGCGTTAATTGCGTTAAATATTTTTAACGCGTTAAACTGTAAAAGTGAATCGCCTGCGTTAACGTGCTAATTTTTATTATATATATATATATATTAGGAGTGGCACGGTACATGTATTCGTACCGAACCGTCACGGTACAGGCATCTCGGTTCGGTGCATGAGGCCTTACGACAAATACAGGCAATTCACCCCAATCCAGAAGGGGGCGCCCGCAGTAATGCACCGCTGTTTGATAACCGCCAGCAGAAGAACAGCGAATGCCAACGGTGACACAGAGGCCGGCGCGCTGATGTTTGGCTCACTGTATTAGTACCAACTGGCTGTCAAGTTAGCAATGCTGGAACTGATGTGTTTTGTGTGTGAGTGTGTGTGTGCACATGTGTGTGCGCTCAGGCGCGATCACTTCAACTGTTTCCTTATACCAGCAGAATCAACTTTAAACACTTATTGTCTTAATAATCGCTGTATAAAGTTCTGCTTTTATTTGTGTACACTAACAATGAAAACAAAACAGATTTTATATATATAACATGTAATAATATGTAGTATTTTCACATCTAGATGGAATATTTTTTTAATTTGCACTACTGTCTGTTCAAAATAAATGAAAAGAAACCGAGCATGGAAAAAAAAGAAATCTACTATGTTGTACTGAAATCGTATCGAACTGTGACCCCCGAACCGAGGTACGTACCGAACCGTGACATCTGTGTACCGTGCCACCCCTAATATACAGTGGGTACGGAAAGTATTCAGACCCCCTTAAATGTTTCACTCTTTGTTATATTGCAGCCATTTGCTAAAATCATTTAAGGTCATTTTTTTTCCTCATTAATGTACACACAGCACCCCATATTGACAGAAAAACACAGAATTGTTGACATTTTTGCAGATTTATTAAAAAAGAAAAACTGAAATATCACATGGTCCTAAGTATTCAGACCCTTTGTGTGACACTATATATTTAACCAGGTGCTTCCATTTCTTCTGAACCTTGAGAGGTTCTAACCTTCATTTGAGTCCACTGTGTTTGATTAACTGATTGGAAGATTAGGAAAGCCACACACCTTCTAATAAGCCTTACAGCTCACAGTGCATGTGAGCAAATGAGAATCTGAGGTCAAAGGAACTGCCTGAAAGACAGAATTGTGGCAAGGCACAGATCTGCAAGGTTACAAAAAAATTTCTGCTGCATTAAGGTTCTGAAAGTGGCCTCCATAATCCTTAAATGGAAGACGTTTGGGACACCAGAACCCTTCCTAGAGCTGGCCGTCCGGCCACTGAGCTATCGGGGGAGAAGAGCCTTGGTGAGAGAGGTAAAGAAGAACAAAGATCACTGTGGCTGAGCTCCAGAGATGATTCGGGAGATGGGAGAAAGTGAGAAGTCACCATCACTGCAGCCCTCCACCAGTCGGGGCTTTATGGCAGAGTGGCCCGACACATAAAAGCCCGCATGGAGTTTGCTAAAAAACACCTGAAGGACTCCAGATGGTGACAAATAAGATTCCTGGTCTGTGAGACCAAGATAGAACTTTTTGGCCTTATTCTAGCGGTATGTGTGGAGAAAACAGGCACTGCCATCACCTGCAATACATCCCAACAGTGAAGCATGTGTGCAGCATCATGCTGTGGGGGTGTTTTTCACTGCAGGGACAGGACGACTGGTTGCAATCGAGGGAAAGATGAATGCGGCCAAGTACAGATATCCTGGACGAAAACCTTCTCCAAGTGCTCAGGACCTGTGGGCCGAAGGTTTACCTTCCAACAAGACAATGCTGCTGCAGAGCGACATGCTAAACAATCCATCTTTATCAAGCTAATGGTGCTCAGTTTATAACATTCCTCTTCCTTCTAATGAAGACCAATTACAATTGATGTATTTTCACTTAAGTATATATATATATAGCAATTCTTTAAACAGAGAAAAGACAAAAAAGCTCATCTTTTTATCTTTTGACAACTCTAACTGCTCTAATTCGCCTGCTGTTCATAGATCAACCCAGCACATATGAATGTGTGCATCATTGATGTAAATGTCTGCTGCTGCACTTAAACAATCCATCTTTATCAAGATTGCAAAAATTCCTCTTCCTTCTAATGAAGACCAATTACAATTTATGTATTTTCACTTAAGCAATTCTCATCATCTTTTTATCTTTTGACAACTCTAACTGCTCTAAATCAATACAATTGCTACTTGATTGCAAAAATGTACAATTTATTCCAAATGATTGGATAACTCGCAGTTGGGAGTGTGTGTCAGCTCTGTTTCTCTCTACGCCTCCACATCACAAATACTCACAAGCCTTTGCTAATCCTCAAACCTTCCCCAGGGAGACGTTATTCTCACAGACAGAAAAATGATCACAACTCTCTCGCGGAATCAAGTGCAGGTAAAGCGATTGTTCTGTGAGGTGAGGAGACTCATGGAGTTCAAACGGTCTCTCCTGTGGCTTTACTTCAAAGGCTTGTTCTCCATGGTTGTCCTCAAGGACCTACAGAAACTTTGCATTGATATGTGCAGCAAGTGATAGCAAAAGGTGAGTTGTTGTTCTTGGGATTGACTGAGGTTTAAAGGCCATTATAAACAGATTCCAACAAAAGGAGTTTCAGAAATATTTAAATGCTTGATTTAGTCATTCGTAAGGAACACTGTGTATTGTTAGCACCCTGAGAACAGGAGTTATTTTAAAGCTGTGCAAAAGAAAATGACTGTTTATGACACTGATAATTCAGTCTCCCAAAATACATGATGCATTTTACTGTGCTTTTTTATATGTAGAACAAAACTAGATACCGAATCAAAGTATGATTATTACACTAAACACAGCAAATATTGTTCTCCACAGAGGAACTGCTATGAGGAAAGTGGTGTCAATATGCCACATTTTAGACATTCAAGGTGTTGAAAGAGCTAAAAATTAGAAAATCAGTTACTGTATCCATCTTTCTTTCTTTAAAAAGTCAACAGCATCCTGGTATCCCTCCTGTTCCAGTGCTTTGAGTTTGGGTAATGAGGGAGGAAACAGAGCCTGGTTCAGCCTTATGATGTTGTCTTTTGAGAACTGAGGGTGGAAAACAGTTGCAATTTCAAAACATGTCAGGTTATGACATATCAGCAGTTTGGAAGGAGATATACACTGCTCAAAAAAATTGAATTAACACTTTTTAATCAGAGTATAGCATCAAGTCAATTAAACTCCTGGGATATTGATCTGGGCCCGTATTCATGAAAAATCTTAGTGCTAAGAGTTGCTCCTAGTAACACAATTCTAAGAATATTTTTAGAAATGTGTGGGTGGTTCCTATTAAAATTGAAAGAAAAGATCCTAGTAAAGAAAAAAGTAATTCAGAACGCATCTTAACCCTTAAAATAGGTCTTAAGGTCCAAAATTGTTAGGAGTATGGACGAGGACTTTTAAGAGGATTAAGAGTTTCTTTAGCTGTGGAGAAAATGGACGAAACATGAAGAGGGAGAAGAAATGTGTTGCACACAATGCATGATGGTGAGTTAATAAGACGCTACACATTAGATCATGCAGGGATCATTTTTGTGACCAATCTTAGAGACACGCAAACCTCCGACACCGTGCAGAAATGCCATAGCACCAGAAATGGAGGTAATCACTACATTAACTGCATTAACATATTTGGCAACTGGAAAACTGCAATTATGCTGCAGTGATGATTTGGGTCTGTCACAACCTTCTACAAGCAAAGTGATCACAAAAACAATTACAGCACTTTCAGAACCTTATTGTGTCGCTGTTCAAAATATGTTAAAGGGGTCATATGACGTTGCTAAAAAAAAATTGTGTATTTTTAAATTTTTAAAAGCTCATCGTTCTCTGATTGGCCAGCTATCCTGTGCGTTGTGATTGGCCGAATACCTCAAGCGTGAGACGGAAATGTTACGTCCCTTACCGTATTGTGATGCCTTGACCCGGCGCGATGAGACAAAAACAATAAAACCCATTATAAACGAGGCATTTGCTGCATCCAGTGGGGACATAATTACTGATTATAATTTGTGATCGGAGAAACGACAAACAACAAGCACTACTCTACACTGCTCAAAACTCACGTTTGAATCATCAGTGGCAAATTCTTTAAATAAGAAAACGTACTTACAGGCTGTGAGTCAGAAGCGCCAGACTGTCCTTGCAAAGTTGGAATTTCCCCACTTTATAGAAACAGCCTTTGAGCAAGCCAGCATTGTAGGCTACTCTTCCATGTTCAGGAAATAGTCCTCCTCAAAATGCGCTGCACACACTCTAATATTTGGGTTGAACTGTTCTGGAACAGTGTTGTAAATACAACTTAACCACTGATTTCTAGTTGTGTCCTCTTTTGGAAGCCCAAAGAAAGTACTTTCGCTTTCACAACGAAACACAGCGTCTCCAGGACATGGCGCCGGTGGCAGCAACAATACTACAGCGAGAATAAAAGTTCCGCCTTCTTTCATTGCATATACATTTGGGCGGTGTTTTACAAATCTTCCCAAACCGTGTCGTAGACATGTGGGGGCGTGTTTGAATGAGCCGTTTAAGGAGGGCGTGGTTGAGTCTTTTTTTTAATAAAGAATATCTCTTTGGTTTTGAGACTTTAGTCTTTGCAACTTCAGGGATCTTATCTATGCACAAACAGCTTGTAACACTCCAAAGAGAAAGGAAAACTTGAAATCGCATCATATGAGCCCTTTAAGTATGACAGCATGGTAAAAAATAATAAAAAAAATAATATACAACCCGAATTCCAGATATGTTGGGACATTTTTTAAATTTGAATTAAATGAAAACTAAAAGACTTTCAAATCACATGAGCCAATATTTTATTCACAATAGAACAGAGAACATAAATGTTTAAACTGAAAAATGTTACACTTTTATCCACTAAATGAGCTCATTTCAAATTTGATGTCTGCTACAGGTCTCAAAAGAGTTTGCACGGGGGCAACAAAGGGCTAAAAAAGCAAGAAATTTAGAAAAGATTCAGCTGGGAGAACATCTAGCAACTAATTAAGTTAATTGACATCAGGTCTGTAACATGATTAGCTATAAAAGGAATGTCTTAGAGAGGCAGAGTCTCTCAGAATTAAAGATGGGCAGAGGCTCTCCAGTCTGTGAAAGAGTGCGTAAAAAGATTGTGGAATACTTTAAAAACAACATTCCTCAACGTCAAATTGCAAAGGTTTTGCAAATCTCATCATCTACAGTGCATAATATTAGGGGTGCTCCGATTGATCGGCTACCGATCACTATCGGCCGATAATCGCTTTGGGATGTTTGATCGGCGGTCTCTAAAAAGGCCAATCTCAAAAAAACGATCTCAAGCTGATGACGTGCCTGCTGTGAGAGGTTTAGCATGACATGCAGCGGCACCGTCTCAGCCTCTGTCCGGCACGGGTGAAATAATTATAATGCTGAAGGTGAGGTACAATTCATATTTCTTCATTAAATAACTTATAAAGTAATTTGAAAACTTTCTGAGACATAATTTCACAAACAGCGTGAGTGAATCACCGCACAAGCTCTCTCTTTCTCTCTCAAAATGCACAAATGGCTTCAAATCCGCGTCTGCACTATAAGCGAGCTGCACTCTGCACAGTTGACAGGAATTGTCACTTGCACAATCGAGGCAGTGTCGCATCGTCACCAAAGTTTATAAATTGCATTTCTTTTTAATTCTTGCCAGTGTTTAAACTATTCAGCACTCGCGCGCTCTCCTGGAGACTGTGCGCTAATGCACACTTGCAGCGCACATACATAATGCCAGGTTCACATAACTCCGTTTGCGTATGTGGTGCGTATTTTTTCCGCACTCATGTTAATGTTTTAAAGTGTTCATACTGCACACGGTTGTGTCCGGCAGTGCGTTCCAGGAGCGGTCTGCAGCAGTGCAGAGTTCGTTTCCACACCGAGTCTATTTTTGCTGCGCTGCACGCGCTGAATTAAAGTGACAGCGCATTGTTTGTGGTAAATATGAACATGGATTGACAAGAAAATGTAGTAATTACACCATAAATACTTATAATTAAAGTCTGCTGTGTTTCACAGTCAACACATATGGCTTTTTGGCTAAGTATAAAGGAAAAGAGCACTTTTAGATAAACAAGGCAATAATAGATGGCACTCATGGAGGTATAGGAAAACAAAGTTCTTTATGAACTGCAGGATTGCTTGTAATAAAGATTTAAATGCTAAAGAAAAGGCAGTAGAGCTGACTTTCTGTCAATGGTAAGTTTTAATTTAGAATGTTTGTGATGAATGATAATGTAAGAAAAGTAGTTTAAATGTTTTGCCAATTGCTTGAGCAACTTAATATATAAATCTAGAAGTAAATGCAAAAGTAAAAAGCATTGAATAATGTGTTTCTTATATTTATTGCGTTTAAACAAGTCTGTGAAAGATTGTATTACTGGACTGTGTAAAAAGGAATCACAATACTGAAAAAGCATTTTAAGTAGCAATGTTTGGATTTGAAATCAAAATAATGGATACATGTTGTGTCTGTAGTAAACAGCCACGGATCAGTTGCAGACTCCTGTGTGAAAGCTGCTTCTGCACCGCTTACATACCACACATGGACTGCATATGCACTGCAAATGGAGTATGTGTGAACCTGGTGTAGGCCACCTCACATACAGCTCATGAAATCAGGCTTGTGCTATGTGTAAGCTATTGTGCAACAATTGCATGATTGTCAAAACAAAAATGCAGTGCATGATCAAACATTTAGGTGAGACAAATATATATTTTTGAAAAATGTCTAAAAAATGCCACCCTCCACCCCTCAAATAAAAAAAAATCCCCCTCACAAGTCACCTAAGAAGGGAATTCATTTTCAAAAAATTACATTCAGGCCCTGAATAAATGTCTAAAATCTTGTTTGGATCATCACTATAAAAAAATTCTACATGATAAAAAGAAGGTTTTAATCAGATCGGTATCGGTGATCGGATTGGCAGATACTGCTTTCTGTGATCGGCGATCAGCCTCAAAAATCCTGATCGGAGCACCCCTACATAACATCATCAAAAGATTCAGAGAAACTGCTTTCTGGAGAAATCGATCTAGCGTAAGGGACAAGGCCGAAGACCTTTGTTGGATGCGGAGCACCCCTGGTCTTCGGGCCCTCAACATCATCAAAAGGCATGCATCAGAGAAACTCATCGGAGAAATCTTATTCGTCAATGGACAAGGCCGAAGACCTTTGTTGGATGCTAAATGGGCCCAGGAATACTTCCAGAAACCACTCAGACGGCACTGGTAAACACAATCCGCCGTGCCATCTGCAGATGCCACAAATCTCTATCATGCAAAAAGGAAGCCATATGTGAAAATGGTCCAGAAGCGCCGTCGTGTCCTGTGGGCCAAGGCTCATTTAAAATGGAGTTTTCAAAGGGAAAAGTGTTCTATGGTCAGCAAATCTAAATTTGGCATCTTGTTGGAAATCACGGACGGTGTCCTCCGGGCTAAAGAGGAGGGAGACCTTCCAGCGTGCTATCAGCGTTCAGTTCAAGCCAGCATCTCTGTGGTGGGCCAAGGCTATGGGGGTGCAAAGTAAAAGACACGGCATGGGCAGCTCGCATGTTTTGGAAGGCATTATGAATGCTGAAAGGTATATAAAAGGTTTTAGAGCAACATATGCTCCCCTTCAGACGACGTCAGGGTTTTTCCTGGGTCAAAAAAAGTCTTCGGTGGTGGCTGACGGTCATCCACACACACAGTAAAAAGTACCCTCCCCACGTGATCTGTGAACCCAATACTGACATTACTAAAATAAATGCAAAGAAACACTTTGTGATTTTTAATTATATTCATTCATGATAGAAAAAACAGCCACTGTCAGGGAATATAATAAAACTGGCTTTCATATTTTTGTAAGATAGGATCCTTCTTTGCTAGACCTCAAAATTATAATTATATCAATATTGAAAAAAGCATTTAAAAGTAGCATTAAAAAGTTTATATTCAACTAGTCTTCGGTGGTGGCTGAGTCAATTTTCTACCATACATCTGAATAAAATTAGCAGCTGAGCTAACAAATTGCTTTGTGGCTGGTTTCACTGTGAACCCAATATAAATAACCTGAAATTAGGCTACTTGTGATTATTTAATTAATTCATTCATGATGAAAAAACAGCACTGTCAGGGAATTTAAAACTGGCTTTCATTGTTGTAAGATAGGATCTTTTAGACTATTATAATTAATCTATTGAAAAAAGCATTTTTTAAAGTTTTTATGTTAGCAGTTTTATTTATTTTTTTTCTGAATTCCAACACTGAATTCAGTAAAAAAAAAAAAAAAATTCCGAATGCATATGGTTCAGGCTTCTGGACCTTTTACTTTGTAGCTGTTTAGGTTTGAGGGAGGGAGAGGAAAGACAGTTAGAGCTTGTTTACACCTGGTCACTTTATGCGTTTTGTCGGATCGGAAGTCCATCTGATTTGTTACTTTTGGCCACGTAAAAAAACGGATATAAATCCGATCTTGAATTAGGCCTACCACACTATCACGTCAAATAAATCAACAGTGCGCTGCATTTTATTCATCATCAGCCAATTAAAAGATCGAAGATCGCAACAGGAGAGAGCGGCATCAGCAGTGGAAAGATAATACTTTACTTTCAGTTTAATTCACGGCAGTTTGCGCATCGGCTCGCTGGCTGTATCCGTGGCGATGCGTGTAGCATTAGCGCTGTCATATCTGACTATTACATGTCATACAGCCTATAACACGCTCTCACACGTTTGTTTTTTAACATTTTGGGAGAAGTAAAATATACATATGTGGTTTCAAAAAGCAGATGCATTTACACGTGTCCAGTTTAGTCTGGAATGCGTCTCAACATAAGTGGTTTGAGCGATCATTTAAATCCGTCTCGAAAGCATTTCGAATTCGGAGACTGGTCTTTTCAATCGGATGCTGTCCGACCAGAGAAAACGCTATGAAGTGACCAGGTGTAAACAAGGCCCAGAGAGACCTTTGTGCGCAGGATGCCTCGTGCTCTCTCTCCCTCAGTTAACATGCGCGTTATCACTCAAGCGCAGCAGTCATTTACATCACTCAAAATCACATGAACTTCCAGATCAAATACTGGATTTGGTAAACGGGACAAAAATTTGTTCTGACGGCCGTGCCAAAAAAAATCTGCAGATGCCAACTAAATCTCTATTTCAGCAGGACAATGCAAAAAGGAAGCCACATACTGTGAAAATGGTACAGACAGCACCGTGTGTTCTGCAGTAGAAGAGTCCGGGTGCTGAATTGGCCTGCCTGCAGTCCAGATCTTTCACCTATAGAGAACATTTGGCGCATCATTAAACGAAAAATACGTCAAAGACAACCACGAACTCTTCAGCAGCTGGAAACCTATATCAGGCAAGAATGGGACCAAATTCCAACACCAAAACTCCAGAAACTCATAACCTTGATGCCCAGACGTCTTCAAACTGTTTTGAAAAGAAGAGGAGATGCTACACCATGGTAAACATGCCCCCATCCCAACTATTTTGAGACCTGTAGCAGGCATCAAATTTGAAATGAGCTCATTTTGTGCATAAAATTGTAAAATTTCTCAGTTTAAACATTTGTTATATTCTGGCTCATGTGATTTGAAATTCTTTTAGTTTTCATTTTATTCAAATTAAAAAAAAAAACGTCCCAACATTTCCGGAATTTGGGTTGTATATAGGCTACATATATAATGTGTGTGTGTGTGTGTGTGAGAGAGAGTACTGTAAAACAGGAAAAATTACGCCTGTAATTTCAAAGTGAAGGCTTATAATAGACCCTACTCTTAAAAGCGCTCTTTTATTTCCTTCTTGGACAACCAACCAATCACAGTCTTTACAAGAATGTGTCATAGCTAGCAACGGAGTCAGCCCTCCCTCCTCACTAAGATAAAAGTTTTTGTCTTTTCCTTGCTCAAAGTTGCTCTCAGATTGGTCCTGAATCACTTTTAAGCTAAAACACCTAGTTAGAAAATTTTAAGATAAATTAGGAGCTCTCTGAGAGGATTCTTAGAATCTTTGAGAATACGGGCCCAGGTCAGTTAAGTTAAGGGTTGTTAATCAGTTTCATCTGCTTTGGTGTTAATTAAATTAACAACAGGTGCACTAGATGGGCAACAATGAGATGACCCCCAAAAGAGGAATGGTTTTACAGGTGGAGGCCACTGACATTTTATTCCCTACTCATCTTTTCCGACTGTTTTATTTGTTTTTTTTTAACTAGTTTTGCATTTGGCTAGGGTCAGTGTCACTACTGGAAGCATGAGGCGATACCTGGACCCTACAGAGGTTGCACAGGCAGTTCAACTCCTCCAGGATGGCACATCACTACGTGCCATTGCCAGAAGGTTTGCTGTGTCTCCCAGCACTGTCTCAAGAGCATGGAGGAGATTCCAGGAGACAGGCAGTTACTCTAGGAGACCTGCACAGGGCCGTAGAAGGTCCTTAACCCATCAGCAGGACCGGAATCTGCTCCTTTGTGCAAGGAGGAATAGGATGAGCGCTACCAGAGCCCTACGAAATGACCTCCAGCAGGCCACTGGTGTGAATGTCTCTGACCAAACAATCAGAAACAGACTTCATGAGGGTGGCCTGAGGGCCCGACGTCCTCTAGTGGGCCCTGTGCTCATTTCCCAGCACCGTGGAGCTCGATTAGCATTTGCCATTGAACACCAGAATTGGCAGGTCCACCACTGGCACCCTGTGCTTTTCACAGACGAGAGCAGGTTCACCCTGAGCACGTGACAGACGTGAAAGGGTCTGGAGAAGCCGTGGAGAACATTATGCTGCCTGTAACACCGTTCAGCATGACTGGTTTGGTGGTGGGTCAGTGATGTTCTGGGGAGGCATATCCATGGAGGGACACACATACCTCTACAGGCTAGACAATGGCATCCTGACTGCCATTAGGTATCGGGATGAAATCCTTTGACTCATTGTCAGACCCTACGTTGGTCCAGTGGGTTAAGGTTCCTCCTGGTGCACGACAATGCCCGGCCTCATGTGGCAAGAGTATGCAGGCAGTTCCTGGAGGATGAAGGAATTGATACCATTGAATGGCCCCCATGCTCTCCTGACCTAAATCCAATAGAACACCTCTGGGACATTATGTTTCGGTCCATCCAATGCCACCAGGTTGCACCTCAGACTGTCCAGGAGCTCAGTGATGCCCAAGTGATGCCCAAGCTCAAGAAATATCCAGTGTTGCCAAGTCTGCGGTTTTCCCATGGAATTGAGCAACTTTAACACTGTTACCACGGTTGTTTTAATGTCTGCGGGTTGAAGCGACTCAAAAAACTTGATATTTATCCCCTGAAACGCAAATTTGACCAGGGAACCCCGCCAAAAAGCACGTATTTTACCCCTCCAGAATGCAATTTTTACTGGGGGACCCCCCTCGAAACACGTTTGGGCTAGTTTTGAGTAGCAATTGGGTGGGTTTTGTTGTGAAAACCTGGAAATACCCCAGGACACCATCCGTCGTCTCATTAGGAGCATGCATACAAGCATGTGGGGGCCATACAAACTACTGTGTACCATTTTGAGTTGCTGCAATGACATTTCAGCAAAATGGACTAGCCTGCTGCATAATTTTTTCACTTTGATTTTCAAAGTGTCTTTGAATTCAGCCCTTTGTAGGTTGATAATTTTCATTTCCATCAAACGATGTGGCATCCTTTCGTTCCTAACACATTACCCAGTCCATATTAGTATAGATATCCAGCATGATATTTTCCCCCATTGAGATCTGATGTGTTTTCAAAGTGTTCCTTTAATTTTTTTGAGCGGTGTATATTTTAAATGTTTGCGTTGTTTAGATATTAGAAATAAATACAGGTGGTTTTTATGCTAAACCTTACCATAATGCTCATGTTGGCCAGTCTGAGATGAAGCTTACTAATGCCTTTATGAGCTGGGGAAATATCCTGAGGGCCGCTAAATGGTGACACTGTGATTGTACGTCCCACAGGAAGAATAGGAAGACTGTCTGTGAATCCCCCATCTATCCATTTCTGAGGAAAATAAAAAAAATGTAATTGCATATACACTGCCATTAAAAAAAAGTTTGGTGTTAGTAAGATTTTAGTAGTCTAGTAGAAGTTAGTAGAATTTTTTTAAATCTCTTATGCTCACCAAGACTGCATTTATTTGATAAAAATACAGTAAAACAGTAATATTGAAAAACATTTCAAATTTACTGAATTCTATTTTTATGTATTGTAAAATGTTATTTATTTCTGTAATGGCAAAACTGAATTTTCAGCAACCATTACTCCAGTCTTCAGTGTCACATGATCTTTCAGAAATCATTCTAATATGCTAATTTGCTTCATATATTTGATAAATATAATGTTTTTGTAACATTCTAAATGTTTGTACCATCACTTTATCAGTTTTATATGTTCTTGCTGAGTAAAAGTATTAATTTCTTTAAAAAAATAAATGAAATAAATCTTACTGACGCCAAACGTTTGAATAGTAGCTTATTTGCCAAAACATTATCAATTTCATTAAAAATTTTAATCAGATTAATTGCACATGCTAATAACATACTGTATATCAACATTTGCTGAGAAAAGCCCTAAAATAAAGAATTTAAGTTTTAAATTTTAAGACATTACATTTTTGTCAATTGAGTAGACATTGGGTAGACATTGCAAACAGTAGCTTAAGTAGTCAATATATTGTTTAATTGGCCTTCAAGTCTCAGCGATCTGTTTTACAATGAAGCTGCCAGTCTGACTGAGATAAACTTAAAATCCAGTCAAAAAGCACACTATATATTTACAAGGACGTGCACTTGTGTATGTGATAATAGAAAGGCTGCCTAATATGCACATGTAGCTTTTCTCTCTAGAGCACCACACTGATCATGTTAACCCTAATACAATCTGTAAGACTGTCCACTTGGGAATGATCCATACTTTGTTAGTATTTTTATTTTATATGTTCATAACAATTGTTGTAGGTAAGGGTATATTCTCTGCTTATATACAAATTGCCATGCATGCAACAGAGAGTTAAATGTGTTTAACACATTTTAAAGCAGTGTTTAATTTTTACTAAATTAATAGAGAACATTACAAAACATAAATTTTTTAACCTCTGCGTGTGAGCAAAATCTAAATTCCGTCGAGTCTAATAGTCTTCATCATTTTAAAAGATAGAACAACTTGATGTTTTCCCACGACTACACGCTTGAACTTCACCAAATTGCTTTGGCTGAAAATACCACAGCATTTGGCTGCTAATGTAGTTTTATCAGGCCTCTGTCAGTGGAGAGGACAAGCAGAACCAAAGAGCTGGTCTGCTCATTCATCTAAATAAATCCAAACAGTCTAAAACTAAACAGCAGCTCTCAGCAGAGCCACATAAAGTACTGGAGCCAAGAGAGTTGGTCGCAAGACACCATTACCTGCCCTTGGAACTCCACTGGCTTCACTCCAGCATAGACAGGCACGAAGCAGCTGGCCAAGAGCACCTTTAAAAACAATACAGTCATAATACATCAGGAGAATGGACAGACAGAGGACTAGTAGGTTATAAGGGTACATGATTTATAAGAGTGTCTGTGATAAAGGAAAAAAAAATCATGTGGAAACTTTGCCGTAAAAATGAAAAAAATTTCTTACACCTTATTTCTGTACACAAGTGCCACATACTACCAGAAAGGTTTTATATATCCTACTGTTCAAAAACATGAGGACAGTTACGTTTTTTCTCTTATGCTCACTGATTTAAAAATAAAGTAAAAAAAACAAAAACAAAAAAACATGAAAATAAAGTAAAAAAACTATTATTGTAAAATATTATGATATTAAATTAATGTCAACATAAATAATATATTTTATATAATAATACAATTTAAAATATACTTTATTCCTGTGATGTTAAAGCTGAATTTTCAGCACCATTACTCCAGTCTTCAGTGTCACATGATTCTTCAGAAATAATACAAAAATAATTAATATTTTTGTAATATTTTTTTTTCTCAGAATTCTTTGATTAACACAAAGTTAATATTTAAACATTTTTCAAAATGCATGCAAATAAAGTAGTGATGCACGATATTGGATTTTTGCCGATATCCGATATGCCGATATTTTTCTAATCGTTTTGGCTGATACCGATACTGATATATTTCCTTTTTGTTTGGAAACAACACCAAGTCTCTCCTGTGCAGAAATTATAAGCAACATATTTTTAATTTTGGTTAGTTTTTAACAAGAATTTATTTGTTCGAATTAAATAAACCACAATGAAGTTTTTTTTGACAGCACATTGCAGCTTTGAAAATAACTATAAATAAACTATATATCAATCGCTGCATTTTTGAACTTTGTGTCAGTACGTTATAAATAGAATGCGGCAGCAGTTTTCTGTCGGGGATTTGTCACGCTGCGCCGCATCCAGTGTAGACTGCATCACTGATTATAATAAGTTCTATTGTATTTTGTTGCGTCGCACTGTGCCGTGCCGCTTGCGTCCGGTGTAGACACGATGCAAGTTAATGCCGCTTTCTGATGCTGCGTTTGAATTTTCATGCCACATTATTTGAAATTAGCGCGGGCCAAACATGGGCCGCCTATTGAGGAACCCTGGTCTAAAGCAAAAGAGTTGTAAAAATTCTGAAAATCTTTTAGAGCTTATGATTTGTTTAAAAAATAAAACATTACAAATGAATGAATAAATCAGTATATATAAAATTATTTAATTTTCAAGTGTCATGTTTGTGATTTTTTTCATGCAAGCTATAGCTTCTGACCTTTAAATCAAAACATACTCATTATTTTATGACATCAATTACTGCTTTATTTAATCAGAAACACATTCTAAATGTTACTTGTGTAGGCTATTTTACTTTTAATTTAATTAGAAGTAGGCCAACAGCGCCCCTACAGATTAAAACTCCTTACCGAATGGGCTTTAGGACCCAGGGGAGGCTGCTGCTGCTGCACGTGTTATTACTGTTTACTCTATCACACACCGAATGCGTCATTCTGTATGTGCTTTCACAGATTAAATGCAGCGATCCAAAAGAGTGAATCTAATAATCATTCAGACAAAACTTTGCTTCAAGAATGAGCCACACTGCTGACATGATCCTTGCACACCCTGAGCACATGTGAGTTAATGTATTCCTCTTATCGCAAGACATATCGGCATAATTTTTCATATCGGGCCGATGCTGATATTTACATTTAAAACCATTATCGGCCGATTCCGATATCTGTCCAATAATATCGTGCATCCCTAGGTCAAAGTATCTAATATTTTACATTTTATTGACCTGACATTATTTATTGTTATATTTTTTCCCCCTTTTTTCTTGGACACACTTGGACCACATCATTTTGATTTGAAAACAAAAGCTTTTTCAAATATGAATTAGCAGTAAAACTGTTTTGTTCATTTATTTTTCTCTAATGGATAATAATAGCAATAAAAGGCTATGCTTTAATGCAGTGAAAAAATAAAATAAAAATTGATCCCCGGCTGATTTTGTACGTTTGCACACTGACAAAGAAATGATCAGTATATAATTTTAATTGTAGGTTTATTTGAACAGTGAGAGATAGAATAACAACTAAATCCAGAAAAACACATTTCAAAAAAGTTATAAATTGATTTGCATTTTAAGGAGTCAAAAAAGTATTTGATCCCCTATCAATCAGCAAGATTTCTGGCTCCCAGGTGTCTTTTATACAGGTAAGGAGCTGAGATTAGGAGCACTCTCTTAAAGGTAGTGCTCCTAATCTCAGCTTGTTACCTGTATAAAAGACAACCTGTCCACAGAAGCAATCAATCAATCAGATTCCAAACTCTCCACCATGGCCAAGACCAAAGAGCTGTCCAAGGATGTCAGGGACAAGATTGTAGACCTACACAAGGCTGGAATGGGCTACAAGACCATCGCCAAGCAGCTTGGTGAGAAGGTGACAACAGTTGGTGCGATTATTCGCAAATGGAAGAAACACAAAATAAGTGTCAATCTCCCTCGGTCTGGGGCTCCATGCAAGATCTCACCTCGTGGAGTTTCAATGATCATGAGAACGGTGAGGAATCAGCCCAGAACTACACGGGAGGATCTTGTCAATGATCTCAAGGCAGCTGGGACCATAGTCACCAGAAAACAATTGGTAACACTACGCTGTGAAGGACTGAAACCTTGCAGCCCCCGCAAGGTCCCCCTGCTCAAGAAAGCAGATGTACAGACCCGTCTGAAGTTTGCCAATGATTCAGAGGAGAACTGGGTGAAAGTGTTATGGTCAGATGAGACCAAAATCGAGCTCTTTGACATCTACTCAACTCGCCTTGTTTGGAGAAGAAGGAATGCTGCCTATGACCCCAATAACACCATCCCCACCATCAAACATGGAGGTGGAAACATTATGCTTTAGCTGTGTTTTTCTGCTAAGGGAACAGGACAACTGCACCGCATCAAAGGGACGATGGACGGGGCCATGTACCATCAGAGCCAGGGCATTGAAGCCAGCCAGGGCATTGAAAATGGGTATGGGTCCAGCATGACAATGACCCAAAACACATGGCCAAGGCAACAAAAGAGTGGCTCAAGAAGAAGCAGTGGCCTAGCCAGTCTCCAGACCTTAATCCCATATAAAATCTGTGGAGGGAGCTGAAGGTTCGAGTTGCCAAACGTCAGCCTCGAAACCTTAATGACTTGGAGAGGATCTGCAAAGAGGAGTGGGACAAAATCTCTCCTGAGATGTGTGCAAACCTGGTGGCTAACTACAAGAAACGTCTGACCTCTGTTATTGCCAACAAGGGTTTTGCCACCAAGTACTAAGTCATGTTTTGCGAAGGGGTCAAATACTTATTTGACTCATTAAAATGCAAATCAATTTATAACTTTTTTGAAATGCGCTTTTCTGGATTTTTTTGTTGTTATTCTGTCTCTCACTGTTCAAATAAACCTACCATTAAAATTATAGACGGATCATTTCTTTGTCAGTGTGCAAACGTACAAAATCAGCAGGGGATCAAATTAAAATTTTTCCCCACTGTATATCACCCAGACATTAAAAATAGATTTTTACTTTTTTTTTTAAGAAAATGGCAATATAAGAGGTATATTCAAGTAATTGTATGTATGAATTGCATTTTAATGTATTAAAAAAAAAAGATAATTTACACAAACAAAAAGAAGACCAAAAAGACAGTTTGTATAATTTCTTTAGATGGACGACTGAAGCACCAGTGCAATTTGTTCTGTATTTCAGATGGGAATGAATTAATGAACTCAGCAGCAATTTTCCACAGCAGTAACTCGGTCCAGTGATGGCACTTATGATGTGTCTAATTGAATAGGCAAGTTCCCTTTGGGCTGTGGGCATTACTCTGCTAGTTGAGAGATAAATCATTGTCCATTGACCTCAGGCTTGAATACCTTAATGAGATCTTCCCTTGAGGTGAAGCTGGACACCATGCTGTTCTTGTGCGTCTTTGAGTGTTGTTATTGAAACATGGAGGCGTTCATTGGCTAACTGGTGGGCATTGGATGGGAGAATCTCTTCGATACCCTCCCTAGAGGAAAACCAAAGGACAGATGCTCATTTGTTGTGTTAGCATAATTAACAACCTCAGTGAAAACCATTTTTCCCTCAACATCATATCGTAATTACACAATCTGTTGGCCGAACCACTGAGGTAACGCAGGAAAAATAAGAAAAAGGAAAATCCACTCAACGTTCCATTCCAAGGATATTTCATCAAAATGGATGAAGTCTGCTATCCGCTCCAAGCGGTGTGTCAAGATTATCAGAAGCCCTCAGAGGTTTGTGCACATCACAGATATTATTTCCTTCAATAGAGCGAGAAAAAAAACGTCTACCGTTTCATATCATGCCAGCAGTATCTGCGGTTTCACAAGTAGCACTGAGGAGGTGACGCATTATAGCATCAGAATGGCACTATCTTCAGACCATTCAAACCTCATTTTACTGGAGCCAGTTCTTTCTTATAGATCTCCACAGCTGAATATGAAGAAAAAAAATTATTTCATGTACGTGTGAAATGAATGAGTTTTGGAAAGCATGCATGCAGTTACTTCACGGTCAAGGTGTTTCTTCAGCTCTGTTGGTGTCTCACATCAATTTACACCTCCATACACTCGTTCTCTCTTTAAAGAGCATTTTCAAGTTAATATCGGAAAGAGTGCTTAATACTCACAGAGGCCAATTAAATAAGAACGCATCATTGTCTAATCAACTCTACTACAAAAATGACTGCAAAAAAGAAGGAAATTATCAATGGAGTTTGTGCTTCACTGCACTGATTTGTTATAAAGAGATTTTGTTCCCACTTTGGCTGTGGAATATTTTTACGTATATTGGCACCATCCTTTCATCTCAGTTTTCTGGATGGCAGTTTTTAATTGAATGACCTGATTAAAATCGTCTTGTTATACCGTATTCATGACTGCACCTTTTAAATGGTAATTCCTCTTTTCACTCTAAATCAACACTGGATGCCATTTGCTGGATGTCACACAGTGAATTCCAATGTGAACATACTGGAAGCTTTCAAATGACACAAGACCTAGATCAGTGTATCTTTAAAGAAATAGTTAAGTAAGTAAGTAATAAATAAATAAATAAATAGTGGTGTTTTTTACTCAACCTTACATTGTTCCAAACTCTTGACATTTTGTACTGTGGAACACAAAAGAAGAAATTTTAAATTATTTGCAGTTTTTTCCCCTATGCAATTACAAATAATGGGAGAAAGGAGCTGTGTTCCATTCTGCCGAAAGAGCCCTGGGAAGTAGACTTTACAGGGTATTCTGCTATCTTAAGCAAGAATCCAGTCCAAAAGGAGTACATTCAGCTTGAAGGGCACTGCAAACGGCATAGGGTATCGATACATTACAGGAAGTGGTAAGTGAAATTTACCCATGCGTCATGCGCATTAACCGAGTATTGCAATATGTTTGACTAAAACGAAGTGAACCTATGTTGAGGCTCCAGTGTTTTTATTTAATTAGTCACAGATGCAGTTTGTGTGCTGTATAAATGCATGACACATGCAGTTTGCATTGCAACGGATATAATTATCACTCAGTTTAGCATTTCAAATTTGACAAATGAATATATAATTCATATACAGGTGCATCTCAATAAATTAGAATGTTGTGGAAAAGTTCATTTATTTCAGTAATTCTACTCAAATTGTGAAACTCGTGTATTAAATAAATTCAATGCACACAGACTGAAGTAGTTTAAGTCTTTGGTTCTTTTAATTGTGATGATTTAGGCTCACATTTAACAAAAACCCACCAATTCACTATCTCAACAAATTAGAATACTTCATAAGACCAATAAAAAAAAACATTTTTAGTGAATTGTTGGCCTTCTGGGAAGTATGTTCATTTACTGTATATGTACTCAATACTTGGTAGGGGCTCCTTTTGCTTTAATTACTGCCTCAATTCGGCGTGGCATGGAGGTGATCAGTTTGTGGCACTGCTGAGGTGGTATGGAAGCCCAGGTTTCTTGCATTTTTTGGTCTCTTTTTTTCTCATTTTCCTCTTGACAATACTCCATAGATTCTCTATGGGGTTCCGGTCTGGTGAGTTTGCTGGCCAGTCAAGCACACCAACACCATGGTCATTTAACCAACTTTTGGTGCTTTTGGCAGTGTGGGCAGGTGCCAAATCCTGCTGGAAAATGAAATCAGCATCTTTAAAAAGCTGCTCAGCAGAAGGAAGCATGAAGTGCTACAAAATGTCTTGGTAAACGGGTGCTACACCAGCAGATGACATTGCACCCCAAATCATCACAGACTGTGAAAACTTAACACTGGACTTCATGCAACTTGGGCTATGAGCTTCTCCACCCTTCCTGCAGACTCTAGGACCTTGGTTTCCAAATGAAATACAAAACTTGCTCTCATCTGAAAAGAGGACTTTGGACAACTGGGCAACAGTCCAGTTCTTCTTCTCCTTAGCCCAGGTAAGACGCCTCTGACGTTGTCTGTGGTTCAGGAGTGGCTTAACAAGAGGAATACGACAACTGTAGCCAAATTCCTTGACACGTCTGTGTGTGGTGGCTCTTGATGCCTTGACCCCAGCCTCAGTCCATTCCTTGTGAAGTTCACCCAAATTCTTGAATCGATTTTGCTTGACAATCCTCATAAGGCTGCGGTTCTCTCGGTTGGTTGCATCTTTTTCTTCCACACTTTTTCCTTCCACTCAACTTTCTGTTAACATGCTTGGATACAGCACTCTGTGAACAGCCAGCTTCCTTGGCAATGAATGTTTGTGGCTTACCCTCCTTGTGAAGGGTGTCAATGATTGTCTTCTGGACAACTGTCAGATCAGCAGTCTTCCCCATGATTGTGTAGCATAGTGAACCAAACTGAGAGACCATTTTGAAGGCTCAGGAAACCTTTGCAGGTGTTTTGAGTTGATTAGCTGATTGGCATGTCACCATATTCTAATTTGTTGAGATAGTGAATTGGTGGGTTTTTGTTAAATGTGAGCCTAAATCATCACAATTAAAAGAACCAAAGACTTAAACTACTTCAGTCTGTGTGCATTGAATTTATTTAATACACGAGTTTCACAATTTGAGTTGAATTACTGAAATAAATGAACTTGTCCACGACATTCTAATTTATTGAGATGCACCTGTACATTTTATAAATACATTTGCATTACATATGTATATTAAATGAAAGTAAGATAATTTATGTTTATTCACATAAGTATCACATTATCATATCTCAAACTCACTGTAGGTTGTTCCAAATAAACACATTTTGTCAAGCGAACTTTAACAGTGCTCAGGGAGCAGTGAACACTGTGTAGAGACCATGATCGGAACAAAGCTTGGAGCTTTCAAGCTTCAAAAAGGTTGCAAAAAGATAAAAGTACTATAAAAGTCTATCATAAAATGATTTCAGGTCTGTAATCCAAGCCTTTGATAGCTTTGTGTATGAAACAAACCAATATGATTATTTAATTCAGTGAACAATTAATCCGTTCAATCAGTCAATAAGATGACATTTAAAAAAATAAGTGTGATTTGTGAATGGATCATTTAGGCTGATTTTGTGTTCCAAATAAACAGATTTACTGAAAGGGACAGACTCAAGCAAACAATTGGTTAATGAATCTGTAATAAACTGTAGTTTTTCTTTTTCTTTTCTGCCTTCTTTCTTATTTTATATGGTTTGTTAACATAATAAATGTGAGATTAAATCAATTTTTATAAAAATAACAGGACAGAAAAAACACCCACTCTCTTCAGAAATAAAGACCCATGACTTAATCTTCTTCCACTGTAAAAAACAATATGAGACTTAAGACTGATTTTCCACGGCAATTAAAAAAGTTTCCATGATGTCAATCTGAAGAAACTGGACACCCACAGAGAGCTTGAATTATTTTACAAATGCATTTTATTTAAAACTCACTGCTCTGGCAAAAGGAAAAAATATAAAAGCATGAAAACCGTAGCAAAAAAGGATATTTCTTAAAGTGTGTGATAAGGAGTTTCAGTGCAGGATCATTTTGATCCAGCCTCAGTGCTATCTATTGCAATATTCTAACATCATTTTGAAATTTAATTTGATTTGAAATGAGGTGAATATAAGTTATGTGAAAGAAACAGCTGAGTAGGATATCTTACCTAGACAGCCTTACTGATTAAAACTCTGCATGACAGAAAAAAAGGGTTTCAAAAAGCCCTCTGGGGTTAATTTCAACAACCTACTGAATCGTTTTTCGTTCGATCAGAAATGATGTCTGAGAGCTGCGTTTACCTCAATTCAAGCATGAAGTCATATCCTGGTGTCACAGCTCCAAACCTCTGACTCCTTACATTACTGGCAAACCTGTAGGTGAATTCCTTACAATCCTGTGTGAAAACACAAATCCAGAACATACAGGTAAGGAGCTCAGTCAGTTTATGTGCATGAGCCTTGGTGATGAAACTCTGAGAAATCTGTATTTTCTATAGATCTGTTGGCTTGACACATCAATCTGTTTCGAGTCTAAACAGGTCAGTCTCTTTCTAAAGCACTATGAGGGGCCGTGCTGTTATGCAATAACTTTTAAGCTCTGTAACTAAAAAAAAAAAAAAAAAAAAAAAATTGTTGTAGTTTAAGGAAGCTTTTTTCAACCATGTTATGAAATTTCAATAATATCAGAGTGATTTCTGTAATATTTTTTTTAAAGGATGGACTGTTTTAAATACCACATTTAAATAAACATGAATGATTTTAATACATTTAATATACTGCAAATACTTCTTTGTAAAATTCTGCCAAGCTTAGTTAATTATAGTATGATAAAAGAAAATGTTCCCCTCTCTCTCTCTACATATGATCCTATATAGTTTATGTATAGTTGTGTTGTTGTTTCTTCACATGTTCTGGGGTGTAACTGAATGGCTTTACCTGTAGTTTATCAGGAGCAGTGATAATCACAGCGGCCACTAAAGCACCAGCTGAAGCTCCAGCACAGGCTTTTAAACAGGACAGCAGCTTATCTCCATGTCTCAGTAATGCCTCTGCTACTCCCAGATGATATGCTCCTAAAAACCCAGCCGCAGCAAATGATAAATTCACCACCTTCATACCTGTGAACAGATGATAGATATTTTAACTTCAAGTTTAAAGATTAAAACTGAAAATTGTTTGGCTTGGAGAGATCTTGAGGCAGACGCAGTTCAGTCCATTATTACGTGTGTGCCCTTGATATTGTTTGTTTGTGCGACCAAATAGTGTACGCCTGCAGTTTAAAATTATTAATTAAGTGTTAGATTTGATAAACTAAAGCCGTCTAGTAATGTCAAAATATGCATGTAATAATTTATCTGCCCACTTAAATCGTTTAACTTTACTTACTTCACATAAGAAGAGGCATCATTAGTTTGCGCTTTCAGGGCACAGTTTTGACAACACAGAAAAGCACATGTGCACCAACTTCCGTTTTAGACGTTTCAAAATAAAAGTAATCTGTTAAGTACAGTATAATGTATAGTCTGCAGTTTATAGTTGTTCATAGAATTCTTTGATGATTATGTTTTTTAAAAATAACTGCATTTATATGAAAATATTTATTTATTTATACATAAAACATTTTATATATGCTTTTTTCTACTTTTTTATTATGTGTCAGTTAACAGCTATTTTAAAATATATTGAATATTTGTATGACATTTTATCCATTATGTGTGATATGTAATATGATCGTCCTTTAGGTTGACATGTATGGAACCAGGTGGGCTACATGATCGTACATGTCAACCTAAAGACAATATCATGACATATCACACATAATGGATAAAATGTCATGTTGACAAAAGATCTAAACAGCCTTCACCAACATTAGATTGAGTGACTAAATGTACTGAACATTAATTCATGATTTCAAATGACTTCAGCAGCCTTGCAATGAACAGATGTAGTAGTGTATTATGTAGTGAAGCCCCTGAGATAAAGACATCTCATTAGTTATTAAGAAGCATAACCTTGACTAAGATTGAGAGGGCCTTTGTGGTTTAATTGTTCCTGCCCTGTCTAGATCACCTCTTCATTGCTCAAAATCACTTCACAAATGTAAGGGGCTAGAGGTTGTGTGTGTGTACACTCATCTAGCCTTGTCCCAGTTACCGCACTTAATGTGGACTTGTGGTCTCATGGCCTTTGACTCATGTGTTGTTGAAGTCCACAAGGCTGCAGGGTGTCCCATTTGTCATTTTAGATTTCAGAATGGTGCTTGTGAGCTGTTTTGAGGAAACTTTGAAAATGTACCTTGCAAAGCTTTTATTTTGAAGATATAGTTAGCTTCTCACTACAAGCTCTGAACAAACAAGTAGCTAAATGTGCAGAAATTACTTAAGGGTGTAATATGTTTTAAATGGGTCATATGAGGCGATTTCAAGTTTTCCTTCCTCTTTGGAGTGTTACAAGCTGATTGTGCATAGATAAGATCCCTGAAGTTGCAAAGACTAAAGTCTCAAAACAAAAGAGATATTCTTTATAAAAGTTAAGACTCTGCCACGGCCCCCTAAAACGGCTCATTCAAACACGCCCCCACATGTCTACATCATGATGTGGAAATATTTGCGTAAGGCTGGTTTCAGTAACCGCAGTAGTGTTGATGCAGTCATGTCAGGGAGACGCTGTGTGTTTCTAGGCGAAAGCAAAAGCACTTTATTTGGCTTCCGAAAGTAGATGCATTTAGGAATCATTAAGATTACTTACAACAGAACAGTAACGCATTTTATGGACGACCGTTTCGTGAGCCAAGGAGAGGAGGTAATTCTGACTTTGCTATCACAATCTGGTGCTTCTGAATCAGCGACTGTATGTTTTGTTATTAGCTTAAGTATTTGCTATTGACAGTTCAAATGCTGAGTTTTGCACGTCTTGTGTGTGTGTGTGTGTGTGTGTGTGTGTGTGTGTGTGTGTGTGTGAGAGAGAGACAGGGTCACATCACAGCACATCAACTATCTTAATCGTGGCTTGTGTGTGTGTGTGTGTGTGAGAGAGAGAGAGAGAGAGAGAGAGAGAGAGACAGGGTCACATCACAGCGAGTGTACAGCGCGTCAGAAATTGTCTTAATCGGGGCTTGTTTGCAAACACATACAAGCATCATCACTGTGTCTGTCACGCGACTCTGTTCCCCTCTCGGACTTGAACTGATGATAAAACTAAGGACATTATTAACTGTCTTTACTTTTATTTTGAAAGCTGAAGCTCGCGATTATGGAAAGGGGCGTTACATTTCCGAAGCGGTTTATGGTGTTCGGCCAATCACAATGCACTGTGCCAGTTGGCCAATCAGAGCAGACTGTGCTTGTCGGAAGGAGGGTCTTTGTAGAAAATGAAGCATTTGAGAGAGGCAGGGCATAGAGGACCTACAATAATGTACAGTATTTGAAAATAATGTGTTTTTTGAACATTAAAGCATGTCAACATATTCTGTTACACCAAATACACAAAATAATGATCTTTTAAAAAGCATCATATGACCCCTTTAATAAAGAAAAAAATATATAACCATCCAGTAATGTAATTTATAATTTAAAGGGATAGTTAAAAATCCCCCCCCCCCCCCAAATAAAAATAAAATAATAAAAATAAATAAATAAATAATAATAATAATAATAATTTAATTCTGTTTACTCACCATTATGTTGCACCAAAACCGTACTTTCTTTCTTTTGTCGAACATAAAAGAATATATTTTGAGAAATGTGTGTTCATACAGTTTTCTTCATTCAGCATTCTTCAGAATATCTTATTTTGTGTTCCACAGAAGAAAGAAGGTCATACAGGTGTGGAGCAACTTGAGGGTGAGTACATGACAGCATTTTCCTTTTTTGGACCATATATTTGAACTTGAACAGTAAAATACCTTAATTTACATATAAAGATAAAAGGACCATTTGGACGAATATCAGTTCAATAAATGAAGCAGACTTTCCAATAATCAAGCAAACTATTTGAACTGATTCATTAGAATGAATCAAATTTGCCCATTCTGTGAGACCAGTAAAGATGAAGTGATTCACTAGAATATCTAATGTGTGTTATTTTCTCAGCTTAGAAAGCACACAAGCTTTATTAAGACGATCTGAACTACTGTTGCTCCTGAAAAATGTAGTTAAGCCACAGTAGTAGCATTGTCATTTATTAGTAATTACTAACTGTGTAGACACGGAGGAAGACCCAGCCATTGCAATAGTTTTATTTTTTTAGCAATCTGTAAGTTTCAACACACCACTGGGGAACTGTTTAGAGGTTACTGTTACAATTAAAATGGTTTGCTAAATATAGACACTACTAGCCATTACCAGATCTGTATCATAAATCTGTCTGTAACTATGCCTTTCAAACTTTAAATGCTTGTGGGCATTCCCCCATATGTAGTCAGATTGCTTTTTGTCTTTTATGTTGAGTCCCTGGAGTGTAATTCCTCCAGTATATTCTTAAATCAGCACTTATTTCTCACAGACCCAAAACAATGCTCATTCTGCCATCACTATGGCTGGTTATTGAGGTGTCAGCACAAATTTCTTGCTCCTTTACCTCTGTTTACGGTTACATATAATGTGCTGAAGACAAATTATGGCTCAGGGGAGAATAATAAAACTGGCAAGTGTGTGTGCCTGTTAGCATATCTCCATGTGTTTTCCAGAATTAAAACACAGATGAGCATGAATGTGTGAGTAGTAACAGAAAGGGACAGCTAACACTTCTTGATGTTTTCATTTAAATGACAATCACATTTCAAGGTCTTTGAAATCTGAACAGCATGTGTTTGAAATCCTTTTCATAGTAACAATAGTATGTGTAAGACTTCATTTAATTCAAACAATACATTCCATTCCTTGCATCTGACTGGTTGATCTGTGTATGAAGAATACTGATATACAGTCCAACAGCAATGGGAGTTTACATTGTTGTATCGCTCTGCTTGTTTTGTTTTTGTTCCACATAGGCTGTCCGTTTGTGTATCTATCTTCATGGTAAGTATTTTTTTTTCCTTTTTCAGCAGCTTGCCTCATTACACCAGTAGGTGGCGACAAAAAGGATGCATCTTACTAAAGCCCGGGACACACTGAGCTGACGGTCAGCTGTCAGTGAGCGTCTGTGGGGCTAGTTTGTTTGGTATGTTCCACACGTCGGCTCTTGTCGGGCTCATGTCGGCAGGCCATTGGCACGAGTGAGAACTCTGATTGGATGTTAAGTTCAGTGAATGAGCCAGTGCTCGAGAATTAAAGCGAAAGTGATGAAAACTAGTAAGTAAATGCAGGCGCCACAGACAGAAGACTGTTCTAATGTTACATGATCTTACCCAAACATTCCAATATGTGAATATTTTCATAATGTGCGCAGATTAAAATTAAGAAAGTTGTCAAAACTCAAGTTGTCAATACTTTTGATACTCAAAATGGCACGCAAGCGCTGCTTTGTTTACATTTCATATATCTGTACATATCTCGTACATTCTTGTTTCAGTTTCTCCTTTTAAATGATGAATATATAGGCCTACTATTGATAGCTGCTGATATAGACAGCTAATTCCTCTCAAGCAGGTGCAGAATGCTAGTGTTAGTTTGCAGTCGGCTGTAGTCTGTGCGGTGTGTTCAACCACAGCTTTTTGGTTCAGACGCTGCCGACGCAAGGCGACAACACGTCAGCTTTTGTCACTGCTAGTTCTTTGAAGTCGGCATGGTGTGTCCCGGCCTTAAGGCTGCATACCTTGCCTGACAGGTCTCCAAGTTCAATGGAAGGCAGACTCAGTCTGAAGGATCCCTGGAAGGCAGCCTTCATTTTGGATCCTTAATTTGGAGTATTTTAAAGAATGCATCTAGTGTATCCTTTGCATCCTCCAATCACCCACAAACCTTGGCACACATTTCAATTCACAGAAAAAAAAAAAAGATCTGACAGAAAATGAGTCGGCACTGAGTTTGTCCAATTTTATTATGAAATGCAATACAAAAATGGTTTTGGAGATGAAGGCATATTTTCTTTTGTTGTAAATTAATCACATAACGCTAAACTGTCTGTAATGTGCTCCACTGGGAGAGCACAGATGGTTGTTATTCACCATTTTACATTCATTTTAATTTAACAAATTAATTTTGAATATTATTTTTGTGCCATGACCAAGGGTGCAGAAAAACCCTCGTTGCCATGTCGAGTTCCTAGACCTAGAACATCTCATTCTAGAATTTAATGCTTAGAAGCATTAGAAGGACTGATGCAGATTTTCAGATTGAGAAACACCCACTGAATCACTTACTCAGCCGATTTGTTCAAAACAATGATTCATTCAAGAATGAAACAAGTGAATGGCTGTGTCCAAAGGAAGTAAGTTCATCTTTTCTCTGGAAGGTAATGTGTCCATTAAAAATGCTGGGTTGTTTCAACCCAAAAATTTTAATAAAAAACAAATAACCCAACAGTTGGGTTAGTCCATATTTGACCCAAAGTTGGGTTGAAACAACCCAGCATTTTTTAGAGTGTGCACGCACACTTCAGAATCTCGCAGGGAGCACAATAACAGGTCATACAAGTACATTTTGCCCATGTCTTATGAATACTATGAATTTGGACATCATTACTCTTTTCACATACACTGTGAAAAATACTTTTTTTCATTCAACCACTTTTTTTCAGAAACAGTTTCATTCACAAACATCCTTATTATTGTGTGTTGTTGTGTGAGATACAAGTTAATTCTGCTGTGGTTTTGTTTAAAACTATTTTCATTTGCAGAGCAAAAATAGAAAAAAATTGGTAATATTGTAATATGTTTATTGCACTGTTACCTAAAAACAATATCACACTCGCATTTGTGCATGTTGGTCTGAATATCTGCATAGCTGTCATTACAGTCATCTGTTCAAAACAGGGGTTCTTTAAATATGTTTCTAAAGCAATTCAAGAATATAAGACTGATACATATGACAATAGATTTCATTTTGAGGTGATTTGAATGAACAGAGTCCCTAAAGTAAAAGTTTCTCTTCTGTGATCTTCCCATATCTTCCTCCAGAGGCAATATGCATTTTTGGCAGCATCAAGTTAATAAGGACAAATTCTAAATCATGAAAAGCTTCTCAGAGATATATGTCTGCAGAAAATAAGCTGTCTCTGCCTGTGCCTCAATAAAAATTATACTTTTTTAATACTCCGTGTCGTGCTTAATCACAGCTAATTAAACTTTCCTAGCTAATACCTATCATAGGGGGATTAATTCTCATCCAGCAGATGGATAAACTGGGCTTTAAGGTGCTTGTTTTCACACAGTCACTGACAAAGTCAGGGCAAGGTCACATACTGTAGATAGTGAAAATCTGCCCCTAAGATCAAATGGCCCCTTTAGATAGAGCCGAAAACCTACTCAGGGGACAGGGAGGATGAAAGGAAATATGGAGGAGTGGGGATATATATAGAGAGAGAGGACACAATAGAAGAGTGATGGGCCTCTGCAGAGAAGAAAAAATAAGAGATAGTGTGTGACAGGAACACGATGATGAGAAGGTGATGCATAGAGTGTAATATTTCAAAAGTGTATGAACAGGGCTGATATACACTGATCTGTTCACAGTGAGCAGCAGACAAGTCCCTTTTTAATTTCATGCATTTTGACACATTTTGAAATAAGCAGTGCTGCACTTAATAGACTATTTTGACATTCTTAAGCAGATTCAAAAGTTTTGTAGCACAATTGTATTTCTACTTCTCACAAAACACTCCTTTTGACAATAATAACCTTGGTATTTTTTTTTTAAATAGAACGTATGTCTATACATTTACATTACACTTGTATGCATCTGGTACGAGCTTTTACCAAAAACAACTTACATTTTCATTAATTCCCGAGAACTGTAACTTGAGAAATGTCTTTTAAACTACGGTGTACTTGTTAAATTGGGAATTAATTTCAATTGAGTTAGCTAACAGGATGCAGAATTTCAAAGAGTAATCTGAGGAAGTATACTTCTCAGGAATCCATTTTTATTTGAATTTAAATTAAAATAAATTCCTATAACTGCAATTTTTAATGAGTAATGTTGGCTTGAAAAAGCCCTTTTTAAAAGTTTAAAAAAATGCATTGAATCACACATTTGAAAACCTAGCAGACAGAGGAAATGATGGATGGATAGATGGGTATGCTTGAAAATTCCACATATAGAACATTTTATTTAGTTTGCATATTTCACCATATTTCATAAATTGACTGTAGAGGGGGCTCTCTCTCTCTCTCTCTCTCTATATATATATATATATATATATGTGTGTGTGTGTGTGTTTTGTAGTACATGGAATAATAGCATATTCAGTGTAAATTATCATATTTATTAAAAGCAAGCATCTTCATAATGAATTTTGGATTACAATTAAGTAAATTTAATTCAGTATTTTTTTTCCAATTTAAATTCCAATTTTAAATTTCATACAATCCTGGCAAACAGAACCCCTTTCTCTACCATTTGAGCTACATGATCATATATCCTGTACATTAGAAATTGAAAGAAAGAAAGAAAAAAAGAGTAACATTTCTTACAGATAGTATCCCACCAAAAAACATGAAATGTAGTATATAATGGAATCATCCTAGTGAGATTACAGGAGCAAGGTATTGTTCAATGTGTCATCTCAAGCATCTACTTGCACAGACATCAGCCATAGAGGTACCGCAGGCCTCCAACAATCTGTGAGATCACTGTGTGTCCCAGAAGATAAAGCGAGGAAGGACCATTAAGGGGAGGAAAATTGGATATCTCCGAGAAGTGGGAAAGAAAGAAAGAAAGAAAGAGGAAGGGAGAGATTGTAATTGGGAGTCTCATAGTGGATGATGTGGATTGTGTGGAGAAATCAGTATCAGATTTAAGCCTGGGTCAAGGCTAAACTCAATTTTTGTCTGGCAAGGGATAAACCAAAGAAAAAAGGGTTCTGCTTTTTTCGACTCTGAACAGCAGGGATAGAGGAGGGTCAGCTTTCAAAAACAAATTTATATACAAAGATTTAAGGAGAGAAATTTATCTGACAACATCAAACAGGAACATTTAAGCCATGTAACCAAAATATACAAGCAATGTAGCCAATTTAGAGCAGTACTGGGCACTTATCTATCGCATATTCACATTTATATTTATAAATTCTCACTGCCTCCTCACTGAAAATTTCTTTACACTTTTGGGTAAATCTAACAGTCAGTCTTTGGTCTCATTAATCTATTATTTGTTCCAGAGCAAATAGTTTTGGCTGAGGGCAAACTCTCATCACGTTATAACTTTATTGCTGTATATCAGAGTGCTGCCTTTGTACTTTTGACTGAATTGCCTAGCAAATTTTATGATGAATGTTGTTGTTGTTTATTAATTATTATTATTAAATAAATAATAGTTTATATAAATAATAGCAGTATTTAATAATAGTATGTAGTATTAGGAACCTGCATGTGTGTTTGTGATGGTGATTTTAGTTATTGTTCTACCATTAGATGGCGACAAGAGACTGTTTTTGTGAGTGAGTCAGTAGTAAAGACTTTTATATTGAAATAGACTGAAACAGGGTTGTAAACAAGGGAGTTATTTTTATTTTCAACAACACCTTGTAAGAAGCAGCCAGCAAATGCACTGAGCAGCGCTGTCATTGGAAATATCCATTAACAGATGAAAAGATAATATGACAAAGATATAATTTCCTCAGTGGATATTCAAAATTTATTGTGAATATGAGATTGAGCTGAAGAATGAATGCTGTATCAGCTGCAGGTAATCACACTCGCTGAGTCAATCTCTATCTCATACTACTCTAATAATGCTTTTAATAGAATAAAACAATACGCTTTCAATTAAGCAACTCAATGTTCCTTCGTTACTAGTTCTAAAGTCAAGTTTTCGAATTAGTAACGTAGGCTTGGGCCCAACTGTTAAAACTGTCAGAAAGCAGATGACAGAATTACAGCCGTGCTGATATACAGCCACATTGCACTTCTGCTCGTGTGATATTTCTCATATAACACAATACTTTGATTTTTATTACCTTGCCATTACATTTCTGAAAACTAGTTAATGCTACTCCATGAGTGTTTCTAATTCTTAACTGAAATTTGTGTGTGGTGGGAAATGTGTGGTGGGAAATTTTACTGTCAGAAGAGAGAAAGAAGACCCCCCCCCCCACACCTCTCATTTGGGAAGTCATATTGTGATTTTTTTTTTTCTTTTGCTATTAGGGCAAATGAGAACACACACTAAAAAAAATATTATATTTATTGTAATTTCTGTTTACCCAACTATGATGACTTCCACTTCTGAGAACCTGGAAATGTGAAAAGGATCCATGAAGTCTGGTGGAGCCAGAAAAAGAAATGCAAATCAGAAGTTGTGACTTAGAAACTAGTACATGGATTTTACACTGTGAATTGCAATTGTCCATAAACAGATACCTTCAACTTGAACAGCTGACGTAAATAGGAGTCATACTGTAGATATCCAGCTACAATACTTTAAATAGTACATACAAAAATTAGGATCACATTGAAAGTGTATTTTAAACAAAAGCTCCTGATTTGTTATCAGTAAAGTTCCAATGCAAAAGCCAGAAATGAATGAGCCTGACAATTGTTATATGTACCATGCACTGAGGGATATAACACTGGACACAAATGATGACATTCATCTGCAGCACTGTTTGAATTACTCATTCATTCAGTTTATCAGTGACGATTCAGCCAGGCTTTCTGAAAATGCAAATGAACATGATGTTGGAACAGAACAGCTGGAAATCTATTCCTAATGCACAATAAAAGCAAAAAAAGGTTATGCTCCCCATGCGTCCTTTCACTTTCAGTGCTGCAATCGAGCAGCTATTTTTGAACTTGCATGTCTCACATGTGCAGCACGATCACAAGGTCGACCACAAGGCCACACAAAACAATTATGTGCTATTGTTCCACCTTTTCTTTTATTATTTATTCAGTAAAGGTCCCCATTCTTCCAACTTTGTTTTCAGGTCAGGTCAAGAGACCGGGCAGCATTCTCAGCCGTGGGGCTGAACGGTAAATTGACATTTATTGCTCGCAGCTGTGCATTATTTTTTTTCACCCTCTGACCTCGTCTTCTGTGCTGTGCCATGTGAAGATATAATTGCTTAGACTAACTCTGGCTGTGTGATACATTCAGCAGCGATCATGCTCGTGTCCTATTCATTTGAAGGGTGCATGACTCTGAAAAGTTTTTTTTTTTTTTTTTTTCGGAAAATACATATGTCTAACTTTATGATAATTTTTGAATGCTCAATTTTTTCACCTTTTTAATTTTATTTTTTAATAATAATGGATTAATTATTAATTTATTATAGTAATATTAGTTCAGTTCGTCAAAAGGAGGGAGTTACAAAATAAGTTTAATGTATGTTATTAAATAAATAAATAAAACACATGCTTCTTTAGTACAGTGTTTTCTCCTTCTTAATTGGAATAACAGATCAAATGGATTTACAACATAATAATAATACTACTAATAAAAAACATCTGTAAAAGTTACAAAAACAGCAAGAAGCCAGGCATTTATGAAGGTTTTTAGAATGTCATAATAATGAACAAGGCTTTTATAAAACCATGGGTTTTCACTATTTTTGTTTACAGAGCCAGAGTATGTTTGCAGTAGCAGTTCATTTGTTGCATTTGGCAAACCATATGCAGATTTATGAAGAGCAGTAGAGTTTGCTTGTATGAAACATGGGTGGTCTAGCAGCAGCCTGCATTTTTTTTCAATGATTGTTTTCTAGTATATATAGCTATGTTGCCTTTTGATTACTAGTGCATTTATTTAATGCATTATTTATAATGCTATCTAAATTAATAGATTTAAACATGCATAAATTCTCATGTACAAAACTTCATGGATGGACATGTGTCCAAAGAATAAGGTTGAATAGGTCCCAGTGGAGGATTGAGATTTTAAGGATACGTCCTTAAAGGGGTCATTGGATGCAAAATTCTCTTTTTAAGTTGTTTGAACATAAATGTGTGTTGGAAGTGTGTGTACACATCCATCCTATAATTATAAAAATCCACCCAGTGTTTTGTTTTTAAATCCCTATTTTAATTTTTTTTTAAATCCCCTTTCTCAAATCGGGCTGTTCTGAGATTCCTGTCAGAATGATGTAGTTCTGTACAAGCCCCTCCCATGATAGTTGATTGACAGGGCCGTCTTACCTTAGACCCACCCTGAGTGAACTGAGTGAGCTGTAAACAGTCCGACCTCCATTGTGTCGACTCCGGTGCAGGGGAAGACAATATGTCTCAGATTAAGCGATTGAGGTGCTTTGTTGTTGGTTGTAATACTGAATATAGCAGTCGTCATTTACTCCTGACATCTGAGCTGCTGAAGACACAGAGGATTAACGTTACTTTCGCTTTGAAGGGAATGCGCTGATCTCGATCTGCCTTAATGCGTCTACGTTCGCACGAATCATTCGTGATTCAGCTTCATCTACAGAAGAAGTGAGTATAAGGGTTTTTTTATGAATCTTTGCAAAACGCCTTTCCTAATAATGTGCTAGTTAGCAAGTTTCGCGGCTGAAGTTTAAAGTCTGCTCGTCACTCCACGGAAGAGAGGGGTGGGGTCAGCAGAGCTAATTAGCATTTAAAGCAACATGGAATAAAAAACGGCTTGCTAAAAACAGAGCTGATTTTGACAGGTAAAAAAGGTGTTTTTTACACTACCATTGATAAATTTTAACCAAAGTATGTTATAGACTTTTAATTAAGACCCTAAAGAATCATATCAGCTTGTGCCAAATGGGCATCCGATGACCCCTTTAAGAAAGTCTCCTGTGGTGACTAAGAACTTTTGAAGCACCACAAAAAACATTGGGTGCAAAGTGTCCAGTTGAACTTATGAGAAAGATTTCTTAAGAAAATAATTCTTTTGAATGACCTTTAATGTGGTTATTTTTGAGCACGTCTTTAACACTTCATCATAGCTGCTTCCTCCTCTTAAGTGCCGTGCTTAATTTATGCCATTTGGAACAAAATATTCTGTTTTCAGACTGTAAATATAGGAAAGAGGGCCTCATGGCATGTCTCATTGTGGTGTTTATGTAAAATCCTATCTATTAAGATATCCTTTTTATTTATTAAACATAGATTTATCTTTCATTGCCTAAAATATATCACAAGCTTATGGGCCAGATTTAGGCCTACTAAACAGGGCAAATTAGTGCAAGAGCGCAGTATTCCAAAACAGCGCCGATGTGTGTGGAAATTTCTGCGGGTGATTTACTGACGACGTGCAAATTAAAGAACACAGACGCAACATCTCATTTACATATCGACCAATGCACTACCAAGTGCAGCGCAAACTAGCATAGTCGGAAATATGTAAATAATTATAATGGTGCAAATACCTGTAATTTGACGAGCGCAAACGTTGCATATTCAATAAGGTCAGGTGCAAAAATAACCGTGTCCACGCCTTTTCAGTGCTAATTCTTCACTACGCGTCTTTAGTAAATCGTGACAGTACTATTTTAATGCCAAAAGACAGTTTCTGCTGGCGAAACTGTAAGTAAATCTGGCCCTATGTGCGATGTTACAAGAAAAAACAAAAACAAAAAAACAATAGGTTATATTTTTGTGGAAATAAGTGATGTCGTCAAATAATCTTTGTCATTTAAAAAAAAAAAAAAAAATCTCATTTTCGTTACATTTGCTCTAATACATTACATTGTGGTGCCTTAATGAACTGAGTCTAACTCCATTTTTGCAGTTCTCTCTGTTTAGAATATCTGATGGCTTTGAAAAAGTCATACTGATTGGTGCATTTGTAATTGAGGCCAAGGTGCCACTATTAAGTAAGTCTTTACTTTACTTTACTTTTATTTATTTACTTATTTTTACAGTGTACTACATGGTGAATTTAGCATTTTTGCATGCAGTAAGGAAATATCTGTGAAAGACTGTTGTTAAATAGTCAGGGATAGTTAGTCCTGACTAGCCACCAAATATTTACCTTAGTTTTAATTCATTTCATGAGACAGAACACACACCACATCATTTGAACATCTCTGTTTATTTTCCACCCTTCCTGTTCTGCCATGCCTTCATAAATGAGAGCTGAAAATAATGAATTATGCATAACCCAAACACTGAGCTCCGTTGCATATTTCTGTTGTCTTGTCTGAAGTATTTGACCTGATCAAATATTAATCTTTGATTCCAAAAATAAACCGGAATGCATTTCAGAAATTCAGATGATCTGTTTTCAGCTGTGCTTGTCAGACAGAGCCCATCTGGTGAGAAGGGTTGGTAAAGCGTTGTCTCGCTCATCCCTGCAAATTAGTTCTGACAAATAAACATGCATTAAAGCAGCCAAGAGTTCTAGAAGACCATTTGCATAGTTTTTTTTTCCATTATGCAGGTCTTATCTGTTAAATGACTTTAAATGCAGCATTTCGCAATGCACTTTATAAACACTTACTGTAAGTACTCTTAGTCCTTTGGATTGATTGTATCTCGGTTCAGGAAATTTAGGAAGACAAATAAATATATTTCTTTAAAATGTAGCTTTGAAACATGAGGGAACTCATTGCACCAGTTTAAAAATTATGGGGAAGATCTTAAAGATCCAAAATGTTAATATTCCTCAGCGTTTGCAGCTCTCCACCTTTGGAGCTTAGTGTCATCAAACCTCATTCCGGCTCTAATGAGCTACATTAGTCAAATCCATTTTCAGCCATATTTGGAACCGAACAAAACCTTCTTTGGTTTTGATGTGTTTCATTTGCTGGTGCTCTGCAGAGATCCATAGAGACATTGTTTGACGCAGGTTTCATCAAGCTTAAGCATATTTATATCTTTAAATTTCTGTCTGCTGCCAGCGAGTTTATTCTTTGCTCTTTCAGTGTGAATTATCCATTCGTCCTTCTCACTCCTTTTGATGAGCCTCTGTTTACATCTAATGAGTCTTACCAGAGTTTTCTCTGTACATCTGTCAAATCCCACTGTTTATTTTCCAGAGCGCTTCAGTTTCCATATTGTTTACATACAGGATTATTTCCAGTGGGTTAGACACAAAACAACTTGCACGTTTGATGGATTTTAGAAGATTTGGATTTAGGATTAAGCAACTGATTCGTTATATGGAAACATCAGTGTCAAGGACAGGTCAGAGGAAAATTACTCAGCCAATAGAGATTGGGAATAGGGTTATTTGGTTTAACTCTATTGTTGGTAATTTACTTTTTTCTCATTACAAAGAACAGATCTTTTAATACATTTACAATCGGGTGGTCATTTAATACATGCAAATAAAAAAGCAATGCTGACACTGAAGATTCTTAATATGGGATAAGTAACAAATGATCTCTTACATTAATGATAGTAAAACAAAGTGGTTACTACACAAAAATGTATGCATCAAATAGCAAGAAGGTTTGGGTAAATGTGCCAGCTTTTTTTGATAATAATAATGATTATAATAACAGCTCAATATTGTGCTTTTTAAAAGTCTAGGGTCATCTCAGTGTCAAGTCCAATACCTGAATTGTTAGCATTGTTAGCATTACTTCATATGCTACACACACACACACACACACACACACACACACACACACACACACACAAACAGTGTGATGAGAAAAACGAATGCATGAAAAGTTCTAAAAAATGAAGGGTTGACATTTTTCTCTCTACATATTTAAAAATCACTGAATGCAGCTTTTAGACATGCAAACAATGACGTTGACTTTGATTAAAAGCTGGCAACATCATGTAGTGCCCAAGGCTCTTTCACACAGCAAGTTTGATACATTCATTGATCTTTGAATGGAGTGGAAAAATTCAACAGGTCTGTTTAAAAGCACGCCAACCCAAGGCCATGAATGGTATTATGTTTAAATTATTTGTGGTCTTTTATGCAAAAGACTTCAAACGTATTCACATTTTTCAATTAAATCCAAACATCAGTCCTAACACATAATAATACCACATATAAACCTAAATTATGTCTACAATACATTTATATGTAAAGATAACCTGGCCTGTAATTAATCATACCGCACACTTTAATCCGAAATTATAATCTTTTGCATCTTTTCCAATTTGCATCTCTAAATTCCAGCGTAAATTCCTGACCTTTCACCAGAGTCTAATTTTTTTTCATAACCATTATCCTGAACTGCATGTTAAGAAAATGACATGAAGTGATTTGCAGTGCATAATGTCACTGATATCTGCTTTTCCTGGAACAGTTAATGACGTGAGCTTTAAGTTGTATCTCTGCTTAAAGGGATAGTTCATCCAAAAATGAAAATCCTGTCATCATTTACCCACCCTTATGTTGTTCCAAACCTGTATGGGTTTCTTTCTTCTGCTGAACATAAAAGAAGATATTTTGAAGAATGTTAATAACCAAACAGTTGCTGGACCCCATTGATTTCTATGGAAAGAATCTCATAGAGGTTTGAAACAACTTGAGGGTGAGTAAATCCTGACAGATGACGTAATTTTCATTTTTTTGGGTGAACTATCCTTTTAAGCACCTCTGTCGGAGGTGGCAAGCCAATATCTTCTGTGGGCATTATATGAACATGTCAAGCCATTTGTTTTTCATGCCTTCAGTTGAAATATTTAAAGATAGTAAAGTAATTTCTCTCTGTCTAGATTTCTAGCTTGTCACTTTAATTCTAAACATAAACATTCCTCCTAAAATAGGAAAAGGAGAGGAGAGAGAGTGGAAGAGAGAGAGAGCGCACATGCAGTGAAGCATCCTAATGTTTCACTTAGAGAACAGGAAGAGTAACTGTGTCACTCAAATCAATGCCCTCTAAAGTATCCATAGAGGAGGTCAGAATTCACACTCCAGATTTGGAGCCTCTTGAGATGGATTTTGTGAAATGATCCATTTAAAACAAAACTTCTTACTTGTGACCTTTATGCTTGGGAGACATTGCCCTCTAACTTTAAATCTTGGCTTTCACACTTAGTTGTTACCCTATAGGGCTGTTCATAAACCTTGGTAAACATAAACTTGGGTTATCTTGTTTCATATTTCACAATTCACAGTTTATACTGTACTTTATCTGTGCCCTGGGTTAATATTTAATCTTTGTGGTTGGGTTTATAGATTTCACAAACTCTGGGTTAACATTCGTATTTGCATATTTATGAGGCTGATTACAGTTTTTGGACTAATGCAGCACGCAATGGGCACACAACCCCTACTTGACCATCTGTGGAAATGTTGCCATGCTTTATACACACTTTGGATCTCTTAAAGGAATAGTTGAAATTATAATCAAGTGATTATTTACCAGTCTTGTTATCGTTAAATACAACTAGAACTAGAATGATTAAAATTCAATTTTTGGTAATTGAAATACAGCTGAATTATAAATATTCGATTAAAAACTTTAAAAACTTGCTATCTATCTGATATATGTTGAAGTTGCAGTACTAAAATTACTAAAAAATAAACCTGAAATAAAATAGTAACATTTAAACAAACAAACAAACAAACAAACAAATCAATAAATTAATAAATGTTTTAGAATATTTTTTTTTCACTGCTAGTTCATGTTAACAAATGCAGTTACCTTGTAAAATAAAAAATAAGAAAAAGGAAACACTTAAACTATAATTAAAATGAAAACTGAAATTATGAAAATAAATGCTAATTAAAAATACTGATCAGAATCAGAATCAGAATGAGCTTTATTGCCAGGTATGTTTACACATACAAGGAATTTGTTTTCATGACAGAAGCTTCCACAGTGCCAAAAGAATGACAGTGACAGAACAAAAACACAGATAATAAAAATAATTATAAAGAACAAGTAAATAAGTAATAACAATATACAAATTGACAATTGTATGTACAGGTATATAACAGTAGACAGTTTTGTATGTACAGGTATATTATGTGCAATTGAAATGTAGACCAATGTGTGTTAGATAAATAAGTGTATAAGTGTATAAATAGTGTGTGTACCATAATTATTGTCAAGTGTTCATGAGATGGACTGCCTGAGGGAAGAAACTGTTCCTGTGTCTGGTCGTTCTGGTGCTCAGAGCTCTGTAGCGTCGACCAGATGGTAACAGTGCAAAGAGGGAGAGTGCTGGATGTGAGGGGTCCAGAGTGATTTTGCCAGCCCTTTTGCTCACTCTGGATAAGTACAGTTCTTGGAGAGTAGGGAGGGGTGTACCAATGATTCGCTCAGCAGTCCGGACTACCCTCCGTAGTCTTCTGAGGTCAGATTTGGTAGCTGAGCTGAACCAGACAGTTATTGACGTGCAGAGGATGGATTCAATTATGGCGGAGTAGAACTGTATCAGCAGCTCCTGTGGCAGATTGAACTTCCTCAGCTGGCGAAGAAGTACAACCTCTGCTGGGCCTTTTTTACAATGGTGTCTATGTGATTGTCTCACTTCGGGTCCTGGGAGATGGTGGTGCCCAGGAATCTGAATGACTCCTCTGCAGTCACAGTGCTGTTCATGATGGTGAGTGGGGGGAGAGCAGGGGGGTTTCTCCTGAAGTCCACAATCATCTCCACTGTTTTGAGTGTGTTAAGCTCCAGGTTGTTAAGACTGCACCAGACAGTAAATAAATATATAAATGATAAATAATAATATATTATTTATTAAATAAAAAAAATATATATTTAATAATTTATTAAATAAATAAATTAAATAAATAAATAAATAAATATATCACATAAATAATACTAAAATTACACTGCAATAAATAAACAATAAATAAATAGGGCACGCCTTAAAGTAGTCCCATTTGTTAACATTAGTTAACTAACAATAAGCAATATATTAGTAAATTCTAAAATTAACATTAATTAATAAATGTTTTAGAATTATTTTTGTTGTTAGTTCATGTTAACGAATGTAGTTTCCTAATGTTAAAAATGAAACCTTACTGTAAAGCAAAACTAAAACAACAAAGTGACAAAAGAAAAAAAAAAAAACTTAAACTATAATTAAAATGAAAACATGAAAATAAATTCTAATTAAAAATATTAATAAATAACATATCATATAAAAATGCTAAAACACTTATTCACTCACATAAATCTATATAACTTTAAGAGATGGTTTTGGTTAATTAAATACAGTAGATTGGCAGTAGATTATGACTTACTTTAATAAAACATCCTAAAGGATCTGAAGAAAAGTACATTCATTCATTCATACATACATACAATCATTTCTCACATGCTTTGATCATTAAAGACCCCTTTACCTTTTTCAAGCATCCTGTGTTGTTTTCGGCCCATTGCATGAAATTCAGAATTATGTAATTTTGGGGCGAACTATTCAACTATTAGCCTTTAATAAATTTAATTAGTCTCTGCAATGCAAGAACACATATTATGAGAACAAGCCACGAACCAATGAGTGTAAAAGCAGAAGTACAAATGAATTGTCATTGTCAAGAGAGACACTTGGATCTCTCTTCACAAAGAACCAAACATACAATGTGTTTTTTTTTTTTGTCCAAGTTGCCCTGGTAACAAGTACATCATCAGCTCTCATGCCTTTGCCAAAATACATTTCCTTTCTTTTCTCAATGAAAAACATTTTTATGTAACCGCTCAGGATACAGCGAGTGTGTCTGCAAGTGTATGTGCCGCTTTAGCCTTCACACAAACAATATCACGCTCTCATTTGAACTCTAACCACACAATGATAGATTTGACAGCCATTGAATGCCACTCTCTTTTTAGCAGGGCTCAGGACATTTATCAAACTGATTCTGTCCATCTGTAGCTCAAAGACCAGCACCCTCGATGCTTTTTTACACCAGCCTGATTGTTATCATAGGGCTCGTAAGATAAATCCAACTGAGGGCAGCTTTTATTGAATCTTGCTATAAAAAGACAGGAGCACCCGCACCCACACATACACCGAGAGGCTTTATACCGCATATCATGTTGAAGGTCACATCTAAGGACTATGCTAATGAGGTGTCATCAACATATTTTCATGATTATCTTTGTACATGCTCGGCGTTTGCCATTATTCTCAGGACAAAGGTAATGGAAGATCATCACCCTCGTAAGCATGAAAGGCTAATTGTCACCTACAGCAACAATCCCATTTGGCATATACTAAGCTATAAAAGGAATCTTCACTCTGAGCACTAAGTCAACAAAGTGGCAGTTATTGAGATTCATGCTACCTTGTCCCTGCAGGTGTGCCATTTTGTGTAATTTTCAGTCTTCTTTATAGTCTGTAAATGCCCCTGTGTACACCTGACTGATCTTTACCTCAGTCACCTTCCTACCTGTCCACAACTTCTGCGTTTGACATTTGGCTTTTCAGAAGCATCCTGTCTGGAAGGACTCCGTAGTGCACACCAAAAGGCTCTTTTAACACTGTGTGTGTGTGTGTGTGTGTAAAAGAAAGAGAGACACGACTCGTCAATAGAGACTTCTCGCCTTCTCAAGGCTGTAAACATGGACTTGAGGGAGAAGTTACAAGCGATCGCCATGTGGGGGAGCAGTGGTTCTACACCATCTTTTCTTGTTGGCGCACGATTTTAAAAACACAGATCCTCTGCGATTTGTCTAAATCAAAGAATCTTGAGCTGAGAATGACATGACTGGGTCCCTTCAGCTGGCATAACTGCAAAAGTGTATAACATCGTTTTGACAGCCTTTGCAATTGAAATGAACATTAAACCAACCATCAACGTTCTCTTATTTAAAGTAGTGTCTCAGCAAATCAGTATCTGAGACTATGGAGGCTTGGTATATGAGTCAATGACATGATTTAAAAAATATATATATTTATTTATTTATATAATCCTATCCACTGATTTATTAAAAAATACATAAAAATCATAAAAATACACAATAATAATAATAAAAAAATATATGGCAATCTACGTAATGTATTTTTCCCCTAATGTCTTTTCTAATTAGACTTTTTTTTTCTTTGACATTATGACAGCACATGACATTTTTTACTTGAAAATATGCATACAATGACTTGAGTACACTTCTTCTATGATGAGAATCTTTTTGATTTTTATTTCAGTATTAAAATTCATTTTTAGTAAAGTTAAAAAACAACTGTCCTGATATCAAAAACGTCTCATTAAAAGAATGAAAATATATATATTTTATGAGACTTCTTCACTCTTTATTAATATTTGAAAAAATGTTTGCCCAGCAAATCAAAGTCATGCGGTGCGACCAAGTCGTATTTTTCATCCATCAAGTAGAAACATAGAAAATGATCTTCTAGAGAAGACACCATGCTTGATAAATCTTTTAAAATGAAATGTCAGACAATTTGACAAGGCTAGTTCATGTTGTAAAATAATGTAACAATATTTATGAATTCAAATTTTATACTATTTGCAAGAAATACATATCACCATGAAAAAAGTATTCAAAAACTTCAAGTTTTGAATTGATAAGTAAAGTTTTTAAGAATCTCCATTTGGAGGCTACCTGTGTGACCCTATGCAAACCTGTGTGTTTATAAAAAATACTGGAGCTGTCTCTCCTGATAAATATTGTATTCCACACTCCCATCTCTTATTTCATACTGTCAAAGAGGAAAACCGCACTGCATTGCTCTCTCATAACCAGCTGTGAACCAGCCTTGCGTGAACACACACACCAATTCCAGTATGTTTATTTGCTGTGCGCTCTAGTGTGAAACAAGCTCTCACACCTGTCGAAACTTCAACCCCTCCCCCTTTCTCCCGCCTCTCTTGATGGCATGAACCGTGCTGATGCAGTTGCTAAAACTCTCCCTCTTGCATATAGTCACTGAAGGAGATGTTTGGAACTCCTCAGGGCCGACTGTGGCAGATCGTTTCTCGACAGTTTTGTTCTTTATGTTCTTCTAAAAAATGAAATATGGAGTTATAAACTCCATAAACAAGTCGTTGCTGTGTTCCTTTGATCCAGTTTAAAACAAATGCAAAAAATAAAAAAGTAGGTAACACTTTAGAATAGGGAACACTTATTCACTATTAACTATGACTTTTCCCTCAATAAATGCCTAATTTGCTGCTTATTAATAGTTAGTAAGGTAGTTGTTAAGTTTAGGTATTGGGTAGGATTAGGGATGTAGAATAAGGTCATGTAGAATAAGGCATTAATATGTGCTTAATTACTACTAATAAATGGCTAATATTCTAGTAATATGCATGCTAATAAACAACTAGTTTAGAGACCCTAAAATAAAGTGTTACCAAAAAGTATTTTTATTCTTGTTGTTTTAATGACTATAATATCATGTAATTATCATATAATTACATACCAAAAATCCTAACACCTTGAATACGTGTAAACATCTTCATTATTTTCAGATTTTTTTAAATTGTTTTTATTTTTTTCAGAATAAAAAGTACATTTACAAATAGCACAAATTGTTAATTTAACATAAACACGATTATGTTTACAAGACGTTGCACATGGCAGCTTTGTCTTGACAATGTGTCTTAAAAATGTATCCTATAGATAAAAATCTATCTATCTATCTATCTATCTATCTATCTATCTATCTATCTATCTATCTATCTATCTATCTATCTATCTATCTATCTATCTATCTATCAATCATAGTCGGTTGATCAGAATAAAACCAGTTCATAAATGTTACATGAAGCAAAAAATTTTTTGGGTTACATGACTTTTTTTATTTTATTTTATTTTTTTACATTGCACACATTTAAAACACAACAGCAGCAAGAGAAAAATGTGCATACTTCATGTCTTGCTGAGTTTGCCAATCCACAGCTTCTCGCACAATTCCCAAAGGAGCGTTCTCTTACTCTAAGGCTCAAGGTGGTTCTCCCCCTTCGTTTTCTGCCCCTCTCCCTTCCTTCTGCTCCTTCCATCCATCGCTCTTCCACAGTGTGGAACAGGCTAGGCAAGTAATGAGGCACATTAGCGCTCGCTCCAGATAAAAGCAGAACACTGGTGAAGTGTTTAAGATCCCTATCACACACCGAGAGACAAGGAGGGAGAATTCTAGAGGTCTGGACACAGACTGAGCCTCCATCAGTGGAGATCACAGATAGAATAAGAAGCTTTGATCACAGATCCAGGGTCAGTGAATGGTAATCTACAGTCGCTGTAAGAGGGACTAGCTTAGAGCTGGAGGATGAGATCATTGAGAGATCAATGGGAACAAGTCCTTTAACTTTAGGTATTGGGTAAACATTGAAACAGTGCTTGTCCAATGGCTGGAATATGTTAAGGTACATCTAAACCGAATGTATGTGAGAAATCTCCTCAAACTGAGATTTCTATACCATTTTCTTAAGGACACAAGCGTGTGCTGATTTTCAAACGGCTTTTATATCATTCCCATCCAACAAAACACTGGAGATTTATAGAAATAAATCCTTGAAGCACATCCCTAGGATAGAAAAAAGCATCACATGCAATAGAAGTCAACCCACACAGAGGCTTTCAGAAACATGGCTGGGAGATTCACTTCAATGTGAAATGAAGGTTAAAGGTCTGTGCAATTGAACCATCTTGGGGCGAGTGACATAGGTTAGAGAAAGTTTCTGCTGATACAGTTCATTTCCTTCTGCAAACCCCTGCAACATGACACAAGAAGTCACAAATGTGGCTCTGTACATGTTTTAAAATGAATTATTCAGGCGAGTTAAGTGCTCCTTGATGCAATTGCGGTCAGAAATGCACTGTTTTTATTTCATATTCTTGAAGGTGAGAAAAATTCAGTTAAACTTCTGATTTCTCTAGATGACTGTGACCATCTTCTCCTTGTTTTTAGTGTTGTCCTTATGATAGTGACGCCCACTACTTTTCAAGGGCGGGCACCGGTGGTGTCCATCAAAATTACATTCGAGTAAGTCGACTCGCTCACTGATGTACCTGATGATATTGGAACAAGATAATTTATATGCAATTTATCATCATGCAAAAAACAGGTAACAAGATTTTGTATCAGGCTGCAAATTTGAAACAATAAATATAACAGCAGAAGATGAGAAAATATTTAAACTACAAGGGGAAATAGTAACACTTAAGTTTAGGGATCAGTTCTCACTATTAACTAGTTGCTTATTAGCATGCATATTACTAGTATATTGGCTGTTTATTAGTGCTTATAAAGCACATATTAACGCCTTATTCTGCATGACCATGTTTTAAATACTTTACTCTTACCTCATCCCTAAACTTAACAACCTTAACTATTAATAAGCAACAAATTAGGAGTTTATTGAGGCAAAAGTTAGTTAATAGTGAGAATTGTTCCCCAAACAAAAATGTGCTTGGGGAAATCTACCCCCAAGAAGGTGAAGAGTCATAAATATTGAGATTAAACACAAAGAAAACGTGAAATGTGTAATGGATGCTTTCTGCAGATGGAAACAGTGTATATATTACAATAAAAATTGTAATTGCATTTAAACAACATTTGTAGTTACACTGTTAACTTTTAGCCCAAACTGTAACCCAAACAGTTACCCTAAAACCTAACCATACTACAAACTCAGCAGTAAATGAGGGAATTTTCCAGAAACAACACAGTTAAATCAATAGTGTTTTAGGTATTTGATGTTAGTAGCTACATATTAGGTGACCTTTACTAAAGTGGAACCTGTATTGTACTATCTGTTTCTTTTGAGTAGATGTAGAGATGTTGTGCTTTTGGAGGATCATTCAGAATTTGCAATTTTAGTTGTTCATGAGGTCTAGTGCAGAGTCTGATCAATCTCTTGCATTTTTTGAGATTACTGACTGGTGTCAGAAACAGAATGATTGAAACTCCATTCACTAGCATGCCTGGTTCCAATTTACACATAAAAACTACATTTTGGAAGCTTTGTATGTCACAGACATTTAGTAAGTTTGACAGACAAAATGTTGGATAACAAGGCTCATCAGCACAGTAATTTGTTTGCCTATTTGGGTTGTCAGTCATTTATTTTTTGTAAGGTCAATTGAGTTCCCTTCTGAAATTAATAGCTATACATTTTTATAACAAGAAATGTCTGATGGCTATATTTCCCCCCATAATGTTGTCTCATTTTGATTGTTGCCTTTAATAGATGTATTAGTATATACAAGTTCAGCTGCACTGCACCCACCCACACACACACACACACACACACACACACACACACACACACACACACACACACACACATACTCTTACAAACACTCAGATGTCATTGCTGGGAATAGGGCAATAAATTAGATAACTCTCTTTTACATTATTGATGCTTAAAATCATTGTTCACTTTGTGTTTCTGTGCTTGTCAAATGTAAAATGCAGATCCAAAGATCATTTTTTCCTGTCTACAAGCCTGAACAAGAGCAAGATGATCGAAGTGCTAATTAAAGCTCAAGCAAATAACCCACCTTAATTACTCTTGATTGCACATGTTAGCAGTCCACCCTTAATTTTGTTTATTTTTCACTCCTTGTTTATCTTGTGATGAGTTTATCAAGATCTGCTGAAGGGAAGCCATTTCACATGATGGTGATGTGGAAGAAGGCTGAACATTATGCTCTGCATCCACTTTGCTCCTCTAGATACAGTACGTAACAACTAAAAATGGTTTTACCAGGTGGAGTGGTATGTTGTTTTTCCTCTCCACAGTCCATGAATATTCTGATTATAATTTGCTGATGCACTTCACAAGGAGAATATTTAGTGCTGTTAGCTGACCTTCCTTGTTTTTGGCTCAAATAAAACCTCCACTTCTGAGAACATCTTGTTGTGAACCCTCATCTTTCTGGATGCAGGTCACAAAAGAACAACACAAGAAGAAAAAGAATAACAAAACTCTAACATCACAATAACTTAAGAAGCTTAGGGTCTTTGAGGCACTATGCCCCTAGGGAGCTACATACATCTCAACAAACATAAATTGTGCCAGTGAAGAGCGTGAACAGGCAAAAAAGAAAAGAAAAACAAAGTAAACTGAGGTGCAGAGAAATACAGTGCTCAAAATCACATGTAATCAAGCAATATGCTACATTCCTCAAAATCTTGACATCCACAAAATAACACAACTGGTTCACAACTTATCTTCCAAAGTCAAAATTAAACCTGAAACGTAAACATATATAATTACATTTGTAACACTCAATATCCATCAGAAATTAACTTTGACTTTCGTCTATGGAAAAATGTGAATAATGTGCCAAAGTATTGAATAATGAATAATATGCCAAAGGTTTATTGAATTAGCACTATCATTTAGTTTTCTGTGTCTCTTCTGACAGCAAGTCCATGCATAGTGGAAACTACTTTTGTTCCTTGACGCAAACTAACTGAATGATATGGATCCCTGTCGTGTCTCACCACTGCTTTTATTTATTCTGACACCTACACACTTTTCTGAAGTGGCTTTGCTTCCTGCTGCAAGAAGCCTCCAAATAAACTACAGGAAGAGCGGTGACATTTTTGAAATCTGACAGTAGTGTCTGAAACGTAGACAGGTTCACCATGGCTTAACAGAAAAACAAACTTGTTAGTTTCCTGGCATCTGTTTTGAGGCTTGGCAGGACACTCTATAGGCTATAAATAAAGAGAAAAATACAGATTGAGCAGAAATGACAGTCACTCCAAGAGCCCAGTGCTATGAGACCAGGAAAGCATGACGGGCTAAAACCAGCCAAACATGGGGGTCACCCTTAGATAATGTCGCCCGTACTGCTCTTGACAAGATACATTTTTTTTTTTTTTTTACAGGCGTTTTCATGTTAGATACAACCATGGAGGTTATTTATGGAGCATAATTAATTCACATGAAAAACAGATGTAGAAGTGGTCTCTTGTGAGATGAGGAATGCTTTGTTTTCTAAGTGTCTCATTTGTATAAATAGAAATGTATACCTCTTTTGTATAGGTTATCATAATGAGAATATTGGCTGGTTATAAATATTTCCTTTTATCTTTTAATTACTGTTGTGGAATGGTTTGCGGCTATTACATTCAAAGCATCTAGGTCGGTGGTTTTCAGTCTATTTAACTTTTTGTCCCTTCTTTGTCCAAGACAATATTTGAAGGCCTTCTTAACTAATCTGATATGATATCATTTTAATGTTGTACAGATTTATTTAAGTGTTGTTTGCATTTTAATTAAGATTATGTTAATTTCACTAAGTTTATTTTTTTTTTAAGTTTTAGGGCACCATTGACAATTTGCAGTGACCCGCTATTGGACCCCGGACATCTGGTTGAAAACCACTGATCTACTGTAGGCTTCTTGCCTTTATCTTTAGTCTAGGTCCAAAGCTGAACACCTGGGGCTGCCTTGGGAATTATCCATACAGAAAAACAGGAAAACAGATTTTCTTATGCACCTAAAAGCACAGAATCATCTGAAATGCTGCACTGAGGCCTTTAGGCTAAAATTAATTTTAGTTTAACGTTTTTGTGAAGGGACACAAGTGACCATCCAGCCTCACTTGGTGCCCTAGTCAAGAAAAGTTATGACCACAGGTGTAAAAAAAACAAAACTATTTATCATTCATTCATTCTGTACTTTATCACTAGAAATGTGAAAACTATAGAAACTATAGTGATTTTTTTAATAGAAAGTGATCAGTATGTTTTTTTATGGTATGGTAAGAACAGCTTTGACTTGTTTCAAAGGGGAAAACATAGAGGAACATGAAAGTGGGTGGATGATTACATGATGAAGTTTCAGCTACCAGGTGCCACCAACATTTCAGTTTCAGTTAGTGTTTCAGACTAAATGTATAGGCTACATTTCTTACTCTTTAGTGTAAAGATCCTCAACAGATCACCTGGAGCTGATTATACAAATGGGAAAAACAGGAGAATATAGTGTCTTTTGTAACTGTATAACAATACAGTATAATACAGTCATGTAGCTCAAACATTACAGCATGGTGTTAACAACGCCAAAGTCATAGGTTTGAAGAACTGACGTGTTCCCTGAATGCAATTACATAAAATGATCTGCCAAATGCATAAATGTAAATAAAAGCACAAGATAATTTAAAGCAGTGGTTTTCAACTGCTGAAGATAGATGTAGGATGCAGTTCTGCTACAGTTGTGAGAAGCAGAGAATAAAAATGAAAATGGTAATATGCAATGTACCACGTAATTGTGGATAGTTAGGCTTATCAACTTTTAAACGGGAAGAGAAAATGTTTCCCATCTTTTGACTGTGCATCCAGTTAATTTCTAACTTGGTAGAACCAATAGCCAGATTAATTGTAATTTACCAACATGGGCGGAATAAATGACATGCCATCACCTTCAAAAACCATGAACAAAACTAGAATATGGTCAAAGAAAATGCAACACTAAATATGGGTTTGTTGTGTTGGGTTGCAACTTGATGTCCAATGTAAAATCTGAGAAAAGAATTTATCTAAAATATATTATATATTAAGATATATCACAAAACTTAACAACTGTGTTGTGACTGTGTGTGTGTGAGAAAAGCAGAGAGCGAGAGGGGAGAGAGACATTCATATTAACATGTTAATGATGCCTCAAACCATCTGTTTGATAATGGAGGAATTCTCTGCGCTCATTCGTTCTCTCTCTCTTGTGGCTAAGGGCCTTAGGGAGAACACCGCAATTCTTGTGTGTATAAGTCCATATGGAGCTAATGTTGCGTGAGAAACTGGCATCTTAAGTGGTTTTTAATCACAATACTGACATCCAAATAGCTACAGGTTGCAAACGGAAGACTTGTAGAAAGAAAGATGAGAGAAGAATAATTAATTTAAAATGAAAGGCCTGTCATCCTTTACTCACCCCCATGTCATCGAACACATATGACTTTTTTTTTTCTGACCGCAATAGGAGATGTTAGGCAGAATGTTAACACTGATTTTTTTGAATACAGTGAAAGTGAACGTGAATCAGGGCTGTTAAATTGTCACCAAAAGCACCATATAAGCATCATAAAAGTAGCCAATACAGCTAATGCATAAATTCCAACTCCTCTGAAGCTTTATGGTAAAAAATATCAGAGTTTAAGCTGAAATTCACTGATAATCCTTTCCTGCAACAGCTCTCAAATCACATCAAGATGTATACCATCATGTTTGATGTCAGTGAAGCCAAATATGGTTGGTTCTTGTATCTCATAACTGATTTGTCATGCAAATCATTAGATTTGCAATTTAGTGCTTTAGTCACGTAGAACAGCCTACACTGTAAAAAAAAAAAAAAAAAAAAAGATTGTGATTTTAACTACAAAGAAAGAGATTGTAAAAATGTTAAAGTAATATCCTGTTAACTGGTTTTCTTGCTATATATGGGAAAAATAACAGTTCTAACCTTACATCTCATGTAATTTAACAGTAAAATGATGTAAAAAATAATTTATGGAAGTAAAAAAGACCAAGTCATCTTATAATTTACTGTGAAAAAAAAAACTTCACATTTGATGGTATTTCATTTATTTCTTATCCAGGGTTCCCTTTTGAGGGAACTTTGATGCTGTGTCATGGTGTTGATGCTATGGGAATGTGCCCAGGCAGGTGTCTGAAGCATGTGTAGAAACATGCCAAATTCTCTTGGCAGATGGCAGTACTATGACTGCTGATAGCTCTTGAGGGGTCAGAAAGCACTTTATCACTGATAAAATCACAGTAAAGAAGCTCCACTCCCACTTGGCCCTTTTCTCAAGGGATGGAGGGCAAGCATCTGCACACTGTGGTTCAGGCCCTGTGTCTGTTGAGGCAGCATGGTGGCTATCCTCATGGGGATCGCAGATGGAATTGGTGGAGGAGTCTGGCAAAGAAGTTTCTCTTTCTCAGACTTCTCCTGCCAGGTTCGGTGTTCTCATGCCAGATTCAGACGCCTAGGATGAGGCGTCTTCGCTGAAGGATCTGGTCTTGCCATCTGAATTGTGTCAAACAACCTCACAGCTTGTGGGCAAGGCATATGAGGCGGAGGGTCAGGCTGGTGATGCCCTTCACACTATGGAAGTGTTGTAGGCCTACCAGATTGACCTGCTGAAAGACCAGGACCAGGGTCCTGAGGCTGTCACTGACCACAGATTTAGCTCTCCAGGCCACTAAACAGATGGCTGCTGCCAGTGGCCACTCAATATGGTGGACACGGAGAGACATCTGCGGATAAAGAAGAAAGAAAAGAGCTTTCTCCACGATGCCCTGATCTCACCCTCTCACCTTTTCGGAACTGCTGTTGACACGGGGATGGAGAGGTTCGGAGAGAAGAGGACATAGTAGGCAGCTTTCAGAAGATATATTTACCACTGGTTCCACTGGCCTCATAAGCCATCTTCTTCCAAGCCTTCTAACCAATCATCAGAAATTAGTTCCTGGAGACAGGGCCAAAAGGCATGCGTGTCTTCCGGAAGGCAATGTGCCAGGAAGAAGAGGCAAGACCTCAGGGAGGTCTTGACAAAAAAGAGGTTGGGGAAGCAAGGCCATTAAATAAAATAAATTAGAATAGTTTGAGGTCGGCACAAAGTGCAAAATGCACCCCTCCAGCGTATTAAGCTTAGAGGTGTTGGTGTAAACATAGTCACTATGTTGGCACACTTCCTGAAGGTTCGCAAGGAATGGGCAGGTCGATAGAATGTACTATAAGTGGGTTTGATTGTTATAGGCATCCCTCCTTATTGTCACTCCAGCTGGAGTGCCCATGAGATCCTCTAGAGGACACTTCATCCCAGACCTTTGCCACTGTTTCTTGGACTCCATTTCCCATAACACCACATGCCTAGGAACTAATTGCATACACCTATGTTTCTTGTCAGGAGGACTATTTAAGCTTCACTTCATGAATTCTTGTTCCACTGTTAGTGGACTTTGCTGTGCATTTCTCCTTGTTTTCATTGCCTTGTTCTTGCCTTGCCTTGCCTTATTTTTAGACCTTGGACTGTTTCCTTATTTCATGATTGTTTGTTACCTGCCTTGACCCATTGCCTGTGTTATGGATTACTCTTTTGCCTAGCCCTGGATGTAGTTGTTTGATGGTGTTGGACCATGCTTGTTTTGACCACAAACTGTTTTAATAAAAGCTTGTATTTGGATCTCCATTGTCACGCCCAGTCCGTTAGACTTATCATCTGATGATCCCGTATTGTCATCACTATGGCGCAGTGTCTCACTCCCACCTCAGGGAACCAGGTTGTATACATAACCCTAAAACGTTATTATAGTTAACTAAAACTGAAACAAAAAAACTATTTTTATTACTTAAATAAAATAAAATGTAACTAAAGTAAAATAAAATATATAACATACTTACACATACACAATGTTGTATTATTTCAGCTAGTTGCCAAGTCAACGTTTCTTATTTTCATTTAGGTTAGCTTGATGTAGTAAAATAATTAAAACTAAAACTGAAATAAAAAAATAAATGAAAACTACATAGACATGTTTAAAAAGTAACAATGACAAAAAACACAACAAAATTAATAAAACAAACTAAAACTAAAATGAAAACAAAACTACAGGATCTTCTGTAAATTTGCTTACATTTTACTGTACTGACCTTAAAATGTTCATTCACTATTCCTTTAAGCCACTTCCTCCTTTTTGTAAATTTGATTTCTTTTGGAATGCCTTTTGGGAAACCTTTTTTTTTTCTCTGCATCTAGAACATTTTGTATGACCTTCAGAGAATGGAGTCTTTTCATCCTGCATTCAAACTCTAATTCACAGCTTTTTGTGACTTCTAGCACAAGTGCTAATTGAACTAGCAGCAGAGTGTCTTTCACCTCCCGCTACACAACTGCTCTTGAGATAAAAGCCAGCAGATATGAGAGAATAGATTTGCTTCTCTCTTCCATGCACAGTTCTGATGAGAATTTGTTATTGTCATTTACACAGGAAGCAGGAGTCTCCTGAGAGATTATGGCCTCCCTAAATTGGAACAACAGTAAGATGTCATATTTATTTGAGATATCAAGGATAAAACATGGGCCTAACACACACAGTGCTTTCAGATCAACTATAAGACCTGACAACTGAAATGAAGATCTCTCCTGGCATGCGAGCAACATAAACACTAATGCATTTCTCGCAACCCTGTCTGAACAGAGTCTAGCAAACAGACAGAGAACCTCTTTCTGATAAACAGAATGAAAAATAATTGAATTAGAATGCAATGAAAGCTGAAAGGAAATGGAATAGAATGACATCAAGCTTGAATTAAATGGAATAGGCCTTGACAGAAGGTGCCCTTTTTAAAATTCTGGTATAGTTGTCTGTGTTTTATGATATAGTTTTTGGTGGGCAAACAGACCAGATAACTAAAGGCCGGGTGACAAAGGAGACCAGTAAAAGTGCAATGTGACTGGAGAGTATAATTATTTCATAGTAATACTTGATTTAGCGTATACATGATGACTTCTATTGTGTTGTTTCAAAATGACTTGACATTGAGTGCATTCAGTGTTTAGTATTATTTATATAATTTTTGAATTAGCTTTTATTTTTATATTTGTTGTTTTCATTATAATTGTACTTTAAAGTTTTAGTAATTTTGTTATGTGCTTTTCTTTAGCTTTAATTCATTTTTATTTAGCTTTTATTTGTTTTCATTTCAGTTTTTTAAGTACTTAAACTGAAACTTATTTTATTTCAGTTAGTTGCCAAGGCAACATTTCTAATGTTCAATTAAGTATTTCATTTTATTTTTGCTTTACAATGCTAACTTTTAGTGTATATTCTTAACCTTGGACCTCATTATTGTTAATATTCCTTCAAATAAACACTGAATGATCAAAAATATGTCAAGTATCACCACCAGCCCTCTTTAGGTTCTGATTAAAGGGTTACTCCACCCCAAAATGAAAATGTTGTCATTAATCACTTACCCCCATGTCGTTCCAAACCCGTAAAAGCTCCGTTCATCTTCGGAACACAATTAAAGATATTTTGGATGAAAACTGGGAGGCTTGTGACTGTCCCATTGACTGCCAAGTAAATAACACTGTCAAGGCCCAGAAAAGTATGAAAAGCATCGTCAGGGTAGTCCAGTTTATATGTAGGCATTAATATGTAACATTTACAAGCACAAAACGTACATTTTGGATGTTTTTATTGATGCTGAAACGTACAATTTAGACGTACTTCACAAAGAAACAAACAAATCGCAACGTATTTTTAGATAAAAAAATTAAAGTAAATATTTTATTTATAGTCATTAATCCCACTACTACCTCCTCACCCTCATGTCGTTCAAAATGACTTTCTTCTGTTGAACACAAAAGAAGATTTTGTAGAATGTTACCAAACCATTTTGTTTCTCAACAGAATTTCTCAAATTACATTCCACAGAAGAAAGAAATTCATGCAGGTTTGGAATGACATGATGTTGAGTAAATGATGACAATTTTAATTTTTGGGTGAATCTCCCTTTAAGAACATTATTATTTGTAAATAATAAGAACCTAATTTATAGGACACTGATATTTATCTTTAATCAGGCCCTTATTGAATTAACATTTTACTTCAATTAAAATTAATTAGAACTAAGTATCTAAAAAAAGAAGTTCTACCAAACTACTTGAATGTAATGTCCTGCTGTTTCCGATGGCCAGTAGGTGATCGCGGGCCCCCCAGACCTCTGGGCCCTATGCACTCTGTCACCCTTTTCGTACCCTGGTCGTATGGATTATAAGATTACCGATTTGGATTACAGCACACAAATTAAAATTTTCCTTTGTAATTATTTTGAGTTTTTGGTGTTTTTATGGTTCTATTGTCAGTCACAGCTTGTTGCAGAGAAAAAGCCTTTTGTGTCCCACGGCAAACAAAGTGAAATGTTATTAATTTTAAGGGTTTAAAGTGTAGTCTTGCTGAACATTATGTAATGTTATTCTTCGAAACGAGCTGACAGGAAAAATCACACAGAACAGAACAAAATGTTATCATTTAATATTAAGTAAATGAGTAAACAATTTAATAATGCAATTGAAAACATAAGGCCATTGATATGACAACTAAAAACAACATTAAATAATGCCACGATTTCAATATGAATAAGTATTCATTTTTTTGGTTTAGTCAATATGTCAGTTTTGACCATTTAAATGCTGAAAATACGTAAGCATTTGTATGTTTAGATACTGTAAATAAGTAAGTATTGTACGTCTTAGTGTCTGTAAAAAGTTAGTAAATGTACGTTTTGTAGAACCACATTTTACATAAAATACATATGAATTATCATAAGATCACGTTGAATTGAGTCTCTGCAACTTTTACGCACTATGCGCCTCAGCTCTCCGTGACCACACTGTTTAACTTGATGTGGTCTTCTGCTTCGTGGCTGAGTTGCTGCTATTGCTAAGCACTTCCACTTTCCAATAATACCACTTACAGTTGACTGTAGAATATCTAGCAGGGATGACATTTCAAGAAATTACTTTGTGCAAAGATGGTGGCCTAGTATAGTACCACGCTGGAATTTTAATTAATTAACATAACTTGTTTTAGCCCAATGGATGATTAAGAAATTGGACAGACCTTCATTGTTGTCAGGATGAATTTAATTGAATTAGCTTTTACAATGCAAATATGTTATTATTTATAACATATTTAAAACTTCATTTAAATATGTATTTAGCATTGCCCATTAGTGATCAGATTAATATTAAAACCATGTACAAATTGGGTATTTGTTGCTTTAAATGGAGAAAAAAAAAGTTATATGGGAGATTGGTTTTGTTATTTTCAAATGTTGTATTAATGTGGTCCGTTTAGCATCTCTGCACTATGGGATTGTTCCGAAGTAGAAACACAAATGATAAAAAAAGCAATGAGACTTCACTGTTGGCTGCCACTCTCAAATCGACTATTTTTTAGAACTCAGCCCTCACACTGAGAAAGCCAAAAGAGCGAGCAAGAGGTAGAGAAAAAGAGAAAGAGAGAGATAGGGATGGAGTAGAGTAAGAAATACAACCCCAAATCAGAAAAAGTTGGGACAGTATGGAAAACGCAAATAAAAAAAGAAAGTAGTGATTTCTAAATTTACTTTGACTTGTATTTCATTGCAGACAATATGAACACAAAATATTTCATGTTTTGTCTGGTCAACTTCATGTCATTTGTAAATATACATCCTTTCCTGTCATTCAGACCTGCAACACATTCCAAAAAAAGTTGGGACAGTAAAGCATTTACCACTTTGTAATGTTGCCATTCCTTTTCACAACACTTAAAAGACGTTTAGGGACTGAAGACACCAAGTGATGAAGTGTTTCAGGTGTAATTTTGTCCCATTCTTCCTGCAAACAAGTCTTAAGGTGGGCAACAGTACGGGGTCTTCGTTGTCGCATTTTGCGCTTCAAAATGCGCCACACATTCTCTATTGGAGACAGGTCGGGACTGCAGGCACGCCAGTCAAGTACCCGTACCCTCTTCCTCCGCAGCCAGGACTTTGTAATGTGTGCAGAATGTGGTTTTGCATTGTCTTGTTGAAATATGCATGGACGTCCCTGGAAAAGATGTCTTCTTGAAGGCAGCATATTGTGCTCCAAAATCTCTATGTACTTTTCAGCATTAATGGTGCCATCACAGAAGTGCAAGTTACCTTTGCCAAGGGCACTGACACAACCCCATACCATGACAGACCCTGGCTTTTGGACTTGTTGCTGGTAACAGTCTGGATGATCCTTTTCTTCTTTGGTCCGGAGCACACGGCGTCCATTCCTCCCAAAAAATACCTGAAATACTGATTCATCTGACCACAGTACACGTTTCCACTGTGTGATGGTCCATCCCAGATGCCTCCGAGCCCAGAGAAGTCGACGGCGCTTCTGGACACTGTTAACATAGGGCTTCCTTTTGGCACAGTACAGTTTTAACTGGCATTTGTGGATGTAACTACGTATTGTGGTACTTGACAAAGGTTTGCCAAAGTAGTCCTGAGCCCATGTGGTGATATTGCTTATAGATGAATGACGATTCTTGATGCAGTGCCGCCTGAGGGATCGGAGATCACGGTTGTTCAGCTTAGGCTTGCGCCCTTGTCCTTTACGCACTGAAATTCCTCCAGATTCCTTGAATCTTTTAATTATGTTATGCACTGTTGAAGGTGAAATATCCAAATCTCTTCCTATCTTTCTTTGAGGAACATTGTTTTTAAACATTTCAATAATTTTCTCACGTATTTGTTGGCAAACTGGCGATCCTCGGCCCATCTTTGCTCCTAAAGGACTAGACCTTTCTTGGATGCTGCTTTTGTACCAAATCATAATTACAATCACCTGTTGACATCAACTGTTTCAAATCACATCATTATTTAACCAATTTACCTCATTACTAGCCCTAAATTGCTCCTGTCCCAACTTATTTTGGAATGTGTTGCAGGTCTGAATGACAGGAAAGGATGTATATTTACAAATGACATGAAGTTGACCAGACAAAACATGAAATATTTTGTGTTCATATTGTCTGCAATGAAATACAAGTCAAAGTAAATTGAGAAATCACTACTTTCTTTTTTTATTTGCGTTTTCCATACTGTCCCAACTTTTTCTGATTTGGGTGAAGCAGAGTCAAAGCAACATGGTCACAAAAATGCTGGCTTTACTCACCAGAATGTATCACTCATTTGTGTGAGATTTATTTTTTTCTTTATTAGGTTGGTCTGGTAAAACACATTTGTTAATTGGTATGTTAAGAATATTATTATATAATATTATTATATAGACTTAGGGGTGGGTGATATACCAGTAGACATGATTAACCAGTAGAAATTTGTAAACCGGTAGAGATTTTCGACTTTCGCCTCTATCGCGGTTACATGCTCAAGTGACATTGCTGTGCTACGTGGTCAGGAAAACGTATCATTTGCAGACGTTTTTAAGCATTGCCATTTAAAAATGAGTGATTTTAAGCCGTTGAAATGAAATCAGCAGCGAAAGAGAACTCATTTTGCTATAAGCATGTGCTGTCTGAGTGACTGTCTGAGTGGCCCCTGCATGTGAAGACAGTGCTCACAGAGCGTGGGAGTTTTGAACAGAGTTTTTTTCATGTTTCATAAACCTTGAATGGTTAAATACACACACTTGTATGTGTCAAAATGCCCATCTTTGCAAGTATCCTTGTAAAAACAGTAATTTAGGTCTTACGTGAAAGCAAACAGCTGAGAAAAAAAACAAACATATGTAACAGTATATTGCATCCGGGCAGCTCTTAAAGTGACAGCAGTCTAATATTCCAGCTGTCTGTCATTCATGTTAATCAAACAACAAACAACTGCTGAGTAAATCACTTTTGTAACTTTAATAAGAAGATAAATATATAGTTAATTTACAAAGTATATTTACAAAGTGTTTTTTTCTTTTGTATTGACACTGTTGCTTTATGAAATTTATATAGAATCAAACATTTTGATATCATAAAGACCTTATTTAAAGCAAAAATAACTATATTGTGATACATATATTGTTACTGTGAAATAAAATCACTCATACTGTGATATAAAATGTTTGGTCATATCGCCCACATACATTACATTTACATTACATTTAGTCATTTAGCAGACACGTTTATCCAAAGCGACTTACACATGAGGATTATTTATTATTATTTTTAAGTAGATAGCACAGAAATAGAATAAAGAGTGATGTGTTAGAGGGTCAAGTATAGATGGAAGAGATGTGTCTTTAGCCATTTCTTGAAGATCGAGTTGGGCAGGTCATTCTACCAGCAGGGAACAGTTAAGGTAAAAGCCTGTGGAAGTGAATTTGTGCCACATACCAACACAGTGAACATTTAAACAAACATAAATGCTTAAGAGCTCTGTCTTTAAATGCATTTCATGATGTTTTTTTTTCTCTTCTTTTCTTTTTTAACTCAATCATCTTGTTATTGCCTCAAGTTTATTGAGTTGGGAGCTTACTTCCAGTTTTAACATGCAGTGTTTGTACCGGGAATAATTTAGGCAGAGATCTGGGCAGGATCTTGTAATTTCTCTTCCATTATGTAAGAAATTCAGAGACTCGGGACATGGGGCTCTTGAGATAGAATTCAGCCTACAACAGCTGAAAAGAAAAGTGCATTCCTTTATTTTCTCTCTCTGACAAGGGCCTTAAATTCCCTGCAGTACAATTTTGAATTCAAGCCATCCAGCACTTCAGCAAAAGCTTAAAAGTTTAATATATTCCTTTTCATGATAGACTTTTTACAGGTTCTGTAGCTCTCACAGTTGGCAAGCTATGTACTGTATTTAAGAGCATGCTCTTCACACTTAAATGTATACAGTAATTGTTGTTGTCTGACACACACATTACTCCATAGACACTTTACTGACAGTAACATTTCTATGGTAACAATTGTTTTTGAAATAGCACACATAAAATGTTCCAGCTACCTGACAGATATCTCAATTCACACTTGTTTCTGAGGCAGCATTATACACTGTAAACTGCAAAAAAGTGTCTGACTGCAGCCTGAGCATATATGTAAGCCAATTCGAAAACTTATGTGTCCCTATCAAACATCATGATTCTGTTTATTATCTGTCATATGAACTTTTGGCTTGATCAATGATTTGAGTGTGGGATAGGACTACTTGTTTTAAGGGGTTAGTTAAACCAAAAATGAAAATGTATATTTATATAATTTAATAATGATTTTACTCACCCTTATGTCATTTCAAACCCATAAGACTTCCATTTATCCTCAGAATACAAGTAAAAATATTTGTAATACTCTCTCATAACATTGTCAATCCATTTAAAGTCTAGGTTATCAACATTTTCACGCTTCAAACAGCAGCCTAGATAAAGACAACATAAAAGAAAACCATATGAATCGAGCGGTTTTCTGAAGAGATATAATTGCTTTATATGATGAACAGATTTAATTTAGGCTTTTATTAACGTATAAACCATGACCAACACACACACACACACACACACACACACACACACACACACACACACACACACACACACACACACACACACACACACACACACACACACACACACACACACACACACACACACACAAAGAGCACACCAAGGGCCAGATTTGCTAAATGGGGCAAATTAATGTGAGACCACAACTCCATAAAAGTGCCAATGGGAGTAAAAAGTTCTGCAGGTGGCAATGCGCGAATAATTTCCATAATGACCAAAGCAATTTACAAAGAGCAGCGTAATCAACATAAGGTTGCCCAATTGAGGTCTATATGCTCAAATGTTACAATGTTAAACAAATCATTTAATAATTTTAGAGTTCTTTATTCACAACTGTCAATTTAACAGAAGAAGCAGGTGTTAATGACAAAGTTTGACGAAAAGTATTGATAGATTTTACTTCACACTCATAACTGGTCATAACCCCACTCAGCCCCCATGCAACTCTCCACTGGAAATAAATGAATCCAGTCTATCACTTCTGTCGTATCATTTGTCATAAGTAGTGAAAACACTTCTTGTTAGCTGTTGACCTGAGACTTGACATGGAGTCGAAATGAAAGTCTTGTGAACACAGGGTCTTGTCTCTGAATATTGCAACAGTCTTTGGATAAAAGGGTCTCTTGTGCAATCTCAGTCACTCTTTTCTTCTGTGAGACTGTATGGTCATTTGTTCCTGTATTTCACAGCAGCACTTCAAACATGATGACAACAGCTGCTTTTAGTGCCATAGTATTCTAAGGCTGACGTTCCCCAGGGAAGTAGAAATACAGAATCATGATGTTAAATGTAAAATATCTGACCCATACAAATATGTATGTGTAATACATTGTATAATACATATAATACATGTATGTCTTGAACATGTATATCCATCTTGTAAGCAAATATATATATATATATATATATATATATATATATATATATATATATAAAGTATATACTGTATAAAACATTGTTATTAATACTATAAACGTATTCAAACTTTACTATAGGGAATTTATGTATGTCATAAACTTATATCTTACTTTTCCCAGAGAATGTACATATGTGAAAAGATATATCGCCTTAGAGGTTACATACATATGGCAATGTCACTCTTGATATAGGGCAATATACTGTATGTCATATTACATTTCTGAAGCACTCTCAAAAAACTCCCGTTATAATCAGCAGTGTTGGGTAAGTTACTCAAAAAAAGTAATCCACTACAAATTACTAATTTCTTCTTTAAAATTGTAATTTGATTACAAGTTTACTTTACTTTTCAAGTTATCAAACCTAAAAAATACACTACAAAGTGAAACTCATAGTTCTTTCAGTATTTAATATTGACTGAAAAATGAATACGTATTAAAACAGCCACTTGAATGATCACTTGCATTTTTACTTACACACAGACATGAGAAATATATCTAAAGAAAGCTTGGTGTCTGTTTTAAATGAAGTAAGTCATGTCGAAAACAAATATTCTCTGATAAAATAATCTGTATGAAACCAACGCGAGGTACAGTCTTTCCCATCTGAGCTCACCTATAATGTGATCACGCACGCAGTGCGCGCTATAAAATAATAACCCACGTGAAACCAGGCTTGAGATGCACAAATATGTAAACGACCACATCGCCTCTGTAAACAAAGAAAGATTAATCAAAGGTCATCATGGCTACTTTTCTGTTTTGGAAGAAGACGTGCTGTGAAGAAATAAGCCATGAATTTACCTCAAAAGTATGCGATGCGACGCGGCTTAATCCAATGGAGGATCTCATTCTGATGAGTCATTTATTTGTACATATATTAGTGTTATTGTGACATAAACTTGTACACATTCACTTGTTGAACTTTTCCCAAATTATAATGCCAGACTAAAATATGTGAAACCGAGTGAAACATTTTGAAATATGATAGGCAACCTTTCATTGCATCTAAATGTTGTAGGACCCGTCTGCATTTTAGCTTACATTCTCCAGTGATTTATTATAAGGCATACTGTACTAAGGCAAAACATGATTTTTACATTATATTTTTTTAACACTGCATTTGTAACTTAAGTAACATCATTTTATTGACATTAGTAACTGTAATCAAATTACATACATTTAAAATGTAACATTACTGCGTTACCAGGAAAAGTAATTAGAATACAGTAGGGATGGGCGATATATCTCATGCGATATGCATGCGCATCTCGTCAGTAAAGCCGGTTCCTTGATTAGCGGTTAATCTCCATCACCTGTTTTCAAATGGAGCGGCATTTAATACACAGAGCTGTAGATCACTGACAAGCTACGCAATATCACGTTCATTATCGCAGATGAATCACCTTCGATATTGAACATGATATTGCGTAGCTTGTCAGTGATCTACAGCTCTGTGTATTAAATGCCGCTCCATTTGAAAACAGGTGATGGAGATTAACCGCTAATCAAGGAACCGGCTTTACTGACGAGATGCGCATGCATATCGCATGAGATATATTGCCCAGCCCTAGAATACAGTTACTGTGGAATGCGTTATACCCTACTCTGATAATCAGTGAAGCTCTCTACACTCTATGATGAATGAATCTTACAGCACTTTGTTGTTTATGATGAGAGAATTCGCGAGAGAGCAGAATTCAGTCAGCGAGCGCACACACTGAACACATCTGAATGCCTCTGATTGGCTATTGCATTCATAAACTCAACAGAATCGTGTGTGATTAGTTATAATTCACAACACTGTAAAAACAAGTCAAAAGAAATATGATGCAACATTAGCAGATTTAATAGTGCAATCAACACTTTTCGTTCAGTTTCATTTTATTTGCGACAACCGTAATAAACTTATTTGAATTGTGCAGGGGTATTTCTGTCCCATGCCCTCGTTAATTTCTGAGCTGTGGCCAGGAGCCGTACAGACACTCCGCCTATGGTCTTTACCTTCGGCACAGAGTTGTTCACAAGCTGCATGCGCAATAAAGAGCTGCTTCGTCTTTGACAAATGATAAAATTTGCATAGATATTTGCAATTTTGTTTCCAACAATGGATTGTTCGTAAATATCCTCCTCAACCAGCAACCGCTGAGCAAACGATTCAGTGTGTGAGTGAACTGTCCAAATGACACAAACTGAATTGTGAATTGCGAATAATTTACGTCAGTCCCACTGACACATAAGGATTCATCAGTAATAGTGGTATTTTACTGGGGCTCTTGCCTTAGCGATGCCCCTGGATATTTTGTTTAAATTTTAATAAAGCTTTGACTGAGATAGTTTCTTTCTATCTCTCTTATTCTTTTATTTCAATCTCTCTTTGTCTCTCTACCTCTCTCTCTTACACACACAAAGCAGTCACAATTTGATCTGAAAAAGAGAAAGAAAAGAAAGAGTGGCATGGTCACGGTGGTCGATAAAATCACTTCTCTCTTGAGTCCTCAGTAAGTGAGTTGGCTCTCTCCCACTGGCCTGATGGCCAATCTCGGTGAAGCAGTACCCAGCAGTGTGTGTGTGTGTGTGTGTGTGTGTGTGTGTGTCTGTGATTCTGGATGCTGTCATGTTGGGACCTTTATTATGACCAGCAATGGACACACACACACACACACACACAAATATCTCTACACATCAGCACCCATCCTGTCCACAGATGCCAGCGTTTACAAGGAGCGATTTTATGCTGTGTTATCGACCTTTAAACTTTTTCCATTTACACCCTACTCTCTCGTTTCAGAGACCTTGTCTTTAGTTTGGTTGGTCTCCTCTGCACATTACATATAGAGGCGCTGCTAAGAGTACTTGTTTGTCAGTTCTGGTGATTGCTTCTGCCTTTTTTTCCATTAGGCTACTGGTTCAACTCTCTGCAACCCATGGTCCACAGTCTCTCTGAACCTTTCTGCCTAGTTTTGTACAAATTGGAGCTGCAGGGCTTTAGTTACCAGTGTCAGGCTTTGGAGGGAGAGCAAGGACTTAAGTCTCAAAGTCATTCATCATAGAACTTAATGAAATCTGACTGTCCATTTTACATTCTTACTAAAAGCTTTAACACTTGATCATGCTTAGGGCTTCAAGTATGGACTTTCAGAGCAGCCACACCACAGTGTAATGTTAATTTTACCATATTAATATCTGTATCTCAGTCGCCCATGGTGACAAGGAAAAATTATGCAATCTCATGAGACGAACATAAAAATTAGTTGGAAAACAAGGCATTTTACCTGTGTATTAAGGTCTGTGGTCTATCAGTGTAGTGGCACTGCCATGCTCATGGGGACCAAGGTTTGAGTCTGAACTGGGTCTAAAAAAAACAAAAAACTATTTACTTATGTAGATTAATTAACTGCACAATGTATTTTAATATTTACTGAAAAAAAACATTAATCTACTTGATTGTGATAAGTTAAGGATATGATATTGTGTTTGATATTTTTGTGTTCATATTTTCAAATTGTTCTGTGGCTTTATGTACATGATGGCTGACCATAGTGCCTCAGTGTATCATCTCTACATCTCCTGTTTTAGTTTGTTTTACTGTGGTTCTTAGACATCAAGAAACTCACAATTAGCAGCCTGCCCAATACTTATTGGTTTGTTTATAAGAAAACAAATGGAGCCGTTTCATTCAAGCAGCAGTCATGTGTAACTAATGTGCTTCCACAACCTGTTGCCTGCGTTAGTCTGTCAGTGAATGTTAGTGCAGTGTGGAGCCTTGAATGTTTGACAAGCTTTTTTCTAATAATTATTTTTATAATACAAATATTTGTTGAATATTTGAATGGTCCCTTTGAAATATTCCAACTAAATAATAATTAAAAAAACTTCTGAAAAAAAAACTTCTGTTGAAAAATATTGATCACTAAGATTTTGTCCTCAATGGTGTTATAATTTAAAAGCATAGTTCACCGGAAAAATAAACATCAATTAATCACCCTCCTTTTAAACACACAATATTTTTTATTCATCTTCAAAAGAAGATATTTTTATTGAAACCTGAGAGATTTCTGTTCCTCTATTGAAAGTCCATGTAATCAACATTTTACACTTCAGTTACACAAGTTCATCAAAAGATCCATATGATTTGAACAGTTTAAATCAAGGTTTCTAAAGAGACATGGTTGCCTTACATAACGAACAGATTTAATCTTGGCTTTTATTTGCAAAATTAACATTGATCAACACAAATACATAGAGCACATCACAAATGGTCAACAGAACAGAAAAAAAATCTCTTCATCGTACGATTTGTCTCGTTATGAAACTCTCAGTTTCTTTTAGAAATCTCTCAAGTTTCATTATCTTCATTTGTGTTTTGAAAATGAACAGTCTTGGGAAATGGGCTTGGAAAAGACATGAGGGTTAGTAAATGGGTGATAACACAGTTTTTGTTTTTGGGTGAACCTCTTTTAAGGAACCCATGTAAGTGCTTTATATGTTCAAGTTTTATTTCTTGTGTTGAAATTTTTGTTACTGAGACAGAAACTTTTGGTGGGACATCAAGAAAGGGGACATCAAATGACCGTTTGTCCTTTCCTTTAATCATCAATATGCATGACATGCTACTTGCGTTTGATTGGATACAAATCTGTGTAGTGCAACATGAGTGATCAATATTCTTCTCAGTTTGTCCAGAACAAAGACAGTACATCACAAGTAAATTTTGTGAATGGTTAGGATCAAACATATACACTGGACTACATGCCACAAATTCTGATTTCATAGGGTTTTAAGGACACCTGTAGAGCACCGTGATCCTGATGTATTAATATCTACATGCAGCCTGCAGGCAATACAAAATAATTCTGATGAAAAACAAACCAAATCAGGCATTTACAGATGCAAGTAAATCACCAGATAAAGTAATCACCAGAAGTCATTGAGCAAATGAGGTTGTGATGGTTGAGTTGGTGTTAAACTCAGAATGCCTACTGAGAGTTAGCCTGTGAAGCAACTGATCTGCACAGTCCAAGCTGTTATTTGTGATGCCTCAGAACACACACACACACACACACACACACACACACACACACACACACACACACACACACACACACACACACACAAAGAGAAACTGTAATGCTAAAGCAACACCTTAAGACATGATTGATGGGACTCTCTGAAGAGTGTCTATTTACTTAGCAGACAGCTAACAGCTAATGTTTGATGAGTGCCACCACACACACATCTTTAGCTGTCAATATGAGCTTCTGTGGTTGAGTGTAGACTGAAGTCTCATGCGACCATATAGTGTGTGTGTTTACGTGTGTGTGCGTGTGTTCATTTATCTGCTTGAGAAGCCTCGGGGGACTAGTTGAGGGAAAGCAACACAAATCATTAGCATTCTCAGAGAGATATAAAGCTGAAAAATTCAGGATTAACTCCCCAAGTGCTGACATGCTCTACTTCTGTCAACATGTTATAAAGTCACAGCAGACATTACATAAATCACTGCTCCACCGGTACTTAGACCAATAAATGCATTTACATAAATTATCTTATTCATAATTCACCTTCATGACGCACTGTCATCATATTAATGGTTGGTAGGTTCACTTACATAGAACTTGAACAGCTTTCACTTTAATTCATTCATGTTCTCTCTTGCTGGTTTATTCATCCATCCATCCGTCCATTCATCCATCAACCCTACCGCCCACCTTGATGGAAAAATTACCATCAGCATAACAGCTTTTTTGAAATCTTGCTGGTGAATCTTCATGTGGCCACAATCTTGGCTGGCCGGCAGTAAGTGAAGCAGAAAATTATATTTCAGAGCAATTTAAAGTTCCTCCCATGCATAGTTAATGAAACACTGCTTAGATATTTGATGACAGAGAATGCATGAGCCCGGATATAAGTGATGCAATCCACCAGCAGGACATTTGAAAGTCCCATAATGAAATGAGGCCTTGTGCTGTTGCATATGCAAAGATTAGAAAATTAGAGATGTTATGCTTTAAATATGCAGTAGAATGAGTTGTTTTGTGTAGAATCTCATTCTTGTTAAAGAAAATGCTTCTCATTTTCCTAGTGGTTTGAGGTGGAATGATCAACATTCATCTGTTACCATGCATTAGTTTAAGGAATATTTCATTCAAAGAAAAATTAAGATTTAGCTTCAAGCTTCAAAAAATGGATAAAGACATTGTAAAATCAGGCAGTTTAGTCCAAGCCTTCTAAAGAGGTGAACAGATTAAATTTAGGCTTTTATTCACATATAAACATTGATCAATTAGCATACATAGATCACATTAAATATCTCAAACATAATATTTGTAAGAACAAACCTCATTGGCTCCTGCTGAAGCTCAAAAGCTTATTCATAGCTTTCAGTCACGTGACTGGCTCGAAGACCTGTAGTGTAATTCATCCACAGAACTGCAGCACAAGCCTGTCAGTTTTCCTTCTGTTTCCAAGCCGCAAATATTTAGATCACTTCTCAAAAGAATAAAACAAAGACATGTGAACAAAATGCAAGTTTTGTCCATTTGCAATCCATATCATATGCACCCACCGCAATATTTCAATCACTAAACAGCGTGACAAAACGTTGTGAAAAACTCTAAAGTGTCTTAATGTATTTTAAACAGTGATATTAAAAGAACAAATTCAGTACACACCATATTGATTATACTTACTTTATATAGGCAAGCAGATGAGCCCAGAATATGAATGTAATGCGCTGAATGGTTCCGTGTTTTCTTTGTTTTTTTTGTGGGAAAGGATTTAATGTGAAACTTTGCACGTTGCGTTTATGTTCTGGGTTCATCTGCTTGCCTGTACACAGTATGATCATCAGTAAGGTGTGTACTGCATTTCACCTTATAATATCAGCGTTTTACTACATTACCTATTAATGCAAACTGCGTAAAAATAACGCGGTCAGTGGAGCAAAGCCTCGTTTTGCCCTCCAGGTGGGCGTTCCTATAAGGGTGTGACGTCACGTGAAAACTATCAATGTGTTTTCATGCATCAAGCATGCATGTTTGAGCTGATGACACAATTATCATTTTTGGGTGATCTAACTGTTAGAGTCAGTGAGCTAAACTCAAGAATCTGAGATATTTTTTGGACAGACTAAAATGTTCCAACTCGAGTGATTCAAACCCAGTGTCACTACAGCTCTCATGAACATGTAGATGAGATATAAAGTGGATGTCAAGATTTTTTGTAAAAAACAAGCAAAAATATGGTAAATTTGTCACACATTGTTTTTTTTTTGTTTTATAGGACTTGGATTATAGTGCACAAGTCATTTGGACCACTTTTTCCTCATATGATGCCATTCACTTTCATTATATTGAAATATTCACCACTTCAGTTTTCAAAGTGTAAATATGAGCATTGTTTTCTAATCTGGATAAGATCATTGATGGTCTTTCGGGTGTTTATGTACAGTAGAACAAAAGCAACAGAAGCAGCTTACTGACCCTAACTCAAACACACACCCACACACACACACACTGGGATAGGTTAACTCATCAGCAAACTGCAGAAACAGAAGAAACATCCTCCTTCACCACTGAGGCCAAGGAGAGTCATGCATGTCTGGGCTGATGCGAAAGAAGCCAAACAGCCAGAGTGCTTATTATGAGTTCGAAATTACTCTAATGAAGGGGAAAGTGGTTTCCAAATGATGCTGTCCTTTCTGCAAAGGTTAAACTGATGATGAGGTTCTTCCACTGCACATTATTATTAATTCCACTGTTACAGCAATGTGTTGATGTGTGAATGCATTCAGTTTTCCAACACTGCTGCAATTGCACTAATACAGTGTGTCAGTCAGGGTCTTCTTAACATGGGTGTATTTATAAACTCATGAATGACAACACACTACATAATTCCTATTACTGTGTGTAGGATCCTCATTAGGGATCATGTATTACACATGAAGCAAATGTACAGGTCTGCTGTGGCTACATATCTGCCAACAACAGCTTACAGGCTAAAATAATAATAATAAATGTAAAACATCTAAGGTTTTGAAAACATGTAAAAAACACTTACATTAATTTGGACTGTAATGTGAACATCAATGTGTGAAATATTATTTCACCTGAAGTCTTGACATTATATCTTATTTTTGTCATTATGTCAAAAATGAATAATTATTAAAATGTGTTGTTTTTTATGTTTTCCATCTATTTCATGATAGCCTGTACTTTGATTGGGATTCTGTTATTTGATTCATCAATCATTATCCAATTATTCAACTAATTTGTCAAAATGCATTCTATTTAATATTTGATTAGTATTTTTCATTATAATTATTTATTAAAAAGGTATTCATTTATTAACAAATGATATCAGTGTTGTATATATTCTGCAAATTCTTGCCCCAGATAACTGTCATCCTTGCAAGATAGTTGACAAGTAACCCAAAAATGTAGCCCTCGTATATTAGCATAATTCTAACGCTAAAGTCTGGTGTGAAGTAATCATGAAATTCATTAGTCAGTGCATACCATGATGCTAACACTATGTTATATAACTCTCCCATTACATATAGGCTATGATCTATTTTTACTGAAATTCACTCTGAATGAGAAATTCCCTCAGTACCCTTTTCATGCTGATCATGCACTAGCATACCAATCCTGATCATAACTTTGAAAACTTCAAGAGATTCTGCGAGAATCAGATTAGCCTGAGAAAACAACTTTAATTCCTAAATTCCAATTGTCTATGGCCAGAACGAAGACTACAATTTCCTTTCTTCACATTGCATTCAGGCTTAATTGAGCAATTGAACTGCTCTTTTGAACTAGCGCTACAAGGTAATTAGAACAACCTTTGCAGTGAGCTACCTGATAAGTGTGAGGAACGAGCTGTTTTACAGAACTGACTCTTCAAAAATAAATAAATAAATAAAATAAAACCTTGGTACATGTAACTTACTACCTGCTGTATATGATACTCACATACTGATCAGTGAAGAGTAGACAAGAGTTGAAGGTAATATATATCACATATGAAAAAAAACACACAACGGCAGCACATATTATAACATTATTTTCCTTTTCTTTTCACAGCAGTGGAGAAGGAGTATTAAGTTCAGCAAATCTCAAGGGGCGTAGGAACAATTTAAAGGTATTAAGAGATAATTATCTCCCATAAAGTAAAATTAAGTTTGAAATGTCATGTCCCCTCAGGTCAGTATTGGGAAGCTTCTAAAAGTAGAGCATTATTGCATTATTTCATTTAAAATTTAAGAAGAATTAAAGTATAAAATTGTGTTGCATCATTACATGTTATGTAAAACAACTTGTTACTTTTTATTTCATTTTAGTTAGAGTGCAGTGATTTTTCCTCTCCCTCCTCCAGAATATTTATTTCAAATAAATGCTGTTTAATTTTTTAAAATTCTTTAAATATTATATTTATATATATATATATTTTTTTTTTACATATTTTACTAATAATATAATAATAATAAAAAAAATGTTTCCTGAGCAGCAAATCAGCATATTAGAATGATTTCTGAAGGATCATATGACACTGAAGACTGGAGGCTGCTGAAAATTCAGCTTTGCATCACAGGAATAAGATTAAAATGGAAATTGGTTATTTCAAATTATAATAATATTTCACAATATTACCGTATTTACTGACCTCAAACATTTGTGTATAAACTGCAAAGTTAAACCATCTCGTTGTGTAAACATCTCTTTGTAAAGATGCATAAAAGCCATACTAAAATATACTGTTTCTGGGCATACTGTGCATTTCTCAATGTTTTACTGCCCTCATCTCTTGCTTCACTTTGATGTCAATCCCACAATGCACCATGCATCAGAACACTTGAAATCTTGATATTGAGCATGTCTCTATCAATACCACAGAATGCATCATATAATGATCCATTGTATAGTATTTTTTTTCCCACCTTGCCACTCTATCAACTCACAATTGTGTAGTAAAAATGCATTCAATTTAAATTGAAACGCAAAATACCTGCAAGGCAAACTGCCATTTTGTGACAATACAAATGTATTTACTCTCACCTTTGAGCGATATAATATGTCGCTGCTGAACAAAACAAAACAGCAAAGGAAAACAAAACAAAACAAAGCACAACATAAAACAAAATAAAACAAACAGACAAAAGTTTTTAAAACATTTTAGTAAGTCTAGTCATTACAAACAATTACGCCATTGGGCACCAGAGTGAGGAGGGCAGCAGCTGCATTAGATCATAATGACCGGTCAGGGATGCAAACAACTATACAAATGTTCTACTTATTGGCCAGTCACACTTCTCTGGCTGTCAACTAAGTATATCTGTGCATGCATGTATCTTTTATACCCTATGCTGAGTGGTAATCAGACTGGCCTATCTCTCAGTGGTGTAAATTCCCACACCTCTGACAGACAGATACTGTTTACACATGCATAATCTCCCTTCCCAGAAGGCCAGATCACAGAACATAAATACACATGTACGTCCTAGCAGGAGATTGATGATGAATTGATGGTATGTTGTTGTCTGCTTGCATATTGCATAAGATTTTTTTCACCAAGTCCCCACCAACCCCCACTTCTTCTCCCTCCTTGCGAGTCCCAGTTAGAAGCATATTAATCACCCTCCTCTCCTCTTTTCCTTCAGTGCTGCCTCTCAAATGCTATTAGCACTGCCTGCCCTTCCTCACTAGACTCTGTGCTGCTGTGATTGTGTAATCTATACATGTCATTGGTAGCAGGAAATCTTGCCAAGTATGTGACGAGGTAAATGGAAGAAGATGATGGCTGACAAAAAAGGGACATTTATATTGCATGTGTTTTTGTGTTAAAATAGCAGTCTTTAACTGTGTCTCAGACAGGTCATGTGCATTCATTTTTTTTTCTCCGTTTCCTTTGTCTATGTTAAGATTCTGTCTGAATTGTAATCCCTCTCAAAAATGATCACTTGCCAAGCACCAAATGTGGTTCAAATTTGGCTGAGTACAGAAAATAAATTGGCTTGTAACTTTTCTATGAATTGTAAAATAATGCAAATATGAAATTATTATTATTATTATTATTGTTATTATTATTATACTGCTTTTCATTCAGTACAATAAATAATGGATTGTAACTTTTCTATGAATTGTAAAATAATGCAAATATGAAATAATAATAATTATTATTATTTCATATTTGCATTATTTTACAATTCATAGAAAAGTTACAATCCATTATTTATTGTACTGAATGAAAAGCAGTATAATAATAATAACAACTCATTTTATTTTAGTTTTAATTTTAGTTATTTTAGTACATCAATTTGAAATGAAAATGAGAATGTTGACTAGCAAGTACCTGAAACAAAATGTTTAAATATTTTATGCTATTTTATTTAAGTTAAAATGTATTTTTTTAATGATTTTATTGTTGTTGGTTTAATAATAATAATACACTTTTTTTCTCATTTTTAATCATATTTTCTAACTGTATTACATCATTTTACCATTTTAAAGCATTTATTTATAATAAATAATTCAGGTATAAGTTCAAAATTTTCAGTTCATCAAGGACACAAAGTTAATTAATAGTGCATTTATGTCTGTCTAAAAGTCTGTGCAACATAATCACCATATAATCCCACATATGTAGTAAATTATTTGCCCAGTCTTCTGATTCCTTTGCACAGCTTTAAAATTCATTAATTTAGCCTAATGGTTAAAACACTGTGTAGCAGCTGTGCTGACTGCACAATAATTAATGTGTTGTGTCTCTTCCCCATTCTCTGACATTTTCCTTTCTTGCGCTTCAAGTCAGCCAATTAAATTATTTACTCAAGACAAGACAATTAATCTGACTGATGAAAGATGTGACATGCTAATTCCTAATTACTAGAGTGTAAATACATGAAACTCGCAGTGAACAAATATAGAAAAGCAGCATGTGGCGTGGGATTAGGTGTCCATTTTGTATTGATTTGAAACAATCAATGCGCAAACATAGTAATACAACGTTCATTTTAATGTGTATAACACTCACTCAGTGGACAACATCCAGATCTTTACTAACTTTTGAGGCTTTTGCTGTCAGGTCTAATACTGACAAGCCCTTCCAAGACTACCTTTTCTTCACAGACTCTTTTGTTTAAAACTGACCCAGGCGTTTATATCCCTGGGATCTTTTTTCTTCTTCTTCGCCACGCACAATTAGAAGTGAGAATTTCTCCCTTCACCTCATGCAGTCCGATTTACACACATAATTACATTGTGTTAGCAGACCCTCGGGTATGGCAATCTTCCAGCTAAGCCACAGTCACTCCAGGCCACTGCTGTTGCTGGAACAAATCAAGACCTGTAATTTTTATTTGGGCATGAAACATTCACGGTAAATAAGAAACAGGAAAAGCAGGACTGGAGGGACGGATGCAGGGACCTTGGGCAGTCTCCTCAGCAGTGGGATGAATATTTGATCAGGGTGGTGTCAGGCCAGAGCCTGGCATCCTTGGCACAGACTTATAAATCATAGGCAATCAGCGCAGTGGGGACGGTTCTGATGAATACTGATCGGCAGAGGTCACACTTACTGATTACACTTTGTCAAATGTATAAATTGTAGAATGTTTGGTCTTGTGAATCTATATCTGGAGCCATGTATAAATAATAATGCTCTACTAATGACTATGCAGACTATGTATTATTACACAGACATCACATAAAAAGGAAAAAAAAAAGTTTAAAGTTAATGTTTAATCTGGACATCTAATAAATATATACTGATCAAGAAACAGTTTTGTCCCAAGATCACAATCTGCTCTAAATATGGGGGAGGGGCTTTTATCAAAAATGCATCACATTATTGCTGCATTTACAGTCTGATTGACAGGATAAGCATGGAGGTGTATGTAAATCAGCAAATCTTATGTCAACTATGCAAGGCCTTAAAGACATCAGAATGCAGGAAGTCTGTAATTTGAGTTCATAAACAGTTGATCTTTTAATACAGAACTTTTTAAGATGTACATTTTGTTAGAAATCTAGCCACTGCATAATATATTTCTCAATATTTATGGTGAAATGTTTACCAGCCCAGTTCTTGCAAGGGTAAACTATTATTTTTGCAAATAAAAACAACTTTATATTTCATATTAACATGACTGTTAATACAGGTGCATCTAAAAAAAATAGAATATCATGGAAAAGGTATTTATTTTTTGTAATTTAATTCAAAAATTCTTATGTTCTAGATTCATTGCACACAACCTGAAATATATATATATACAGTATATATATATTGATTCTGATGGTTAAGACTTACAGCTTAGGAAAATTAAAAATTCAATATCTCAAAAAAATATATAGAATATTTTCTCAAAGATCAATAAAAAAAAAAAGATTTACAAAACAGAAATGTTCAAGATCTCCAAAATACATTTAATTATGCACTCAATACTTGGTTGGGGCTCCTTTTGCACAAATTACTGCTTCAGTGCGACGTGGCATGGAGGCGATCAGCCTGTGGCACTGCTGAGGTGTTATTGAAGCCCAGGTTGCATTGATAGCGGCCTTCAGCTCATCTGTATGTTTGTTTGTTCGGATGTTACTTATCTTCCTCTTGACAATACCCCATAGATTCCATATGGGGTTCAGGTCAGGCGAGTTGGCTGGCCAATCAAGCACAGCAATATTATGGTCAGCAAACCTTCTTTTGAAGTGGTTTTGGCACTGTGGGCAAGTCCTGCTGGAAAAGGAAATCAGCATCTCCATAAAACTTGTCAGCAGATGGAAGCATAAAGTGCTCCAAAATCTCCTGGTAGACGGCTGCATTGACTTTGGACTTGATAAAACAAAATGGACCAACACCAGCAGACGTCACGACACCCCAAATCATCACTGACTTCGGAACCTTCACACTGGACTTCAAGCAGCTTGGATTATGTGCCTCTCCAGTCTTCCTCCAGACTTCAGACCTTGATTTCTAAATGAAAAGCAAAATTTACTTTTATCTGAAAAGAGGACTTTGGACCACTGAGCAACAGTCCTGTGCTTTTTCTCTTTAGCCCAGGTAAGATGCTTCTGACGTTGTTTCTGTTTCAGAAGTGGCTTGGTTGCCCTTTTCCTGAAGACGCCTGAACGTGGTGACTCTTGCTGCACTGACTCCAGCTTCAGTCCACTCCTTGTGAAGCTCTCCCAAGTGTTTGAATCGGCTTTGCTTGCCAGTATTCTCAAGCTTGCGGTCATCCCTGTTGCTTGTGCACCTTTTCCTACCCAATTTCTACCTTCCAGTCAACATGGCATTTAATATGCTTTGATACAGCACTCTGTGAACAGCCACACCTTTCAGTAATGACCTTCTCTGACTTACCCTCTTTATGGAGGGTGTCAATGATTGTCTTCTGCACCATTGCCAAGTCAGCAGTCTTCTCCATTATTGTAGTTTCAAAGAACTAAAGATACCCAGAATTTATAATGTAGGCATGGTCATTTAATGAAACTCAAATGTAAATATTATAATATTTTGAGATACTGGATTTTTGACTTTCATGAGCTGTAAGCTCTAATCATCAAAATAAAAAATAAAATTAAAATAAAAACTTTTGAAATGTTTTACTTTACTTGTAATGAATCTAGAATATATGAAAGTTTCACTTTTTGAAATAAGTAAAAAAAAAAAAAATGTCAAAATATATATATATACAGTATATTTAGATGCACCTGCATATATCATGTTGTTTAATGCAAACCATGTATTAAAACCAAAGTGGCCATGGATTGAGAAATAAAATTTTCCTTGATCTTTTGACAGGTCATTGTACTATAGAACAGGGGTTCCCAACCTTTTTTACTCCGGGGCCCCCCTTCTTCTCCGGTCAATTTTGCAAGGCCCCCCTGACATTTCCTCTTATACTGTACTTCTGCAGCAGAGAGAAAAGTGTTTATTTTTAAACTGTTTTTATTAACCAAAACATTTGTTTTGCCTTATTATTCTTCTACTGGTTGGGAACCCCTGCTATAGAACATGCAGTAAATTTCAGTACTCAAAACTTCTTTGATAGTCCAAAACAGCTTTTATTGAAACCAAGCTGGCAAGTGTGAAGATGCAAATTTACTTGAAAGACATCATTACATCATTATTATAAATGATGATATATTATAATTATAAATCACGTAGGACCACCTTATAATACCCACTGACACTTGCTGGCTGTTTTAATTAATGTCGTTGATTAGTTCAGCAGGGTGAGAATAAAACAACAGGAGACTGTAAGTACTGATTGATGGAATGGACCATACGTGTGTGCCAAGGTAGGAAAGATTAAATGCAATGCATGCCAAAGTACCATTTTACTTGTGTGCTTGTTAACAGGAATCTGACAAGTGCTGTGAATCAAAGTATTAATTTGTAACATTTCACTTTATCACTGGTTGTAATTAGTTCCATTTTACTTCATGCAATTCATTTTCAAGAGCCCAGGTGTGAAAACAAAGAAATAAATTGGATTTCCTTGTGCTGACCAGAAGATGTGGGATGGAGGCTTATTCTTACCCAAAGAATACTCAGTTTATTCAAATTGTTGAAAGGTACTCAAATTTAGTCTGAGAAGTAGACATACACAAGCACTGGATATTCTATTTTCCCAGTTGTATCTGTGAGTCTATACAATTTTTCCAAACTTTTTCTGGTGTTTTCTGTATAACTGAGAATTGTGTGTTGTTTTCACAGTCTATTACTATAATGATATTGCATTATTCTGTTTCAGATAAAATTATGCCCTAAACAGCACTGATTGGTTTACATGTCAGTTGGACTGTTTCATCCTGTCTAATGCTGGGTGTATGATTTTTGCTGCCGTAGGATGCTAATCGTTGTTGATGCTTGTATGGTTGCAGCTTGCTGTTTATTGCTATTCACCAAGTCATTTGCACACAAATATTTATATTTATTTATTTATTTAGTTAGTTAGTTAGTTAGTTAGTTAATCTATCCAAAGTTATAGAAGCAACATTGAGAACTCTATGTCTCTGTGTTAAGCAGGATATCTCATGTGTTAGCGACTGGCTGAGCACGATTATCAGGTTAACTGACTTGTAACATTTGCAGTTGCTCACAACCTCCCCAGTGTCTGAACTTGCAGTGTACTACCTTCATAAGTGAGTGGCTCTCAGCCTGAATAAGGTCCAATGTGGACCAGACCTTTTGGCCTTTTTGGTAAAAGGTCAGGCTACTTGGGAATAGAGGCTACTAGACAAGTCATTGATTATATACAGTGTTGGGGAGTAACTAGTTACATGTAACGGAATTACGTAATTTAATTACAAAATAAAAGTAATTGTAATCAGTTACAGTTACTGAGAATTTTTTTTTAATTAAATTACAGTTACTTATGAAAATGTTAAGGATTACAAAGGATTTATTTTTCACACTCCCACATATACTTAATTGATTTCTTTCATAAATTGCAGTGACTGCTCTAAAATATGAAACACCAATGTTTCAGAAGTTTATAACATACTTATCTGATAACTCTTATATTTCCTATGTGGGTTTATGTATATGCTTTATTTTTTTAAGATTAACTCTTTTTTTCTAAGGCATTGTTAGATTCAGTGTTTCCTGTCATAGCTATGCAAAGATTTGATTTCAAAAACAGTATCATAGCTAAAAAATATTTCTTGTTATGATTTTAAATCTGTATTTAACCTCAGAATGATTTTAATGTAAGTCTGATTTTGTGGTGGCTGTGCTTCAAAGGGGACATCGGATGCCCATTTTCCACAAGGTGGTATTATTCATTAGGGTCTTCTTGAAATGGTCTCAGTGGTCATTTAAAACAACACCCTTTTTACCTTGTCAAAAACATCTCCGTTCACAGCGACTCGTTTCGGTGCATATCTCGAGCACTGCTCACCCCGCCCCTCTCTTCTGTGAAAGTGATCCATCCTTGAGTGTTAACTTTTTAACAAAAACTGCCTTGAATTGTCCCTCATTCAGAAAACAGTCTGGAGTAAAATGATTTGCGCAGCCAGGCATAAACGAATTTAGTGGAAGTGAAGTGAAATGACGTGTGGCCAAGTATGGTGACCCATACTCGGAATTTGTGCTCTGCATTTAACCCATCCAAGTGCACACACACAGTAGTGAACACACACACACGGTGAATAGCGGTTGTGTGTTCACTGTGTGTGTGTTCACTGCTGTGTGTGTGCACTTTAGATGGGATAAATGCAGAGCACAAATTCCGAGTATGGGTCACCATACTTGGCCGTATGTCACGTCACTTTCACTTTCAATATAACCCAGCATTTTTTAGAGTGTATTACGTATGAGCCAGTTCTTATGAATCAGTCTGAATCAGTCTTCTATAATTTACAGCATTAGCAGATGTATTTCATATTTAAGCAAAATGGAGATTATATTTTAAATGTATCCAAATTAATCAGAATCAAATCAAATCTAATCAAGCTTGTGAATCAGAACAGAATCAAACAGAAAATTTGTATTGACTCTCAGCTCTAGATACAAAAAACATTAAGGTGGGCCACAGAGACTGGCTACACTCTATAAAATAAAGTTTCCAAATGGGGGGTTTCACAGCAATGGCATTAAAGAACCATTTTTGGTTCCCCAAAGAATGTTTCATGTAACAGTTCTTAAAAGAACCATTTTTGTGTGAAGAAACTTTTCTAGTAGAAAGAACATTTTGTGCAATGGAAAGGCTCCATGGATATTTATGAAACCATAGATACCAATAAAGAACCTTTATTTTTAAGAGCCGAATGTACGATGCTAGAGAAAAACAGCAGTAATTTGTTGTCATGTGAACAGACAGAGTATTTTTAATGAAAATATGTCTGGTAAGAAATCTTCCTTCCATCAGCATGTATCCTGTCCAACTAGAGGACCGAATACACTCATCTACACTCAGTGTGCCTATAAGTGAGCTCCATCCTTGAGTTTTAACTTTTTAACAAAAACTGCCTTGAATTGTCCCTCATTCAGAAAACAGTCTGGAGTAAAATGATTTGCGCAGCCAGGCATAAACAAATTTAGTGAAAGTGAAATGACGTGTGGCCAAGTATGGTGACCCATACTCGGAATTTGTGCTCTGCATTTAACCCATCCAAGTGTGTGTGCGCGCCCACACGCACACGCACACGCACTACGTCCACACATCAACAGCACACACATATGCACACACGTTTGCGCCCAACTACTGACACACACACACAGCACAACTATGTCAGACTGTTATTCATTGACTACAGCTTTCAACACTATAGTCCAAGCTAGCTGTCAGACCTCGGGTGACTGGAGACTTCCTCATGGTGATGGGCCAGTGCGTAGTGCCCGGGGAGCAGTTGTGGGTTTGGTGCCTTGCTCAAGGGTCTCACCTCAGTCGTGGTATTGAAGGTGGAAGAGGTGTAGCGCTGGTTATTTTGTTATCTCACAATTTTTTATTTTCATTTTTTTACAAACAACACAGACATAATATCCAAAATAAAACAAAACAAAACAGCAGACACATACTCAACATCTAAAAGTTCAATCAAAAGGGAGGGAGAGAGGGAAGGACAACAAGAACACAAAAGTCACTCCTTCCATAAATAATCACGTACATTCAGTAAAAAACACTGCCAAGCCTCAATGGTTGAAGGCCTGGCCCCACCGACTCGCGCGCGTTGTACACTCACATGAGACAATTTGCAGGGTGGAGAGAGCTATTTTGTTATCAACAATTTTTTATTTTCATTTTTTTACAAACAACACAACATAATATCCAAAATAAAACAAAACAAAACAGCAGACACATACTCAACATCTAAAAGTTCAATCAAAAGCAACAAGAACACAAAAGTCACTCCTTTACACGTACATTCAGTAAAAAACACTGCCAAGCCTCAATGGTTGAAGGCCTGGCCCCACCGACTCGCGCCGTTGTACACTCACATGAGACAATTTGCAGGAGGCTACGGATCCAATATGCCTCTCTACACATGTGTGGTGTAAACCAGTTCTGAATTATTGTCTTCTTCACAGCTGTAAAACCAGCAAACAACATTCTCTTTTGCATTGAACTAATACAGAGATCAGAATCATCATTAAGAAGACATAAACTTGGGTTAACAGACCAATCAATTCTCAGTAATGATGACAAAACCAGGTTTACATGTGTCCATAGACTGATGACATAGAAAAGTGCCTGATGATGTAGTGTTACATATATGGCAGTTCAAATTTGACTGCAGTTTCATTTTAAATCTTTTGTACGGAGTTATGTATGCTCTATGAATGACTTTGAAGTGAATAAGACGATGAGCCAGATTTTTAGATGTTAAACTGAGATTAGACCACACTCTCTCCCAGTCGACAGATAAATTAAGATCAGATAATTCCCTATTCCAAATAGTTTTAATAGAAAGAGGTTTTGTAATACAATCAATAATTTTATTATATATTAAGGAAACAGATGGCCGACCAGCAGATGGTGCAATCCAGTCCCGCATAGGATGAGAGGAAATGGAAGAAGACCAAGGAACGTCATACGCTTTGAGAGCAGAACGTAATTGAAGAAAAACAAAATATGCAGATGCTGGTAGACAAAATTTGGCTCTCAGTGCCTGAAATGAACAGAGGCCCTGGTTATCATACATATCACCGCATGTGTTCACACCTAAAGAGGACCAAGAGGGTTGGACAAATGGACGATTTCCACATACAAAGTTAAAATTGTGCCATAAAGGTGTACTGTTACAGAATTTGAAGGGTCCACCTATCCGACGTTCAACCGTTTTCCAGATTTTAATAGAGTTAGCCACAACCGGACCAAATTAATAATTATCCCCTTTTTTTCCTGTGCCAGTAAATAAAATATCTTGAAGTCTATTTGGTTTAACCTTGTCAGCTTCAATCACCCTCCATGAAACTGTAGATTGAGGATCAACCCAATTATGAAGGGCCTTAAGCTGGAACGACCAATAATATAATTCAAAATTTGGTACAGCCAGTCCTCCTGCGCTATTAGGATGTTGTAATGTGGTAAGTTTAATTCTGGGACATTTATCATTCCAGATAAACTTAGAAATTATGGAGTTGATCTCCTTAAAGTAACCTGGAGAGGGAGAAAGTGGTAGCATAGAGAAAAAAAAATTAAATCGAGGTAACAAATTCATCTTAACAGTGGAGATTCTTCCTTGGAGAGAGACTTTAAGATTCTTCCATCTTTGAATGTCATTTTTGACCTTAACGAAAATGTTATTAAAATTGTCTCTGGCAATCTTATGAATGTTTTTATATATGGTAATGCCCAAATAGATGAAAGATTCCTTAATAGGGATAAATGAGGGAATAGAAAAATTAACCTTAACATTGTTAATTGGCATTAAAGCAGATTTGCTCCAATTTATTTTATATCCTGATAGGCTACTAAAATTATCAAATTCCTTAATTACACTAGAGACTGAAACATGAAAGTGGTCTAAATATAGAATAATATCATCAGCGTATAATGAAATACAATGATTATGGTCATGAATCTTAATCGATACTTCAGATTTCCTGATGGCTTGTGCTAAGGGTTCGAGAGATAGACAAAACAATAAGGGGGAAAGTGGACACCCCTGTCTCGTTCCCCGCTGTAAAGGGAATGAGGGGGAAATAATATTACCAGTTATGACTGATGCTGCAGGTGAGTGGTATAATGTCTTAATCATAGAAACGAAGTGTTCACCGAAGCCGAAACATTGCAGAACTGCCCACATATAAGTCCACTCTAGCCTGTCAAAGGCTTTTTCTGCATCAAGTGAAAAGACCGCACAAGGTGTTGGGTGGGAGTCCGCAAAGTCAAGAATATGAAGGAGTCGACGCATGTTGTCAGATGCATTGCACCCCTTGATGAAACCAGTTTGGTCCTCCTTGATCAGACTGTGAATTACCTTCTCCAAACGAGAAGCAAAAACTTTAGCATAGATTTTTAGATCACATGGGATAAGCGAAATCGGTCTGTAGCTGGAACAATCTAATGGATCTTTCCCTTTTTTAAGAAGTAATGAAATCAGTGATGTTTTTTCATCTCTATGAAATGCCCCATGTTCAATTGCAAAATTAAATGAGTTAAGCATAAGTATCCCTACCAAATCCCAAATTTCTAAATATAATTCAGGGGGGAGACCATCTAGACCCGGCGATTTGCCCTTTTGAAGGCTTTTTAGAGAGACGTGAAGTTCCTCCAAACTTAATGGGGCCTCCAAAGATTCTTTATCCATCTGTGAGATCCGAGGCAGTTCCAATTTATCTAAATACTGCTTACAAATTGGTTCATCAAAATCTGTTTCGGCTTTATACAGATTTGTGTAAAAACCTTTAAATATGTCATTAATTGCCACAGGGTTCGTAGTGACCTGATCATCCGATGATTTTATTGCGCTAATATATGCCTTAGACTCGCATTCTTTCAACCTAAGGGCCAATAAATGACTAGGTCTCTCTGATTCAAAATAATATTTTTGTCTAGTCCTATGTAAAATAAATTCTGCCTTTGAGTGTGAAAGTAAATCATATTCTTCTTTTAAAGAGGACAGCTGTGTAGACTGTTGCTCAGTAAAATGTTGTTTTTGTAGGTTTTGTAATGATTGGATTTTATTTTCTAATTGTGTAAACTGGTGAGTTCTCGCTTTGGCAAGAGTAGAAGAGAAAGCTATACAGAAACCTCGTATAGCACACTTAGTTGTTTCCCACAGTATTTGAGGATCCACATCAGAGGGCATATTAATTTCAAGAAAGTCCTTAATATATTCTTTTAGAGAGGTAATAAAAGTCTGATTACTTAATAATGATATGTTAAAGCGCCATCTAGGGGACTTGGCTTTGACATCGGAAAGAGGAACACTGCGCAACATAGCAGAATGATCAGATAATAAAATTGGTAATATAGATATAGAGGAATTAGATGAAATTAAAGATGGGCTGAGAAATATGTAGTCTATCCTAGAGAAAGTCTTGTGTCTATTAGAAAAAAAAGTGAAGTCCTTAGCTTTAGTGTTCTGAATTCTCCATAAATCGATTAAGTTGAGCTCAGTGATAAATGTATTCAATAATTTAGAGGATGGATTGGCTGTTGTATCAGATTGAGACTTATCTAAAGCAGGATTTATGACAGCATTAAAATCACCACCCACCTCTAGAGGACAATCAATCTCCTCAAGTAAAGTTTTGGAAATCTGTGTAAGGAATGCACTGTCTGTCTCATTCGGACCATAAATAGAGACCAATGCTAACCTATTATCAGGGGCGGACTTACCCATTAGGCAAAGGTAGGCGACTGCCTTGGGCCCCCAAAAGCCAAGGGCCCCCTAAAATACTTTTCATATACGAGATGCGCATTAAGCGTGGACACGCGAACAGTTGCGGTTTACGGTGTTTATTACCACGACAACCGTCTGTGTCCGAGTTGAACGTGCTTCTTGTGTATCCTGCTTGTAGCAAATTAAAATATTATGCATCTGAAGCTGACTGCCGCGCGAGCGCGAGGTCTCTCTTTCCCAGCGCGCGCACCCCCCCCCTCCCCCCCCCCTCTCTCTCTCTCTCTCTCTCTCTCTCTCTCTGCGTCTGCTCTGTACAGCGAGCGGCTGAAAGTAGCTGCGCTTTCAGTTAAAACACAGATATGTTGCTTCTCTAATTTTACATGCAAGTATAGCCGAAATCACAGCACAGCTATTGTCTTTATCTTATGTGTAGCCTATTTGATTTTATCAGACGACGGCTGGATTATAAATCAGGATTTTTGTGCAGATTAACATCTTGGAAGGGAGAGCTGGTTATGTACTCTTAATGGGTCGCGTTTCAGTCACTATTTCATATTCATCCTGTTGTCTGACAACAGAAACAGATAAATATACCAATGAAAACAGTTTTATTGAGAATTTAGCTGCATCAAAATACAATATGTGGCACAGAGAGGCAAACAAATGTAATAATAAATAACAAATGTACATTTTGTATGCTCAGAAGAAGTGAGCTGCCCTGTCTTGTGAAAATGTAAACAGGTTTGTGTCAGTAAATCGCTCGGTGCAAAGAAAGAGAAGTAATAGGACCTGGTATTTCTATGTTCTTTTTTTCATGTGTCTAATAGACATGAACAAGTTCTTTGAAAAACATCTATGACATATGAAACATGTCTACTCTTCATGCTCTATGTATGTTAACTATGGTTTCACTAATAATACACATGCACTATATTGCATAAAGCATCCATATTTGTCCATGCCCATGTTGATTAGAGTATTAAAAACGTGAAAAGTATTAATTTAAGGTACATTTAGAACAAATAAAAATTAAATTAAAAAATTACCTTATAAAGTACAGACTATATAATGAATGTGCATTTTCAATAATCCAGTCTGCAGTTTTTGATCAGACCAATGCGAAAATCCACCCACATAAACCCGTTTTAAATATTATAATAATTTATACTTCTGACTCATCCCTTTTCTTAAAAAAAAAAAACGGTTTAAAGGTTCAATTGTGAGGTTTATCATTTTATAATTTATTTAGTTTTTTGTTAAAACTTGTATCTCAACGGTAAATTAATTGCTATTTCGTGGTCTACAACATGAAAGAATAAAAGTTCTGCTAAATGAATAAATGTAAATGTAAATGAAAGAATCCCATTATAACATGCAAAATGTAGAAACATTGGACACAACTATGGGGCACCATTGTGCAGCAGCAAGCATCACAACAAAAAAGAAACCTCAAGGTTGATGTAGGTAAATTTTTGCAAATGTATAGGGCCCCATTCCTATAGTTGCCTGGGGCCCCCAATTCACTAAATCCGCCCCTGCCTATTATTATATATTTTGCATCGGATAAAAACAAATCTACCCTTCTCATCACTACCAAGGTGTTCAATTGTTAAATTTAACTTCCTGTTAACAAGGATAAGCACCCCCTTAGTTTTATTTTGAGCGCAGAAAAAAGCTATTAATTTGTAATACTTATTCTGGAAACGTGCCACGTCAGATTGTTTTAAATGTGTCTCTTGTATTAAGGCACAGGAGATAGATTTACGGTGTAAATATTCTAATACACGGGTTCTTTTAACAGCAGAATTTAAACCATTCACATTCAGTGATAAAATATCTAAAGTATGCATTGAATATTCATAATCCTAAGACTGTACACAATAAATGCAAAAAACAAAAAACAGAAGCACTTCCATTCCGTAAATAACCCGTAAACACTGATGTGCATTTTAGATACCAAACCTCCTATATGAAAAATCCCTTTAGAAATAATGTAAAATAGATAAAAGTATAAATGTCTTCTGTAAAAAACAAAAACAACATAAAAATGTGAACAACCGACAACCATAAACAAAGAACAACTCAGACCGCACATTACCGAGAACATAGGTCTGACTGAGCAACAAAAAAAAGGTGATAGGTTGTGACCGATCCACCCTAACGCAAGACATGTCTCCCGAAAGGCTCACACAACCAAAAAAAAATTTTTTTTAGTAATTAAACCTACTCTCCATTAGTCCCCTCCAAAACAGAAAAATGGAGTGTCAGTCTTACCAGCAAAGAGATCGTTGTACCGGATAAATAAGGACAATATCCCAGTATAAGAGAAGAAAACGCAAACAATAGGTTTAGCAAGCATCCATGGCCATCCTGCCATCATCCCCTTCTGGGCAACTAGGGCCAAGTCCATCCCGGCCGTCACGCCCCTCCCGTGGAAATGGAGAAACAGCGGCCGCTGCTCCCCCGTCGTCCCCCCGAAGAGCGGCGGCATACGACTTCTGCTGAGATATGGAACTGATAAAATCCTCCGCTTTCTGAGGGGAATCGAAGCTTCTCTGTTCTCCTTTGTGCCGTAGCTTAATCACCGCTGGATAGATGAGGAAGTGCTGGAGACCAAGTGCAGTCATCTTCTTCAAAACCGGACCAAATGCCTTTCTCCTGATCGCTGTAGCCGGACTAAAGTCAGGAAAAAACAGCAGTGTGACATTGTTCTGTGCGCACTTCACCGGATACGCCTGCCGAGCACCTTTCAGGATATCTGATCTGTCATGCCATCTCAGTACACGGAAGATGAGAGTGCGCGGCCGATCGGAGCCCCTCCCTCCGTCATACACGCGATGCGCCCGATCAATCTCAATGTCACGGCCACTCAAGGAAGGAATCCACTTGGAAAGATTAGCTCGGAGGAAACTAGCTGCATCTGGACCTTCCATCCCTTCTGGGAGTCCCACCAGTCTAACATTGTTCCGCCTGCACCTGTCCTCCATATCTGTCATCTTCTCGGTGAGTCGCTCCAGCTGATCCTTTAAGTCCTTGACTGTTCTCTTATCTTCCCGCGCCGCTGCCCGAACAGAATCAACGCAGTCACGTGTCTGCTTCGTCTTGGTAACTATGGCCTCAAACTCCTCTCTTAGCTCTTTAACAGACTTATTGGTCACTAGTATGTCCTCACGCAGTTCGCGCAATGCTGGAATCAGCACAGAGTCCATCGCATCTCTTACTGCCGAGTTCACAACCGAATTCAAAGTGCTTTGGTGTTCTTTAAATGCTAGTTCAATGCGGCTAGCAATAGCACTGTCCAGCTCTTCACTGGAGAAAATTTTTTCTTCATTGGCGATTGCTCAATCTCCCTTTTCCGATCTCCTTTGTCTGCCTTAGCACTCATGATGGGTCTAATGCAGAGTGGTTCAAATTTCACTGACAGGATCGCAAAATATTTGGCAAAGTGAGCGGAGCAAAAAACTAAGCCTGCATCACCGTCGAGGGGTCACGTGATCCCGAGAGCGCTGGTTATTCACTCCAAAATCAAAATGTCTTGATAATTGAGACTGTTTAGGTTTTTGGGGGATTAAAAAAAGAGTGAATTTCTATCATTGTAGGGTGGTTGTGTCCACAAACTGCTAAGACACATTTATATGCAAATGAAGATATTTTTCATCCAGTGTCCCCTTTAAAATTAAAATATTCTAATCTTAATTCAAGTGATGAAAGATTTCGAAAGTCTGACAGTTATCAGTGTTGAGTACTACTGTAAGGTTAACCCTGCCTGGTTAACATGCTTGAAAATGAGTAAGAGTTGAAAACATTTGAAATTTAGAAATGTAATCAAAAAGTAATCAAATGTAATCAGTTACATTACTTTAATAAAGTAATTGAAAAGTTACACTACTTATTACATTTTAAGTGGGGTAACTTGTAATCTGTAACCTATGACATTTCCAAAGTAACCCTCCCAACACTGATTATATACTATTTATAGGAAACCCATTTTGTTTCTCCTTGGGATTGAGAGGCTTTTTAATAGATTTAAGTGCCATCGTATTTTATTTTATTTTTATTTTTTTCCTTTAAAACATCTCTAAGAAACTGTAAAATTTAATGACATCTTTAAAACACTTATTTTTTCCCCTTTCAGTGCTGAAATCTAATTGAATCTATCACCATGTTGTCTGTACTTTCCTACTGCACATTATGGTGACCCCAGTATCAAAAAAGCTCAGATGTTCACAGTTTGGCCTGAGGGTGCTTTACTCTTTGGTGTAAAATCTACTGTTACAATGAATAAATGTACTGTATGCAAACATAAATACAATACAGTACATACATGTACATGTGAATACTTAATATTACATACAAATATGCTCTAGGGACACAAATTAGCTTTTCTATTAAAGGGCATTTTTTTGTCCCCTGGAATTATTTTCCAATTCCAATTTTTAATTTTTTGAAGCATTTTAGCTTCATAAGGGCAATTTTTACAGTTATAGTTTATAGTTTTATAGTCATTAATTACTCACCCTCATGTCGTTCCAAACCCACAAGACCCTCGTTCATCTTCAGAACACAAATTAAGATATTTTTGATGAAATCTGAGAGCTTTCTGACCCTGCATAGACAGCAACACAACTGACATGTTCAAGACCCAGAAAGGTAGTAAGGACATTGTTAAAATAGCCATGTGACATCAGTGGTTCAACCACGATTTTACAAAACTACGATAATACTTTTTGTGTGCAAAGAAAACAAAAATAATGACTTTAATCAACAATTCTCTATGTCACCCTAGGCACCATTTTGGCGAGTATCACGATGCAAGCGCACGTATGTTCTACGTCAGCAGCAGCACACACATGCGTAGTGATACTCTTCAAAATGGCTCCTAGGTTGACGCAGATGAGAAGAATTGTTGAATAAAGTTGTTATGTTTATTTGGAATGACATGAGGGTGAGTAATTAATGACATAATTTTAATTTTTGGGTGAACTATCCCTTTTATGTTGATTAATACAATACATGTAGTGTATTAATTGACATTAATAATCATTATTGGAACATATACGTAGAACTCATTATATTACTAAAGCTGCAAAAGTAATCTCTTATGTACATTGTTATAGCACTGTCTTGTTCATGATGTAAGACCCAGTGCTGAAAAAAGAGAAAAGAGATCTGATGCAGTGTGCGCAGAATCAAATCTAAATGTAATGCCGCAAATTGACACTCTTCATTAATTTTCATTAATTTCACTTTAATGTTCCTTACTGTATTTACTCTTACCCTAACATTATCGCTAAACCTACTGTTACAGGGGTCTCGCACAAAAACTTTCTGCATTTTCAAAAAAGATCATTCTGTATGATTAATAAGCTATTTGGTCCTCATGGGATCAATCAATCAATCAATCGATCAATCAATCAATAGTCCCCACAAGGTCAACAAATGACTGGTATTCCAAAAAAAAAAAAAAAAAAAAAAAAAAATGACTGGTACTATGCTTGTGGGGACATTTGGTCCCCATAATGTAGGGTATACCACACACACACACACACACACACACACACACACACACTCACACACACAAAATAAACCCTGACACGGTGATCAGGATCCCAGTCTGAAGCAGAAGGTTCAGTATCACTCTGGAAGGGTTTATTTTACAACATAAATGAAATGCCTACCCTTATTCCACTTTTAACTTCAATAGAAATGTTTTTAGATAAACTTTGATGTTTAACCCTGTAAAGCCTAACAAACAGTATAAAATAATAGTCAGAAATGGAACAGTTTATACAACTTTAAAACAAAATATAAAAGTAAATCATGCACAAAAAAGTTTGCAAATACATATTTTTTTGCATAATATTTGAAACATCAGGCTTTTGTGGTCCATATACTGTGCTATGAAATAGTAAGAATATTGATCTCACACAAAAAAAGTCAGAAGCATATAATTATTTATATGGCCAAGAAGTAAAATTAAATTCTGATAGCTTGTAAAATTTAAATCAATGATATATTTATAACAGTATAGCAGAGTACTTACCAACAGTACATGATATAGATATCAGATGCCACTCTGTATCTCAAAATAATGTCTATGTAGGTTAATATTTAAATGCTTAGTTTTATGACCAAAGCTCTGTATTTCAAAACATATATTGCATTGCAATACAATGATGACTGAGAGATGAACAAATCAATGTTCCACAAAAGCCTGATGAATCATATTTGATACATCTGCACATGGATTTTTAGGAAGAAACAAAAAATCTAATATCTTTAGTTTAGTAAATGTTCATCTTGTAAAATTAATAACAATATTAAACTTATTATTATGTTTACTTTTATGAAAACCATTAAAGCTTTTACAGAACAAAAACCTGAAGGTGGGCATTTTTACTTTTATTTTTATTTTTACTAATAATTATACTAATAAGTATGAACTATTAATCAGAGGACAGAATGCATGTAGAAGATTGTGCACAAAAGTTGTTTTGATCTTGCTGATAATTTAAAAGCCTTAGATTTATGTAGAAATCCATGTAATAAAGGGTTCAAGGTTCAAGGTTCTTGTTTATTTGTCACATACACAATCATACAGGGTATAATCAGTAGTGAAATGTAGGTCAGGACGGGTCCGCTCAATGGACAGTGCAAAAAAATAAAATAAAAGATGAAACATAACACAGGAGAGTATATATAAATATAGGTAGGAATAAGATAAAAATAAGTAAAAAATAAAATAAAATAAAATAAGGAGTAAAATGTGCAATGAACTAAAATATGCAATACAGTCTACTGTGGATTTAATAAATATTAATATAAACAGGGATGTGCAAGAGGAATGTGCAAACAGGTTGTACCGGGTATGTACACATAGCAGCAATGCGGATGATGGAGAATGATGGGTGTTTTTCACAGTTTATTAAATTGAGTCCTGTAGATGTTATGAGACTGAGTTTAGGAGCCTGATGGCCTGAGGGAAGAAGCTCCTCCTCAGTCTCTCAGTTTTTGCCATCATGCTCCTGAAGCGCTTGCCAGATGGCAGCAGAGTGAAAAGACGGTTACCGGGGTGATTTGAGTCCTTGATTATTTTTGCAGCTCTGCTTTTGCAGCGTTTGAGGTAGATGTCCTGCAGAGAGGGGAGGGCAGACCCTGAGATGCACCTCAGCTAAGCGCACGACTCTCTGCAGAGCTTTGCAGTCCTGATATGTGGCGTTACTGTACCACACTGAGATGCACAATCTCAGTCAATACACTTTCTATGGCCCCTGAATAGAACGTTTTCAGGATTGCTGGTGAGACCCTGAATTTCCTCAGCTGTCGCAGATGGTACAGTCTTTGCCTGGCTTTCTTGACCTGTGTTTGAATGTGTGCAGTCCAAGTCAGGTCCTCGGAGATGTTTACACTGAGGTACTTGAAGCTGCTCACCCTCTCCACAGGGGTCCCGCTGATCATAAGAGGAGGGACATTAGGGACTGTAACATCCTTTGTTTGTCTGAAACATGGCTCACTCCCTCGGTCCCGGACACCGCTGTAACACCATCTGATAACTTTTCTGTTTACGGATGGACAGAACAGCCGAGGCCGGAAAAATCAAGGGTGGTGGAGTGTGTTTCATGATTAACAAGAAATGGTGCGACCCCAGGAATATCTCCATTCTGTCGCGTTCCTGCTCGCCTCATCTGGAACATCTCTCCATTATCTGCCGCCTATTCTATTTACCCCGCGAGTTCTCCGCGGTCATCGCTACTGCCGTTTACATTCCACCACAGGCAGACACGAGCTTGGCTTTGTCCAAACTCCACGCGGAGATCAGCGGCTACATCAACAAACACCCTGACGCTGCCTCTATCGTCGCAGGGGACTTTAACAAAGCCAACCTCAGGAAGGTCATGCCGACCTTCCATCAGCATGTATCCTGTCCAACTAGAGGACCGAATACACTGGATCATTGCTACACTCAGTTTAAGAATGCCTATAAAGCCCATTCCCTGCCAGCTTTTGGTAAATTGGACCACGCGGCCATTTTCCTCACACCGGAATATAAACAAAGGATCGTTCAGGAATCCCGGGGAAGAGGGAAGTGATGCGCTGGTCCTCCCACTCTGAAGCTATGCTACAGGCGTCTCTTGATGACGTCGACTGGGACATGTTCCGGGCGAATTCAGCTGACGTCAGCGAGTTCACGGATGTAGCATTAAGCTTTGTTTACATGCTAACCGACCAAGCCACTGAAACGGTAACAATAAGGACATTCTCTAATCAGAAACCGTGGGTGGACAGAACAATCCGTGCTGCGGTTAACCAACGCACTGCTGCATACAACGCCGGTCGTTTGTCAGGAAACATGAGCGATTACAAAGCATCATGTTATGCTCTCCGACGGGCAGTTAGAGCTGCTAAACTCCGATACAGAGAGAGAATTGAGTCACATTTTCAGCTCAATGACTCTCGACGCATGTGGCAGGGACTGAAGACCATCTGTTCCTCTGGAAATAACTCCTCCGCCGAGGTGAGAGCAGATCCATTGCTGGCCGAAGAGCTAAACACCTTCTACGGCCGCTTCGAATGCAACGGCGGCGAGACTCTGCCGATCAGCGCGTCAGTGCGTGGGAGTTCGGCGGGTTCGCCGCGAGTCCGCTGGCCGCGATGCCCTCATGCCCGCCGATCGTGGGAGATATACGCCGAGATATTGCCTAGTTCCCGGGTTGCCGCTCCCCCAGGCGCGCCGTTCGTGGGAGATCACGCCACCGGCCCACCTCTGACTCAATGCCCGCCGGATCGCCGCTGACTCAAGCCCGCCGGATCGCCGCTGACTCAAGCCCGCCGGATTGGCGCTGACTTATGCCCGCCGGCCGCCGCTATCCCTAGCCCTGTGGATCCTGTCCACAACACGGCCAGGAGTGCCGTGTGTATGTCTGGTTATGCCCACAGGGACATTTTAACTATCTTGTCGGTCATGTCCACAGAGACTCGTCTGGGGCAGGCGGCTCCTCTTGTTGTGGCCATGGAGGCCATTCTAGCCGCCTGCCCCCCTGTCGCCGAAGTGGAAGCGGTTGCTGAGGGACCCTGTGAGGGCCCCTGACTCCTCGTCATGCCCAGAGGAAGCCTCAGCTTCCAAGCCAGCCCAGGAGGGCTTCCTGTTCCTGTGGGCTGTCCTGTCCTGTCTGTCTGGCCCCGGAGGGCTTTCCTGTCTTGTCTTGTACTGTTCTGTGTGTCCAGCCCCGGAGGGTTCCTGATACCCCCTAACTTCCCCAGGGAAATTTGGGGGGGGTAGAAGGGTTCCAGCTGGAGTGGCCTGGCCGAGGGAAGAGGCCAAGGCCCCCGAAGACCATCTGCCATGGCCTCCTGAGCTCCCTACACCGCCATGGCCTCCAGAGCTCCCAGCTCCGCCATGGCCTCCGTTGTCTGTTCCGCTCTGGAGGTCCCCGTCCTGTGTTCCTGTCCGTGTTTGTCCTGAGGGGCCTCCAGAGCGCCCACCCCCCCTTCCCGGTGGAACTGTTACGGCGTGGGACACGCCTTCCGGGAGGGGGGAGTTATGTCAGGGTTCTGTTGTGTGTGTCAGCTGTTCCTGCCTCTTGTGTCCATATTTGGTTTGTTTCCTGTCCTTGTTTCATGTCATTAGGAGTTAATTTGTGTCCAGCTGTGTGTATGTGATTATGTGTTAATTACCCTGTGTATTTAGTTCCTGTCTTTTGAGTTTGATTTGGTCTGGTCTACTCGTTACTCCCCGGTGTTTCTGTCCATGTCAGTCCTACCTTGTCCTGCCTTGATGTCTCCATTAAAGACTATTATTTGAGTTTACGTCCTCGTCTGCGTGTCCTTGTTCCTCCCTCGTGTGTGCACCCTGACACTTATAGGGTTTTAAAAAGTTTTATAGTCATTTTTGTTTTATGTTGCTAGCATGTTCAAACATCAAGGCATTGTTAGACGGATCAGTTAGAAAGGTGTTTAGCAGTATGCATCAGAATAATCCAAAATGCTGAGTGTGTTAGATTTAGAGTCAGTAATGAAAATACAAAATCTGTATGTTGGTATTTTCAAGCCAACATTATGAAAATGGGAAAATTGGATTATTCACATAACCATAACATGGATGGCTTGTTCTCTCACACAGATTCTACAAGTTGATATCATGGTGAAGAAGATCTCATAGAAAGACGGGTATGACAGTGTATCTCCAGCCCTTAATGATAAGAGAGAGCAGGGCAGAGCAAGAGCCGATGACAGACATCATGGAGGAGAGATGAAGGGTTGTTCAAAGGGATAACAATGTCCTCAGCTAAATGTACACAGTGGGTGAAAACATCATTAAACCCTCTCTCTCTCTCTCTCTTTCTCTCTCCATCCATCCTTCTCTCCACAGCCCCCAGGCCGATTTTTTTCTATAATGCGGTGCAGGACAAGTGTGCAAAGGTACTGGGTTGATCTCCTAAATGAAAAATCGATGGAACAGACAGTGTATTGAAGAGGAAAGACAGAATGTATCAGTGGCATATTAAGCAAGAGAGTGGTAATGTTGCAGAGATGCTTTTAAAGCAAATGCCTGTGCAGTAATGAATACAAATCTCTACCTCAAATACACACCCAAACTCATTGAAAAACACTGATTATGTGTTGAGAATACCAATGTATCTTTTTCTTATGTCCACAAGTTCATAAGAGGAAGAGTGGGCTGAAATCTACATGCAAAATAGAACCACATGCATCACTTATTCTCGCGCTCCCGGTATTTACCTTGTTTTCCCTCCCTACCAAGGCTAAAGAGCTTTAATTTGCAGATTGCATTAATATGGTAATGTATTAATCATATTTAATTAGAATCCTGTTTACAAAAGATTGGAGATCACTGTCTACTTTCTGAGACCAGAACACCAGAAAGTAAGAATACGGAACACTTTCAAGCAAATAGTCTACTGAAAAGTGGGTTTAAAATAGTTAAATGTCTCTGGAAAATTGTTAATGAACAGTACAGGGGAAATCAGGACTTGTCACACTTTTTACTCTAGTAGACTTATTTTTATTAAATCGGTTTTCAATATAGGCACTTTATGTTTAATTCATACACTTTTACTTTATAGATACAGAGCACTTCCACACATTGGGCCTCATTCATGAAACATTCGTAAATATAGGAGTAAATTCTGAGTAATTTGCGTGTAAAACGGACCTTCCCGAAAACTGGAAATATTCCTAGAATATTCTGGTCTACTTTCTCAGGTTCGGCTCCAGTATATTGCATAAATGCAAAAAAGACTAATAGGCCATATGCCTAACAATACATATTCAATAACGTTTTTCCACCAAAGTGTTTTTAGCCAGCTGAAAAATGCCAGGTCCTCTCCGGAAAACGGCTAGCGTGGCACAGCGTTTTTCCAGATGAGACGTTTGGTTGCTATGATTAGGAATATCCACGGCAGTATTACTAGTATCTCATTTTGAAGAATGTTACTGAATATAAAAATGCAGTAAGCAGCAATATTAACTTCTATATTCTTGTTCAGTTGTTGTACAAGTAGGATGATTGGTCGGTGTAGTATTTGTCCCGCCCCCTCCTCCATTGAGTGTATGGCTGGGTAAAAAGTGACAGTCCCTGCGTTCCATTCGGAAGGGCTCATCCCTATGCCCTAATCCCTTCAAAGGGTTTACCCTCCGGAGTGAGAGCTTCGAAGGGTTGAAGGGTGTAGGGAACCAAACAACTGTTTCTTGAAGTGCCCTTCTGCATCATCATCCCGTGCCCACACGGAGGTGCCGTCATCATGGAAACAATCTGCGCAAAGGATCATGGGAGCCTGAACTGTCCATTAGTTGTCCCCTTCGAAATCCTTAATTCTGAAGGGCCCTTTGAAGTGGCTAGTTTTGAGCACTTTGGTTTGAAACGACCCTTCAATATGGCGGCCATGATTGTTTTCACTCCGAAGTGCCCTTCGGAGGGCGATATTATCCCGTTTGGAACGCACCGAGTGACAAGCGCTGCGTTCTACCGAAAGCTAAACAGTTTATCAACTCTCAGCTACAAAAAAACAACAAAAAAAACAGAGCAAACAAACTTGTAAATTATTATAATGGCAGTGCATAAAAATTCAGTGTCATCAGTTTGCAAAAAAGAACACAGAACGTTTTACGCACCATTTACACGTGGTAAGGAGCAGGTGTACATTTCTTTCGTAACAACTAACATTTGAAAATACAAACACTTTCATGAATCTGAAAATTTACGTCAGAACAGCTTTACGAACAATTTACACAAAAATGAGTTCTGCTTGTGTTTCATGAATGAGGCCCATTGACCTTACATGAGAACATGCCCCAGAATTGGGCATATAGTAAGTTAAATGCAACCTGCCACAGCTCATTTAAGGATTTTGTACTATTTTGTACTAAGTTGTAAAACAAATAATCTATTTTATAATAAACGTAAAATAATTAATGAAGTTGTGAATGTAAAATGTTGCAGCCTTATGTTAAACTGCTTTAAATTACTTTTTTTCCCCCCACACCAATCTACACTCTGTACACCATAATGGCAAAGCAAATAACAGGTTTGTATCATCTTTGCAAATGTATTAAATATAAAAACTTAAATGATTCCATTGTATAAGTATTCATTCCCTTATCTGGGACAGTTGAACTTTAGCTCAGGAGCATTCATTTTGCTTGTAAATGTTACCACACTTTGAGTGACATTAACCTACGGCAAATTCAATTGAATGGGTATGTTTTGGAAAGGCACACGTATTAATAAAAGGTCTAACAGCTGAAAATGCATATTAGAGCAAAGACCAAGCCCTGAGGTAAAAAAAACTGCCTGTATAGCTCAGAGACAGGATTGCAACAAACCACACAACTGGGGAAGCGTTTTTTTTAAAAAAACATTATGCTGCATTGAAGGTTCACAGAAGCATGTAGCCTCCATTATCCATAATGGAAGACATTATGAACAACCAGGACTCTTCCTAGAGCTGGCCTCTTGGCAAAACTGAGCAATTGATGGAGAAGGGCTTTGGTTAGAGTGGTGAGCAACAACCTGATGGTCACTCTAGTTGAGCTCCATGATCATATGTGGAGACAGAAGAAACCTACAGAAGGACAAACATCACTGCAACACTCTACCGATCTGGGCTTTATGGTGGTGTGGCCAGACTCAATCCTCTCATCAGTGAAGACACATGAAAACACACTTGGAATTTGCAAAACAGCACCTAAAGGACCCTCAGACTCTGAGAAACAAGATTTTCTGGTCTGATGAACCTCAATTCTAAGCATCATGTTTGAAGGAAACCAGCTATTCTCATCACCTGCAGAGTACCATCCCCTAAGTAAAGTGTGCTGGTGTTTTTCAGTGGCAGGGACTGAGGGACTCATCAGAGTAGAAGACAAGCTCAATGCACCAAAATATAGAGATAGCCTTAATTAAACCCCAATCCAGAGTATTCAGAACCTCAGACTGTGCACAAAGTTCACCTTCCAACAGGACAATGACCCTAAGCACACAGCAAAAGTGGCTTATAGACAACTCTGTGAATGTCCTTGAGTGGCCCAGCCACAGCCTGGGATTGAACCCAATCAAATATTTCTGGAGAAACCTGAAAATGTGCATCTGCCCCCATCCAACCTGACAGAGCTTGAGAGGTGAAGAGGCGAGGAGAATAATGGCAGATAATTGCCAAATGATGACGTGCAAAGCTTGTCACATCATACACAAATAGACTTGAGGCTGTAAAGGTGCATCAGCTAAGTACTGAGTTAAGGGTTTGAATACTTATACAAAGTTCTTATTTCAGTGTTTTTTTTTTTTTTTTTTTTTTATAAATTTACGAAGTTGTGACAGTTCTGCTTTTGCTTTGCCATTATGGTGTATGGAGTGTAGATTGATGTGGAAAAAAGTAATTTAGTTTAACATAAGGCTGCAACATAACAAAACGTGAAAAACATTTACATCCAAAAATCCAGTATTTCAAAATATTATAATATTTACATTTGAGTTTCATTAAAGGACCATCCCTACAGTATATATTCCGGGTATCTCTTGTTCTTTGAAACCACAATAATGGGGAAGACTGCTGACTTGGCAATGGTCCAGAAGACAATCACTGACACCCTCCACAAAGAGGGTAAATCACAGAAGGTCATTACTGAAAGGGGTGGCTGTTCACAGAGTGCTGTATCAAAGCATATTAAATGCAAAGTTGACTGGAAGGAAGAAATTGTATAGGAAAAGCACACAAGCAACAGGGATGACCGCAAGTTTGAGAATATTGTCAAGCAAAGCCGATTCAAACACTGGGGAGAGCTTCACAAGGAGTGGACTGAAGCTGGAGTCAGTGCATCAAGAGTCACCACTCTCAGACGTCTTCAGGAAAAGGGATACCAAACCACTTCTGAAACAGAAACAACGTCAGAAGCGTCTTACCTGGGCTAAGGAGAAAAATAACTGGACTGTTGCTCAGTGGTCCAAAGTCCTCTTTTCAGATAAAAGTAAATTTTGCATTTCATTTGGAAATCAAGGTCTGAAGTCTGGAGGATGACTGGAGAGGCACAGAATCGAAGCTGATTGAAGTCCATTGTGAAGTTTCCCAAGTCAGTGATGATTTGGGGTGTCGTGACATCTGCTGGTGTTGGTCCATTGTGTTTTATCAAATCCGAAGTCAATGCAGCCGTCTACCAGGAGATTTTGGAGCACTTTATGCTTCCATCTAATGACAAGCTTTATGGAGATGCTGATTTCCTTTTCCAGTAGGACTTTAGCACCTGCTCACAGTGACAAAACCACTTCCAAGTGGTTTGCTGACCATGATATTACTGTGCTTGATTGGCCAGCCAACATGCCTGACTTGAACCCCATATGGAATCTATGGGATATTTTCAAGAGAAAGATGAGAAACAGTGTATCCAACAATACAGACGAGCTGAAGGCTCAATAGTGCCTCAGCAGTGCCACAGGCTGATCGCTTCCATGCCACTCCTCACTGATGCTGGAATTTGTGCTAAAGGAGCCCCGACCAAGTATCGAGTGCATAAATGAACATACTTTAAGGAACTTGAACTTTTCTGTTTTGCAAATCCATTTTTTGATTGATCTTAGGAAATATTCTAATATTTTAAGATACTGGATTTTGGACTTTCATGAGCTGTAAGCTCTAATCATCAAAATTAAAACAAAAAAAAACTTTTGAAATGTTTTACTTTACATGTAATGAATCTAAAATATATGAAAGTTTCACTTTTTGAAATAAGTTACAAGAAAAAAATAACTTTTTCACGACATTCTAATTTATTGAGATGCACCTGTATATTAGCCAATAATTAGCCTCTTTTCCTCTCATGTTGAAATGAGCATGACCTTGTTGTTGGTATGAAATATTAGACATAACTGGTTCTTGATTGATTAGAATAAACTCCAAGGAGAAAGAAAACACCTTTTAAACATTTTCTAAAACTAAATTCACCCTGTTTTTGAAGCATTATACAATCTCAACTTTTTTTTTTCAGTTCAATTCAGAAAATAAATATCTTGAACTAATTGCATTATGCATTGACTCATGGAGACTACAGTTCCAAATGACTTTCCCAAAGAAACTGTGTGGTTTAATGATCAAAACCTTTTCTGCACATGCAAATGAATGTCTATTGGAGGGACTTTAAAGGAGCTGCATATCCCTAGTTGCAAGGCACCCTGTTGCTTTTTGCATCCTTTTCAGGGCACTTCAGTTCTCTGATTTAGCTCTTTATTAATGACAGACATGTTTATTTCTGTAGTTGTTGCCCCATGTGTAAACTGAACAGAATTGTGGGTATGTGTCCAGATTCATTAAAGTGGGTCTTTTGAGTGCAAAATGATGGAAATTAAATATAGAAAAGATGGGTGACCTTTATGAGTAAAAGTCAGCAAATAAAAGCTAGAAAAAAGGAAAGGAAATCCCATATTAGGTTAAAAATTCAACGGAATTAAATTATTTTATATTTATTTTTATTAGTATGTACTAAAACAGTTGATGATTCACGGTATGTCACAAGCGTATCTTTTTCCCCATGAACTTTCATCAACAAAATGTCACTCTTCACACAGTCCATTTAATTAAAAAACATTACCCACATCCAATCCCATGAGACTCACCTCCGTATTCGACCACCCTCAGAGAGCTGATGGAGAGCATATCCAAAGTCAATGCAAACATGATCAATCAAATCCAAAGAACAAAGGCTAAAATGCATTGATCCACGGCACCGCATGCAGCATGACATCTCCAACCGGCATAAATTAATTGAGCTTCATGAGTAAATGGAGCTCTAGTCAATTAATGTTATAGCTTCACTGATGACTTGAGCCATTATAAAATGATGGGTGGAGGCCATTAGGTGGCTGGTGATGCTGTTGCGTTTCTGCTTTGATGCACATGTGTCTGAGAAGAAGCATATAGCGATTATGGCAGCTTAAGCTGTGCTTGTTAAGGGCTAATCTGCAGTGACAAACAGTACAGTGAAACTATTGATACTGGGAATTCAGTGTGATCATAGAATAAGCTCCTTCTTGTTACAATATGAGATATTCATACAAGAATGCAGTCATGAAAACAGGTCAAATGCATGAACGAGCAGACAGTATGGAACTGAATGAATATAGTTACATTCATGTTGTCTTAAAGTTCAAACCTGTATTACTTTATTTTGTCTTAGAAATACTCTTATCCATGCAAATATAATGACTGAAGCTCTCAGTCTTATGAATTTATAACATAGCTCTGTGTAAGAAACAGACCAAATTCCAAGTCACTATAATCAATATAAATTTTACATAAGAAGTAGAAAAAGAAAATTTAATTTATTATTGCTCTAAAAAAATCTTAACATCTGCCATAGTTTTCATGCAAGTGATTAATGAACTCTGATTAATGAACTTTACTTTTTTTTGACAAATCTCTTGAATAATCACTTAAATTATTATTATTTTCTTATATTAAGCTGTTAAATTTGTTTGATAAAATTGCTTTTCTTCAAAACAATTGGGGTAGATTTTTTTTTTAAAATGTCTTTGAAAAATGTCTCTCATTCTCACCAAGGCTGCATTTGTTTGATTTTAAATGCAGTAAAAGCATTAATATTGTGAAATATTACTACATTTTGAAAAATTACGTTTGAAAATATATTACAATAGTTTTCAGCAGCCTTCAGTGACACATGATCATTCAGAAGTTATTCTAATATGCTGATTTGCTGCTCTAACATTTCTTGTTATTATCAATGCTAAAAACAATTGTGCTGCCTTTATACTTTTTTTTTTTTTGGAAATCATGAACGATATTTTTTATTTTTTTTTGTGGAAATCATGAACGATATTTGGTAATTTTTTCTCTGATTAACACATGCCCTTTTAGATAGGCTATATTATTATTATTTAAAAATAATGATCAGTAAATTTTTCAAAATTTCTCCTTTTGTGTGTAAAAACGAACATACAACATTAAATAAATCAACAATTTAAAGGCAAACCACAATACAAACTTATTTTTTTGGTCATTTTATTTTCATTAATATAAGGGAGATCTGTCTATGTTTCTGTCCAATGTGAGTGTCTGTGAGACCTCGAGTGACTGACCATCATCCAAACCATTATCTCATATGCAGGTTTGAAGCCTCGTTCAGATGCCTGGTTAGAAGTGTGCATGTATGTGTGTGTGTGTGTTTGCATACCTGTGAGAGCATGAGGACTTAATTGGGCTGAGGCGAAAGCAACAGAGACCAATTACCCATACTCCTGTGCTGCTCCAGAGGCCTGTCAAACCTTTTGTCTATCGTGTTTTACGGTTTGCCGAGGCCAGAGCTGCTCTTTTGTGCATTGTCACAATCTGCAGTCGAATGACTTTGCATTTAAATGAAGCCATCACTGAGCTCTATACGCAAAAGTAATCTGGCTTGAGGTATCAGAGGATGAAGGCTGTGTTATTAATCAGTTCAGTTTCACATGGAAGACTAAAATATTTTCTTGCGGGTTTAACTAACAGAAAAGATATAAGCAAATCTGTTTTAGTGCATGGGAATGTGTAGGGCATTTGTTAATATGTATGTGGGTGTAAGTTTTGAATCCATCAGAGAAGTGTTGAATTTTTTTGCTACATTTTTATAGAGATATCTAATTAAAGACCATAGCTTTTAAGTGGTAGTATTACAGATTGACAGGGATAGTAAAATTACTGGAATCCACAATTCAAATGTATGGTTGTAATGCATAAAATAAAACATCAAACCAAAGGTAATGCACACTATTTAAAATGAGTAAAAACATAATTGCCAATTTTCTGGTTGTCAGAAACTGGATTCATATTGTAAATTACCTTCAATTAGTTAAAAGTAAAGATCTTTTTGTTGTTGTTGTTGTTGTTATCTATGCAATGACATCTTTAAGAATTGACATTTTAGGGCCACTGGGGTTGAGTTTTAGAAAAACTGTTGAAATATATATATTTTTATTTCTTTCTTTTCTTTTAGTTATATGGTCACATTAAAATTTTATTTTACCATGGCTTCATTATTTAATTTTGTTACTATTCAATGCCTTTTATAGACCTTTTTTAACCCAGTCATAAAAAAAAATCAATAAAAAAAATCAATCATAAAACATAAAATATTATCTTTTAAACAATGACAATCTAAACAAACATAAACATAAATATGTATATTGTGTGAGTTTTCTTAAAATTCTTTATGTCCAAATGCAACAACATTGTCAGTAACGAGACAAAGTTTTTCACTATAAAATCTATATCTGCTGTTGGAGAGTTTTCCGAGCGTTGAATGTGTTCCGATACACTGAGAGCTGAAACTACATGCATCATATAACTTGACCTTGAATGAATACTCAGTGGGATGTCCATTATGTTTGGCTGTGTTATAGTGAAGTCTGACACCATAATGACTGTAGCACAGAATGTGGCCCATCGTAGGTCCAAAGCTTACTGTAACCTCTGTTGTGTCTCTGTTCCCTATTAAAGTCAATACTGTGGAAACCAGATCCTTTATGGTAAGTGAACTCTCTTTCTTTCTCTCAAGGTTGATGGGCTTTTACAAACATTTAATGTGAAATGTATGCAGTTGTGTTGTGTGTGCATGGGTGTTAAGTTAACAAGAAGGAAGAGAGACATCTTATGAAAAAAAACATGTGAATTTCCCATTTCAAATGTTGTTTGCACTATGCAGTATGTAATCACAAGATGTAATTGCACAAAATCACATATGGTGATTTCAAATCATGTCAGAAACACTGTATTTATGAGTTGAACACAAATGAACACCACGACAAAGTCATAATTATGAGTGAAAAACTCGGGTGGAAATTATGGAATTTATGATAAAGTATATATAATTCATTACAATGCAAAATAACTCTCATAAATTTCATAATTTAAATAAATTCAATAAAAACAGAAACGTTTTTATACACCTGATACTCATTCATCATTTTGTAGAAGTAGAGTTAAAAAGTCTTGCAGATTTATTTTATTTTTTTATAGAAAAGGTAAATCGCCAAACTCCAAACCCAGACATCCAAACTCATACATTCAAACTTTTTGTGTCCAATATATTTAAGTAACACAGTATTTTAAGGTGTCCTTGTTACACAGGTTACATGTAATTATTATTTTAATAACAAATAATTATGCATTATTACATGCAAGTAACCCTAAGCCAAACCCTAAACCTAACCCTAACCATAAGTACATGCAGTTAAATAATACTACTCAGTACTTAAATGTATAATTACACTGTAACAAGGGCACTTTCAAATAAAGTGTAACCTTTATTTATTTCCAGTATGGCATGGAGAATCTGTACTGACACCTAAAGAAGGATGAAGCATCATGCCACAAAAAATAATATTGAAAATGGGCTTATAAGAACACTTAGCCATTATTAAATTATTTTGTGAACTAAGGTGGGTTACCAATGTGAACCAATTAGCATTGAGTTGGTCATGTCAGTTCAGAATGGTGGCTCCATCTCTGGACATTGGTATGGCTCTTCTGATGGCACAATGCCCAGCTGAAGGTGTTGGTGTTCAGTGTTCCAGACCCTCTTACTCAAGCTCCCCTGATGTGGGAAATAGTAGAGGTTGGAAGCCAAGTATGTACTGAAAAGGTGTTAGGCCCTTAGCTGGCTGGCAGAGGGAGCTCTGTGCAAACTCAGCCTAGGCAAAGAAGTAGTTCCAAAAGTTCTGGTGGTGATGGAGTGAGAAGAAGGCATACCCAGGAGATAAACTGAGGGCCTGGATCAGATACTACATCTTCTGGGAGGCCATAGTTGTGGAAGATGTGGTTGAAGAGAAGTTCTGCAGTTTTCATGGGGATAAGTACAAGCTTAAGGGGAATTAGACAACATGGTTTGGAGAACCAGAGAACCAATCTACTATGACCAGGATGCAACCATCGGAGGTAGGTAAGTTGGTCACAAAGTCTACCCATAGGTGTGCCCAAGGGTGACATGGAACTGGCAGTGGGGAAGGTTTGCCTGATGGCGGGGAGTCTTGGTGATGGTGCATTCCTGACATCCTTGGATGAACCTTCTGATGATTCAGGCCATTTGTGGCTACCATAACCAATCCTGGAGAAGCAAGAGGCTTTGATTAGTACCTGAGTGACCAGTGCCTACATCAGAGTAAATGGATTTAACAATCAAAATCAGAATCAGAAAGAGCTTTATTGCCAAGTGTGTTTACACACAAACACACACACACACACACACACACACACACACACACACACACACACACACACACACACACACACACAAAATCATCTTGGTGTCAGGAGCTTCTAGTTCAGAAAGTACAGATATGCGTATAATTTAAGGTAATAAAGTGAAATGTAATGCTAATAATAAAGATAATGGACAATAAATAAATAAAAAATAACTATGGTAATAAAATATATAGAGAAAAAAAATATCAAAAGATAGAATTATGAATGTGCAAATGTGCTCTTTACAGATGAAAAGTTTGAGAAGATATTTACAGATGTACAGTCCTGATATGTGTTATGTATTGTTTAGGTGGAATATGGCCTGGGAGGAAAAGCTGTTCTTATGTCTGGCTGTTTTGGTGCACTGTAGTGCTGGCCAGAGGGCAACAGTTCAAAGGAAAGTGGGCTGGATATGAGGGGTCCAGAGTGCTTTTCTGAGCCATTTCCTCACTCTAGAGGTGTAAGTTCTTGGAGGTTAGGCAGGGGGGCACCACTAATCCTCTCAGCAGTCTTGATTGGCCGTTGTAGTCTTCTGATATCTGATTTGGTAGCTGAACCAAACCAAACAGTTATAGATGTTTGGTTTGGACACGGGACAGACTCAGTGACGACCGAGTAGACCTGGGTGAGCAACTCCTGTGATAGGTTAAGATTGAACCGGACAGCCAGCTGCTCAACCTCGCTTCTATATGAGGACTAATCACTGTCCTGGATAAGGCAGATGACTGTAGTGTCATCTGCAAACTTCAGAAGCTTGACAGAGGGGTCTTTAGAGTCATTTGTATAGAGGGAGAAGGGTAGGTGTATTTTTTAAGTGAAGATTAGAGTGGGTGTGTGGTGTGAGACTGTGCTTTATAAATCGGCAATAAAACACATTCAAATGGTCTCTTTGTCAAATTGTACTTGGTGTTGTTCCTCAGACCTGTCCAGACTCAAAATGTGTCTGGTGTGTGTTTCCTTATGTCCAGTAGTTTGTCTCTGGTCAAACTGACAGTAAAATAATGACTAAACACAGTACAAACAAACAAAAACCTAAACGTATTTAAATGTATTTTGTAGAATTACTACTCATTTTACAGGTAAAACTTTTTTAATGTGGGAAAAATCACTGGCTGTGACTTTAACTCCCTGGGGTCCACAGTCATGCTGGCGCGACCAGCTCTCTTGTTTTTAAGATCAGTGCGAAATACACTAAAAATACTGGTCACACAAATAAGTGATATATATCATTCAAAACTATTAAGTGTCTACTTTTATTTGTATAAACTCACAATAACAACAAAACTTTGTGCTTTTGTAAAATAAAGAAAACAAACAGGGTGCATTCTCTGTCTTCTCTGTCTCCGCGACTATCCATCTGAAACTCATCAATAAAATGAACTAAAACTCAGTGAATACTCGTATTTGTATTTGTGTGCTTTCCTCCAGTAACATCTATACAGTGATGTGAGTGCACTTATTTTCATGTGAGTTCATGTCCTATAACATGCCCACTGAGATCCCAGCACCTCACACTCCCCAGTGCTGTTTAACACATCTCACACTCTGCCTCATTCCCCTCCATGTTGTTTAAGCGGGAAGATAGTCTGTAATTAAAAATCAAGAGAAGCCACAGTCGAGAGTCATAATCACCATTATTATCATTAGTGTAGAGATGAAAGTACTCTTAAATTTCAAGTGCCGCAGACCTCCGTCTGTTCAATTAGTCTGAAGGAGTGTGTGTGCATGTAGGTGCGTGTGTATATTCATGTGTGTTTGCAAATGTCTGGCATGTGAAAGATCTGCTACAAACAGACATGACTTTAAAACCCAACCTAATCTTTCCAATCACTGTGTTTATGGCGTGTATGTCTGTGCAAACTACACAAAAACACATATTCCCTGGAACATCTTACCACATCTCTAATCTGTCGCAGAGAGAGATGACTGTTAAACGCACCAGCAGTTTTTAATATGTGTAGGTCACGTGTCATTTGCCCTCTCTGTTCTCTCATATACTGAATTAAGGCCTAACTCCACACATCTTTATGATTTCACTCTCTTCTGGATGTGGTATGAGGCGTATCTGACATGCCTGTGATTTCCCATGTGCCCAATGACTGTTTGTTTCCTGTCACACTACCATTCTGCTTATCAGCCCGTGTGAAATGGTGGCTTCTTGAACAGCTGTATTAAAGTGAGAGGTTATGCGTGTAAAAATATGATTATGACTATTTAATTTTCTCAAACTGGAAATGCCCTGTCAGTGAATAAAACATCAAGATATAACACATTTAAATTGTAAGCCTTTTTACTTTTATGTCTTCCCATATGTCTCTGCTGCATGACTTACGTCAGGTGACGTCAGGTAAAATAGGCCAGATAAGGTTTGGAGCGTCATAGTTCTTTAAGATTCATTATCTAAAGAACCTATTTTAAACCAACGTTTAAGTAATACTTTAATGGTTGCTGTAATTAAACTTGCTCAAGAATTTTAAAAGAAAGAATATTAATTTACAATATACTGTTCAATTTTGGGGTCAATATTTTTATTTTTGTGCACCAAATCAGAGTAATGGCTGCTAAAAATCTTTTCCCTTTCGATACTACACTCGTACTGTGTCGCTAGACGCTTATGGGGAAAACAAATTTTTCTCCGATGACTGAAGCCTTTACAATCACTCAGTGAAATTGCACGGCCATTGGTTCGTGCAGTGAATTAAAAATTAACCAATGGCTCGGCAGCGGAGCTGCACGAGCCTATGGCGAGGAAGCTCGCCAGAGCCCACCAGAATGGGCGGAGCCATCTGGCTATATAAGCGGGCATTGCGCCATAGGATCTCAGATCAATTCTCCTTCAGTGACAATGATCTTCTCTTCGCTGATCCACAGGACTTGAAGCCGCTCGCCGTTGACACGCCTCGCTGCGGACAGAAGCTGACTCGCCTGTGCCTTCCTGCTGTTACCGCCCGCTCTTCGAGTCGCCTTCAGCACAGATACCAGCTCGTCCCCTGCCGCCATCCGTCAAGCTAAAATAGCCAATTTCTCTCTAAAAGAGCAGCGGCGTTGTTGCAAATGCCGTGCCGTTTTTGCAGCTCGTGCAGCACTACACGCTGACAATGGCCACTCAGAGTGTGTTTCCTGTCTGGGTAAACTCCACGCAGAAGCCGCTCTGACTGAGATGGAATTTTCACACTGCGTGAACATGACTATTGCCTCTCTGTGCGCTCGGATCGCTTTCTTTTCAGAGAGCAACTCCGTCTCCTCGCGCCCTCCCGTTTTCTTCCTCCCAGGGACCTGTGAGGAAAAAACAGCGGGGCAGAGGGACTTTGCGCTCTGCTGCGAGCGAGCTCTCGCCGGCTCAGACCCCGCGTGCCTCGCTCTTGCCATGCAGAGATGACTCTCCCATCCTCTTTGAACACCCGGACCAGTATACCTCGGCTGATGCAAGCGACATGGTTTAATTCGGTGCCATCGAGGATGAGCTGCTAGATGACATCCCGATCCTGCAGCTTTCATAGAGCTGCGCAGTGCAACAGACCTGGCCCTTCGTGCTACAAAGGCGACAGCACAGGCCATCAGGAGGTCAGTGGCCAGCTTAGTGGTGCTGGAGCGCCACCTGTGGCTAAACCTCACTGAGATCAAGGAGGCTGACAAGGTCCCGTTCCTTGACTCTTCAGTCTCCCCCGTGGGGCTGTTTGGACCTGCCGTCGAGGGTTTTGTAGAGCGCTTTACTGCTGGGCAGAAGTCGTCCCAGGCAATGCAGCACTTCTTGCCTAAACGCTCCAGCTCTGCAAATGCCACCAGTCGCCCCAAACCTGCACAAACACAGCAGCCAGCGAACCCCACGCCATCGCCTGCTCAGCCTACTCAAAAGCCTGAGCCTCGACAGCGCTCTCGCTCGGCCAGACGCTATCCATTTCCGAAGTGTCAAGGACCCCGGCCCAAGCTGACGCTGAATCCTGCGCCTCAGGCATCGTCCTGATCCACTGGACAGGAAGAGGAGGGGACAAAGTCTCGCCATCGCCGGACCACCCCCAAATGGCCTCTGTTATGCTCCCAAGCACCCCGTTCTGTTCCGGGTGCCGGTGGCAGTGTGTTATAAAATCTGTTGTGAATACTGGGCCCATTCTAAAAGTGCCCACACAAACAGCTGCTGTTACAGCGAGAAAAAAAACACAAACATTTTCAAAAAGAGAGCCAATTTCCTCTTCCACATATCACTGTGATCTACCACTCGAACCAATCCCACCCCTCACCACACAGGCCAAGGCCTGGCAGGCCATCCCCATAGTGTCAGATTGGGTTTTGGGGATTATAAAACGAGGTTACTCACTTCAGTTTGCTCGAAGACCCCCGCGATTCTGCGGCGTGGTTCCCACCTTAGTGCAGAGCAAGGACACTCACGTCCGGCGCTCCGAGGTGATGGCCTTACTGGCAAAAGGGGCCATAGAGCTGATCCCACCAGCTCAGAGCGAGTCAGGCTTCTACAGCCGCTACTTCCTCGTCCCCAAAAAGGATGGTGGCCTCCGACCCATCCTCGATCTCAGGCACCTGAACCGCGCCCTCATGAAACGCCCAGGGGACTGGTTCTTTTCTTTGGATCTGAAAGACGCTTACTTTCACATCCAGGTAGCCCCCCATCACAGACGATTCTTGAGATTCGCCTTCGAGGGGGTGGCATATCAATAAATGGTCCTGCTCTTCGGACTGTCCCTGGCTCCTCGCACTTTTACGAAGTGCATAGATGCGGCTCTTTCCCCTCTGAGACAGATGGGAATCCGCATTCTGAATTACCTTGACAACTGGCTCATCTTAGCCCTGTCAGAGGCTAAGCTGGTATCCCACAGATCCTTCCTCCTCAGCCACTTGGAGTGCCTAGGACTCAGGGTCAATTTTGCCAAGAGCTCACTGTCTCCCAGCCAACGAACCTCATTCCTGGGAGCAGTCTTTGACTCAGCCCGCATGAGGGCAGTAGTTGCACCAGAACGTGCACTGGCCATACAGCAGCTCCTTCAAGGTTGGAGCCTCTTTCCCCCTCAAAGCGTTTCAAAGGATGCTAGGCCTCATGGCCTCCACATCGCCGGTGCAACAGCTGTTCCTGCTTCGCATGAGACCCCTTCAGTACTGGCTGAAACCTCAAGTTCCGCCCCATGCATGGCATCACGGACACTTTCATGTCAGGGTGAGCCAGGTCTGCATGGCAGCTCTGTCTCCTTGGAAAGACCCCCAGTGGTTCAAGCAGGGCGTGACCATGGGCATTATTTACAGAAGGAAGGTGATCTCGACGGATGCTTCCAACACAGGTTGGGGAGCTCTGTGTGAGGGCAAATCGGCCTTCGGCTCCTGGTCGGACACAGAAGGTTGGCTACACATCAACTGCCTCGAGATGACGGAAGTATGTCGAGCCCTTCAGACCTTCTTACCGGACCTGAAGGGACACCACATGCTAGTCCGCTCAGACAGAATGACAGTGGTATCTTATATAAATCGCCAAGGCAGGCTCACCTCGAAACTCCTTTTTGAGATGGTAAAACGCCTCTTGGAGAGGGCACATCTAAACCTGCGGTCATTGAGGGCAGTACATATGCCTGGCGTATTGAACCAAGGAGCAGACATGCTATCTCGGAAGAACATCCACTCAGAGGAGTGGATGCTCCACCCACAGACGGTTCAGAAAATCCGGGAGATCTTTGGCAAGGCAGAGGTCGAACTCTTCGCCTCAAAAGACAACTCTCACTGCCCAATTTACTTTTCAAAGAGCGAGGATGTGTTGGCCCACCATTGGCCCAACCTCCTCCTGTATGCTTTACCCCCGATCGTTCTGATCCCTCAGGTTATCAGACGAATCATGGATCACAAACACAGAGTCCTCCTAGTGGCTCCGCTCTGGAGGAACCAGTTTTAGTTCTCTGAGCTGTCTCAGCTGCTGACAGCAGCCCCGTGGCCCATTCCTCTGAGGCAGGACCTCCTCTCTCAGGCGAACAGGACGATCTGGCACCTCCAACCCGAGTTGTGGGCTCTGCGCCTCTTGGCTCTCGACGGGAATCAATAGATCTTCCCGAGAGTGTCCTAAAAACTATATCACAGGCTAGAGCCCCATCCATGAGACGCCTCTATGCCCTTAAATGGTCGATCTTCTCCGCCTGGTGCACAACCTGCGCTGAAGACTCAACTTCCTGTGACATATTGGTGATATTGTCCTTCCTACAAGAGCTTTTGGATAAGGGCCGCTCCCCTTCTACGCTCAAGATCTATGTGGCAGCTATAGCAGCTTTCCACGCTCCTATAGCCGTACAGTCTGTGGTAGTGTTGTCAAAAGACCCGGTACTTCGGTACCAAATCTGTACTAAAAAAATGAAAACGTCACGGTACCAAGTTTCTTTAAGTCCCGGTTGTACCGAGTACCCGGTCGACCCGGTTCTTGCTGCACTATCTGAAAGCTGCGCAGATGCGCTCTCTTCATAAAAGCACTGAGACAGGGCAACATCAAAAGGAGGAAATGCATCAAACTAATAAAACACTTTAAAGACCGACACCCGGATCAAATGAAAGAGTTCAAGCAGGTAAGTTTCAATTTAATATTTAATATTTAGATATTCTGTTATGAATATTATTCCATATTTGAATTTGAATGTCGGATTAAAATAAACATTGCCGTTATAGCGGAGTTAATCATTAGCATAAGCGTGGCTAACGTTAATATAATGAGCATTAGAATGAAGTTTCTTTATTAACTACTTAATGCGCCTATAACTTTTATTAGGGTAAAAACAACAGGAGGACATGATGGTATTTACTATTGTTACACACCAGAGGCTTTTAAATGAATTGTGAATCTAAAATATGCCTGTTGGAGAATGTACAAACAGTTAACAGTGTTTATGTCATATCAGTCCGTCAGAAAAAAACAGTTCTGGCCTTTTTTTTATTTTATTTTTTATATTATTATTTTTTTTGCTAGTTATTCGCATAGGCCTTTATTAAAAATCTAACTTTTATTAACAAAATTAATAAGACAGATATAGCTTACTTGCGTTGTATAAGGTATTTTCTCTCTTTTAAAACAAATGCGTTGTGGTTCATTGTTTTCTTTTTTTTTCTTTATGAAAACAGCAACAATAAAGACAAACTCGCTTATATTAAACGAATAAATTAAACTTTTATTAACAAAGGTTGCGCTTTTGGATCATAGTGTCTCGCATCGCTCTTGTCACGTGACCAACAGTTTTATTTCTCAGGACCCCCCCCACCCCGGAAATACGTTCCCGCGGCTATGGCGTTGCCGGCAGTGCCATGATGCTGCACGACTCAGTGTCGTCGCTTCAGTCAAAATTGACCTGAGATCCTATGGCGCAATGCCCGCTTATATAGCCAGATGGCTCCGGCCATTCTGGCAGGCTCTGGCGGGCTTCCTCGCCATATGCTTGTGCAGCTCCGCTGCCGAGCCATTGGTTCGTTTTTTAATTCACTGCACGAACCAATGGCCATGCAGTTTCACTGCGTGATTGGCTTCAGTAATTGGAGAAAAAGGTGTTTTCCCCATAAGCCTCTAGCGATGCAGTACTCGTTCCCGTATCTCAGGGAACCGAGGTTACGTTAGTAACAGAGTATGTTATGTTAAATTACAATATGTTTTACAATATTACTCTCAGATCCCAATCATTTGAATGTCAGTGTAAGCTTGGATATTTCATATTTATTCATTTTCATAAGTTGATGAGGTGAAGGGAGTTGCATTTTATTTATTTATTTGTTTGTTTGTTTTCTACAAATTCAGTTTATTCTCTATCAACCTAACCTCTGGCAACCTCTTACACATTTACACATTACACATTTTTAAACATTTATTATATGTCATACATTTCATACATTTTCTGCAATACCATATTATAAATTGTATTAGAAATAGTTTTCTTTTTTCCACAATATTGGATTTGCTGTACAAATGGACTGTGGCTCATTTTAGTTAAACACATTTTAGTTGACTTTTTGACATTTAAATACTCATTAGGCTGTGTTGCATTTTTTTGTTATTTTTTTTTAGGCATGACTGGACACACAAAGAGCAATCTGGAAAATGTGCTGAAACATTATCACCCACTAAATGATTTACCAAATATTGCCTACACTCGCTCTACCTATTAGAAATGACACATTGTTTTGTTCTGAGAAATTAAAAGGAATGTACACTTTTCACCCTCCGGGTACAGGTTGACTGTAAAAAAAAATCTTTGGGTTAAAAGGCTTCCTAAAAATGTAAATCGATAAATTAATAAATTTCATCAATCATTTATTCCAAATATTTCATAATATCATATCATACCATTCATAATATCATATCAATAGCATATATCATAATAAGTACATTTGACATAAGTAGGCAAAGCAAATCCAATTTCTGGTTTAAAACCCTGCCTTGTTGAATATGTTTGGCACAGGCATAGATTTGAATATTGAGAGTTTTTGCCACACAGCTCTTGCCAATTAAAAAAAATAAAATAAAAAAAATACTTACCAATTCCAGATTCCATAAATGGGACTCTTCTCAGTCCATTTGAATTCACTTGAACGGTATTGGAGAGTCTTATGCACTTCAATCACTTATTTTTCACAGAGACTATAGAGAAGACAGGGATCCTGAACCAGAGGTATGTAACAGTTGTATTGAGAAGATACAGACTTTTAAAACCTGAGATCGTGGAACACCTGTTTAGAAATGTACTAATTTGCAGACCTAGGAGAAGTTTTATGAACTGTCTAACCTGCCGGTCCTATTATTTGCACACTCCACCTTTCACGTTCACAATGACATTTTCACAGTGTTTGCCTATGCTTGTTGGTCCCAAATAAACACATAAACAAACACACACTCAAACATGGAAATCCCCTTCACAAAAGACTCACTAGAGTGGTGTTTGTGATGGTCTGTCCTGACTTTGGTTCTTCAAATTGATTGTATCTGCTGAATTAGCATTTCACCTCACTTTTTCTCCACAGAGATTGTGATTGCCAATACTTCTCACAGGTCTAGAAACAACTGCTGAAGTAGCGATACAAATCAGCTACACAAATTAATGAGCACATTTGCATTATGTAAATAGTTCAGATGTTAATTGCCTTCTGTTTTATGGAAATTGAATGCAAGGTAGACTATATTCTCTCCACACTATAGAATCCGAAAGGAACAGATTTACAGGTGCATCTCAATAAATTAGATGTTGTGAAAAAGTTCATTTTTTCTTGTAACTTATTTCAAAAAGTTAAACTTTCATGTATTTTAGATTCATTACATGTAAAGTAAAACATTTCAAAAGTTTTTTTGTTTTAATTTTGATGATTAGATCTTACAGATCATGAAAGTCAAAAATCAGTATCTCAAAATATTAGAATATTTACATTTGAGTTTCAATAAATGACCATCCATACAGTATAAATTCTTGGTATCTCTTGTTCTTTGAAACCACAATAATGGGGAAGACTGCTGACTTGGCAATGATCCAGAAGACGAACATAGACACCCTCCACAAAGATGGAAAGTCACAGAAGGTCATTACTGAAAGGTGTGGCTGTTTACAGAGTGCTGTATCAAAGCATATTAAATGCAAAGTTGACTGGAAGGAATAATTTGGGTAGGAAAAGGTGCATAAGCAACAGGGATGACCGCAAGCTTGAGAATACAGTCAAGCAAAGCTGATTCAAACACTTGTGAGAGCTTCACAAGGAGTGGATTGAAGCTGGAGTCAGTGCATCAAGAGTCACCACGCTCAGACGTCTTCAGGAAAAGGGCTACCAAGTCACTTCTGAACCAGAGACAACGTCAGAAGCATCTTACCTGGGCTGTGGAGAAAAAGAACTGGACTGTTGCTCAGTGGTCCAAAGTCCTCTTTTCAGACGAAAGTAAATTTTGCATTTCATTTGGAAATCAAGGTCCCAGAGTCTGGAGGAAGAGTGGAGAGGCACAGAATCCATGTTGCTTGAAGTCCAGTGTCAAGTTTCCACAGTCAGGGATGATTTGGGCTGCCATGTCATCTGCTGGTGTTGGTCCACTGTGTTTTCTGAAGTCCACAGTCAACGCAGCCATTTACCAGGAAATTTTAGAGCACTTCATGCTTCCTTCTGCTGACAAGCTTTATGGAGATGCTGATTTTTTTTCCAGCAGGACTTGGCACCTGCCCACACTGCCAAAGGTACCAAAAGCTGGTTCAATGACCATGGTGTTACTGTGCTTGATTGGCCAGCAAACTCGCCTGACCTGAACCCCATAGAGAATCTATGGGGTATTGTCAAGAGGAAGATAAGAGACACCAGACCAAACAATGCAGATGACCTGAAGGCCACTGTCAAAGAAACCTGGGCTTCCATACCACCTCAGCAGTGCCACAAACTGATCACCTCCATGCCACGCCGAATTGAGGCAGTAATTAAAGCAAAAGGAGCCCCTACCAAGTATTGAGTACATATACAGTAAATGAACATACTTTCCAGAAGGCCAACAATTCACTAAAAAAATGTTTTTATTGGTCTTATGAAGTATTCTAATTTGTTGAGATAGTGAATTGGTGGGTTTTTGTTAAATGTGAGCCTAAATCATCACAATTAAAAGAACCAAAGACTTAAACTACTTCAGTCTGTGTGCATTGAATTTATTTAATACACGAGTTTCACAATTTTAGTTGAATTACTGAAATAAATGAACTTTTCCACAACATTCTAATTTATGGAGATGCACCTGTATGTACGTATATCCTTTACCCCATTATAAATAATTTGTTTTATGTATGGTGTATATTTAGAGCAAGGTCAGCTCAGGAGGTGAGTAATCTATGTAAATTTACCAAGTTGGTAATTTCATGAAACCAACCCAAATAATATCTGCTTAATCTGTTTGCAGTAGACCACAGTCTTTAATTAATCCCTCTCCCAGAACATCTACACCTTCATACATGATTTGACTCACTCCTGATCGCTTTTCAAACATTACACTAAACCAGCCAAACTGACCTGGCTAAACCTATTTTAGTGAATGGATTTAATCTTTTTTTTATTTTTTTTTATCTGTATAATAGAGGCCAGCCTCTGAGTTAAACTGATGCAAACGTATCATGGCAGGGTCAAGTTTCTATAGGAAACTTGAGAAGGTGACACAGTTGCAGCTGTAGGAGTAGCAGTTTATAAATATCAGGTGCGATTGGTGTCAAAACAATACTGCTTCATGTAGGATGCTTCTGACAGCAATTTATTTATTGCAGTCAGGTTATTCATTAATTGATTTATAATTTTGAACATCATCCACTAAACAAAGCAAAAAAAATTCATAAATGATATATATATATATATATCAATGCTTCCCCAAAATTCTTGAAAACCAGCAATGTTGTCATAATTACAGCAGAAATACCAGAGAAAATATAAGGGACCTTTAAATATTGTGAATATTGTGTTGAATAACGAGGAGGCCTTCAATTCAAAAAGGTTGAGAATCATTGCTATTGACTATATGATTCTAGCAAAACTATTTGACATGCTATTATAACAAGCACACAAATATCACAGAATAGTCAGTTATAAAGTCACTTACCCTAAAAATAACAAGCGTGAGCAATCTAATCCTGCTCTCAGCTAAAGCAGATATACTAGCAATACTTAACATTGTTAGAGACATAACATAAAATAACTGAGTAAGGACAGTATGACATCAGTTGGTGGTTTATGGTGTAATACACCGGAGATGACCCATGTTATTTTCAGATTTGCTGCTGTGACAAGTTCATAATCTTTTTGTGAAATTTTCAATAGCAATGCATATCTCCCATTATATCTCTATTGCAAATATACAGTGCCTATAGAAAGTCTTCATACCCCTTCATTTTTTCACATTTTTTATGCTGCGTTCTTATGTTAAACTGCTTTAAATTACTATTTTTTCTATAGGCACTACTTGCTCTGAGTATATCCATAATCTTTAGCCCTCTGGGGACTGAGGTGATTTTGGGGCCCTTGAGATGTTTTGACATGCCCTGATATTTGTGCTTATTTCAGCTACTTATAACATACTAATGACCAACATGTATTTGTTTTTGTATTCAGCACAAACTTTGCTACAATATTATGTGACCAAGATGGATGTACATGTTTGTATTTTTTTAGAAAAAAAATATTATGCGTGGTTAGTAAGTTTTGGGGGAAAAAATGTAGCTGAAATAAGGCCATAAAACCCACACTAAATAGTCCTGAATAAGACTTTAGAGTAATCAGTCTTGTCGGCTAGAATATTTACTTCACAATTAAGTGAGAATCATTCTGCTTACTCATTCACAGAAAACAATATATTGATTAAAAAATTTTTAAGACATGTTTTGTGATTGAAAGCCTGTATGCGAGGGAGTGACAATGTCCTTGAATATTAAGTGATTCTCACCTGAGACACAAAGGGCCCTCCCCTAAAGGCTGCTAATGGCCCATCGGTGTGACTGACTTTGAGGCAGGTAAGAGAGAATGTGAGGAGATTGAACAAATGTTTTTTTTTATTATTTGTATTTTATTTACAACACCGTATAATCAAAACATACATAATGAAGGTCAAAGACACATTATTGTGCACACTGATCTAACCACAGAGATGTGAACAGACTTTGAGTCATTCCTGCAACAGATTCTGTTCAACAAGTGACACAAGTAAATCATGCCTGATATTTACGTGTGTTATTTGAGTGTTTCTGCTACTTTCCATGGATTCAAGAAGAAAAAAAACATAATCAGTGGTCAAGGAGCTTGTTTTACCATATAATATCAGTGTAGTTGGACATCTGATGTTGATACAGCACTCTCAGAGGAAAACAGTTTGAAGAAAGTCATCAGGATTCATCATCTGTGGTGCAGGTATCTGATTCAATAAAATACAAACAACCAAAAAAAAAAAAACAAAAAAAAACATTTGTGAGCATGTTAATATCAGGAGCATCTTTATATATATATGTTTTATAGACTCACGCATGCTTTGTACTATCGTAAACAAAAAAATACATTTTATATCTGAGAAACTAATTATTATTGTTTAGAAAAAACGAACTATGATTTTGTAGTCATATAGCCTAGGATGTATGGCTTTGTACTACAAAAGATGTACTTTGTACTATAAAAAAAGGATATTTTATATCTGAGAAACTAATTATTATCGTTTAGCACGCTATTAAATCCATTTGTGAACATTAAACATTTTTCTAAACAAGCATTCATCATGTTGTCTAAATTCAAGTTTGAGTCTTTGTTACTTACTCATCAGATCGCTCTTCTCTTCTGGATGAACGTTTCCTTGAGCACGCGGCTCACGTGGTTATTTACATATGAACGCGAGGGGGCGGGATCGCATTAGAAATAATGAGTTAGACGGGACAGACTGAACATCGTGTTGGCTTCATACGGATTACTTCATCACAGAATGTTTGTTTTCGATAAGACTTACTTCATTTCAAAGTAGACACTTCCAGCTTTCTATAGATATAACCCCCATGTCCGTGTGTTGAGTTTTCGCTGAGTTACAGTTCATTTTAGTGACGTATTTTGAAGAGCAGCTCGCGGAGATGGAGAAGACAAAGAGCGCATCCTGTTTGTTTTCTTTTTTTTTTTCCAAAACCACAAAGTTTTGTTGTATTCGTGAGTGTACACAAAAAAAAATAGACACTTCAAAGTTTCAATTGATGTATAACACTTATCTGTACGACCAAAATCGACGGAGTATTTTTAATGTCTTTTGCACTGGTCTTAAAAAAAACGAGTTGGTATCGCCGGCGATACAGCCGTCCCCTTAGGGTTAGAGTGGCCATATACTGTAGAGACCCTGGAACAGACAAAAGTTAATTGCTTTACTCTTGACATCATAGACTGCAGAGGCGAATAGAACAGAGGCTAGTCAAGTGCCACACAGTCCCTGTCGAGTGTTTCAGCATGGTCAACACAAAAAGAGCATTTGCTAATTAATTTTGGGCTAGATGCCTAGAAATCTTCATTTTATCCATCTATATACTCGTGAATGTTGTTGGGTTGATATTTGAACAGAACTGAACAGAACAGAAATTTTCTTTATTAAACAAAACCAGGCCAACAATATATAAGTCACTTGAGCGAGTTGTGTTCAACCAACTCTCTCTGTTTCTTGGACAGAACAACATTCTGGACAACAACCAATCTGGCTTCAGAAGTGGCCACTCAACTGAGACTGCCCTACTCTCGGTTACAGAGGCCCTGAGACTGGCAAGGGCAGCTTCCAAATCCTCTGTACTCATCTTGCTGGATCTGTCTGCTGCCTTTGACACAGCTAACCACCAGATCCTCATGTCCATCCTCAGAAAGATGGGCATCTCAGGAACCGCCCTCCTGTGGTTCGAGTCTTACCTCTCAGATAGGTCCTTCAGGGTGTCTTGGAGGGGTGAGGTTTCAAAGTCACAACTTCTTGCTACTGGAGTTCCTCAAGGCTCAGTGCTTGGACCACTTCTCTTCTCCATCTACATGTCGTCATTAGGATCGGAAGCATGGCTTTTCCTACCACTGCTATGCTGATGACACTCAACTCTACTTCTCATTCCAACCAGATGATCCGACGGTAACTGCTTGCATTGCAGCCTGTCTGAGTGACATTTCTAGCTGGATGATGGACCATCACCTTCAGCTCAATCTTGCTAAGATAGAACTGCTCGTGTTCTCCGCCAACCCATCACTTCACCACAACTTCTCTATACAGCTGGGTTCGTCAACCATAACTCCTTCCAGGACTGCCAGGAACCTTGGAGTTGTGATCGATGATCAGTTAAGCTTCACAGACCATATTGCTACAACGGCCCGGTCCTGCAGATTTGCCTTATACAACATTAGGAAGATTAGGCCCTTCCTGTCAGAGCAAGCTGCACAACTCCTTGTCCAAGCTCTTGTTCTCTCCAGACTGGACTATTGTAATGCTCTCTTGGCGGGCCTTCCCGCATGTACTATCAAGCCTCTGCAACTGATCCAGAATGCAGCAGCCAGAGTGGTCTTTAATGAGCCGAAAAAAGCTCACGTTACCCCTCTCTTTGTCAAGTTACACTGGCTACCAATAGCCGCTCGCATCAAATTCAAGGTACTGATGTTTGCCTACAAGACCACAACTGGCACTGCACCAATATACCTAAACTCGCTAGTTCAAACTTATGCGCTCCAGAAGCTTGCGTTCTGCAAGTGAACGACGTCTTGTGGTGCCATCCCAAAGAGGTTCACTCTCATGGACCTTTTCTGGACTGTGCCCAGCAGAATGACCTCCCGATCTCAATTTGAACAGCTGAGTCTTTAGCCATTTTCTCTAAAGACACATCTAGCACCTGACTTAATACTAACACGTACCTAGCTACGTGTACTGTGCTAGACTAACTGAGACTTGTCATGGCACTTGTATACTGTTGCTCTCTCGATGGTCTGATTGCTTCTATTGTTCTCCTCATTTGTACGTCGCTTTGGATAAAAGCGTCTGCTAAATGATTAAATGTAAATGTAAATGTAAATATAAGTTGGCAAAAATACGTGGGGAAAAAAAATATTGTATTAGTGAACATATTAAAAGAGGTGATATAACCTATACAGCAGTGAAACATTTTAAAGAATGCGATTATTTTCTTTTTTGTTTATTGGCATTGAATACATAGTTCCCAGTGAAGCAGGTGATATTGAATGATTTGTTTTGCTTTACATAAAATGGGGCACAAATTTGTCATAAAAAGAGGCTATTTGGCCTCTTCCATTTCCCCGTTAAAGACTTGATGTGTTGGCTAAAATCCAATAGATTGTCTTACAGCTTCATATTTTGATTCTTTTATTTCTCAGTTTCACAAGTGCTGCTGGTTTTGATTTGTGTTCAACAATATGAGTTATTTTGAAGATATCATATTCATGTTTTGTGAAAACCAGCAGGTTCAGCATAATTATGTGAGTAGGAACTGAAAAATATTTTACTTATTCATTCCACCAATCACTTCTGAGCCCCAAATCTCCACTTGATCACCTTGTTCAAAGATAAATATTTGCCATATTGAATGGCATTAATGTTTACCTCTCTGACTCACACCTGCTTTTACCTCCCCCAGGTTTTTCCCCAATTTTTATTCATTTATTCATTTTGTTGTCCCTTCATTTGTTTCTCCATATGACTCTTTTCCCTACCAGCACAAAACTTTAAATTTGATTAACATGAGCTGCAACCTGAGACGTAACTCCTATACACTGTGTGTTGTAATCTTTAGTGGACTAATGGATGAGAGTTTGTCACTTTTGACCTATACACACAAATACTCATTAGCACCATGGATAGATCTGACAAGCAGAGAGTGTTATAAAAAGTTTACTTGAAAGGTCAATTATTCATAATTCTCACAAATGTAGAATATGGGTAACAAACAGATCACTGTTAATGGCAAAGAGCAATAGCTCATTTCACAGGAGTTCATCTAAAAATAGAACTGAGTAAATCTGCACGCTCTTGCATGTCTCAGACTGACAGCACACTTTTTCAACGTGATGGAGTGCTGTAGATTAAATCTATGCTGTTTGTTTATCCAAAGACTGATGGCCTTGTAATCATTTAGGGCTATGTCAATATCACACAACATGCCAGTGTAATGTGTGTGTTTACCAATATTGATAAGCAGCCAATAAAAAGAAGCTTGAATGATGTGTAATAGCCCACACTATGGAAATGATCTACTGCATGATATAGTAGAGTAAATAACATGTCCTTATGATTAAAAAACAGACAAACAAAAAAAAAACATAATGTGCTTATGATAAAGAGTGTGTGTGTTTGTGTGTGTGTGTGTGTGTGTGTGTGTGTGTGCGCGCATGCGCCCACAGGTTTAGGTGGTTTAAGAGGGCACAAATTTGCATAATGACATGGGTAAGGCATAGGTATTACAATGGGAAGGTGGTTTATGAGGACACTTTAAAAAAAAACATACTAAATGGTGTTATTGTTCTTCTTTTTGAAAATCTAATAAGGCAGACATTTTCTGTAAGGGGTAGGTTTAGGTAGTGTTGGTGTAAGGCGATAGAATATACAGTTTGTACAATATAAAAACTATTACACCTATGGGATGTCCCAATTTAGATAGCTAAGTAAACATGAATGTGTGTGTGTGTGTGTGTGTGTGTGTGTGTGTGTGTGTGTGTGTGTGTGTGTGTGTGTGTGTGTGTGTGTGTGTGTGTGTGTGTGTGTGTGTGTGTGTGTGTGTGTGTTTGTTACACAAGTATATGTATTCTTAACTACTAGATTTTCGGGAAGTTGCACCACATGGCATTTTATAACCTGAAGTAACCTTGTCATGTTGTCATAAAAGGGTCAAATTATTTGAGATTTCACAAGATTTAAAAAATGTTTTTTATTTATACACACAGTATAGACTGTCTGCAAATGATTTCTTTCTTTCTTTTTTGTTTTGTTTTGTTTTGTTTTCATGCATTTTACCTTCACCAAACCTTCAGCCTTTGACAAACAAGTTTTCAGTTGTGGCAAACAAAAGTTTTTCATATATTTTTTTTCTAAGAAAACATAAAAGATTATATGCCAAATTACATAATAAGGTTTCAGATAATTTTATTGTTTTAATGCAGCTTTTTTTCTTCATAACATTTGGACACACTTTTTTACTTTATGCCCTCTGAATATATCAAAAATAATTTTAATTCTGAAATGTTAATTTTATCATAGAATGGGCGCATTCCAGTCATTTTTATGCATGAATAGTGGTAACAATTTATTTTGGTATTCCACTTTATATATTCTAATAACTTTGCAACTACATGTCAACTAACTCTCAATAAACTGTTAGGTTAGGTTAGAAGAATAAGCTGATATGTACTTATAAAAGTTACTTATAGTTAGTAGAATGTGTGTTAGGAAACCATCAAAATGAAGTGCTAGCAGATGTTAAGCAGTCTACTAATACTCCAAGGACTGTTAGTTGGCATGTAGTTGTGAAGATAGATAGTAGAATGTCTATTAAAATAAGTGGACTATTAAAATAAAGTGTTACCTGAATTGCATTTGTAGCTAATGTATTTTGTGATAAATTAATAGAAAGACAAAAAAATCTAATAAAAAGCATGTCACTGACCCAGTAGTATGATCAAGTGGAGAAAATAAATAAATAAATAAAAATGAAATCCATAGTTACATTCAAATCTACCATTTCAAAATGCAGCCCTATAGAGCAGGGATAGGCAGCTTCGGTCCTGGAGGGCCGGTGTCCTGCAGAGTTTAGCTCCAACCCTAGTCAAAACACCCTGAAGAAGCTAATCAATGTCTTCAAGATCACTAGAAAGTTACAGGCAGGTGTGTTTGATTAGGGTTGGAGCTAAACTCTGCAGGACACCGACCCTCCAGGACCGAAGCTGCCTATCCCTGCTCTAGAGAAAAAGCACAAGGCACCCTTCTGGATGTTCATTCTCATTCTGTTTATCCATGAGGCACACTTCTTGCCTGGCTGGGCATTCAGTGTGACTGTGACACAACAGGCAGCTGGTACAATAGACCAGAGCCAAGCCAGAGTTTAAAGTGGGGCTACTTTCCGCTACACCCAATTAGACCTGAATCCATAGCCTCATTAGCTGCCCCATGCTGGAGGACACCCCCTCTCCCCAAACATGCCTCTGCTCCTAACGAGGCTCTCACACTTTACATTGTGCTTCCAATTACCTTGTGAGATGTGGATGGAGTGCAAGCATGGCAGGTGTGATGCTTCTGTGTGATGACCCTCAATGATGCTGGTGTGTGGATTTCAGGCCGAGCATAAACCAGGCTGAAACAGAAGTGATGAACTAACACGCACACGCACACGCACACACACACACACACACACACACACACACACACACACACACACGTACACACACACCACGTACACACACACCACGTACACATGCACACACACACACACACACACACACATCTCTCTGATATTTTGATTTTGTTTTGATGGCAAGATATGGCTGAGTTATGTTGCTAGGGTGCTCTAGGTGATTTCTAACGTGTTAATTAACTGGTCCAAGATGAAAAAGTCCTTCTGTAAAATAATGACCCCCCTTTTCAATATTAAAATTGTAATTTTGATTGGTTAGAAAAGTATAGCACACCCCAATAAGTTTAATAAGCTGGACAATTGGAGGAACCATTCATGCACATGAATGCTTGACGAGTTACGTACAGAAAATATTAAGGGTGCCATTGAATGCATTGATGCAATATTTTATTCTCTAATATCTACATAGAAGGTATGTGGCTTAGGTAAGGGCAAACATTATCCAGAAACGGTTTTACATGTTCATTTAAAACCCTAGGATTTCTCCCTAGAATGAAACGGTCTGTTATTGGCTTATTTGGAATGAATAATAATGTTGAGCTAATAATAACATGAATAATAATGTTGAGCTCTGCTCTGATTCGCTGTTTCACAGTGCGGCTCATTTCATTAGCTCACAGGAAGGAAACACAGGGAAAATACTTTTCAATACTTTCTCACGCAGTTATATCGTTGGGTAATTATACTGTATTTAAAATGCGGGCATCAGGGAGCCGCTATTAATATGCTGGGCATTGAAACTGCTTTCAAATGCACAATCGACTTTTACTTTCACTTTCGAGATTCACGATCGCACAAACTCTGTTTATACTATGGAGCAGCAGTACTTACCACACATTTTACAAGATCAGATGCTTGTCGGTGGTGCTCAGGATCTGTAAATCATTGGCCATCATCCTCAGTCATCTCTCCTTACTCTGTTTATGTGGTAAGTGAAATCTTATGCACTGCAATGTAACAGGCTACCGCTAGCAAGGAGCTAACCATGTCCCTTTAATGGCTCGCGTTATTTTGTTAGAACGCGTTATTTGCTTTCCATGCCTTTCTGAATACAGACACCAACCCATCCCTGCACTTCACATCCCCCTGCACAGCCTGGAACATAGTATTTATTTCCATGATCTACCATTTTCGCTGTTGTCCTCGCTTGTTTCTTCACAATACCTGCAGGACTGCTGATGGTTCTGCTGGCGGCTGGCCTTGAACATGGGCGGGTATATGCAAGTGTTGGGGGCGTAACTATTAGTGATCCCGACTTTTACGTCACAGTCGGTGTTATGTTCTGATTCGCCTATTTTTCAGTGGGTTTTTTTATTCACAAGGTTTACATAAGGCGGAAACAATGGTGTTTGAGGCTCACTGTATATCATTTCCATGTACAGAACTCTTATTATTCAACTATGCCAAGGTAAAGACAGTTGTCCATTCTATGGCACATTTAAGAGAAAAAAATAATTAGTATAACCAATAGCAATTGTGTTGCTTGTTTTACTGGGCACTGCTATTATTAACAATGGCAATAAAATCATAATCATAAAACTTTATTGTCTGACCTCCAAGAAATTTGTTTTGCAACAGCTCATAGTCACAACAATAAGATACAACTTGGTATTTAATTATTGTCACGGTGAACACAGCAGGGAGGAACAAGGACACGCAGACGAGGACGTAAACTCAAATAATAGTCTTTAATGCAGACAAGGCAGACAGGAAACACCGGGAGTAACAAGTAGACCACACCAAATCAAACTGAACAGACAGGACTATAAATACACAGGTAAATCATAGATAACGAGACAAACACAGCTGGACACTAATTAACTAATAATCACATCTGACGAGGACAGGAAACAAACCAAATACGGACACAAGAGGCAGGAACACATGACACACACAACAGAATCCTGACAATTATGTCCAAAAAAATCACTAGTTGAAAATGCTTATTTCTTTTAATTTCCCCCCTCTATTTTAATAATAATAATGAATAAAGAGTTTCTCTTAGTATTTGGTCCCCCTCAAGCTGGCATGGTCTCCTCCCGTTTGTGCAAATCCTGATGATTCATGCCATCCCAGCATGATTTTCTAAAGAGCATCTTGTTTGCTTCAATAGAAGCAAAGAGACTGACCTTTTGTACAAATTAGATAACATGGGCAATGCCGCAAATATTCTTAATTGATTAATGAACCAGAAATAGAGCAGAGTACTATTGTTCTTATTCACTTTGCATCATTATATTTTTGGTTTTATTTTTGTTTTTAAAACAATCTTTATTTTGTTTAAAAATACGCTAGTCTCTATACAATGTGTAACATGAACAGAGCAATCTTGGTTTAGGACAAAAAAAAATAAAAAAATTAACAAACAAACAATAGCAAATATACACACAGTCTGTCACGGTGCACACAACGGGGAGGAGCAAGGAACACACAGACAAGGATTAAACTCAAAATGACAGTATTTAATGTGGGCAGGGCAGGGCAGACTCACAGAAACACCGGGGAGTAACGAGTAGACCAGATGAAATCAAACTGAACAGACAGGACTTAAATACAAGGGATAATCATAGATAACGAGACAAACACAGCTGGACAAGAATTAACTAATAAATCACATTTAACAAGGACAGGAAACAAACCAAATATGGACACAATAGGCGGGAACACATGACACACACGACAGAGGACTGACACAGTCATACCAAAAATTATTCAGACACCAGATATATTTTTTTATATTATTTTACTCGTGGTGCAGGACACTAGTTTATTTATGCAAGTGAGGATAACAAAATAAAGTAAACTGTGACATATTATACCTGAAAAATCCTTCATACAGTGGACTACCGGTAAAACTTATAAATATTTAGGACCAAAAATTATTCAGACACTTTGACCTGACCATGTTTTGCTTAAGTGTTTTTTTTTTTCTTTAATTGCCAATGCGACCTTTTTACACCAAAGACTGAACAAAATTAATTGTTGCTTGGTAATTGGTTCACCTAAATCGGTATTGTCTAATTGTGTACTTAAATTTAACAACTGACAACTGAGAGCTATTCAACCTAATTCATTCTATCAAAGTTACTGACATTATCAGATTTTAACAATAATTTGTTTAACTCTGAGTTCTTGTCATATTTTGTTACCATTTTCTAAACTATAGAGAATAAACTGTGATAATGTGAGAAATGTTGAAGGTGTATGAATAAATTTTGGTTTGTCTGTGTATAGGGTAGACTGAGTATATTTGAGACATGTGTACAGTTGAAACACCTTAAATAACTTGCGTACACAAGAACCCCGAGCCATGATTTTTGCTCTACAAATGTGTATTAGTGTTCTCTTTGATCGTGGGAAATTTGAAATGTGTGCATCTTTCCACTCCGAAGATATCGGCAAAAGCTTTTTTTCCAAGGTAAGATTTTCATTTCACCATGTCCTTCCACAATGAATAGTTTATTCATCTTTTATGATTGTTAAACTAACATATATCATTGCAAACGTTACTCTGTGCTCTAAAAATAGACATATTTCATGAAATTGTGCCATGCAAGGTCTTTTCATAATCTAGAGAAACGTGCGAGCATGTCAGTGGGGTACGGTTGAGACGCAGTGTATCAACTGTACCCGGATTGGTGTCCTATTGCTTCACATGCTGTTTAGTTGAACAGTGTTATGATAATAGGATAAAAGTCACATTTTCAAATACGCTACGTAAATTCTGTTAAAAAAATATATTTGTGATATTTCAACTGTCTATTATTAATGGACATATTTTCTAACATGAATGTTAAAAGAATTAGGCTACATAGCATTTTAAGAAATATACAAGGTGGTAAAGTGAGTACACCCATAGGTTGCCATGTACTGTATACAGTAACAGTTAAAAATAAAATGCATACAGAGGCTGTGTGTGTTTGTGTACTGGTATTACCTACATTATGGGGACCAAATGTCCCCCACAAGTATAGTAATACCAGTAAATTCACGATATGGGAATATTTTTTTAGGTCCCCATGAGGAAACAAGCTTATAAATCATACAGAATGATTGACAATTTAAAAATGCAGAAATATTCGAGTGATGTGTAGGTTTAGGGGTAGGGTTATAGAATATATGGGTATGTATATTGTTATTTTTACTGTTATATTTACATTTGTACTGTTTGCTATAGGGCTGTGCGATATGACGATATATATCGGATGGACGAAATAAAAAGTCTATCGTTTCATATTATGCTCTATCGTTTATTTCGTGGTGTCGCAAAATACATTGTTTACGATAATACTTGTTCATCATTTGGATGACTGCGATCTTTACACGCCACCACGGGGCGTGAAGGGGAGACGGAAGCAGGTGGCTCCGAGTAGGAGAACGATCAGCCAGGACAAAACGAGGAGCTCGTTCCTAAACGAGGGACTACATTTGTAGCATGGACACGCGTTTTTAAGCACTGCAGTTTTAAAACAACCGATTTTAAGCCATTGAAACACAAACAACAGAGCTAAGTTATATGCGTGCGCCGTCTCTTTTTTGCCGCTTTATTGGCTTTGAACGATTACATAAACACACTTATATGCGTAAGAATCCCCGTCTTTGCAAGTATCCAAAAAAAATAAAAAACTCATATGAAACAGTATATTGGATCCGGACTTCGGTCTTAAAGGTTAAAGGGGAAGCTGTCCAATATTGGTCCTGTCTGCCATTAACCAAACAACACTGAGAGAAAATCTCTCACTGCTCTTGACTATATCACTTTTGTAACTTTAATAAGAATAAATAATAATAATGATATATTTATATATAGCCAATGTATAGAATCTATACATAATACACGTTAATTATATCTAATTAACACAGTGAAGACTAATTAATTTACACAATGTGTAGCGTTTCTTATTTATGTAGGTTTTTGTCCTATTGCTTGCAATTAGTTTCTTATCCTTATTTCATCACTGACTGTTTATATTCAGTGAGCTTGAGTTTTTTTTGTTTTTGTCTCTTTTTAGGCTTGTATTCAATTTAATTTCACTTTATTGTTGGGATTTCTTCCAAAAATTGTTTCGCATCCAATAGCGTTTACTGTCTAACATTAATTCACATCAATACACATTACACAATACAATACACACACACAAAAAAGGCATGTTCGTACACGCCTTTTTTGTTTTATATTGTATTATATTTCTATTAGTTTGATATTGACATTGGTGACAAGGATTATGAAAATTCTATGGTATCAAAGATTTAATATCATTAAAAAAAAATTAAAAGAAAAAAATAACTATATTGTGATATATATCGTTATCGTGATATAGAATTAGTCATATCGTGATATACGATTTTGGTCATATCGCCCACCCCTAGTTTGCCATATATTTTTGTAGTGTTAAATATTTGTTCCTGTTTTGTTTAACTGAATCTGAATTAAATAAAGCAAATAAATAAATGTATTTTTAAACTGTAATTATTTAAAACTGTAATTTTGTAATTTATTACATTTGCTATAAATGGTTAGCCAGCTTTGGAGCATTAAGAATGGGTGTCTCAACTGTACCATGCTACTGTTTCAACTGTACACCATATGGGTACAGTTGAGACAAAAATGCACCTCATGTTTATGAGCTAATTGTGGAAAATATAAACTACTTATGGCTATTATCAATTTATGATATTTTAGTACACAAGCAAAATAAATATCATGTGAAAAATCACTTCATTTCAGCATCTAGTTTTTGTGTAGTGATGAAAAAAGCAGAAAGTGTCTCTACTGTACTCAGTCTACCCTACCATCAGTTTAAGAACTGCAGTGCGGTGAGTTGAAACACTGCATTTCCCCTGATCCTTTGCAACAAGAATGGCGAGTTAAAAGTTGTCCTGAGTTTTTACTCAAAAGTTCATTGCAGATAAGAAGAGGGCTAAAAAAATCATATATGTTTCACTAAAGCATGTACATTTGACTTTACATTCAAACCTATTAAGCAAGATATGAACTGAAGTATCCCAGAACTTGAAGCTGTTTGTGTTTGTTTTAGTGTGACTACGGTTGTCCAACAGTTTTAGCTTCGCTGTCTCTGTCAATGAAGTTCCGTGTAGTCGCACAGTAAAGCAAAAGTATCGTTTAAAATGTCTTATAAACCAGTAACGCACGTGCTTTTTGATATGGACGGGTTATTATTAGGTGGGTGAGAATCATGTTAAAATAAACGAGATCTTAAACCAACTCGGCGCTTGTGTTTCTGTTTGCATGCAGCAAATTAAGAACACTGTAGCTATTCATTGAGTCTGTCTCTGATCATTTCAAAAATCAAATATTTTAATTGTATATTATGCATCTATAATATTTTATACATCTAATTTGCAGTTGTCACCCACTCTTAAGCAGTCCTAATTAATACGCATCAGAACTGTATTAGACATTATTTATATAATGCCTTTTTGTCCGTCCAATCAATTTACACTGTATTACTGCATGTGTTTAGTGTACTGTGTATCTCTTTCAGATACAGAGAGGCTGTACACTGTCGCATACCAGCAAGTCTGTGACAGGTTCAATAAGCAGTATACCTGGGAAGTGAAGTCTTCTGTGATGGGCAAGAAAGCTCTGGAGGGTGCCAGGATCATAAGAGACAAAATTGATCTCCCCATGACCCCCGAAGAGCTATTGGAGGAGACCAGACAAATTCAGGAGCGATTATTTCCCACAGCCTCTCTGTTGCCAGGTAATGTACTTGCAGGATCGGAACTGGAAGGTGATTTTGAAACAGAAGGTGAAGGAGGGACTCAATAAAGCATCTAGACCACATGTTTGCCACAAAGTCACCATCTGAATTAAAGAAGTTGGTTGAAGTTCAGGTCAAACTGCTTGGTTATTCATTTAAGTGACCATTTTATGTCATTTCAGGTGTAGAAAAGCTTGTCAATCATCTACACAAGCATGGGATTCCTATTGCTGTTGGCACGAGCTCAGCAGGTCTAACTTTCGAGATGAAGACCAGCCGTCATAAAGAGTTCTTCAGCCTCTTCAGTCACATTGTACTTGGAGATGATCCTGAAGTAAATAATGGCAAGCCACACCCTGACATTTTTGTGGTTTGTGCCAAGAGATTCTCTCCCCCAGCCAACCCTGAACAGGTAGGAGTGAAGCTATTCTATTCTATTCTATTCTATTCTATTCTATTCTATTCTATTCTATTCTTGTTCTGCCATTCAGCGGTGCATTTTTCAAAAGCATTGTTAGCCAACTATGGTTGCAAGTTCCGTCGTAGTTCAAATTAACATTCGCAAACAGCATCGCAAAAGTTGTGTTTGATCTTAACCCTCTGGTGCTGTTCGGTCAATTTAGACCGGAATTATTATTTATTTTTAATTTTTAAAAATCGCTACTTCATCGGAATGGTACGAAACTTGGTGACTTTTATGGCAGTCGCTATGTGACCACACACAAAAAAAAAACATGGACTTGATTCGAAAAAGCTAAATGGCTGTAAAAAAATAGTAACATTTGTGTTGTTCACGGTCAAAAATGACCGCCATTGGAAATTAAAGGGAAATACGCAAAAACATGAAAATACAGAGAATTTTTTGTGTGTACAATCTACAAATCATTTATGATGCAGAAAAAGAGTGCACAGCAATAAAGGGGTGACACTATAAAATATCAAGAGTGCAAAATAGACAACCCCCCCCCCACAGACACACATACATGAATTAGTGTGACTGTAACACAAACATGTTTCTGCAAATGCATGAAATAAAATCAATAATTCGGCCAAAAATGCAGTCAAAACACAGACACCAAAGTAGGGGTTACACACTAAAATATCAAGAATACAAAACAGACACACACACACACTCAAACACACACTCACTTACACACACACTCACAGACATACACACATAACGCACTATTATACACACACACATTAACTGGTGTGGCTGTAACAACATGGCAAAATTGAGCCAGAAGACTCAAACAAGAGGTTGAAATTAGATTGATTAATCTCTGATAAAGCATTCCTGTTCATTTTTGTTACATTTTTGTTGAATTTTGATGTTATGTGTAACAAAATGCCTTTCTCTGTGTTCAGGTTTGACTGTAGTAAAATGAATGCAAAAACTAACATTTAAAAAAAAAAAAAGAAAAACAATATTCTAAACCTTTACAAAAATTTGTCTTTGAGAATGTCTAGATATATATCCAGATCCACAACTTAATAAAAATAAGTCTTTATGGCTAAAAACCACTATAGAGTTTATAAGTCTTTTATATAGAGCTATGTAGGAATCTATGGGCTAAACCATGGAATTGCAGATGTTTTTCTTTTTTACTCCAACCAGATGGCACTAATCTGACTTCAAAAATTGGATTTTAAAGGCATTGTCTCTATTTTAACATGAAATACTGCCATAATTGAAAAGTAATATCAAAATCTTAGAATTATTATTTTTTATTTTCATTGGGAAAATATTGATCATAATTATTGCATAAATATTAATTAGTACCATGAAATTCTCTCAAAATAAAAAAGATTATGGAACAAAAATATAATACATTGATTGAAAATAAGAAAAGTTAAATTTCGGGTGTTCGGTCAGTTTTGACCGCGAACAACACAAGTGTGACCCCCAAATGAACAATACCAGAGGGTTAAATGGATTAATTAAAATAAGTAATTACTCTACCAACTGTGTGACATCATTAACCAACGTGGTTGAACGACAAATTTGCTACAACATTGTTTCGGGAAACAGTCGTGACTAGTTAGTTGACTTTTTAAATGATGCATCGTACAGTAGCTAAGCAGCGAGTTAAGTCGTTGTACTTGAAGCAAGTTCTTTTAAATATTTAGCCAATTAGCAGAGTGAAGATTCCAGCCGTTTGTGAGTTTGCATGTTGTCTGTCACCTCTTTCTTGACAGTTTATAATCAAGTACAAACAGTAGCGGCTGTTGAAAAGGTAATTCCTTAGCAAGAGTAGATTTGTACAACAATAGCATATCTAAACAGTTTGCTGGCGTCCTGAAGTATGATGATATGCATAATTGAAGGCTCTGGTTTCTCTACAAGCTCTGTCAGGAATTGTAATATAGGTTTGTCTTGAGCTGGTACAAGATACATTACTACTAAAATAAATACATAAATAAATAATAAGAATAATAACTTAAATGTAAGCACACTGTTTTTCTGTTGTATCATTTATTTATTTTCTATTTCTTGTACTGCCCTTATACAAGCTTGGCATTCTGTTTTGTTTTATAGGTTTGGAAACTTTAGTCCACCACCATGTTTTTGAAAGAAGCTTATTCTGCTCACCAAGGCTACATTTAACTGATCGATAAAGTAATCAAAAGTGTAATTCCATGAAATATTATTCGTTTAAAATAACTATTTTCTACCTGATCGTACATAAATCATTCTAAAATGCTGATTTAATGCTCGAGAAACTTTCTTATCATAATTAAAATGGTTGTTCTGAAATGGTGTGGAAACCATGATACAGTGTCTTTTTTGTTATTTGATTAATTAGAAAGTTGAAGAACAGGATTTTTTTTGCAACAGACATTATACACCACGGTTCAAAATGTTATATTTCCTTATAAAAGAAATTAAGGGCCAGGTTTACTTAAAGCGCCAAACCATCTTTTGGTGTTAAGATAGTACTGTCAGGATTTACTAAAGACGCGCAGTGAAGAATTAGCACTGAAAAGGCATGGACACAGTTATTTTTGCACCTGACCTTATTGAATATTGATTTGTAGGAGTTTCCCTTTCAGACGCAAAATTTCTGGGAGGATATTATTAAAATGAATCATGCAACACAATTTAATAATGTTTGCGCTCGTCAAATTACTGGTATTTGCACCATTATTTAACGGCCAAAAAAAGCATGTCTTAAACTATTTTGCGCCTGTGTCGTAAGTAGATCACCCACACCTGATGAGCATCGCCTCTGCTCTGCCTCTTGGTATATTGCGTTGGTCAATATGTAAATGAGATGTTGCGTCTGTGTTCTTTAATTTGTGCATTGTCAGTAAATCACTCGCAGAAATTTTCATGCCCATCTGCGCTGTTTTGGAATTGCGCTCTTGCGCTAATTTGCCCTGTTCAATAAATCTGGCCCTAATACTTTTATTCAGTGAGGACACATTAAATTTATGAAAAGTGACACTAAAGACAGTTTTAATGTTACGAAAGATTTGTGTTTCAGATAAATGCTGTGCTTCTGAGCTTTCTATTCATCACGGAATCCTGAAACACACACAAAAAAACAAAACAACAACAACAAAAAAGAAGAGCACAACTGTTTTCAACAATGATGATAAAATGTTTCTTGAGCAGCAAATCAGCGTATTAGAATGATTTCTGAAGGATCAGCTTTGCCATCACAGGAATAAATTACATTTAAAACAATTGTTTAGCATTATTTAAAATGTAATTGTTAAACAATGTAACATTATTTTACAGTATTAGGCCTACATTTGTTTGTTTGTTTGTTTATTTATTTAAATGACATAAAATAAGCCTTTAGTGATCATAATAAATTTCTTACAAAAACATTACAAAATTCTACTTACCCCAAACTTTTATACAGTAGTGCAATTGTCTTTACTGTCAGTTTTGATCAATTTAATGTATCCTTTCTGAATAACAGTATCAAATTCTGGTCCTAATGATCCCAGACTTGTGAATCAGTACACAAGTGTGATTATGTGTGATATTGCTTTTATGAATTATAAAGTAGTAAATATTGAGTAACTTGCATTATAGACTAAATTTAACCATTTATTTTTTTAATATACAGTAGTCAACATTTGAAGTGGATCAAAAAAGCTCATCAAAGTTGTCCTAAGACAAGAATGCATTTTGGTTTTAGGTTTTAGGACAACTTTGATGAAAGGTTTTGATCCACTTCAAATGTTGTTGACTACTGTATTTGAAATTGTTTCAAAAGCAGCTAACAAGCTTTGCATGGCCACTTAACCAATCAAATTAGAGGACCAGGACTAACTGTTGCATAATGTAATTATTTAAATTTAATCAGTAAAGTAGTCAAATGTTATGGCCTTTGTTTGACATTCCCAAAGCTGTTTAAGCAGGTGTGTGTGTGCTGTGTATTTTAAACAAAAGCAAACTGACTCCCTGTGTTTACAAATCCAGTTTTTCCAAATCAGTGGATAATGCTCAAGTCAAGTTCAAGTTCAAGTTGAGCTTTATTGTCATTCCGCTACATGTGGGGACATACAGTGGAACGAAATGTCGTGCCTCACAGGACCACGGTGCTACATAAATACAGACATACAACAATGAAGTAAAACACTATAAACCTATACACAACTAACCTACTGACAGATTTTGACTAAGTATACTATATATAAATGTTTACCCTATACAAACTAAAGATAAAAAATACAAACTATATGAATGCTTCACATAAATACTGTACATGTGCAGAGAGAAACATTGTGAGTCAGCAGCTGGCTGGGGAACAGTACAAGATGATTTGTAGTGCATGAGCATGTAAACATACATATATTGCTGAGTCTTTTGTGGGATTGTGTACACACAGCAGTGTGTGAAAAGTGTCTAGTGCACATAGAGGAGAGTGTGTTACTACAGGTGGTTTGTATAGGCCCACTCACCTGTGTAAGCACACTTTGAATTGCACAAAAAAGTTTCTTACAGTTTTTTCTTTGGTGTGGTAAGGTTGGAGGGTGTTTGGAGAGGGAGAGAGAGAGAGAGGGGGGAGGGGGGGGGGTCCATGTTTCAGGAGGTAGGGGTTTGCATGGAGTTTCAGAGGGGGGCACGGTGATATGAGTTCAGGGCTCTCACAGCCTGGGGGAAAAAGCTGTTGAGCAGTCTGGCGGAGCGGGCTCTGATGCTCCGGTACCGTCTTCCTGATGGTAGGAGCTGGAAGAGACTGTGGGAGGGATGGGTGGGGTCCTTCATGATGCTGTTGGTTTTGCTGGAGCATCGTGCAAGGAAAATGTCCAGGATGGATGGGAGAGGGGCACCGTTGATCTTTGCAGCCATGTTCACCGTCCGCTGTAGGGTCTTGCGGTCTGCTGCACTACAGTTCCCATACCAGACAATGATGCAGCTGGTCAGCACACTCTCAATGGTGCCCCTGTAGAATGTGGTGAGGATGGGTGGAGGGAGACTTGCTCTTTTCAGCCGGCTGAACTGTAGGCACTGTTGTGCCTTCTTGGAGAGTGACATGGTGTTGGTAGTCCAGGTGAGATCCTCTGTGATGTGCACCCCCCAGGAATTTAGTGCTGCTGACTCTATTGTGTTGAATGCCGAGCTGAAGTCAATGAACAGCATTCTAACATATGAGTCTTTTCTAGGTGGGTAAGAGCCGGGTGGAGGAAATTGCATCGTCCATAGAGCGGTTTGGACGGTATGCAAACTGGAGCGGATCGAGTGTGTTGGGGAGGCTGGTTTTGATTTTGTGCATGACTAACCTCTCAAAGCACTTCATCATGATTGGAGTCAGTGCTATGGGATGGTAGTCGTTTAGACAGGACACAGGTGATTTCTTTGGTACCGGTATGATTGTTGTGGATTTAAGACATGCCGGGACGACTGCCTGGCATAGCGAAGTGTTAAAGATATCTGTTAGGACATCCGTCAGCTGTGTGCAGCACAGTCTTTCAGCACACGGCCAGGCATGTTGTCAGGACCCGCAGCCTTGCGTGGGTTAATCCTAGATAGGGTCTTCCTTATGTCGGCTGGAGACAGACAGAGCGCCTGGTCGTTGGTCCTTCATCTTTTAATTTCTTCAGTAAGTCAGCAACTAATTGCATATAAGACTTTAAACCCGACTGTGAGATGAGAGAATTAGCAAGCCATTGCACCCCCCATTTTTTTCCCCACAAACCAACACATGCTAAAGTGTTGTGAATCTGTGAACACTGTGAAACTGAATGTTTGAGTTATCTATGCCTTGCATGCCTCTTCGTTGGCAGTATTAAAATGCAAATGATAGTGCCATTAATTAATTCGGAAATCTGTATGGTGAGATGAACGGTTTAAAGCCGCTTGTCTGTTCTGTAAGTGGCAAGCTGCTAATTTTCTTCTTTAATTGCCTTACATGATGCTTGCTAACAAAGTCTAGCAGGAAATAATCAATCACAAATAGGGATTAACTAGATGCATGTTTTACACTGCCATAAAACCCTTTGCTAAAAATGGTAAAAGTAATTTAAGCATTGAAGGAAGGGAAGAGAGTGGCAGGAAGAAGAAACAGGACTATGAATTGACTTGTTTCTTTTGTCCTTGAGGGATTGATATCTGCTCCTTTAGGATTTTGTTCTGTTCTTGGATCAACTTCCTCTAGCACAATAATACCCGTAATAAGGGAGAGAATGAGGTCCTGAGCTCAAAATGGAAAACACAGAGGGCATAATTGAGGGCTATTTATATCTTAGACAGTCTGTTTATGTTATACAGTGCTGCTTGAAAGTTTGTGAACCCTTTAGAATTTTCTATATTTCTGCATAAATATGACCCAAAACATAATCAGATTTTCGCACAAATCCTGAAAGTAGACAAAGAGAATCCAATCAAACAATTGAGACAAAAATATTTTCTTTTTCATTCATTTATTCAGGAAAATGATCCAATATTGCATATCTGTGAGTGGCAAAAGTATGTGAATCTCTTGGATAAGCAGTTAATTTAAAGGTGAAATTAGAGTCTATCTGTGCAGAGGTGTTTTCAGTCAGTGCAATGACTATCAAATGTCAGTACGTGACCTGTTTTATTCAAAGAACAGGGATCTATCAAAGTCTGATCATGTTTGTGCAAGTGAATCATGTCACGAACAAAGGAGATTACTGAGGAGTTGATGTTGCTCATCAAGCTAGAAAAGGTTACAAAACCATCTCTAAAGATTTTGGACTCCAAAAATCCACAGTCAGACAGATTGTGTACAAATGGAGGAAATTCAAGACCACTGTTACCTTCCCAAGAAGTGGTCGACCAACAAAGAACACGCTAAAGTAGAACGTGTAATAGTCTGCGAGGTTGCAAAAGTTCCCAGGGCAACTTCTAAGCAATGAAAGGCCTTTCTCACATTGGCTAATGTTAATGTTCATGAGCTTACCATCAGGAGAACACTGAGCAACCATGGTGTGCATGGCAGAGTTGCAAGAAGAAATACATTGTTCTCCAAAAAGAAAATTGCTTGCTAAAGATCATGTGGACAAGCCAGAGGACTATTGGAGAAAGGTTTAATGGATGGATTAATGGATACATGTTATTGTGCTGGACTGATCAGCATTTACAAGAAACTTTACCTTCAGTTACTGCAGCAAAAGGGGGTCACACCAGATACTGAAAGCAAAGATTCACATACTTTTGCAACGCACAGATATGTAACACTAAATCATTTTTCTCAATAAATAAATGACAAAGAAAATATTTTTCTTTCACTTGTTTGATTTGGTTCTCTTTTGTCTACTTTCAGGACTTATATGACAATCTGATGATGTTTTGGGTCATATTTATGCAAAAATCTAAAAAATTCTAAAGGTTTCACAAACTTTCAAGCAGCACTGTATATACTGCACAATTATTCAGTATAATTCAGAATATGTTGTTCTCTGTGACATTTGTATTTCAAGTAATAAAGCATAAAAACACAATATTTTGTCAAAATGGGTAATTATTTAGCAATTTAAACAGCTCTAGTTTGAGTCTTTCAGGCTTTTCTCACAATTTTGTCTCAAATCGCTTCCCCAATCCAACCAATCCTCACAAAATATTAAGCATCACAGAAAGTGATGGGGCAATAATAAAAATATCAACAATAACTGCTATGAAACATTTTTGAAACTGTAAAGTGTACTTTTTTTTAAGTGTATTTTTTTTTCTTTTTGAAACTGGTTGATTTGTTTCAAGGCACTTTATTGAAGAGCTCTAAAGAACTAAGAGAGAGAAAATAATTTTATTTGTGTAAATGAATGGGAAAATACATGCCCCTGTTTTACTCTCATATCACTTGCCACTTGCAATTTTCTGTTAGCCCCCTAGCAATTTGAGATGGACCCCCTGGTTTGGGTGCAAGAAAATGCTGTTTTAGAGTATGTACCAGCTTAATATACTATTGTTACTATAATGATTCATTGGATTTCTTAATGCATTGATTAAACATGCACATGCACTTTGACAGGATCAAAAACAGAAATTCTCCAATATGGCTAAATAGTCAGTAATCAATATCAAATACAAAAATCTGAATGGATTGCTTTTAGATAAAACACACAGTTTCATCTCATGTTAATATTGAGTACCTATAGAATTGCATCCTTCATATCTCCAAAGAGTCTTTAGTTTTATTATATTTATAAAAGAAAGATACAGCTTTACGATTCTCTCAGAAAACAGCCAAGCTCTTGGAGGTGTGCCATGGGCGGAGCTAAAGAGTCACAAGCACTTGTGCCGATTGCCAACAAAATACAGAAATTTGCTGCAGTTTTACATACCACCTGCAGTTCCGAATCATGACCACAATCTTTTATCGTTGGGACCGCTCCATTTTTCAGTATCAAATGATGTGCAAATCCAGCGTCGAACTGGGCCTTGTTTATAAAACATTCATCACCGAAAGAAGAGAAGTGGGCACCGGAGAAATGCCCATACAAATTCTGTATTTCTGTATTTCATGACGTTATAAAGGGCCATGCATGACAAATACTTTCCGAAACTTATACGAACCCGGAAGGAGTGTATTTGGCACAGAAAAACTGTCATACGTCCAAATCGTTTTTCGAAACTTTGGCATGAAAATCCAACTCTTTAACAGTGTAAATAACTCAGAATGCATGAAATAACATTGCCCCCCTCACTTTAAAATAACATACTTTATTTAAACATATATTCATATTCCAATATTTGGGTTAGTTGTAGGGCTGCACGATATATTGCATGCGATTGTCATGCGCATCTCATCAGTAAAGCCGGTTCTGTGATTATCAATGAGATGCACATGACAATCGCATGCAATATATCAAGAGCAGGAGCAGGAGCAATTTGCGGAGAGAAGTAAGGTACCACTCTGTGAATTCAAATTACCTTTGCAATATGATTGTGGTAGAACTAACTGCTGGATTTATCCAGCCCTCCTTTGTTACTGTTGCTATGTCCGACAAGCCATGCTGCTTTCACACTACACATCATGTAAAAAATACATGGTAAAAAATACACGTAGAGCAAAGAGGAAACTGACAACACGCCGACAGACAAGACAGAGCAGGTTACTTCTGGTATGAAACAACATCTTAGCTTTCAAATTTTGTAATAAAAAAAAAAAAAAAAGAAATTCAAACAATAAGTACCATTTTGTGGTTCTTTAATTTGTCATGACAGATCACTATATTGCCTTAGTTTTCATATTAGTTTTCATCTTTTCATATTTACTTAAAGCACAAAATAAAAATGAATGAACATCAGAACGTATTTTATTGAGAAGAAGAGTTTCTTGTATCGGTTAGCAAAGCTTATGTTGAAGAATTTGAAGTTCGCAATGTAATACAATGTAATACGTATGTACATAATACATATAATAGGACATTGCGAAAGTGATGACACAAAGCATGACAATTCTGTCATGATTTACTCACCCTCGTGTTGTTCCAGACCTGTTTGACTGACTCTCTTGTGTGGAAGAAAAAGAAAAGTTTTTAGAAAAAAATGCCTTTTTTTGTCCATACAACGGAAGTCATTGGCATCCAAAGTAGTTTTGGACTCAATTACCTTTGATTGTATGGACAAAAACCTTTCAGACATTCTTCAGAATATCTTATTTTTTGCTCTGCAGTGAAAAGAAAGTCATACAGCTTTAGAACGTCATAGAGGTGAGTAAATGATGACATTTTGACAAAATTATATTTTAATTTATTGGTGAACTATGCATTTAATGATGAAAGGCTATTGATGGTGCTGGAATTTCGTCTCGTCGGTTTTAGAGTTTAAGAGCCATCAAAAGCTAAAGAAGTAATAGATCATTTTCATGTGCGGGTATATTTACATAACACAAGTTACCTGAGAGCTCAAGTAAGTGACACCAATGATCGATCATAAAAACAATGATCAGCCATTATCCTGCTTTTAACCTAATTCAAAATTCAGTAACACGCTACAGCTATAAACAAATGTGTCAAAAAGAAGTTCATTTTTAGCTTTGTGATTATAGCATAATTTTCAGGAACATTGTGTAGTCTAATTCATTAGACAGCAGTTTTCTCTAGCACTGCATATGGTGCAGCAACAGTTCTCAACCGTCTGGAGAGGCTCACAGGATATGTTCTTCAGTCCATCTGAATGAAACACAATGAGGGTGTTTAGACTACATCTTTAAAATAGCCGTTATTTAAAGAAAATAATGGTAATATGGTTACTTTAACCATACTAATTACACAATGCTTATGCTGACAAGTCAGCTACAGATAGAATGTCTATAGTCAGCAGTGCTGTGCTTTGGTTTTAAGACATTTCTTTCTCTCTAAATAAAGAAGAAAGCAATGCAGCGAGTTTTACTTATTTGAGTCTACATGCCTCTGTTTCATGTTTTAGCCCACAGATTACTTTTTGTTTTCAGGAGAGATGGCGCACACACACACACACACACACACACATTCAAAAAAAAAAAAAAAAATCCATGGATAAGCTTTTCTGCAGCATCATTGAACATGTTCCAGTGTCACAGTCCACTGGCAGGGTCACCAGAGACGGAACGCTGAAATACAGATCCAATGCTCCACTGCCACTGATTTACAGTGCAATTGACTAGTAGAGATCCCATGAGACAGAACTCAAATCTGGCGAGTAGATGTCCACCAGCATAGCCTCATTAGAGTTTTCAGTACTGCAGTGTCTTCTCAAAGAAACTCTTTAAATCCAATTCATATTTTTGAGGAAAGTATTTATTATTATTATTATTATTTTTAATTATCCATAAAAAGTATCTTTATAATCATTCATAGCTCTCCCATGAATTGCTTGTATTGGACAAATTTTCTCATCAAAATTGAGTTTTCTGAATCAAATCTATGAAATGTAAATCACATTTATTTGCTCTAAACCCAAAGATTCACACCCCTAACATTCAAATATCTTTTCAGTTTTTTAGTTTTTTTTCTGGTTAGGGAGCCATACTTTTAGTAGCACAGTTTCTCAGTTGGATAGAGATCAGTTTATGTGGGCCATTGTAGGACCATTTTTGGGTCTGGCTCACTCCAAAAATGTGTTTTGCTGAAAGATGAGACTTCCAGGCTTAATGGAAAGTTCACCCAAAAATGCTAATTATGTCATTATTTAGTAATTCTCATGTCATTCCAATCCTGTATGATATTCTTTATTGAAACACAATTCCTTTTTAGGATTGAAAGCTGCACTTGCCTGGATATGATACAGGTTTGAAACAACATGAAGATGAGTAAATGATAATCGGAGGTCATTTTTGGTGAACTGAATCATTAAGTTCTTTTACAGACAGATTGGGGTGCATTATTTCCCTGTATTTAATTCTCAGTCAGTTTTTTATGTTTTGGGTAGTGTCAGATGTCTGTCACATTCTTCAATTTTTGGATAACAATGTCCATTTTGGTCTCATCCATATTTATATATTTACGTATTTACTTTGGTAGCTTGATCACTCTAAAAGTAGTTCTTTTTGAGTAACATTTTTGTGCCACTCTCTCATACAGGCCAGTGTTAAATCCAAAGCTCTCATTATATTTGAATTTGTTTTTGTGTGTGTGTCAGGAGAATTTGATGTAGCTTTCTGTTCTTGATTAGCAATGAACCAACAGGCTTCACTGGGATGTCCCAACTGGTTCATATTTTCTACCATTTTCTACAGTTGTGGTCAAAATTTAACATACTGTACACTTTTCAGAATATGCAAAATGTTATTTATTTTACCAAAATAAGCAGGATCATACAAAATGCGTGTTATATTTTATCTAGTACTGACCTGAAAAAGATAGAAAAGGATATTTCACATAAAAGACGTTTACATATACATATACTTCGTGTTGTAGCCACAAAGTTTAGAACAGTTAGTACCAGGTCTTGTATTTGATTGGCTGAGCGACGTTCCAAAATCCTAATATTTGTCTGCTGGCGCTGGGCCTTTTCTCTGTTTGCATCTCTCCACTTGTCTGTGTTTACTCAAGATTTGCATCAAACATCTCATTCCTTATCCTTTTCTGTTAGAAGAGCTTCATCAGTCTTAGATCATCTTATTGGGTTATTAATATCAAAAGCTGTAGCCTTTAATAGGCCACTGTGTGATTTTCCAGAACACATGGAGGTGAAAATGTCTAGCATGTCGTCCCTTCTTGCAACTTTTTTTTAAAAGGTCCATGGTCCAGTCAGCTGGGTCTTAAATTGTGATTAAAACCTGCATCTCCCCTAATAAGATATGAAAGTGGTGCTGAGAGGCAATCGACAGAGTGATCAAGGGAATAACAAATGCTGCTGTGTCATGTGCCTACCTTAATGTGAAGTGTGTGACTTGTTTGTGTGTGTAAAAAAGAGAAAGCGCAGGTGAAACAACAGTAGAAGAAGAGGGGAATTGAGAATGAGGAAGGATCCAAGAGACTGATAGAAAAGGACAAAGAAATAGGGAAGGAGAGTGGCCGTTCAGCACTTTGCATGTTTGCAGCATCACTGCCTCTTTGTATGCACCATGCATTTCTTATCCTTTTCCAAAATGGTTGAAGAAAAAAAAACTAATATAATGCAGAAGAGTCTTCTGTTTCTCTTTGTCTCTGCTTCTCTATTTTTTTCCATATCCCCATGAACACTTTATATTAAAGGTATCACCCAAAAATGAAAGTTCCGTCATCATTTATTTACCCTCATGTAATTCCAAAGCCAAATCATTTTCTATCTTCAGTAGATCACAGAGGAGATGTTTTGCTAGATGTTTATACTGCTTTTTAACATTTAAAGAGAAAAAAATGGCCAGGGGCTGTTAGGCTCCAAAAAAGTCCATATTACTTGTGCACTACACTATAAAGGTCTATAAAATAACGCCAAATATACAGTGTTTATGTAATTATCTTTATTGTATTTTTATGTGTATTTTGAATTCTATTTTGTTGTGATTTTCATTGAGTTAAATGGTGCTAGTAATTTTCTACAGAACATTATCCATTATCCTTTTGCTGCAGTTTTTTCCCTCCTTACAGAGATATTGCACATCTTCTGAAGCCATATGAAAGCTTTGAGTGAGGATTAGACTGTTATTCACTGAAAAGCTTCCTATAACGCCACAGGTCTCATATCTTACTTGTCCAATTTTGCATCAGTGACAGCAAACCTGGCATGACACTCCTTTATGTGTCAAGTTTGAAAGTGTGTATGTAGCTTGTGTACCTGGAAATAGGCAATGCTTATGTGCAGACAATTGTTGATTAATGGCCCTTATGGTTTGGTGATAGTTGGGCCGGATCTCCTTGCTATGGGAAATACATTATGATTAATACATTACTAGAGTAATGTTCAAAATAATCATTTTGAACATTACTCTAGTAAAAAGTAATGTATTTAAAATACATTTATTTCATACTAAGTATTGTCTATTAACATATTTAGTGACATATCGCTTATTGTCTTAAAAAAATATTATTAATTTAAACTTTATTTTGAGTGCTACTTGTACACAACGCACATTTCTTAAAGGGGTGGTTGACTGTTTTTTTTCTAGGCTTGATTGTGTTTATGGGGTGCAGTCTAGCATGTGTTCATGCTTGGTTTTTTTAAAAACGCATTATTTTTCACATAATTTACCTTTATTCCACACCTCTCTGTCCCTTCTCTGACAAACGCCTCGATTTATTTCCTGGTTTTGTGAAGCTCCTCCTTCAGAAATACGCGATGGGCTGAGATTGGTTAGCTGGCTCAGTGTGTTGTGATTCGCTAAACCGCCTCTACTGCACGTCTGAACGTCCCGCCCCTCTCCTCAGTGGCATGTGCTCCGTTTGAATTGTAAACAGTGGCGTTGTCTATAATGCTTATCAATTTGAGCCCGATTGAGACCCAGAGGATATTAGTGAAGAGGATCGTGCAGAACCTGTGCAAGCACGGCTCTTAATGGTATGTTTGGTTGTTGTTGTCTCATATTTTTAAATACGCTGCTATTTGTAAGTGCTACTGCTTCTGTTAGCTTTTAATATACGGTTTTATCCTGATTACAACTTTAATACAGCACAGCAACCGCACGCGTGTCCATTTATAATGCTTCTCATTGCTGTGTGAAAATAAGTGCATAATTGGAACAGTTTGTTGGAGCTTATCTGACGATCTAAATGAGAGAGAGAGAGAGTGAGAGAGAGATGCAGAGCAGGGCGACAGAGTAACAGTATTAAGAACCATTGCTTTAATGATTTTGAAACTTGTGAATCCATTAGAATCGTTAGAAGACAGAATCGCGATTCATATGAATAGATTTTTACGTACATCCCTAGTTTTCTCTTCCTCTTCTCTAAAGCAGAGCAGCATGGCCTCGCCCCCTTTGCTGCGTGTTCCCGGGGGCGGGGTTTATCTGGGTCTGTGACGTATCAGACCCGGGAAGTAACTCGTTGTAGTCCCTTACCAGCCGTTTTTGTAGGCATTAAACTGCCAGAATTTTAAAAGAGGATATCTCCGTTTGCATTGAACTTTCAGCGCCGCAACTCTGCAGATATTGTTTATGCTCAAACAGCAACATTACACACTAACTAATGTTAAAAAAGTGAAATCGCAATCAACCACCCCTATAATATTAAGCCTAAAATGTGTTTTAATGTCACTATTGATGAGGATTGTATGATCTTTGAATAATTTCAGTCTTTAAATGCAAGATGTTTAAAGATTTCCTGAAGTATATTTGCAATAGTTACACTTCAGAACAAGAACAGTCAAATATACTTCAGTTTATCTTTAGTTGGACTTTAGCACTACTTATGCACAATTAAAGTGCATTAAGTACAAAATTAGTTGTTCCAATTTAGCAGACTTTTAAGTATATCAGTTTAGTATACCAAAAGTACAATTGCTGGGCATTTTTATTAAGTACATATATACATATATTTCAAATACATTTTAGTATTTTTTCATGGTGAAAATCAGTGAATTCTAAATTGAATTCAGTTTGCTCTCAACCCAAAGATTCACCCTTATAAGTTTTTTGCCCATTCTTTTCTGGATGATTTTCAGTTTGTTCATGTTAGTTAGAATTATGTTGACTGACAGGATTATATTAGAACTGTTTTAGAAATAAAGTATTGTCATTCCAAAGTCCTTTTTGAAACTGAAAGTCTCTGTTCAATGATATTTATGTGTGAATGAAGTTTGATGTTTGAGTGACGTTTGACCTATTTTAGAGATCATCAGTAAATAGCAAGTTTAAAAAAAAACTTTGAAGTATAATGCATGAGCGTTATAGAGTGCATTTATTGGGACTTGGTAGCTCCTGTTTGCCATTCAGTTTGACTATATAGAAAAGAGCAGCATGAACATTCTGCCAAGATTATACAGATTTAGAGTGAAATGAGGGTGAGTAAATCATGACAGGATATTCATTTTGGAATGATCTACCCATTTAACTATTTTAATATGCATTTAACCCTTTGGTGCTCTTCGGTCACTTTTGACCGAAACATTTTCTGTTTTGAATTTTTAAAAATCACAGCTTCATCGGAACGGTACCAAACTTGGTGACTTTTATGGCATTTGGAATGTGAACACACAAAAAAATTGATGGCACGATTCGAGCAGGCTAAGTGGTCATAAAAAAAATAGTCACACTTGTGCTCTTCGGTCAAAAATGACCGACCATAGGAAATGAATGGGAAATCGACAAAAAAACAAAAATTCTGAGAATTTTTGTGTGTACAATCTACAAATCGGCCACAATGCTGAAAAAAAGTACACAGCAGTAAAGGGATGACACTCTAAAACATTAAAAGTGTGATATAGACACATCCACTCACACAAAGACGCACACACACATACTTACACACACACACACCTATGAACCACTGTGTCTGTAAACAGAGCAAAGTTTTGAGAATATGTGAAATCCATTCAATAATTCAGTCATAATTCAGGAAAAGCTCACAGCAGTGAAGGGGTGACACTCTAAAACACAGCCATTCATACACACACACACAAACACACACACACACACACATTATATACACACCTCTGGTGTTCTTCGGTCACTTTTGACCGAAACATTTTCTGTTTTGAATTTTTTAAAATCACAGCTTCATCGGAATGGTACCAAACTTGGTGACTTTTATGGCATTTGGAATGTGAACACAAAAAAAAATTGATGGCATAATTCGAGCAGGCTAAGTGGTCATAAAAAAAAAAATAGTCACACTTGTGCTCTTCGGTCAAAAATGACCGACCATAGGAAATGAATGGGAAATCGACAAAAAACGTGTACAATCTACAAATTGGCCACAATGCTGAAAAAAGTACACAGCAGTAAAGGGATGACACTCTAAAAAATTTAAGAGTGTGATATAGACACATCCACTCACACACAGACGCGCGCACACACACACACACACTCTTTTTCTGGAGGAGTTAGGGAGAGCCCTTGTGTCCCCCTATGTAAAATCAAGGCAGTATGGCCCACGCACACCAGCCTCTCTGCTTCTCTTGAGAAAACTGCAGGAAGAATATGAAGAACCAGCTGGTCCTTCCAGAGCAGGTCCCTCCAGGGCAGACCCCTCCACGGCTCGCCCTTCCAGTGCAGGTGCCTCCACGGCAGATCCCTCCACGACTCACCCTTCCAGTGCAGGCCCCTCCATGGCAGACCCCTCCACGGCTCGCCCTTCCAGAGCAGGTCCCTCCACAGCTCGCCCTTCCAGAGCAGGCCCCTCCACAGCTCGCCCTTCCAGTGCAGGCCCCTCCACGGCTCGCCCTTCCAGTGCAGGCCCCTCCACGGCTCGCCCTTCCAGTGCAGGCCCCTCCAGGACTCGTCCTTCCAGACCAGGCCCCTCCACGGCTCGCCCTTCCAGAGCAGGCCCCTCCACGGCTCGCCCTTCCAGTGCAGGCCCCTCCACGGCTCGCCCTTCCAGTGCAGGTGCCTCCACGGCAGATCCCTCCACGACTCACCCTTCCAGTGCAGGCCCCTCCATGGCAGACCCCTCCACGGCTCGCCCTTCCAGAACAGGTCCCTCCAGGGCAGACCCCTCCACGGCTCGCCCTTCCAGTGCAGGCCCCTCCACGACTCGTCCTTCCAGAGCAGGCCCCTCCACAACTCGTCCTTCCAGAGCAGGCCCCTCCACGGCTCATCCTTCCAGTGCAGGCCCCTCCACGGCTCGCCCTTCCAGTGCAGGCCCCTCCACGGCTCGCCCTTCCAGTGCAGGTGCCTCCACGGCAGATCCCTCCACGACTCACCCTTCCAGTGCAGGCCCCTCCATGGCAGACCCCTCCACGGCTCGCCCTTCCAGAGCAGGTCCCTCCAGGGCAGACCCCTCCACGGCTCGCCCTTCCAGTGCAGGCCCCTCCACGACTCGTCCTTCCAGAGCAGGCCCCTCCACGGCTCATCCTTCCAGTGCAGGCCCCTCCACGGCTCGCCCTTCCAGTGCAGGCCCCTCCACGACTCGTCCTTCCAGAGCAGGCCCCTCCACGGCTCGTCCTTCCAGTGCAGGCCCCTCCACGGCTCGCCCTTCCAGTGCAGGCCCCTCCACGGCTCGCCCTTCCAGAGCAGGCCCCTCCACGGCTCGCCCTTCCAGAGCAGGCCCCTCCACGGCTCGCCCTTCCAGTGCAGGCCCCTCCACGGCTCGCCCTTCCAGTGCAGGCCCCTCCACTGCAGGCCCCTCCACGGCAGGATCCTCCACGGCTCGCCCTTCCAGAGCAGATCCCTCCACGGCAGACCTCTCCGCGGCTCGCCCTTCCAGAGCAGGCCCCTCCACCAGGCCCCTCCACGGCTCGCCCTTCCAGAGCAGATCCCTCCACGGCTGACCCCTCCACGGCTGGTCCTTCCTTGGCTAGTTCCTCAGCCAAGAGGAAAAGATGCCGAAGATGCCTCCCAAGGGATGTCAAGACCACTTTTGTTTGCAAGAAATGTGAAAATTCTAATCTGTGACCTCTGCTACAATCCATAGAGTAGTTATCTACTGTAGAGTTAGTACAGTATGTAGTTAGCATATAGTTATTATAGTAGTTATTATATATAGTATATAATTATAAATATAGCAAATATAAAACATAGTATAAACAAATATTGTATAAAGTTAGTATAGTAGTTTCTCTTTTTTCATTTACTATAGCTTGTTCATTATTGCTGTTTCCTTTTTTACTGTTTGACTTTTACACAAAATAGACATGTTCATTAAAAATTGTTTACATAAAGTGTTAAAATTGAATTATTAAAATTGCATTTTTTTGTACAAATTCTGAATTAAAAAATGGGTAACAAAATATTTCCTTGTGTTCTCTTTCTAACACAATGTTTAGGTTTAACTGTAATCATAATACAAAAACTAACACTTCAAATCATATTTATAACAAAAAAAAAAATATCCAAAACTTGATAAGAAATAGTTTTTTGAGATTGTTTAAATATATTTTCAACTCTTCCACCTAATAAAAATGTTGAATCAATTGTCTAAAAACAACTAGGCAATTCACAAGCTGCTCTATAGAGAGCTATACAGGCATCAAGTTACACATGCCATTACAGATGTTTTTCTCTTTTTTTACAACCAGGTGGTGCTAATCTGCCTTCCAAAATTGGTTTTGAATGGCTGAGTCTCTATTTTAACCTGAAATACTGCATTAATTAAAAAATTATTGTAAAAAAATTATTTAAAAAATTTTTATTATTTTCAATGTCAAAAAATGGATATGAATTACTGCATAAATATTAATTATTACCACAAAACCCTCTCAAAATGCAAAAGAAAAAAGAAAAAATATTATTAAACAAAAATGAATTAGAATGATTTTCCTGAAAATATAAGAGGTTACGTTACAGGTGTCCGGTCACTTTTGACCGTGAAGAGCACAAGTGTGACTCCGAAATGAGGAGATCCAAAGGGTTAAAAGACAATTGATTAATTCTGTGCCATGCATTTTCACACTAGATGAGATGTCCTGGGGGCGAAGCGAAAAAGGTTCGAGAAGATATGCCAGAGTGGCATCTCTTTGTTAAGGCAATTGCTGGTGCTAATGTAGCTGTCGTTTCAGGAGGTCAGCGGTTCAGAAGTTGCTCTTGAATTATCTTTCAACCTTTAAAACCTGTGAAAAGACATTGAAATTCAAAGAACTAGCATCATTACTTTGTGCTATTATCTCACATGGAAGCTTGCAAAGGTGAAAACCCTCTGAAACATTCTGCTGATTTAAATCATTATATCAGCAGGTAATGAATGTTACCAGAACCAAACCAATGTGATTCATGTCATTTCAGAACACTGACATCTTAGAGAAGGTCTGGATATCAATGAGAAAAATATTCCAAGCATAGATGTCTGTCTGTGATCGCAGACTGTTCATCACCCTGCACCAGAATACTCTCAATAATATATGTGGGTTCCTGCTCTTCAAAGGGAACCTCAGATCAAAAATTAATCCTTCTCCATTGTGCATGCATTGGCCTCGGACATGGTCAATATATGGTTTCCCTCTGAAAAAAAACAAACACTCGTTTTGCTTTGGTGTTTAGATCTTATTATTATTATTATTATTTTTTTTTTTCAGGATCGAACTTGATAAGTCTCAAGCACATGTAAGAAACACATGTATTTCCCATAGCAAAGAGATCCGGCCGAACTATCGCCAAACCATAAGGGCCATTAATCAGCTCAACCTTTTCAAGTTCGTTCTAGCTAAGAGCATTAGCATTAGAGGAGGAATTTAAAGGCTACTTTCTGATCTCCATCCATTGCATGCACGTGGTGATGTGAGGAAGGCCAGCATGACATGAATACTGAGTAGTCTTTCCAGAGGCATGGAAGCCCTCTCATGCATGTGAGTAATGTACGTATGCCCAGTCATCTGTCTCCATTGTGACCAGAGGCAAGGAAGTGGACCACCTCTTTCTGGAAGAGTCAGGCATTTTGCATCCCTCAGTGCTGAGCAGTGCATTGAAGGGAGTGGAGCTTTATAAAAGGTGGGTTCAGTCCCATGGCTTAGATTAATGAAACATAGGGGAACTGAATTTCATGTACTTGTGTGAACATGAGGGAAGTCACATTTTTTGCCGTCATCTATCATAATGACAGAGAAAGAGTGGAGTGATCCAGCATATTTGAGATGGAGCAGGACAAAAGATGAGAGAATGTGGTTTTTAGGAGGAACGAAATCCAATGTTCACCGATTCTTTTTGTACTGGATTCAAACTTTGTGAATTTGTCAGTGGTGTGAGGTACTAGAGAACTAGGGATCCGTATAGTATCCATATAGTTTTGAAACTGATTAATTGGTGGGTTGTCTCAGTGACTTATCAATGAGTCTTAATGAAGCACTGTATAATTAGCCTGAATTTGGTGTTGTCTAACCCCAGTTGAGCACATTTCTTTGGGAACATGTACATAAGTCACATTCTTGCTTAAAATGGTTTGCAGTGGAAGTGGAACACTCAAAATGGGATACTCAAAAAACAATACAAGATGCGACTCAGTGGACAAAGATGTCCATATCTGCATGTGTATGGCTGTAGTGGCAGGGCTTTCAAAGGGTTGAATTTCAAAGCACAAATTTTCCAAGAGAAAACAGGTACAGTTGATAACCAGACAGATTGTTTCATACACCAGAGCTAAAACATTACACACGTGAGATTTGTTCGCAAAAAAAATAAAGAAAGTGAGAATTGTAAAGCCTGCTATAAACAGTTTTTTGAAATCTTAACGATGTGACTTCAAAGAGATTGACAAGGCAGTTTACAGTCTTTCATGCCAGACTGTACAATAAATTGTAGCCAAGACGTCTAGACATTTCCATCACACTGGATGAGAAGCACTGTGAAAAACAACAACAACACATACACACACAAGTGCAAATGGAAAGAATGTGCAATCTATATTATGATATTTCTGTATATACATTAACTTTATTCAAGCACCTTAAAGACAAATGTATTATTAAAACATGCACAGTACACAATCTTCCAGCCTAAGGTGAAATCATTATGCGCAAAAACAACAATTTGGGACAATTATGATGTAATTTATTGGATAACAATATGTGTGGAGCTCTGTGAACAGCCATAGAAAACTTTGTGTTCAAAATTCATCAACCCTATTTATTCTTTAAATGCAAATGAGCAGTAAGAGCTGTCACACTGCAGAAGTGTGACCTAAATTATGACACTCAATTTGTCGGAGGCTAAAATAATAATTTTGCTCTACGACAATAGAAATCCTTTACGACCTCAAACATTTGTCTCAGATGGCAAACTGTGACCAAAATCATACAATGTGGTAAAGGTAGGTTAAAATAGTAAAATTCTGATGAGTAAACTTTTTTTTTTTTTTTTTTTTTTTAAAAGCTAACACTTGGTGAACATTGCTTCCATTAAAATGATCAACACTATGCTTATTGACTAGTCAGTTGTAGAATTTTTTGGTAAATGTAAATATTATTCATGTAAGAATAAACAACAAATTTGTTCTGTATTGTACGCATTCTAAATTATGTTGAATACAGATAAATCTTGGCTTGCTTAAGTCAGTAATACAGCATTTTAGTGTGTGTGTGTGTGTGTGTGTGTTTAGTTTATTATGTTTGTGTTCAAGACTGATACTGAAATCTTCCTTAACCAAGCAAAGCTTCACAATCCCTCTTAGCACTTTATCAACCCACAGCTTTGTGCAGAGTGAAGACCGTGCCGAGTTCAAGACCTCATGAAGAGTGTGAGTGGGCTGAAGAAGTGGAGTGTGTGTGAGTTTATTGAGGAGCTTTGCCATATCGATCACCCGCCCAAGTCCCTCTGAAGAACATGCCAACTGGGTGTTGAGAAATGCAATTTAAGATTAGACCAAATATATCATCCAAAGACGGGCCCCAATTGTTCGCTGAATCCTTTGAAATATGTAGAGATATGTCCATGGAGAAATTAAGTAAGCGCTTTTTGAATAGACTTTGTCATCAAGCACAGAACTTGTGAAAGTCTATTTAAACTGTCGTCTGTAAAAACAAAAATGCTGACCAAGATGCCTTTCCGACCTCTGAGGCTTCCGTTTAAAATGATTCATATTTGGTAGAAAAGGCCACTTGAGGCAGAGGCAGTGATGGGTGAAGATTGCATTTATCCAATGATGTTTAAGTTTTACAGTGAAATAGTAGCCATGGTGTTTTGCTCATCTTGACCAAACAAAGTGCTCTGTGTCAAGCGTGGGTGTCATCAGTCTGCTTTCTCTCCATTACACGTAATCTCGGTTCTGGCCAGCCACAGGCCCACTGATCATTTAGAAAATGCTGTCAGCAATCTGTCAAAGTCTCTACAGAGCTTTAACAACCTTGTTTACTGGCACATATATTCACACATACCTATAGTCACGTGGCATGTGTACATGTGACTCACGTGTCAATCCACTTGATGATGAGGACACGCTTCCCTCCCCTGTTGTTGTCATCTCTGCCTTGTCATGTCTGAGTTTTGGCTCCATATCAGAGCAGATGGACTCGGGCTAATGACCACAGCCTTATAAAACTAGCGCCAAGCCATTAAATCATGGTTACTTGTCATGAGCATTGTTTAGCATGACACTTGTGCATGCTACAGTATAGCCATTTTTGCATGTGGTAAAATTATTTGTTTCCTTGATAGAACAACTGAATATGCTAGAACTTTTTTGCTGTCTTCCATCCATCCATTAAAATATTCCATTCATGTTTCAGTCCATTCAAATATTGAATCCAGTCAGCCATTAAATTGTTCATCCATCCATTCATTAAAATATCCAAACCATCCATCCATCCATCAAAATATTCCATTCATCCATCAATCTATTAAATTGTTCCATCCATCCATCCATTAAAATATTATATCCAGCCATACATCAATATATTCCATTCATCCATTAAAATATTCCATACATCTATCCACATCAATCCATGCATTAAAAGGTACCATCCATATATCAATCAATTAAAATATTCCATTCATCCATCCATCAATTCATTAAAATATTTAATCCAATCATCCGTTAAAATATTCCATTCATTTATTCATTAATTGTTTTTATCCATTCATCTATCCATCCATTAAAATACTCCATCCATCCATCCATCTTTATATGCACTATTGGGGTCAATAAGATTTTATTTAGATTTTTTTTTTATTAAAAATTTCTTCAAAAGCATTAAATTGACCAAAAATGACAGTTAAGACATTCATAAAGCTATAAACATATTTATTTTTCAAATAAATTATGTTCTTCTGAACTTTATACTCATCAATGATTCCTGAAAGAAAAAAAAATATGTTTCCACAAAAATATGAAGCAGCACAACTGTTTTCAACACTGATAATAAGAAATGTTGCTTAAGCAGAAAATCGGCATATTAGTCAGAGGTAATAACACAAAGTTAATTGAGCCAGACAAATAATGCTGAGTTTTGTGAATGAGGCACAATGCATAATGAGCTTAATTTGCATAGAAAATAGGCATGTTTGTGCTAAAAAAATTATGACAGTGGCTTTAAATACTCGGGATTTTACGGGTAAACAGAGTGTGGGTGGTTAAACACAGACAGTTTTTTTTTAAAATACTGTACACAAAAGTCTTTAGTTTTGTATAGTTATGTTTGTTGTTGTTGCTGCATGAATTCTCTGAGGGAACAAGATGAGGTTCCCCTGTCAATTATTAACAGACTTGTGGGGACTTGTACTAACATATTCCTTCAGGGCTGCATCATGCAGGTCACATAGGACGTGTGTTGTGTTTCATAGGCACACATCCATCTGTGAGATCTCACAAGAATAAGTAACTTAAGACTTTTTATAGTCTGTCAGTTTTATTTAAGTCCACTGTGTGTGTGTGTGTGTAACTTGTGCGCATGAGAAACGCATCAGTGATGTGTCTTCTCTTTATAACACGTGATGTTAGTCACTCTGATGTTGCCTAGCTGAGATGGTCATCTGGCCCCTGACATTTCCCAGAGCGCTGGACCGTAGATGGACTCCACTGTGTCAGGTCATCTTTGCATCATCCTAGAATTCATGTCTAGTCATTAAGTGTGGCACGTTTGCCTGTGCGTGCTACAGATTTTTGGGCATCCTGTGGAAGTGCTAAATATTATGCCTTATGTTACCCTCACCATTTGTTTATATCCCTTTTTTTCTTTTTCTTTTTCTTTTTTATTAAACAGGTGAACATCTACCTGCTAGATGCTTGCTACATAAATCATTTTTAATTTTTGTTATTTGCTATCTGTAGGAGGTAACTATTATTAGCAATAGATTTGTTGTGAAAGGACCCCTCATTGTTTTTCCCCATCAACGCCCATTACTGTAATAACTCTTTGTAATGGTGACTACAACGTCAACTCACATTAAACACAATGAGATATGAGTTGGCTGGCATGTGCTGAGAGAGATTCAACAGCATAGTACAACAGGTGTTTTCAATTTATTGCCTTTGACATTTTAGTAAAGTTTCCTTTTTTCTTCTGTTGTAGAACAGCAGACAGCAGTGCATCCATTTTTTATTATATATATATATATATATATATATATATATATATATATATATATTATTAATTATGCAATGGGATCTGGGTTCAAATCCTGATTTATTTTCTGTGTTCATTTTGCTGTTCTTAAGCTCACAATCAAAAATAAAAATTATATATATATATATATATATATATATATATATATATATATATATATATATATATATACAGTATATACATATATATATATATATATATATATAAATATATATAAATATATAAATATATATATATATATTATGACACAGTACATCATACTTGCTGAATGAAATACAATATTTGTTTCTTACTAATTAATAAAAAAACAGTGATGTGAAGTTTAAATTAGTTATTTAGTTTGTATTTATTTCTTTTATTTTTTTTTTCCCAAAATGCAGGGCCAATTAGTTTTCACTTAGGGGTGTACTCACGTTTGTGGCCAGCGGTTTAGACATTAATGGCTGTGTGTTGAGTTATTTTGAGGGGACAGCAAATTTACACTGTTATACAAGCTGTACACTTACTACTTTACATTGTAGCAAGGTGTCATTTCTTCAGTGTTGTCACATGAAAAGATATAATAAAATATTTACAAAAATGTGAGGGGTGTACTCACTTCTGTGAGATACTGTATATTACATATATAAGAATAGCTATATGTTTTTGCTGTGCAGCTCCACTACTGAATTGCTCTGCAGGAAATGCAGATTTGTGGATTTGTGATGGAAAGGCTATGTCATGGATGGCTGCACTTTTTCTGTTCTCTCTTTATTGTGAAACATTCACTCTCTCATTATTTTTTTAAGGTATTCTTTTTTCTGTTTATGTAATATGAATGCCTAAAATCATGATTTAAAATAAACTGGTAACAAAGTCTACCTTTTAGCATTCCCCCATGTTTTGAGGTGAGAAACAAATCCGACTGTAAAGCGCTGATTCACTGTCTTAATTAGAGGTGTTTGAGTCGTCTCACCCTCTCATCCCCAGCTGTCTGCTCAAGTGACGTGTGAATCTTAAGCCTTCTCATACACTAGCTATGACTAATTACTGAATCTCTCTTGTGTTAGATGTCCTGGACCGTTTCTAATCCAACAAGATGCTCCGCTTCAAATTGCTGACAGAGAAAAAGCCAGCATTTGTGCTACGCTTAGCTTTTGTCCTCAAGCTTTTTTATTTCCTTTATGTTCACAGAAATGCGCGCCTTAGTAATTATGGGTCATTTGCTGGGCTCTTTGCGTAATTAGAAGTTTTAATTGTGCCCCCGGTACAAGGGAATTAGCTAAGCTTTACTCTCCAAAGTGAGCTCCATGCTTCCGCTGCTCTTTGTTGAGGCACTTCCACTCGTCGTGCAACTGGCTTAGTGACATCAGTCAATTACAGCCATTCATGGAAACTCAAGTGCCTTTTTTATTTGTTCCTGTGATGAGTGGACAAAATGTGGAATCTCTGTTCCTGAGGGTCAATTATATGTACTGGGTGGCTCTTAAGCAAGCGTTCTGAAGTTCTGACCCTAATGGATTTTAGACCAACATGTGAGATATTCGCAGTTTTGAGGTCTCATAATATGCCTACTTGGTCAATTACAACGAAACACACTATCTCTCTTGTTATACCGAAGATATACTGAAAGATGAATCAATGGATGATGCCTATTTTTTTGTTTGTAAGAAAATATTGTTTATTTAATAATTGTGCAAATTTATGCACATCTCATTTGCTATCATTAACTTATATATCAGCATTGACCACTTTGGTTTGCACCTAACATACCTGTACATACTAAATTGTCTATTTTGCATATTGTGTTTGTGCTATTTTGCACATTGTCTATTTTGCACATTGTCTATTTTGTACATTTGTATATTATTATTTGTATTATCTGTCTTGTCTTGTCACTGTCATTCTGTCGCAATGTAGAGCTTCTGTCACCAAAACAAATTCCTCGTATGTGCAAACATACCTGGCAATAAAGCTAATTCTGATTCTGATTCTGATTCTAAAGCCGGTTCCGTGATTAATTTCCATCACCTGCTTTCAAATGGAGCGGCATTTAATACACAGAGCCGTAGATCACTGACAAGATACGCAATATCGTATTCATTATCACAGATGAATCGCCTTCGATATTGAACGCGATATTGCGTAGCTTGTCGGTGAACTACGGCTCTGTGTATTAAATGCCGCTCCATTTGAAAACAGGTGATGGAGATTTACTGCTAATCACGGAACCGGCTTTACTGACGAGATGCGCATAACAATCGCTTGTGATATATCGCCCAGCCTTAGTTTCTAGATATCAGCATCTGATGCTGACAAACCCATGTTGGTCAACCACTAATTATAACAATTAAACTATTGAAATGCATATTTTAAGAAAAATCTTAAATCATAATGAAAAAAAGAAAAAATAAAGAAAAATTGCTTACTGTTGTAAAGTGTGAGACAAAGCTTGAGAAATGACCTTGATGTTTTATTTAATTGCTTTCAATCTGCCACCATTGGTCTCAAGATTTTGAATATATATATATATTAGGGATGTGCGCTACGACTAATTTGACTGTCGTTTAAACGGAAGTTTTGTATCCGACTAGTCGACTAGTCTAAAAGCTAGAAACCCCCCAAAAACGGCAAAAAAACAACAACAACAAAACTGTGCGTGTGTCTATATAACAGCAAACAGTTGAAATACTTAATCTTTGAATCACACTGTCAAATCCCTCAATGAATTCTGCAAAAAATAGGTCACGATTATGCCGTATGCTTGCCTCGCGTTATCATCAATTAATTTTAGGCGGACGTTAAACAGAAAAAAAGGAAGAGCATACACTCTTCATAAACCAGTGCATAGCTTATTTATTCAGATCGGCTGGAGCAATGCAGAAACTGAAAATCAATCAATAGACTGACAGAATTCTTCATATTCATATAACGTTAGCCAACATATTAAAACGCATATTAAAACAAAAGTTTAAAACAATAGGAAAGTGTATCAAGGAATAGCATTAAAACGGCTTTTAAAAATGTACTTCATGTTGGCTATATTGTCTAAAAACAAAACAAAGCTCGTTTTACTTACTCAGACCGTGTGCATTTGTTCAGTGAATTTAACATGTTAACGTGGTCTGGCGAAAGACGGGACTAGAGGCGATTCTGCAAAAAAAGCGCTCGGCAGGAACTAAAGTCACAGGCACGCAGAGAGATAACTACAAGCAAGCAGACAGTTTCGAAAAGAGCCTGGAAATCCCGCAGCACCACCGAAGTGGGTCTTCGTTTAGAGGAATAGACAGCGCGGATAGGATCGCGGACCGCAGCGACAGGTTGTAGTGTTTGACATGATTGACATTTGGCTTTGGCTAGCCTCCAAGCTAACGCATACATGCCTGTATTGAATATGATTACGCATAGCTCCAGTAAAGTTATTGTAAGCCAATTTGACATTACACAGTTTACACAAAACCTTTCCATTTCCTTCTAATTCAAAATAATCCCACACCTTGCTGGTCTTTCGCGTGGAGCTTGCCGCAACTGACATGAAGAAAACGCATGTGAGGTAAAATTATAGTTCCCGCCCAGATACGCTTTTAAAAATATTTATTTAAATATTTTGATATGTATTCTTTTTCAAAAGTTTTATTTTAACTGTTCTTTAAAATGTTTTAAATGTAACGTTAAAATGATGGTAATTTGAATGATAAAATCATCTTTTTTTTTTCTCTCGTGTAGTCGACTATTGTTTTCAGTGTCGACTAGTAGGAGCTGTACCGTTTAGTCGACTAGTCGACTAGACCCGCACATCCCTAATATATATACATATATACATATATATATATATATATATATATATATATACTTTATATATATATATATATATATATATATATATATATATATATATATATATATATATATATATATATATATATATTCAGGCACTATTATAATATTCACTAACAAAATGAAATCTCCTGCACAAGAATTGGAAAAGCTTTGTTGTATGCGAGATGTTCTTGTCACAAGCTGTGTCATATGGTGGTCACAAATTGTCCATGTCAAACAGTTGTAAATGGTGGCTACAACAGAGTGGAAGGGTGATGGTTTGTGTGGTGCACAGTTTTGACATTGTGGGCCGATATTTGGAAACTCTTTGCCCACGATGTGGTTCACTGAACTTGATTTTGTTGTGGTTTTGTTGAACTTGGATGCTATGAATGAATGACTGAGAGGACCAAAGGGAGACAGCTAGCCTAGATCAAGAGACAGATTACCTGACATTTAAACTTCTAAAATGCATTTGACAGCAGCTGTCAAACTCTTTAACAAATCATTGAAGTCATTTTATTCAGACCTTAACCCTGATGCCTCCTTTGCCCTGTATAAAACTGCCTGTAGAAGAACAAGATAATCATTTTCAGTCGATGACATGCATGTCAAAATATGGCTCTGTAGTAGGCCTACTTTTTGTACCACTGCATTTGAATTATTGGGTTTTTCCATCTCCTGGTTTTGGATCTTCTCTCTACATAGTCAGTATTAGTGTTGTCAAAAGTACCAATATTTTGGTACCAAGTCAATACTTCAGTTATAAAAGCATAATAATACCAGCCCTTCCACAAAACTGGTAATGCCAAGTTCCCACTGATACCCACCTATAGGTGACTGATTTCAGATGCTCTCTTATTTGTGTGAGCGCTCTGTGAAGAGAGTCAAAGGTTTCTATCATAGAGTGTAAAATATAATAATAATACATTTACATTTACATTTACGCATTTAGCAGACGCTTTTATCCAAAGCGACTTACATTGTATTCAAGTTACAGTTTTTACATTTTTGTCAGCTCTTGCTTTCCCTGGGAATCGAACCCATGATCTTGGCGTTGCTAGCGCCATGCTCTACTATTTGAGCTACAGGAAAGCCTAATAATAATAAAAAATAATAATAAAAAATAAAATAAAAAAGATGGATGGTCTTCACTTCCTTCAGCGTTGAGCATTGTAGCCAATCACAGACATGTTTGTTGAGCATGTGAATTAGAGGTCTGCTACCCGACCCGAGCCCGACGGGTCCCGAAATACTCTCGGGTTTCGGGTCGGGTTCGGGTTAATGTTTAATGAATAGCTTCGGGCTCGGGTTTGTAGCTAAACTAAAACTATATGTAGGCTACGCTGCTTTCATAGACGCACGCACACACATTATTGCACACAGATATCAGAGAGATCGCGCAGCGAACACACAGCACGGAAACTTTTATTAGTAAAATAGCTTCGATAGGCTACTGACTCGCAACGTTATATTTCTCTGCAATTAGGGGGTAAAATCGTTGTTTTTGAAGTAACTAAGCCTCATTGCTTGTAGAGAGAGACGCGTAGGTTCACGCACGCAATATCCCTCTCTCTCTGTCTCTCTCTCTTGCTAATTCAAATAAATTATATAATTAATTAATTCAAATAAATGCGATTTTACCGCACTACATCTCTGTCTGATTTAAAGCAGGCCGAATGCTAACGAGCCTTAACTGACGAAAATGACCATAATTTGCACAGTGGAAGAATTATCGTCTTGTCATATACAACAACCATTCAAAAACTCGGCAGAATTTATGTAACCGCTGCACCTGATGTTCATAAACTTTCATAACTGGTAGGCTAAGTGTTTTTTCTTTTGCCTTGTGAACTGACCGAGCCTCGATGAATCTGTTTCTTTACATGTATTTGTTTACTGACCATTGCATGCAATCGTGAAATACAGCATCTTTTTTTTTTATTGGCTATTCGTTGTGAGGAAAAAAAAAAAAAAAAAAAGACTTCGGGCTCGGGTCGGGTTCGGGCTTTAAATTTAACTGTGCCGCTCGGGTCGGGTCGGGTCGGGTCAGACGATCTCGGGTACGGGCCGGGTTCGGGCTTCAGTTTAAAGCCCGTGCAGACCTCTAATGTGAATGCAATGGCCAATCAGAGGCATTTAAGTCAGAATCCTCTCAGTATGTTAGAGTTTGTTCAGCGTGAACACGGCACACAAATTTTATAACCCATTCGGAATTTGAACGAAAGTTCGATTTTTCATGCTGCTAAGTACACCCTGCAAAGTTTTGGGAGTGACAGCCATATTAAAAAGCGGGACTAAACTGAAAATCTGATTTATTTAAAAAAAAAATGAGAACCATGAGAACTGGTATTGGTATAGTTGGTACATGACAACACTAGTCAGTATATTGAGTTCTATGTGCATAAATGGCATGCATTTATGTTTTAATTGATTAGTCTGTTCTGATTCTGCCTTCACAGTGCCTGGTTTTTGAAGATGCTCCAAATGGGGTAAAGGCGGGTCTGGCAGCTGGAATGCAGGTGGTGATGATCCCAGATGATAACCTGGACCGCAGCCTCACCCAGGAGGCCACCTTGCTGCTTAGAAGCATGGAAGAGTTCAGACCGGATCTATTTGGTCTCCCAGCCTACCCATAAGGACCGTAATCACCACAGTGATTTAAATTCCACTACGCTATATCTTGTCAATTTTTGAAAAATGGAATCAGGCTGCAGTGTAGCTCCTGCAATCAAAAACAGGAGAAACTAATCTCAACCATTATTTCTGTAAGCCATGGATTTGCTGTTCAGGGACACAACAGAATGCTGATTGTTTCGATTATTTTTTTTGCCAATCACAACTCTGAATCTCTTTCCTTTGACCACCCGAATAACACTGAGACAAATTTTGATTATGCTGCTCAATTAGCCTCAGTCGAACCATTAGGCCATATTGACATTTTGCATTTCAAACAATTACAGGGTGTCATTTTCTTTTTCATTTTTTTTTCCTTCCAAATGCAGATGTCTTGAGTGTTTGTGTCTTAGTGTATAAATCTCTAATTCAAGCTCACAACTTTCCGGTCATGGTTTAAATTTACAGTAAGTGTTGGTTTAACAATCCCGCTCGACCAGCCGTGTTTTCTATTAGCGTTACCTTTCCTCTTTGCAGAGGTCTATTAAAATACCAAAGAGATTTTTGAGTTTGAACCATGTGGCGTAATCCAATAAAGGGGATCCGTGAGCACAGTCGACTTTCATCTTCTTCCAGTGTCCGCCCTCACAGAGCTGGAGTTAGCATGTTCACTCACTTCAGCGCTGTCCAACATCTCAGAGAGTTCAAGCCTGTCTTCTTTCAGCCTTCCCCTCTGGTAGGAAGAAAAGGATTTTTGCCAGCATCCTCTTCCTCCTCTGCATATGCCACGTCCTTTCATCCTTAAAGATGGGGTAATCTGGAAAGCTTTTCCTTCTTTAGGACTTTCCACCCCAAGAAGGCCTTTTACATGTCATTTCACACCTGAAGGATCTAAGGCTTAGGGTGTGAGCAACTGGGGCATGTGTGCATACACCGGTGTTAGAAATTAACTTGTTTTTTTATTATTAAGGAGTAATATTAACCCTGGTGGAATTGGTTTTTAAGGGGCATTTTTACTTTTACAAAGGTGTATTCTTTCATGTAAAGCACAAAGTAACAACCATTTGTCAAAATACTTCACAGTTGAATTAGTTAATTGAAATAAACAATCTAAACGATAACAATTTGCCTTGCTAAAACTGATTTTCAGGTGCATTTTTTTACATTGATTATTTTTTTTCATAAAAACACAACCTGTTATCAATTTGTGTACAATATTTCAGTTGAATCAGTTAATTGAAATAAATTGGCAATCTGAACAATAAATACTGTACATAAGTACTGGAATTCATTTTAAACAATATCAAAACCCCTTATAGCCTAGAACAGCATATAGCAAAATATATATAATGTTAGAAAACACGGATGAATAAATTGTGATTTAATATCTAGGCCATTTTTGTCACTATCAGTGATGTGTTTGTCCCAATTCCCGGGTAAATTTCTAACACACACTTTTGCATATAGTGCATTCACTTTAATGCATTGCCAGGGCAATATTTGTACTGTGTGTCAATAGTAATTGGATGAGACCTATGAAACTACATGAATTTGAAGCAGTGTCAGTTGTGAATAGTGCCAAATGTGAGCTTGCTATGTGTGTACTACACTCTCCATTTTATTGAAGCATACTTGAATGAAGCACACTTTGCGTGTTCTTTATTTTACATTTACATTTATGCATTTAGCAGACGCTTTTATCCAAAGCGACTTACATTGCATTCAAGTTACAGTTTTACATTTGATCAGCTCTTGCTTTCCCTGGGAAACAAACCCATGATCTTGGCGTTGCTAGCGCCATGCTCTACCATTTGAGCTACAGGAAAGCTTTTCCTGCTTTCTTGTCTCTTTTGTAACCGTATGGCTCAACAAATTAAATAACTTGTTTATCTTATTGACCTCTTTCATATGATTTTAATAGCTCATTGGAGTATGACATTCAACTAAGAAATATGAGCCAAAAGAAGAAATATGTACATATATGTAGCCGCACATCCTTTAATAGTTACAGTAAGAATTATTTTTATGAGATACTTAAAAAGTATAAACATTTACTTTATTACTCTGTAAATATTATTCATCCATAAATAATTTAGTGCATTTTTTGAAACATTGATTATTGTATAATTATGTTAACGAGATTTTTAATGCATTTGTGCATTTGTTCATTTTCAGAGTATCATCAAAGGCTCACTATTTTCTACTTTTCCCTCTTTATGTTCCAGCCCTTTACTAATAATACAGTTCAGTTGATTACAGTGTTTAAAGCCACGTGTCCCTCATTATTTAATTATTATATATTTTTTTATCTTTCTTTGCAAATGTAAGATTGGTCTTCCATTAATTTAATTTGAATTAAAATGTCCTAAAACATCTTCTATTAAACATGCATAATATACTCTGCATTCATCTGTGATTAATAAGAAGCACTGCACATGCATAAACTGCAGATTCTCAAAACAAAACATAACAACAGCAAAAAAAAAATACCCCTTTAAGCAAGGTCCAGTTTTTCATAACCTGCATGTGCAGTGTTTGTGTGTGCAGACTTGACCTCGCAGGGTTATATTATTTAGCAGATGCTTTTATTCAAAGTGACTTAATGAGGAACAGCATGTTACAAGCATGACATGTCATAATTTTATGCAAGTGTCTTGTTCTTTTTCTTTTGCATTTACCTCCAAATAAATTGTTTATGTGAATAGAACCTGACTCTACGGAAGTCAGTGCTGAACCAATACAAATCAGGAATGAAAACACAGCTGGGACTGGAAGAGCACCCGTGAGTTAAATCCCCAACTGACACATGCACAAATGCATAATCCTCGTTAGGGCTGCTTCCAATGTCATTTTGCATAATGTAAAAACACATTTTAAGTTATAGGCTAGTGTTTGTTTGTTTTTTTCCCCATAAACAAAATGTATTTTATTGGCCTTGCCATTCGTGCAGTAACACCACAAAATATAAAGGAATAATTCACCCCAAAAAAAGAAAATTTGCACAAAAATTACACACTTTCAGGCCATCGAAGATGTAGATTTGTAGAAATTTAGCATGACATCACTTGCTCCCCAATGGATCCTCTGCAGTGAATGGGTGCCTTCAGAATGAGAGTCTGAACAGCTGAAAAAAACGTCAGAATAATCTACAAGTAATCTACACAACTCCAGTCCATCGATTAACATCTTGTGAAGCACATCTGTGTGTTTGCATAAAACAAATTCATAATTAAGGTTTTTTAACTGTCACTTCTGTCTATAGGAGTCCTCTAACCATATTATTGTTTTCTCCAGTTTTGACGGTACCCATTCATTGCAGGGGATCCATTGGTGAGCAAGTGGTATAAATTATACCTAAATTATATTAGGTTTAAATCACCGTCATGCACTGAATTATATTTTTGCAATTTTACACATAATAATCCACGATGATCACATTACACAAAACTGAAATTGCATGTCAAAATAACACATTGTCAATATTTTTTGAGACCCCCCAAAACTTCACAAATCACTTTTTCAGGGGAGCCCATGTCTTATTAAGGGGAGCCGAGCTCCCCGGTAGATCGCACCCTGCGATATAATACCGTATAATGATAAATTTATCCAAATCTGTAAACTCATCTACATCTTGGATGGTCTAAGGATGAGTGCATTTTAATGTTTGTGTGAACTACTCTTTAAATTGACATACACAGTACTTTGAGGAGTTCATTTATGTTTGGAATAGGCTTTAAAAGGAAACCATAAAAATACATTATGTAATAACATAAATCCATAGTGTCACTGTGCACTGGTGTAGAAGCTGTTGCGTTTGTCCATGCTCAGCGAGACAGACGGAGAGGGGGAGATGCCTTAGGCTGGCCACCGGCCATGTCCTCAGTTTATGTAAAAATGAGCCACCTCTGCCTGACCGGAGCACTGAAAATCCATCCTGGGAACACTTTGATTGGTCGGGAATGTGACTGTCACCTGACTGCCAGGAGGCAGAGTATAATAAGCAGGTCTGTAGGGAGGTCAACCTGCATTATTTGAGGCCGGTTTAAATAGCCAGGGTAAAAGCAAAATGATAGATAGAGTTTTAGAGAGACGGCGAATGCATGGTTAGTAAAGATATGGAGAAGGAACGCTTAAAGAAAGGCAGAATGATAAGGAGAGAGGAATGGAGCTTTATGAGAGAATGCAGGAGAGTGACAGTGATATATAAACCGAGCAGGGAGCAGAAACTAGGAGAGATGGCTCTTTTCAGACGTTGTCTTCCTCTATTCACTGCAATGCTGGAGGGGCAGAGTGTGTGGACTACATTCATCCACAATGTCAGTCTTTGTCAGGATTTTATCAACACTCAGGGATCCGGCCCTTACGTGGACCAGTAGAACACGCTCCTTCCAAGAGACTCTTGGTATAGATGACCTCATTTCAAACATAAAAGCCTTTTTTATCCTCTTAGAGACTGTCAAACCCTATTGGACAAGTGATTCTACTGTTTAATATTAATTAAAAAAAAGATCTCATCTGATAAGACTGGCAGTTCTTCATATTTTAAAACCACCATTCAGACATGCCATTGCTAGGTTCTACTATGAAATAAAAGCTATAAAAAAAGCATAAAAAGTGTCTTGTATGTCGCATATATTGAAATTAATTTCATAAGAAAAGTTTCACATTTAGCATGTAGAGGAGTAGTCAGTTGAACAAATCTTGAAAAAAATACATAATATTACATCAATATTAATATTATTTTAGATTAAGTTTTCAGATAATGTAATCTTTAACATTTCTTAGTACTTTTTCATTGTTTTTTTTTTTTTGTCATTTGTTTTTTAGTTTAGTTTAGTTTAGTTTAGTTTAGTTTAGTTTTGTTTTGTTTTGTTTTGTTTTTTGTTCTGTTTAATTTTTCTGTGCAGTCACTCACTGAATTTTAGACACCACTTGGAATATTCAACCAGAACGAACAATGACACAAGCCTCCCATCTCTCATTTTACCAGACTTGGATATAAAATATTGCAAATAAAAACTAGACATCACCAAGATCAGATTGCAACAACTCTCAACTGATCGGATATTTTGTCCCTCAACATCATGTCTCAAGTGGAAAGCATCCTGCAATATTAAAGGAAAATAAATGCACAAAGGCTTCTGCTTTTGAATGATCTGCCTTTGTTTATGAAGAAAAAGTAAAAAAAATTGCTCTGCAATTTTGGTGTAAGTGAAAAGCACCCAGATAAATCAGACATGTGGTTGCAGCATCCTTTATTCATACAGGCTTGATGAGAGAATGAATTCTATTATAAATTCTATTACAACAGCAGGTGGTGGAGCAGAAATGATGGGGAAGAGACAAAAGAAAGAAAGACAAAACAAGATGCATTTAGATATGCAGGAAGATTATGGCAACTAAGGATTGTACTATATTGATGCTAGCAAATTAGTTCCCTATCAGTCGGTCACTCCGAGTCACGTCGGGTGACCGACGAATTGGGGATCTCGCTTAGAGAGACCAATCCACTTCGAGTGTAACTAAACGAGCCAATGCACATTGGCATGCGATTATTGCATCCAGCTGCTGCTGATCACAGCGTGAGTATAAGTAGGCAGCAGGTGCAGCGCATATTCAGCTTTTCGCTTCGGAGCCGAGCGGTTACATCGTTCTGCTCCTGACTTCTGCTGACGAGTGAATTCAACGAGTTGAGCACGCTCTTCGGAAGACTCTCGTGCTGGCGGTACGGTGCTTCAGCGGCGGTGGTTCTTCCCGTGTCGAGTGGATTGCACACATCAGGTTGCACTACCCCCTGTTTGTGTTGCAGGTGACCATCTCCCCTGTGCGCTTCAGCACATTAAAAGAGCTTTTTCCCTAAAAGAGCATTCACGGGTGCGTCTTTTTAAAGACGACATTGCATCTGGCAAACTTGACGTTACGTCTTTGTAAAGACGAGTTGGGTTTTGCTACAGACAACGTGTCACCCGTGCGTTTCTGGATGCGGTCGTTACCTGGTGCCGGGTGATGGTCACGATCACTGCCTCACGTGCCTGGGCAGTAAGCATGCTGAGGTGGCGTTCGTGGATGAGGCATCTTCTCATGGTGGGAAGATGATCATCTTGGAGTTGCAGCCAGGCTCCGCAACCTCGACAAGGGGGCGGAGCTCTGTTGCCTCTGCCTCGATCTAGTTCTCGTTCTGGCTGCAGACAGACGAGGACTACTTCAGGTGGTGGCACGTGTGGTCTGAGAATTACAGTGGTGGCAAACCCTCCAGGGAACCAACCCTCGAGGGACCATCACTCCTCTTGCACTCCAAAACCAGTTGAGCTGCCAGTGGAACGTGCTGGACCCTCTACAAGGGGCATACCAGCAGTATCCCTGGTGCTCCTCCCGATGACCGGATGTCGATCGCTGCATCGGAGGGTGAGCTGGAGCTTTCTGGGGAAGAAGATTCGGCTGCGCTGCTGCTACGGCAGTAGCAATGCCTGAGTCGGATCCAGAATCACGGCTATGCTTTCCCGGGCCGCTGAGAGGATAGGGCTCGAGTGGAGACTTCCACCGTGTCCCGAGCCCTCGAGGTTGGATGACTGGTTTCTTGAGGTAGTTTGTGCTGGTTCTCAGCACCCTGCCCCGGTGCCTCTCTTCCCGGAGGTGCATGGGGAGCTTACCAGGTTGTGGATGGCACATTTTACTGCCAGAAACTGACCTGTTAGCTCCTCCTCCCTCACCACCCTCGGTGGTGGTGCAGCTAGGGGGTATACGGGGCCCCCCGGTGGAGCGGTCGGTTGCGATGCCGTTGTGTCCTAATACCGCCTCCACTCGGAAGGGTAAACCGTGCTTCCTCTTCCGGGCCTGTAGGTACTCGTCTGGTCTGTCCGGCGATGCTTATGTGACCCGTGGAGAAGCTGCCAACCGCTTGCGCTACAGCGTTACTGCAGGTTCTTCAGGCTAAAAGCACTGGGGGACATGCACGAGGGTGGTCACGATCCAGAAGTTCTGAAAGGGCTTTGTACCACTTCTGGCCTCGCGCTACGAGCGACGAAGGTCATTGCGTGGTCTTTGGGTCGTGCGATGTCCACACTTGTGGTCCAGGAGCATCACCTGGCTGTGTCTGGTCGACATGGGGATGCCGACAAAGTTCGGTTCCTCAAGGGCCCTGTGTCCCAGACTGGCCTCTTCGGCGACGCAGTCGAGAGCATGGCCCAGCAGTTCTCGGCTGCTTAGGAGCAGACTGAGGCGATCCAACACATCCTGCCCAGCGGGCAGCTGCTGCCTCCACCCGTCCGCTGGCTGCAGCGCCCCAGCCTGCTCGTCGCCGAGGGCGGCCCCTGCGTCCGTCCCTGCTCCCGCACCGCATCCGCAGCAGCCTCCAGAAGCGGTGCCGTTGAGCTGGGCGTAGGCAGGCCACCCCGCCCGTCCGGGCCCCCGTCAAACCTGGCGGAGAGCGGAAAAGCAAGAGGCCTCAGGACGGGCGACCCAGAGAGAAAGAGGACTGCTTCAGGAGATGGTGGATGCACCTCTCCCTCCCCCGGAGGAGGGCCGGGCGGAGAATCTTTTGGTTTAAAAAAAATAAAAAATCTCGACAAGAAGCAGTTCTCTCTGCCTCTGGGTCCCAAGAGGGCATGGAGAGTCATGGACGGACCAACACCGGACCACACTCTTCTCCCTCTCTCACCAGCAGGCAGCAGTGGGCGGTTCGAGAGCATCATCAAAGGCCCTACTCACGCACCCTCTGCCAAACTGTGGAACCAGGTAAGTGTTGCACCGCACACTCAGACCCCTCTTTGGTCCGACACGGGCCGGGTCCCTGCGTTTCACCTCGCTGCCCCACCGCGGGTACGTCGGTGGTCCCGCAGGTCCCGCTTGTATAGTGTCTGGGTGCCTGGAAAAAACGCTACCCAGCTCATCTCGCTGGCTCCTGTGGACCACCTGACTCGGCTACGCGATTCAGTTTGCCCGGCGTTCTCCCAGGTTCCACCTCACAGCAGTAAAGGCTTGTGTGGGGAGATCACTGTCCTATTGGCGAGGGACGTGATGGAGACGGTCCCTCCAGCCGATATGAAGACAGGGTTTTACAGCCCTTACTTCATTGTGCCCAAGAAAGGCGGTGGGTGGAGACCAATCTTGGATCTGCGCGTCCTGAACTGGGCAAGCTTCCGTTCAAGAGACTCACGCAGAAGTGCATCTTCGGGTGCATCCGTCCCTGAGATTGGCTTGCAGCAATTGACCTGAAGGACGTGTACTTCCTTGTCTCAATCCTTCCGCACCACAGGCCATTCCTGCGGTTTGCGTTTGAAGGACGGGCATATTAGTACAAGGTCCTGCCCTTCGAGCTGTCCCTGTCACCCCGTGTCTTCACGAAGGTTGTGGAGGCAGCCCTTGTTCCCCTGAGAGAACAGGGCATTCGCATTCTCAACTACCTCGACGACTGGCTCATGCTGCCTCAGTCTCAGGACCAGTTGTGCGAACACAGGGACTTGGTGCTCTTGCACCTCAGCCAGTTGGGCCTTCGGGTCAACTGGGAAAAGAGCAAACTCTCCCCGGCGCAGAGGATCTCTTTTCTCGGTATGGAATTGGATTCGGTCAATCAGACAGCACGCCTCACGCAGGAACGTGCTCAGTCGGTGTTGAACTGCTTGAATGCGTTCAAGAGCAGGTCCGCGGTCCCACTGAAACAATTTCAGAGGCTCCTGGGGCATATGGCAGCTGCGGTGGCAGTGACGCCGCTGGGGCTGCTTCATATGAGACCGCTTCAACACTGGCTCCATGGCCGAGTCCCGAGGTGGGCGTGGTAACGCAGCACTCACCGGGTCCAAGTCACACCGGCCTGCTGCCAAACCCTCACCCCGTGGTCAGACCTTTCGTTTCTCCGGGCAGGAGTGCCCCTGGAACAGGTCTCTAGGCATGCTGTGGTTTACACGGATGCCTCCACCACCGGCTGGGGCGCCACGTTCAACGGGCTTGCAGTGTCGGGGGTTTGGACGGGGCCCCCAACTGCACTGGCACATAAGTTGCCTAGAGTTGCTGCAGTACACCTGGCCCTGAACCGTCTCAAGAGGCGCTTACAGGGCAAGCACGTACTGGTCCGTACGGACACACTGTGACCGTTGCATACATCAACCAATAAGGTGGTCTAGGCTTCCGTCGCATGTCGCAACTCGCCCGCCACCTCCTCCTATGGAGTCAGAAGCATCTGAGGTCGCTTCGTGCCATTCACATTCCGGGCTTGCTCAACCGGGCAGCCGATGAGCTGTCAAGAGCTGCGCACCCCGGAGAGTGGAGACTCCATCCCCAGACGGCCCAGCTTATTGAGAGACTTCTCATTGCCGGTTGTTTACTCCCTGACCGAGGAAACACTCGGCACGGAATACACTGGCACTCAGCTGGCCGCGGGGCCCCCGCAAGTATGCGTTCCCCCCCAGTGAGCATTCTCGCACAGACACTGTGCAAGATCAGGGAGGACGAGGAGCAGGTCTTGCTCGTGGTGCCGTACTGGCCCACTCGGACTTGGTTCCCAGAACTGATGCTCCTCGTGACAGCCCCTCCTTGACAGATTCCTCTGAGGTAGGATCTACTGACTCCGAGACGGGGCACCTTATGGCACCCGCATCCAGACCTCTGGAAACTTAAAACATGTCTGGTCCCGGGACGGGACGCGGAGGTTCTAGGTGACCTACCCCAGGAGGTAGTTGACACCATCACTTCGGCAAGAGCGCTGTCTACGAGACATGCTTACGCCTTGAAGTGGAACCTGTTTGTCGAGTGGTGCTCTTCTCACCGAGAAGACCCCCGGAAGTGCCCGATCAGAGTCGTGCTGTCCTTCTTGCAGCAAGGGTTGGAGCGAAGGCTGTCTCCTTTCACCCTTAAAGTCTATGTGGCTGCGATTGCTGCCAACCACGACCCTGAGGAAGGGAAGTGGGTGGGGAAGCATGACTTGGTCATCAGGTTCCTTAGGGGGGCAGGAAGGTTAAATCCTCCACGGCCCCCTCTATACCCTCTTGGGACCTGTCTCTAGTGCTCAGAGCACTACAGCAGGGCCCATTTGATCCGTTGCAGACAGTCGAGCTGAAGTTTCTTTCAGATTCCGCTCCTGCTTGCATTGGCCTCCATCAAGAGGGTAGGGGACCTGCACACATTTTCGGTCGGCGATTCGTGCCTAGAGTTTGGGCCGTCCCAGGTAATCCTGAGGCCCCGGCCTGGCTATGTGCCCAAGGTTCCCACTACTCCCTTCAGGGACCAGGTGGTGAGCCTGCAAGCGCTGCCCTCGGAGGAGGCAGACCCAGCCTTAGCTTTGCTTGTCCCGTCCGAGCATTGAAATGCTACGTTGACAGGACGCAAAGCTTCAGGACCTCAGACCAGCTCGTTATCTGTCACGGAGGCCGGCAGAAGGGAATGCCGTCTCCAAGCAGAGGATGGCCCACTGGATAGTGGACGCCATCACCCTGGCTTATTAGGCACAGGGTGTGCCCTGCCTGTTCAGGTTGAGAGCCCACTCTACTAGAAGTGTTGCATCTTCCTGGGCATTGGCTCGTGGCGCCTCGCTGGCAGATAATTATAGAGCTGCGGGTTGGGCGACCCCTGACACGTTCGCTAGATTCTATAGCCTTCGTGTGGAACCGGTCTCCTCCTGTGTTCTCACCTCAAACGGGTAGAAGCACTGAGAGGCTCCGGTTTCGGATCGGCTTGCTAAAACTTCTCCAGAGAGTCCGTACTGTAGACCCTGTCGAGCTCCTCCGTCCCCTCGGCAGCCAGACGTGGCGGAGCGTCTGGCGCCAGTCCCTCACTCGATGAATCTGTGAGAACCGGTAGAGGGCTAGGGTCCATATGTAGAGACCTAATTGGATCTCATATGTGTAAAGTCCACGGTATAGCCTCAGAGCCCGTGTTTCCCCGGCAGACATTCTGCCAAGAGGCTACAATCACCTCTAAATCTTCCATATGCACCTAAACGGTTGTTCATATGCGTAAGTGCTTCTGAACCTCCTTTGGGAAGGATGGGCTTCTGCAGCGTTCCTGTTCCAAGTGGAACGGGTACGTTTTCCCAGTGTTATCCAGTCTTACTGAGTGGGTAGTGCCATAGCAACAGTAACTGGTCTTCTTGTGAAGCCCTGACCTGTGCCAAAAAGTAGGGGCGCAGGAGGCTTCCACAGGACACTGGAAGGGGCAGTATCCGTGGCCTTTTGGTAGGGATCCCAATTCGTCGGTCACCCGACGTGACTCGGAGTGACCGACTGATAGGGAACGTCTCGGTTACGTATGTAACCCTCGTTCCCTGAAGGAGGGAACGGAGACGTCACGTCCCGTCGCCACGGCTACTGTACCACCGCTGAGCGGCCGGGTCACCGGCTCGGCTCCTCAGCGAAAACCTGAATATGCGCTGCACCTGCTGCCTACTTATACTCACGCTGTGATCAGCAGCAGCTGGATGCAATAATCGCATGCCAATGTGCATTGGCTCGTTTAGTTACACTCGAAGTGGATTGGTCTCTCTAAGCGAGATCCCCAATTCGTCGGTCACCCGACGTGACGTCTCCGTTCCCTCCTTCAGGGAACGAGGGTTACATACGTAACCGAGACGTTATTTCCCCTGCAAAGAGAAAGCAGGATGTCTAGAAAGGTCAAGATCTGTTTTTATTATTATTTTTTTTTTTTATATATATATATATATATTAAATTATAAATAACACACACATTGCCATTTGATGTCTTTGTGCTTTAAAAAGTATAGGCCTGGAATATGACAGATATGAATGAGAAACCTGCATTTGGTTGGTATTAGCATACATACTCGCTCTCCATCTCTCTCTTTCACATAATTTTTCCTCTTTCACTACATGACATAAAAGCGAAATAACACCCTTTCTGTCACCGGAGAGCCTGTCTAAGAGATGACACTTTAGCAGGAATGAAATCCAATGAGAAAAATGCTCAGCCATAAGAGAGCTGGTGGTGCTCTTAAAAGTTCAGATGAATCTTTCTACTGTACATTTGGGTATCCAAGCCTTCCTTCCTTCCCGTACATGTGAGCTGGTCAGAACACTGCATGAACTGCGCCACTGGTTTGTGCTTCATATTGTTTTTATTTATTACACCTAGGACTAACAGTGTCTATGTAAGAGCCCACAGCTGTCTCCTTGTAAGAAAAACTGGCAGGCGAAGGGCAACCAACCTCTACAGTAGCTGCAGTGGAGTAATGACAGTATATTACAAAATTAATGTTAAATACATATGTATCTAGATATTGCTCATATTTTAATATTATAAAGAAAATATTGTTATACATATTATTCAGTTTAATTTTGTCACGAATCTGGTTTGTGGCCTTCCGTCTGACTGCCACAAGAGGTCGCCTCTCCGTCATATTGACTCACACATCACACTGGACTGCATTTCCCATCATCCATTGCACTGATCACACAGCTGTCACAAATCACAAGCTCACCTGAAAGCCATTACATCCACTATAAAACACACACTCAGATCCTGCTCTTGTTGCTGAGTATTGTCTAGCGTTTAGCACTCTCCTATTGTTAGCTACTCTACCAAGCCATTCCATGTTTATTTTCTGTTTAGTCTCTAGTATTGTTCTGCGTTTATTACTCACCATGTGATAGCTGCTTTACAGAGCCTAGGTTCTAGTTTAGTCTTGTCTTTTCATGTTCATTTTCCTGTTTCCTGATTTCTGCCCGTGTTCCTTGGATTAACCCTTGTCTCGCCGCTCGGACTCTGTTTGTTCCTCATCTGGATTATTGCTCACGTTATCGGACTACCCCTCTTGTCAAGCCCTCTGGATGTTGTTCGCCGATCGGGGACTCACGCTTGCCCTAAGATTACTCGTGTCTTGCCCGTGCCATTCCAGTTTGCTGTTGTTTGACCCTGCTTGTGTTTTGACTGTTCACTAATAAAAGCTTGCACTTGGATCTGCTCGGCTCATGTCTCGTCGGCTCCGTTACAAATTAATTTGTGAATTATAAATGTCAATTTAATCTATTTTAGTTTAATATCATTTTATTTATTTTTTTCTTTAGATTCACCAATCCGATAAAACATACCTCTACAACATGTTTGCCATGTTGGTGCTATTAATTGTAATATGTAATAAATATTAAAATATTTTTAAAAATGTTTTTAAACAAACTCTATTATGCTCACGAAGGCTGCATTATTTATATATATATATATATATATATATATATATACAGTGGTGTGAAAAAGTGTTGGCCCCCTTCCTGTTTTTTTATTTTTTTGCATGTTTGTCACACTTTAATGTTTCAGATCATCAAACAAATTTAAATATTAATCAAAGATAACACAAGTAAACACAACATGCCGTTTTTAAATGAAGGTTTCTTTTTATGAAGGGAAAACAAAATCCAAACCCACATGGCCCTGTGTGAAAAAGTGTTTGCCCCCAAACCACCGTTAAAACATAACTGTGGTTTATCACACCTGAGTTCAGTTTCTCTAGCCACATCCAGGCCTGATTACTGCCACACATGTACGCAATCAAGAAATCACTTAAATAGGACCTGCCTGACAAAGTGAAGTAGACCAAAAGATCCTCAAAAGCTACACATCATGTTGAGATCCAAAGAAATTCAGGAACAAATGAGAAAGAAAGTAATTGAGATCTATCAGTCTGGAAAAGGTTATAAAGCCATTTCTAAACCTTTGGGACTCCAGCAAACCACAGTGAGAGCCAATATCCACAAATGATGAAAACATGGAACAGTGGTGAACCTTCCCAGGAGTGGCCGGCCGACCAAAATTACCCCAAGAGCGCAGCGACGACTCATCCAAGAGGTCACAAAAGACCCCACAACAACATCTAAAGAACTGCAGGCCTCACTTGCCTCAGTTAAGGTCAGTGTTCATGACTCCACCATAAGAAAGAGACTGGGCAAAAATGGCCTGCATGACAGAGTTCCAAGACGAAAACCGCTGCTGAGCAAAAAGAACATAAAAGCTCATCTCAGTTTTGCCAGAAAACATCTTGATGATCCCCAAGACTTTTGGGAAAATACTCTTTGGACTGACGAGACAAAAGCTGAACTTTTTGGAAGGTATGTGTCCCATTACATCTGGCGTAAAAGTAACACAGCATTTCAGAAAAAGAACATCATACAACAGTAAAATATGGTGGTGGTAGTGTGATGGTCTGGGGCTGTTTTGCTGCTTCAGGACCTGGAAGACTTGCTGTGATAAATGGAACCATGAATTCTGCTGTCTAAAAAAATCCTGAAGGACAATGTCCGGCCATCTGTTCGTGACCTCAAGCTGAAGCGAACTTGGGTTCTGCAGCAGGACAATGATCCAAAACACACCAGCAAATCCACCTCTGAATGGCTGAAGAAAAACAAAATGAAGACTTTGGAGTGGCCTAGTCAAAGTCCTGACCTGAATCCTATTGAGATGCTGTGGCATGACCTTAAAAAGGCAGTTCATGCTCGAAAACCCTCCAATGTGGCTGAATTACAACAATTCTGCCAAGATGAGTGGGCCAAAATTCCTCCACAGCGCTGTAACAGGCTCATTGCAAGTTATCGCAAACGCTTGATGGCAGTTGTTGCTGCTAAGGGTGGCCCAACCAGTTATTAGGTTTAGGGGGCATGCACTTTTTCACACAGGGCCATGTGGGTTTGGATTTTGTTTTCCCTTCATAATAAAAAACTTCATTCAAAAACTGCATGTTGTGTTATCTTTGATTAATGTTTAAATTTGTTTGATGATCTGAAACATTAAAGTGTGACAAACATGCAAAAAAATAAAAAATCAGGAAGGGGGCCAACACTTTTTCACACCACTGTATATATAGACAAAAACTTGCTGACCCCAAACTTTTGAATGGTAGTGTACATGCATATATTATGCCTTTTTCAGCATACCTTTGCATATCACTTTGGAAGTTTATTTGGAAAGTATTTATGGGTGAAGTTTGTGAAGTTTATTTTTTTTACTTTTAAATATTTTATTAAACAAAAATGTCTCCAGAAATGTAATTGTCTTCTGAAACAAAGTAAAAAAAGAAAAAGGAAAAGTGCACTCCATTTGGCAGAAATAACTTCTTGTAGGCATTTCTTATAATTGTCACAGTCTCAGTAGGAGAAATCTTGCCCATTCCTCCATGTCCTCCATCCTTTACTGTGAAAATTCTCAAACATACTTTTCTATTATACCAAGTTTTCTGTCCATGGGAGCTTTCAGTGTGGTTTGCTCATTTTTGTAACTACACTTTTCAAAGTTTTAAGTGATGTTTTGTGTTTACATGCTGTCTTCCAATTACTATTTCTGTTCCAAACATTATATGTGTTTATGAATGCATTTGTGTGTGCTCGTGTTAGTTCTCTAACCATGCTTTTTATCCTGTCTTCTTCTTTACTTTTTCCCCAGCATTGTTTGTCCTCCAATAGAATTATGCAGATTTGTGAATCTTCCCAAATGGTTCAGTATTTTCCCTTGTGACTATTTAAAAACTGTTTGTTCCTCTCTATCATCCGCATTTGTTCTCTTCGTCCCGCTGCCTGGCTCAGGAGGGGGTTGGGGTGGGTCGATCGCTCTATTGCTGTTGGGTCTTGTTGCCTGCTGCGATATCAATAGATTGTCGACCATGGGAGAGTGTTGTTGAACAGCACTGGCAAACTGTCTCGGCTTTTAAAACAAAAGTCCTTCTAGCTGACAGCCACTTTACAAGTATGTGTGTGTGCACACTACCTGCTGATATCAAACGGATATTGAACTGAGCCTATTCATGCGATACTCTTATTTATACTTTTCAGTTAATAGCACATTAGTATCTTGGACTGAAATCATTTTTTATTTTATTTTTTTGTTATCATCAAAGCCACAGTACATATTGTGTTTCACAAAGGGAATATCTTGATGAAGGGGATTTGTTTTCCAAGCAGAATGTTTTATTTGAGAATCTTTTAAAAGATTTAAAACGACAGGCTTCATGAGCAAATATACACAGTGTGTTTGGTTTTTCGCATGATTGTGTGTGCGTGTGAGCAAGAGTGATGTCAAGGATAATGAGTGTGGGGGGGGGGGGGGGGGGGGGGGGGGGGGGTTACAAATCTATATCAGCACTCATGCTTGAGAAATTAATTTAAACCTGTTAATCAATGTCATGAAGAAGAGAGCAGGAAACGGATGTGGTGGAACCGATGATGGACGAACACACAGATATGCACACCTGCACACAGTCAAATTAGTAATTGATGCCATTCAGGGTTCAAAAATCATAAATACAGTGTTTATTCCTCTATTTTCCCCCTTTTTTGTCTGTTTGTTTGTACACTCACAAGTAAACATCATGTATAATTAAAGTGCATTGCAGACACAGCATTTTAAGATTTTTTTTTCTGTCAATCACAAATATGCACACAGACATCAACAAAGCGTAATTCTAAAATTATTCAGAATTTCTGGAAACATTCACTTTTCTGTTTGCAAATATATCACACATGGCCAAGCAAGCCCAAGGCTACAATTACACCCCATTTGGATGTGGTGTTGGCAGTGTAAATGCTTCGAATTGCCTGGAATACATGAGTTAAAGGTTAAAATGGACAATTTCCTCTCACTAAGGGAGGATGTAACCAATGTATTATTTTAAATTCCTTACAAAAATATCACGACAGAAATGGAGTTATAGAGAGAAGCCTATAGGCCAGTGTAAAGGAATTGTGCTGAGCTGAGTCGCTGTCCGAGGTGCTGAAACAGCACTTTGTGAATGATGGTCGTCTGGCTCTGTCCAAATGCTGATCAAACTAACATTACACTCCACCGATTGGCTATTGGAGCTTTAGTCTGTTTAGTTTAAAAGTTATAATAGTTTTATCTAGGGCTGTCACAATATCAAATTTTTCACTACATGATTACTGTGGCCAAAATGCCACAAGCTTATTTTGTTTTCTGCTTGCTTATTTTGCTTTCTGTTTTTGGACAATGAATCACTCAAAATTCAAGTTTAGAAAGGTGGACAGAGAGTTGGTAACCATAACTTTACAAAAAGAAATGACTGTAGATCAGCACTGATTGTTTTTTTTAAAGGGGTCCTATTATGCTTTTTCACTTTTTGAATTTTAGTCAGTGTGTAGTGTGTATGTTTGGGCATAAAAAGATCTACAAAGTTACAAATCTCAAAGTCCACTCCAAAGGGAGATATTTCTTCTTTTTTCTCAAAAATAAATCCCGCCTATGGAAAATCGAATGGTTGGCGGGTGGGGAGAACGCTTGGTTGAGCACTGCACGTTTCAAAATCGAAACCCGGTGCGGGTGTTTTTATATCACTGTATTTCTGATGGAAACTGACTGTTTTCAGAAAATTTGGGATGTAATTTTAATTTCATCTTGCATGTAATGTCTGATATAGCAGCGTTTGTGAGAGGAGCTCTGCTTTGTGTACAGCGTTACCGGGCAAACCTCGGTCTCTCCCACTCTCTCCCGCTGGCAGATAATTAATTTGCATATTTGCCGCCATAGAGTGTCTGTGGGAAACACTGGACTATGGTATAAATAAATTCTACTGTATAACAGTTTCACTGCAATTCATGTTATAATGTTAGAATTAAAGAACAATAAACATAATACGTATTACCGTAGCACTTATCTGTACATAGTCAATGCAGTTATTTTTAAGCTGTTGTTGACATCCTATCTAAAACGTGATTTAGCCAAAACAACAACAACAACAACAATAACGTTACCACTTTAATATGTCTTGCAATTTCCGTGTGTGCAAAGGTTTTGTGCGATCCTCTTTTCAATATTCTCAAGGTCTGAATTGATATAACGTTAGCAATATTGACTAACTTGCTGTTTTGGCAAGGGGCGGGGCAGTACTGAAACACCGTCTAAGCTTTTCACCAATCACAACACACTGGGACAGCTAACCAATCACAACACTTTTTGTTTTTCGGAAGGCGGGCCTTCATCAAACCCGAAACTAATCGAGCCGTTTGTGCCAGGCTGGGGAGAAAGGTATTGTAATAATGTAAATTATGTGAAAAATAATAAGATTTTCGAACCACCAAGCATGAGAGCATGTTCTAGTACACCCCAAAACAAAATCAAGACTTTTTAAAAGAGCATAATAGGACCCATTTAACACCCTGTCTTTTTACAAAATACAAAAAACTCCCATACTGGTGAGCACCTACTATGTTAGATTGTCAACCAATTACAACACACTGGGACAGCTAACCAATCACAACACTTTTCGTTTTTCGGAAGGCGGGCCTTCATCAAACCCGGAACTAATCGAGCCGTTTGAGCCAGGCTGGGGAGAAAGGTATTGTAATAATGTAAATTATGTTAGATTGTCAATCAATTACTGACGCTGGCTTATTTACGATATTGCATGTGTTGTATTATTATTATTTTTTACATTTTTTATTACCGCAATAATTGTCCATTCTGGTATATTACAACATCCCTAGTTGTATAGTTTACGCAGAAGTTGTTTCTACAAGCAGATTTTTGGTTTTGGGTTGGTTTTGGATGGGTTTAGTTCTGTTTCCTGTGTTTTAGGAGTTAATTATTGACTATCATTTGTACCAGTTGTTTATTTTGTTGATTTGGTTTCTTCTGTGTTTTTCAGCTTTGTGTTTCTTTCAGTTGATTGTCTGTTGTCATCACATTTTAAAAAGTTGTTCTGTTCATGTGGTGATCTACACTCTTAAAAATAAAGGTGCTTCACGATGTCATAGAATAACTTTTTTTTGTCTAAATGGTTCCATAAATAACCATTAACATCTGAAGAACCTGTTTCACAAAAGTTTCTTTGTGTTGAAATAAGGTTCTTCAGATTATAAAAAGGTATAAAAGAGATGATATTTAAAGAACCTTTGACTGAATGGTTCTTTGTGGAACCAAAAATGGTTCTTCTATGGCATCGCTTGAAGAACCTTTTAAGCACCTTTATTTTTAAGAGTGTAGAGTGTTCTGAGCATTTTTTTTAGTTCCTTGTTAATAAAAATCACTACTGCTGCGATTCTTTTTTTTTTTTTTTTTTTTTTTTTTTTCCGGCCTGTCAGTAACACAGATAACACATGACAGTACATATGTGTAGCTATATTATCATCATTCACAGCCTTTTTTTTTTTTTTTTCTTTTTTTTTTTTTTTTTTAATTAATTTAATTTTATATACCCTTTTATTTAACCACACTATGACAGACAAGCCCGGGGGACAGAGAAAACAAGAGAGAGAAAGAAAAAAGAGAGAAAAAAGACAAAAAAAAAAAAAAAAAAAAAAAAAACCCAGACAATTTGCTTCGATACCTGCTGACAAAAAGAGAAAACAACAGAAGAAAACAACAGAAGACACAACATCATAGAGACTGCAGCAACAACCAACATCTGTATGAATCACAATCAATTCTAAATGTTAAATGTTATTGAGCAGCACACATAACTAATATTACAAAATAAGTTTTGAAGCAACAGCAGATCAAGACAAAGCGTGTCTGTGAGCACCTGTTTTTACACCAATGTGACTGCTTGAGTGTACACCTGTGTGTGTGAGCGCGCTTGTGTTCATAAGGTTCCTCCATGTAAATGTTTAATAGTGTGTGTGGGGCACAACAGTCCCATCCCGCAAGGCATGAAGCAGGCGCGGAAAAGACTCGGGCCCCAAACATCCGGGGGCCCCCCAGGGCACGGCACTCCCAGGAGAACCACCGCAGGGATAACCGCCGCCTCCACCCAGAAAAGGGCAGAGGAGAGCCCGAAGGCGGCACCTCCGACAGTCACATTGCAGACGCCCCAGGGTGCCGTGGCGGCAAGCCCGCAGGCTCCACCGGTAGCCGACCACACCAGGGCAGACCGGGCCCTGGGCCCGGAGATCCAAAGGCCCCCCACCCCCCAATCGGGGCCCAGCAAGGCCAGCAGGGCCAGGCCCCGCCAAGCGACCGCCGAAAGCGGGCCGGCGCCCACCCGAGCATCCTGCCCCGGCGCGAGAAACCACCAACGCACCGGCGACATCCTCCACCGGCAGTGCATGGTGGTGGGGTAGGGGTCGGCTGAGATGATGAGTGAGGCGGAGTCTAATGCCCGACCTGACACATAGACGTAGACGAACAAGCACACATATACACAAGCATATGTTCCCACCCTCATGCACGCAAACGAATATTCACACCCTCGCCCCACATGTAGACACACAAAAATGGACAAGGTACCCACACTCACACTCCCCATATGCACTCTATACTCCTAGATCCAGGCACCACCACCCCCAGAGGGGAAGCCAGCGCCCGATCCCGGAGCTGAACCCCCTTCGCTCCGGCGTGGGGACAGGAGGACCACCCCGGTCCCCGCAGCAGCAGAGAAAACCAACAGCCCAGACCCCGACCGGGCGGCCAGCTCATCCTCACAGCCCCCGGCCCCAGACAGAGAACAGAGAGCAGGGGTGTGAAAAAAAAAGACCCCAAGCTTCACCTCACCCGCTCAAATGTAGTGTTGGTGTGTGTTGTTCTAAGGTGCTTTAAAACAGTGGTGCTTTAAAACAGGGGAGGGGCACCCCCTACAAGCTTGTGTCAGCTCGTCCCCTCCCTAGCGCCCTCAATGTCTATGTGCAACTTAAAATTGAGAAGTGGGCACTGGGACCAGAGGGAAGGCTGAATGAACAGACCGCCCTCCGGATGCCATTCAGTGTGCCCACCCCCAAGGCCCTATATGTATGTGTCATGTGACAGTAAGTAATGAGAATGTCTAAGCTGTAATGTGTGATTGAGATGCAGGCGGCCACGAGGAAACAGAGGAATACCACCTCCCCCACATCCCAGCGACACACCCGCACCTCAAAACCCTACCTATGTGTTGATGTGATGGAGCGGGAGAAATGAAGCCCTAGGGATGGGGAGGAAAGCATCAGAGGGGGCAAAATACCCCCCCCTCTGGAGTCAGCTCCCCCGCTGACCCCCATAGGCACCCCTGCTACCCCAAATCTGCCCAGGGCGGGGGGCCCAGGCCCATCCAGACCAGGGCCCATGGCAGCCCGGGGCGGCCCATCAGACCCCACAGCAGAGGAAAAACTACCCCACCCCATCATTCAGTCAGCTCCCAGACTACAAAAGACAATAAGACACCCAGGTAGAGCCCATTTACCCCGCCTCTATTGGACCCCCCCCTACGGAGGGACCGATGCATCGAAGACCCCCACACCAGAGCCGGGCCCAAGCGTATGCACCAACCCATGCTCCCGGCGGCACACCAACCAGGACCCAAGCCCCCCAGGCCCAGCCGTAACCCCAACCCGGAGGCAGAGCGCCCCCAGAACCCCAAGCCCCCCCCCGGACCAACCCCGGAACAGTGCGGCCGCCAGGCTGGTAACCTACGTCCGCCGGCACATGCATCCCCAGCAGCGCTGCATGCAGCCGCCAGAAAAACAGCACCCAAGAGTCACCAATACCCCATCCAGGCCAAGGCCGCAGCCCCAGCGCCGAACCCCCCAAGAAACCCACCCCCAGGGAACCCCCAGATGCCCCAGGCCCACATCGCCACCCCACGCCAACAACAAAAACCACAGCCGGACAGAATCGGGACCCCCACTCACACTAGGTGATGGAGCTGATCAAAGGAGCCCAGAGAGATTGATCTAATGTGGCAGCAGAGACTGTGTCAAGACTAATATAATCCCACAAATAATCTCTATATTGGTTGATATTAAGATTATTTTTATTTTTCCAGTTCATGAGGACAGTCTTCTTAGCAATGCATAGGGCAGTGAAAGCCATGTGGATTGTGTTACCTTCTGTAGTGACACCATCTAGGTCGCCCAACAAGCAGACTAAAGGAGAGGCTGGAATAGAACATTTAAGACACTTTGATAAGTCTTCACAAATCCTGTACCAGTACCTCTGAACAGGTGGACAGAACCATAGAGCGTGGATATAATTGTCAGGTGTATTACCTTTACAGTGTGAGCAGTTGTTGGAAGCTGTAAAACCCATCCTGAACATCCGATGACCTGTGTAGTGCACTCTATGCAGGATTTTGTATTGTATTAATTGTAAACCAGGATTTCTAATCAGTTCAAAGGTTTTTAAACATATCTGAGACCAGAATTTTTTGTCCCTGCTTACTGATAGATCTGCCTCCCATTTTGCAATAGGAAGTGATACTGATTCATCTATTTTGGAAAGTGCCCTATATATTTTAGACATTAATTTGGGGGTTTTGAGATTAAGAAAATCTACCACACTTGGTGGTATTTGTAAATTGATATGATTAGACTTAAATTTCCTTTTTACAATAGATTTAATTTGTTGATATTCTAAAAATCTATGTTTATTAATCCCATATTGTTTAACTAATTTGTCAAAGGGGATAAAGTCTGTCCCTTCGAATATATGTTCCAGGTATTTAATACCTTTACAACTCCAATCTGTGAAGTTTATCATATTGTTGTTTAGCAATATGTCAGGATTGTTCCAGATGGGGGTACGTTTGCATGGGATTAGTGAAGACTCCGTCATTTTTAGAAACTCCCACCATGTTGTCAGAGAAGAGCTGATACTGATGCTTTTGAAGCATACGTGTCGTTTGCTGATCGGGCTAATGAATGGCAGATCCGAAATCTCTATATTATTGCATAATGCCTGTTCTACATCTAGCCAAGGTTCATCTAAGAGGGTGTGTTTTAACCACCCTGAAATGTGTTGAAGCCTGTTTGCTAAGAAATAGTGGTGAAAGTTAGGTAAATCTAGTCCTCCTTTATCCTTGGTCTTTTGCAGCGTTTTTAAGCTAATACGCGGGGGTTTACCTTTCCAAAGGAATTTAGAGATGGAGGAGTCCAGAGATCTAAACCAGTCAGGTGGTGGTTTGCTCGGGATCATTGCAAATAAATAATTAATTCTTGGCAAAACCATCATTTTTATTGAGGCGACTCTTCCCATGAGTGATATGGGTAGAGACCTCCATCTGGTTAGATCATCTTCTACCTTCTTTAAAAGTGGGATGTGGTTTAATTTAATCAAATCTGCCAGCCTAGGAGAAACATTAATACCTAAATATTTAATATTACCAGATTGCAGTGGAGTGGAAGAATTCTGGAAGGAGCAATTAATTGGAAGAACTGTTGATTTTAACCAGTTTATTGAATAATCTGAGACTTTTGAGAAAGAGTTTATTAATGTAATTACCTCAGAGGGAGTGGTTTGTGAATGCTGAAGAAAAAGTAACACATCGTCTGCGTAAAGACTAACTTTATGTTCTACATTCTTGCATTTAATGCCTTTAATCACTGTTGCCTGTCTAATTGCTGCTGCTAGTGGTTCAATAAAAATTGCAAACAGTGAGGGGGAGAGGGGGCATCCCTGCCTGGTGCCCCTCTTAAGATAAAAGCTAGAGGACGTTTGAGCATTTGTCCTGACACATGCTTTTGGAGAGTTATATAATATTTTTAACCAGTTTATGAAAGAGTTTCCAAAACCAAATTTGTGTAAAGTTGCAAATAGAAAATTCCAGTTAACCCTATCAAAAGCTTTTTCTGCATCTAAAGACAATATTGTAATTTGAAGGTTTCTATTGCATGAATAGTCTATCAAGTTAAGTAACCTACATGTATTTGTTGAGGAGTGCCTCCCTTTTATGAAACCAGTTTGGTCGTAATGAATTATGAGAGGGGTTATCTTCTCTATTCTTTTTGAGATAGCTTTGCAGATTATTTTAGTGTCCACATTAATAAGGGATATTGGATGATAGCTAGTAGGCAATACAGGGTCTTTGCCTGGTTTTAGCAAGAGACTAATGTTGGCAGAATTCATATTTGGTGGAAGTCTGCCATTTTTTTTGGTTTCCTGCAACATTCTGTAGAATGTTGGAGCCAGAATATCCCAGAATTCTTTATAGAATTCTGCAGGAAAGCCATCTGGGCCTGGAGCCTTTTTATTGGGCATACTGTTCAAGGCTTCCTGAAGTTCATCTGATGTTAGTGGAGAATCCAATGCCATCGCTTGATTGTCTGATAATTTCGGAAGAGTTATATTGTCAAGAAATTGGTCAATTTCGTCTTTAGATGGGTTTATCTGTGGAGAATATAAAGATTTGTAAAAGTCCCTGAAAGTGTTGTTTATTCTTTCAGGGTCATATACTGTTTCCCCAGTTAAATCTTTAACAGCACATATAGTTGTTTTTTCTTTATTTATTTTTAACTGGTTCGCTAGGAATTGACCTGATTTGTTACCATATTCAAATTCTTTCCAGCGAAGTCTTTGTGCTAAGAATTTAGTTTTTTTATTAATAATTTCATTTAATTCTAGTTTTGCTTTACATATTTTTTTCAGCATTTCCTGTTCCTGGGAGGATACGTAGGCTTCTTCTAAAGTTTTTATAGTTTCTTCTAATTCCTGAATACATTTATTTTCTCTTTTCTTTTTATGCGATGAGAATGAGATTATTCTACCTCTCATCACAGCTTTACCTGCTTCCCAGAGAACAGATGCTGATGTTCCAGGCAGGTCATTATAGTCTAAATATAAAGTCCACTCTTCTTTAAAATATTTAATAAAATCGTCGTCTTTAAGTAATGATGTATTGAATCTCCAGTTATTACTTGGTGGAGTGGCCTTCTTATTTACTAGAGTTAAAGAAACAGCAGCATGATCGCTGACAGCTATAGGGTTTATCTCTGTGTCTAAAATGTCACTCAGCAGTGAGCTGCTGACTAAGAAATAATCCAGACGAGAGTAAGAGTGATGGACATGTGAGAAGAAAGTATATTCCCTACGGTTGGGGTGAAAAGAACGCCATGCATCGCAAAGTCCATAGTCACTCATGTACTGTTTAACTATATTTGTGGATTCCAAATTACGCTGAGTTCCAGCTGTACTTAGCCTGTCCATTTCTTTATTTAGTCCAAAGTTGAGGTCTCCCCCAATAACAAGTGCACAATCTGTGTGTTCAGAGAGTGCGGTAAAAAAACCGTGAAAGAAAGAGGGGTCATCAATATTTGGACCATATATACTAACAATACATAACTTTTTGTCAAATATAGATAATTTAATGATTAGAAATCTACCTTCTGGATCTATAACTGTGTTGAGTACAGTGAAATTAACATTTTTATGTATTAAAATTGCTACCCCCCTTTGCCTAGAGTTATAGCAGGCTGAGAACACATTAGGAAACTCAGTTGTTTTAAGTTGATCTGTATCTGTGGCAGGTCTATGAGTCTCTTGTAACAAAACAACGTCTGCTTGTAGTTTTTTAAGATGGCTAAATATTTTTAACTTCTTTTCTCTGGAGCCAGCTCCATTCACATTCCATGTAACAAACCTCAGTGCGCCCATAGATGTGTGTGTGTAGCTAATGCTGCTCGCTGCGTGTGATGCTCAAATGAGTAAGATATGAGTGGGCGTGTACGCGCTTGTATGCGAGTATGTCTTTCATGTCTGTGTGTGCTGTAAGGTCGGAGTGCTTGCTTTAACGCTGAGTGTATATGTACATGGTCGTGCCGAGCAGATGTGTGATATAGGGTGTTGTATTTGTATGTGTAGTAAAGCAGGTGATCGGTGCAGTAAAAGGAGTTGGAAGTAAGAAAGACATCCAAAGAAGCAAGCAGAGAGGGATGAAAGTAAAAACTTGACAGAAACGAAAACATTGCAACAACATTTAAACGCTGTGGAGACTGACGGTATCGTGTTTGTTATAATATCGTATTAAATTAGCGAAATAACATAAATAGATAGAGGTAAATGGAAGAACAAGAACGAGCGAGGAAAGAGAAAAAAGAAAAATATACTGCTGCGATTCTTGTAGATTATTTTCTTGCTGTAGATTCTTTTCTCACCTTTATTGCAACCATGCCGTGACAGTATTTGATACAGTTTAAAATTAGGAATACAGTGAAATATATAATCTGTGATATATTGTCACATTGATGAGATACTTAGTCACTTTGTGAGTAATAAAGTCACATTTGCAAAATATAAAGTTGCATTGTGAGATATAATGTTACATAAATGAGATACTGTGTGAACAATAGTCACATTTGCAAGATATCAAGGCACACTATTTTATTTTGTTTTGTTTCCAGTTTTGGTTAGATAAAGTTGTAAAGGGGTGGTTGATTGCGATTTCACTTTTTTAACGTTAGTTAGTGTGTAATGTTGTTGTTTGCACATAAACAATATATGCAAAGTTACGACACTGAAAGTTCAATGCAAACAGAGATATCCTTAAAATTTAAGAAATTTATTTAAAAATGATGGCAGTTTAATGCCCGTTCTTAAGGCTAGTAGGGACTACAACGAGCTACTTCCCGGGTTAGTTTTTAAATCTATTCATATATGAATCGCGATTCTGTCTTCCAATAATTCTAATGGATTCACAAGTTTCAAAATCAGTGTTCTAAATCAGCGGTTCTTAATCCTGTTCCTTGTGTCCCCCTGCTCTGCACACGCTCTGATCTGCATCTTTCTCTCTCATTTGATCATCAGCTCATCAGCTCCAATAAACTGTATTCCAATTATACACTTTATGTGTATAGACAGACAGATATTTTTCACATAGCTATGCGAGGCGTTAAACATGGACGCCCATGCGGTTGCCGTGCTGTATTAAACCTTTAATCAGGATAAAACCATATATTAAAAGCTAACATAAGCAGTAGCATTTACAAATAACAGCGTATCTAAAAGTATGAGACAACAACAAACAAAAAAAACATACCATTAAGAGCCGTGTGCTTGTACAGGTTCTGCACGATCCTCTTCACTAATATTCTCTGGGTCTCATTCGGGCTCAAATTGATAAGAGATATTGACGATGACATTGTTTACAATACAACCAGAGCACATGCCGCTGAGGTGAGGGGCCCGACTTTTAGATGCACACTAGGAATGAACCTAGCAAATCACAACACACTGGGCTAGGGCTGGGCGATATATCGAACGCGATGATCATGCACATCTCGTCAGTAAAGCAGTAAATCTCCATCACCTGCTTTCAAATGGAGCGGCATTTAATACACAGAGCCGTCGATCACTGACAAGCTACGCATTGATTATTGCAGATGAATCGCCTTCGATAATGAACGCGATATTGCGTAGCTTGTCAGTGAACTATGGCTCTGTGTATTAAATGCCACTCCATTTGAAAGCAGGTGATGGAGATTTACTGCTAATGACGGAACCGGCTTTACTGACGAGATGTGCATGACAGTCGCGTTCGATATATCACCCTCGATATATCACCCAGCCCTACACTGAGCCAGCAAACCAATCTGAGCCCATCACGTATTTCTGTGGGAGGGGCTTCATAGAAACAGGAAATCATCAGCGCCTTTATAGGAGAAGGGACAGAGCAGTGTAGAATAAAGGTAAATTATGTGAAAAATCATGTGTTATTTTGAAAACAAAGCATTAACACATGTTAGACTGCACCCCATAAACACAATCAAGCCTAGAAAAAAAAAAAAAATAATAATACCAGTTAACTACCCCTTTAAATAAGATATGAAACACAATCATACAATATAAAGTCACAAGTGTGATATGAAAAAGTTGCATTTTTTGAGATTAACCACCAGTTTCACAGACAAGGCTTAAACCTAATCCCAGACTAAAATTTAAGTCTGAGCTCTTTCAACTGAAAGAAACTTGCACTGACTGATCTTAAAATATGTCAGTGCCTTTGTTTTGTCTCAAGATGCACCCCGGTAATGTTTTTTTCTAAGGCACGTTTATAAAAACTACTTAAATGTCCTAATTGACCTATTGCCTAACCCTGTTTTAACCTAAGACCTCTCTGTGAAACCAGGCCATAATGTCATATTCACGAGTTCACCCTTACATCTAATCTGATAGCAAATAGTAAGCATATTTTGGCGTGCTGTCCTGGGGGAGGGCTCCAAGCCCGGAATATGGCCCGAACACAGAGAACTCCCCCTATCCCTAATATGGGATAAAAATAGATTAGGGGTGAGGAGTTGGGGTGGAGGAGGGATGCCGGAAAACTGTCATTGGACAGAGGTAGGCAGGCTGCATATACATACACATATTGTGCTCGTTAGGATGGTTAGCTAAATGAGTTGCACCTGCGCCAAATTAGTTGATTATCCTTGTTAATAAAACATAATTAAATGACATAAATGACATACTTAGTTTTAGTCACTTTATGAGTAATACGCTTTCTGAGTTATAAAGAGACATTGCCAGATATGGTCACAAATGGGAGAGTCTGTGACATGGAAAGTGATATTGCGACATGGAAAGTCACATTAGAAAAATAAAGTCGCAAGTGAGACTATATAAAGTGAGACTACGGATTGTGTGAAGTCTTCTTTTTTTATTCTCTGGATCAAGCTTCTATAAAAGGTAGGTATGAGATCAAAGCAAATGTTTTACTAAAGAATGCCTTACAACCATTTTTTATCGCTCATTATGACACACCGTTTTGAAATCCTTCGATATTAGTTGTGTTTTCAGTGCATTGGAGAACCTCTCGGAGATCCACTGAGCTGCTCTACAAAATTGCTTTTTCAGTGGTTGCTGAATGTGCAAAAAAAAAAAAAAAATCTCCCAGTCTGCCATAATGTTGTATTATTCGGTTTTGTTGTCAAGAGTGAGGTGAAGTTTACATTAGCGAAAATGGGAATGCATCTCTCTCACTCTGGCTATTTCTGTCCTGTTCGTTCTCCAGTTACACCTGCAAACCCCATATAATACCTGTTATTTATCAGCCAGCCCAAATGAACAAACAAAGGAGAGGAAATAGAAGTAGAAAAAAATGGTGAAATTATTAACAAGGTTGGAAGGCAAAGACAGATACCACCTCTATTTTGCTGTTTTTGGTAAAGTTATTGCTTTGCTTTCGTGAACACATGGTGCTCTTGTGAAAGCATTTCAGCAAGCGGCTTACATATTTGCACGATAAAAGAATCAATTGCATTAGGAGCACAGAGGCAAATAAATCCATCTATGAGCTATTGATAAACACAGTAATTGAGAATACAGGAAGGTGGAAATATGAAGTGCCTCTTCTGGGGTGAATGCAGGCAGGAAGTGGAGAATGTGAGGGGCACAGACAGAAAAAGCAGCTCTGCCATGATTAGCTGTTACATGTGTGACTCACAAATAAGCTCTGCCATGTCACGGTCAACCTGAGCTTCTGGTGAGGAAGGTATTTCAACAGCAATCTATACAAAGCTGCATATGTTTTCATTCCCCTATGTGGATTAACTAAATAGAAACACTCACTGTTTGAACATTTATCAGGGTAAATAAACACTTTTAGTTTAGGTGCTATTTGTATTGATTGTGTCATGTGTTCTTGCAGATACATGTTTAAAATGGCTTCAGATGAATGAAGGATGAAGCAACATAAAAAGAATGCTATCATTGACACAGAGGTTTGTTTGATAATGTACATTGGTCAATTACATCTTATTTGGATCTATGAACTTTATCAACAATACATTAAAAATGCAATTCACACATACAAAGACTTATAAAATACCTCTTGTTTGACGAACTGAATGATTTCTGAATAAAAATACATTCAGATATTTTTGATGGGGACGTAAAGTCAAAGGTGTCAAGTGGTACAGCTTTTAAAAAACACAGCCCCTGATGACTGTGTGTCAAGGTCAGTTAGTCTCTTAAAATCTCACACTATTAGATAATGTGACATTATGTCAAGACAATTAGTGATGCAACTTCATCAAAAAATAAAAACTATAAAAAAATATATATATTTGTACAAAATACTTATTACCTTAAAATATTTTTTTTTATTATTGATTGATTGATTGTAAATAATGATTGTCAATAATACCCTGTATTCACGGTCTATGGAAAATATTACTTTTTAGTTGATAAGACATTTATTTATATATATATATATATATATATATATATATATATATATATATATATATATAGTAATACTAGGGTCATACTCTGATTAACTGAGCTGTCTTTCACACTCGAGTATTACTTCCATATTCTCATTGTATCATATTTTATGCTCTATAATAATAATAAAAAAGTATGCAATTTTTTTTATTATATATTTGTCTAAAGGTCCGATAAACTGTTCCATTAAAAACTATTTCATATGTCAGACTTTACAGGGTGAATATGTTTGAGAACTTGTAGGAATGGAGAGAAAATCGAGAGCGGGCTATACATACTGTATGTCTGCAAAGCTTTAGCTCGCCTTTTAAAAATAGGCAGTCAAACCTTCTCCACAAAAAACAACTTGGGTTCAGTGAAGGTACAAATGTACTATCTATTCTATCACAGAACATTCTGTAAAGCAGGAAAACATTTCGTCTAGCACCTTTGAATAAATTGGTTTGAATTAAAAACTGGGTCAGAGACTCATCGCTTGTTAAACTTGAAAACTTGAAAACTTTAAACAGGTAACAAGAAGGCTTTTGTAAATAAATGCATGCTGTGCTGCTGTGGCAGTCTCCAAAGACCGTCCCTCAAGTTCTTAGTCGTATAGCAATTTGAAGGAACAAAAACACACGGAAAGTTCTTCCACGGTCTCTTAGGAAGCTGAGCACCATTGATGTTGTTCCATTCTTGACCTCACAGCTTCCAGATCCGGCGCTGGAGCACTCGCAGGGACCCAGACAAAACGGAACTATCACAGGGATAAATTAGCAACGTCCCATGCGGCGCAGGACAAAAAGAGTGGCATTTTTACAGAGACCCTTTGTTCTGCAGAAAGTCAAGAGAAGCCATGTGGATCCACTCTCCTTCATTTCCCCCATCAGAATACAAGTGCATGCTGCGAACAAGGGATGCGGAGGAGGGGAGGGAGATTAGAGACTCTCCACGCTGATTCTCTCTTCTCCCAGCAGGAGCAGCTATCGAATCACAGGCCACGGACAGAATGGTTTTTAATGAGCCATCAGACATATTAAGACTGATAAAAAAAAGAGCCATATCCTCTAATTTCCCTTCATTAATTAGACGGAAGCCAGACTCATCAAAGGCAGCCAGGGAGCCTCCTCATGGTGGGAATGGTGAAATGGGGGAAGAGAGGAGATTTGGTTCCAGGGCGCTTTAAAATTCCCCCTGGGACATCTTCTGTTCCCCCCGCATGAGGAGAAAGAGGGAGAGACGAGAGGAGGAAGAGAGAAACAGGACAAAGCTATGGACGGCAGACAGGTTGCTTGAGAAAGAAGGCCAGAATGCTTGGGGCTGATGTTATAGCATTTTGTCATATCTCCAGAAATTATTCTTAAAAATAGTATTTCCTCTGAGGTTATGTAATGCACCAAATAAAGAGGCCAATATTCTTATAAAAACGGAAAAAAGACGTTCTGAATTCTGTGTACAAAGCCTATAGGTATTTTATTTTTTGACATTGCTGTATGTTAGAATATAGTATAGTAGCAGATGCTCTTTTTTAGTTTTTAGTTTTGAAGCAGGTGACACACTTTTTAACAGGCATGGCAGGTTTTCATGCTCTCATAAGACTGAAGAAATAGGACATTGTTTTTTTGTGTTATCTACTGTGGCAAGTGTGTAGAAAGTGTGAGTGTCTCTTGATGTAGAAGCAGGACATCAGGAAACTGAGGCCCTTCTTTGAGTGTGAACAGCTTCTGGCAATGTCTTGAAAGAAAACACGGGTTATGACACAAGAGTGTCCATGATAGAAGAAAATAAATAAAAGGTCCTTTAAAAATGTAGCATGTGCCACACTCTTTGTATTTATGTAGGCTTCACATAGTTTTGAAAAACTTTTATACTAATTTCAAGAAAAGTTGAAATTTCATGACATATTTTCCTTGTACATTGAATAAGCATGAGTGTATGCATCTTATTGTTTATTTAAATTACTATTTTTAAATTGTTTTTAAAAATGTTTTTCTAGATAAAAAGTGGTAACACTTTAGTATAGGGACCAATTAACTATTAGCATGCTTATTAACATATTGGCTGTTTATTAGTAATTTTATTAATTAGTAATAGTAATAAGATAAAGCACATATTCTGCATGACCATATTCTACATCCCTAATCTTACCCAATACCTAAACTTAACAACTACCTTACCAACTATTACAAAGCAGCAAATTAGGAGTTTGAGGCAAAAATGATTGTTAATGATTGGTTAATAGCGAGAATTGAACCTTAAAAAAGTGTGACCTTAAAAAGTATATATCATGAATTCATTCATAGATATGTTTTGAGGACTCACACCACATGACATTTTTGCAACCTGAACTAATTTTACCTTGTCATTAACGTTCAAATGATGTGATATTGTAAGATATTTATTGACCTTGACACATGGTATGTATGTGTTTTGATTGATTGATTGATTGATTCATTCATTCATTCATTCATTAAGGTAGGTAAACTAAGATAAGGCTTCACCTTTTTACACCTTTTTTTTGATTATTATGAAAAATTATATATGTTTATTATAGAAAATTGTGCATATGGACCAAAATAAATGTTGTTGATGATTAGGTGCTTGGTTATGCCACATGGTTTATTTTTGAATGTTTTTTTTAATAATAAAATATTATGCCTACTATTTCGGTTTTCTTCTCGGTTTTCTTCAAGAATTGTATTATTCTAATGAGCCGTTTTTTTTTCATTATAAGGGCAGTTGTGAAGATTTATTTATTAGTATAGATAGATACACAGACAGACAGACAGACAGACAAACACGAGAAAAGAAAAAAGAGAAGAGAAGAGAAGAGAAGAGAAGAGAAGAGAAGAGAAGAGAAGAGAAGAGAAGAGAAGAGAAGAGAAGAGAAGAGAAAAGAAAACATGATGTTTGGGATTGAGGAATAGCAAATGACTAACCCCTAAGTTACAGCTAATGGAGTTAGTTACTGGAGGATAGATGTTGGGATGTAGATGATGATGCACTTATGACACTGGAATAAATGTTTTTGGCACTTTTCAGACAAAACTGCAGATATGAAAGTCAGCTAAAACTGAAAAGACCACAAGTAGACCGTTAAGGCTATGACTCAAGGCGATCAAAGATTTGACAAGAAAACATTCACTTAGAATGAAGCAAAAGAAAAATCTGCTATAGTGCAACTCTGCCTCAGGTCAGATGTCTTTACTATTAGGAGACTGAGTAACAATAGAGTCCATCCTCCTCAATATCTTCTTCTTCCAAAAAAAAAACACAACAAAAAAAAGCCATTTCTTGCTCTGTACAGAACCATTTTCCCTTCAAACCCCACTCCAGCTGTGTGAACATATCTGTCCTCCTGAACTTTTGTGGAAATGGAACTGAACCAACACACACCAGCAGGCTTCTATTGCATCTGCATGAATTAGAGCTTTCATTTGTCAGGCAGGTAAAACACAAGCGGAAGAGAGCGTAGAGACGCACAAGAGACAGGCCTTGTTGACTTGCTGAAATATGTTGCCAACCTTTCCTCATGAATTCTAAATCAGTATGAATTAATTCATGTCCAAAGCAAACTACAAATATAAATTCCTAAGCAGGAGTAAGAGCTCTCTCAGACCCTGTACAGGAGATATTTTTTTCAATGTCGATTCACCTCTGCAGGCTGTGTAGGAGCGTGGCTTTCACATTATGAAGTAAATATTGTTGTACTGCTATATTTAGGCCAACGGAAAGAGTATGGCTTGGTCTGTACATATTTAGCATCAGGGGTCTAATCTAGGTTCAGCTTTCCTCTGTCTATTTTAATCACAATCAGTTGGATGTAAATGGCATACATTAAAATATATTACAAAAACCATCTGGGGGCTTGATTGTAACATATGCTAAAGCTGGCCTTTAGGTGCACATAAGGTTTACCTGAACAATTCTGGGACAAAGCGCACTTATAGACTAAAGATGCAAATCACAAAAAAAACATTTATTAATCAATAAAGGAATACTTCACCTGATAATAAAAATAAAAGTAAATAAGCTTTTCACTTCACAACATGTTAAGAGATTGACTGTCATGTGGATTACTTGAGGATTATTAATCTTTCTGGATCTTTTTTTTTTTAAATTAATGTATTGTTTAGAATTTACTCCTAAACACTCCATATTCCATTAGAAGGATTCTGTGAGAGATAGAGACAATGATTCAGACCTCCATATTCTGATAGAAAATGAATCCATGACTGTCCTATTAGCCCTCAAGTATCTGCCTTTTCTTTTAAGCACAATTTGTGAAATATTCTCTGAAATATTCAGAAGTTCAGTGGTAAGATTTGTCACCCAGTTTCCCTGATATGTATTACATCGCATTAAGTGATACTGTATAATAAAGCTATCACATATAATTATGCTCATGTGTGCTCCTCCAGGTATTATTAAGTCTAACATTCTCTGCATTAGTCCCACCTATTGCAGACACCCTGCAGAGCACTGAGTTATATGCAAATGGATACTGTTTTTATTCCCATTAAAGTTTTAAATATTGTTTTGATGTGACGCTTGGGTCTCTTTGGGCATAATAATCATGGAGGAAGTGACAAACAACATTAAGCAATTAAAATTCAAAGAGATCTGCAGAAAGACCAAAAGAAACACTGGTACAAGCTGTGGCAAAAAGAGGATAAGAAAAAGACAGCGTTGGGGACAGGGGCGGACTGGAACAAAATTTCAGGCCGGGAAATCTCACTCTCATCCAGGCCATCCCATACACCCACAACAAATTTTGAAACCGGAAAACAATATTTTTTGCATGGCCATCATCATCATTGCATAAAAAAAGTTTCAATTCCTAGACTGAGGCCATGCAAAATAATTAAAGGTTATCTTTTGTACTTCCATTTTCCTTTTTAGTCTCTTCATTTTCCCTGACATCTCGCATGTGTATGTTTACTATTTTCACTAATTTTCTTGCACCTGTCACTTTTCCATCAACACATCTCCATCTTGTTGCAAAACAGCCACCTCATTGTAATTTGTTTGCACATAGTATACATTTATTTTAGAAAAAAATAAGTATTACATTATTGTTTTATCTTGTCAAAATTAGCACAATAATAGCTACATCTTGAATATATCTTTATAGAAAAATCTTAAAATTGAATATGTTTTTGCATTATCATGGGTCATGTTTGGTCCTAAGGAAAATTAACCATGGTATTATTAGACCTATGGTAAAAGTAACCATGTTTTTGGTGGATTGATTACTATTTGTATAACCAGAGTTTTACTACAAATACCATGGTGAAACTATATCGTGTAGCAAAACCATTATTAATTTGTGGTTACCATGGTTTAACTATAGTAACATTGACTTTGAATGTTAAAGTGAAAATTAACACCTGACCACTGTTGTAAGTTTGCAACTGTTACAATTAAAAATCACAGAAGGGTAAAAACATTTATAGTGTGTGAATAATCATGCTTCGACAATAACCAGTCATATTGGCGGCACCGAGGGGCCCCAAATAAAATTCTGCTTAGGGCCCCATAAAGGCTTGGGCCGGCCCTGCTTGAAGCCATGAACAGGACAGTTTTGCATCTCTGCTCCACCTGGGCGCTTCCACTCCATTCTCGAATCACGCATCCTTTTGGCGGATGCGCGGAGCGCGCGTGAGGCGAATCGCGTTACCAGTCAAGGCATGATTTATTAGAGTTTCATTATTGAATGGCAAATTCGGAAATAATCACTTTAGTACATTCGGTAGGCAACAAAAACAACAACAACAATATAAAATAATAATAATAAATTATAAAAAAAAAAAAAAAAATGCAGGGCAGCGGGCCAAATTGGCTGCCAGGCCACCGGGAATTCTCCCGGTTCTCCCGATGGCCAGTCCGCCCCTGGTTGGGGAAGCTACTTGGAAAATGTATACGCTAATTACAGCTTATAAATCATACAGAATGATCTTTTTTGAAAATCTAAAAAGGCAGAAAGTTTTGTATGAGGGGTAGGTTTAGGGTAAGGGGATAGAAAATACAATTTATACAGTATAAAAATCATTAAGTCTATGGAATGTCCCCATAAAACATACACTCTAAAAAATGATGGGTTAAATACAACCCAGTGCTGGTTAAAATATGGACGAACCCAGCGATTGGGTTGTTTAGACCCAGCGGTTGGGTTACTGCCCAGAAGGTTGGGTTAAACATTTAATCCAACTGTTGGTTGAAAACAACCCAGCATGTGTTCTGTCCAATATTTACCTAGCACTGGCTTGTATTTAACCCAGCATTTTTTAGAGTGTAGAAATGTGTGTGTATGTAACAGTTTTATTAATATTATAAATGAAACTCAAAGAACATATTAAAATAATAAATCCAAGTCATGACCCCTTTAATTGCGTTTGAGCGATAACAAAATATATGTGATTAAATATGTGTTCCTGAATCCTGACATGCAGTCGTACATGTTACATTATAAATGTATACACTGAGAAGCTGTTATAATTGCATACTGTTTTATAATGTACTACAATACACTGATGCAAATAGTATCTGTCACTAAAATAGCACCTTACACTATATACATTTAGTGACATAAAATAGTATAATAATTTGCATAATTTGTACAGCTCAATCAGGGTGACAATATATCAAACTTGACCAAATACATTTTTACTAAAAACATCAACACCACAATTTACTTATTAACTCAGTATCATTTGGTCATGCTAGAAATTGTCTTGTTACTGGAAAAGCTACACTTCTATAAAAATACTGTAGCTGAATATAGTGTAGCAACATAAATCTAGCAAGAAAATTCAGTAATCAAAGCATACAGCTATTAAAACAGAACAAGGGACGTGGTTATGGTTGTGAATGTTTTTAATGTGAAGAACCTACTGATTAATTTCAGTCTGCAAGTCACAGGGACATGAAGTGCATTTTTTTAAAAGTTGTTTGTTCTTAATGGATTTTGTGAATTAGTCCTTTTGGTGAAATACTTTTTTATTGCTTTTAGTAGGAAAATGCTGTAATGACACTTAGTGAGTGCCTGAATTATTCAGTACCACATCTTTTTTTTCCCTGGTGAGAAATTTTAGTGTAATTGCTTGTGGCACTGAAATCCTGTCAAAATCTTGAAATTATGTTACTTTGATAGAGCACAGTGAGAGAGCTTTAGATGGCTTTGGGCTAATTGAAATGACTAATTGTTGCTATGACCTGGCAGTCCTTTCATGTTTTATATGGGTGCATAGCCACAATACTGTCAAACCAGACTAAGAGACAGTGATGGCTGAGAGAGTGAACAAGAAGTAGACAAAGAGAGGGGCAGGAAGTTAGTGATTAGCAGGGAAAAGTGGTTGTTGGTAGGTCTTTTATGTTCCTGGGATGTAGAACTCCCAACTTTCAAAAACTCAATGGACTATGTCAGTGTACAGAATGTCAGAGAGAGAGAGAACAAAAATGTTGGGGATACTCTAGTAAAAACTTAATAAATAAGAAATGAATATTAAGCAACTTACATTTTGGAAAAAAATAGTTACAATTGCTTTGTCTGTTTTTGCTCTGATCCAAACAAATCTAAGGGTGTATTCACACCTGTCTTGTTTGGTTAAATTGAATCAAACTCAAGTTCGTTTCCCCCCTTGGTGGGGATCTTTTGGGCAGGTTATTAATACAGCAATCGCAATCTGGTTGCGGATCAAACAAAACATACCAAAACTCAGGTACGGTTGAATGGATGAACCAAAGAATGGATGACCTTAGCACAAGTGTGGTTTTGTTTACAATTTCTGGTTCACTTGCAAAAAGGGGCAGTGTAAAAGCGAACCACACCAAAAAAAAATTTGGTCCAGACCAAAGCAAATGAACTAGCGGACTTTCCTGGTGTAAATGCACCCTAAATCAGAACCATTGTAATACAGAGCAACAGATGTTTTTTGAACAACTTGGTTGAGTGAATTATTCAATGACTCACTCACTTGCTTCATTCCTGAATGAATCAGAGTTTTGAACAAACCTTTTGAATAAATGATTCACCACTTGTTTTATTACTGATTGAATCAATGATTTACTTGAATGCATGATTCAATGACTCATTCATAAGATGGTCACCTGCTGCCATCTATTGGCATAATTATGTAACTGTGGAAAGAGTCACAGAAAAAAAAATTGCACCTCTGTAATGAACAGACTGACAGTGTGTCTATAATGTTGTTTTGTGGACAGGCAAACTACCATGTACAGTACAGTAGTCACATAATTGGTTTGGTTCTTGTCAGTGGAAGTATGAATTGGTTTTCAATAGGTTTCTAGACAACCTCAACTGAGAACCAGCACCACTTTGGTGTGAAAGAAGTATGGGAGAGCTAATTTTGGTTTAAATGTATTTAAACTTATAACTGTATAAAACTCCTCTCACGTCCTTAAATGGTTATACTGTGACAACTTCCCTTCCCCCCCCATCACTAAAAAGATGCTATCTGTCTCATCTCAGAACTCTGGTCTCCATTTCACCCACTCATACGGTACATTTCCGAATTTTTGCTCCTGGTTATATTTAATTGAAAACCTTATTCAATTTTAATTCCTTCATTTGGTACAATGCAAGCATGTCTTTTTGTGCGAAGCAACCAGTTGTGCGTCTGCTTAGAAGTGCTTCTGATAAATGATGTCCATATAAGGTTTCAGGTTTAGCTTTACTGATCTTAGATCAGTATTTTTGTTTGACAACCAGATTTATCCTGAAGTGGTGTGTGTTGATGCTAAATGCACAATTACTGTAATACAAGAATGATTTCCTCATCTCGACTGAAACTGCATATACTTCTTATAAAAGCACTGTAATATAGACATTAAATTAAATTATATTTAATGATTACTTTTTCCACTAAATGGCAATTAGTAGGTAAACAAAGAATATACATGATTTAATCCATTAACCTACAACAACCTTGTAACAAACTTATAAAATAACACACTGTAATAGATTATGGTCTCTCGCTGAGTGCACTGATTTGATTTGATGCAGATAAAAAAAAATGGTTTCCGTGTTTATTATCTCTATCCTTTTATCCCTTAAAGCTAGGCTAGGCAGTATGTTTTTCATAAACATGTTTTGTTATACTGGCTGAATGTGTCTTCACAGCCTGATAGCAAGCGATATTGCGTAGTGCATATAGTGGCGTAAATATAAATATATATATATATATTATATATAAATAATATTTTTTTTGTGTCACAATGTAGTTTTAAGAGTTTTTTAGGCAAGAATGTACTTGTTTAGACTTCAAATATGTGGCTTGTTAATAAAGATAGTGTCTATTTGAAAATTTGCTTCAACATTTTCGGAGATGTGAGCTTCAGGGCATCAGCGGTCATTCAGTGCTCATGAACCCACTGAGAGCAGCCTTACCTGGGCCAGATCTTTTGGAAATTGCTGCTGACTCTGATGTCTCTATAGTGGTTAAACATGAGATGTAATTAGTTTTGAGTAAATCTAATGGGCAGCCTTTGTTATTATTAATCTATTATTTGTTCCAGAGCAAATCGTTTTGGCTGAGGGCAAAATCTCATAAGTCATAACGTTATATTTTATATAACTTTAATTTTGTATTTCAGAGCACTGCCTTTGCACTTTTGGCTGAATTGCCTAGCTGTTGTTGTTGTTTTTGTTTATTAAATATTATTATTCAATAAATAATATGCAATATGGTGCCATAATGTTGTATATCAGCATGCTGTGATTACCTGAGGCCCAATCACTACTAGTAATACTCTTCTGTGGAAGTCTCAGGACCATAAAATGTTAGTCCAATCATTGCATTTGTTACAAATGTCCTATGTGCCTGTCAGCCTATATATTTGCATAACTCTGCGTAGCCAATAGTGTTTTATTGATTGATTGATTGATTGCAGTTTTACATTTTCAAGAAGTACTGGATGCTTCACCACATTTGTCAGGCATAAATGTTGAATAAATGTTGACAACTTATAAAGATATTTCCACTGTAGTGCACACCATTCATCAGAGGATTCAAATAAAACATCCAGTTCATTGTTTAAAGATCTAAGCAAATCAAACTAATATTTAACAAACCCATTTAAATTCCTTTAATAACATGAATAAATAGACACATCAAAAGTTATGTTATCGCCAGCAGCCTATTTGCACATTTATTTGCAGTCACAGAGTCCGGTGGGGAGTAATCGCTACCCACTGTGTTATATCAAACATCTCCCCACGTTCCTGTTCACACAGATTTTCATCCATACGTGCAAATCAATGGCTTCCTGTCTGTCTGTAAAGAGCAATCCTTGTGCTATTCTGAAACATGGCATGAATACTTGCTGTCATACATGATTTGCTCTCATGGAGTTACAGACATGTACATGACTTAGTAAGTGCATTTATTATCTAGTGAGTCTGCTTGCAGCATCGCACCACATGTGGCCTGTTAGGTCAGGCAAGGCGACGTGCTCCACAGAGAGAGGATCAGATCCTGCAGGCTCGGGAAGCATCAAAGCCTCGGCTGGTCGACCCTAGAGTTTCCCTCTGAGCCCCTGAGCCAGAGATAAGACAGACTTCATAACAACAGCAAATCATGAGTCTTGGATAGAGGATAGAGGATGGTGAAAGTACTAAAAATATGCTGGTTTATGAAAACTCAAAGACTTAAGAGCATGAACTGGAGAAGGGGGCAAATGGTTTGATCTATGATGCACTGAGATTCATTTTCTGATTATGGATTATGAGAAGGGATGAAATTCTCATTGATTATGGGGAAAGGTAAATTATTGATTATTGATTAAAGCTAAAGCCCTAAATTTGAATTATTATTATTATTGTATACATTTCTAGGTAATAAGTATGTATACATTACATTCAGATATAACATACTGATTTGGGCTGAGAAGTTGCCATTCATGTTTTTTTTATTTTATTCAATCCACATACTTTTACCAGAATCTGAATGCAGAGGTTTTCATCAGTCTGCTGTGAAATAAAGCGGTGATGATCATGCTGCAACACCGATTTGCCAAATGTGAATAAAGGAAAAGAATAAAATATTTTCCAATAATGAATTCAGTGTTGTCCTTACAACTAGTCACTGCAGCATCATTTTAACTTCCATTTTGTCGAACATAATAGTTTTTTCTCTGTTATTGTGCCAGCATCAATTGCAGACTTATTCATATATATATATATATATCTCTATATATATATATATATATATATATATATATCTCTATATATATATATATATACACACACATTTCTAGGTGATACATTCTTATAACCTAGAAATTGTAATAATAATAATAAAATATGTAATGTTAGGGTTTAGGGGAATGTAATATATGTATAGTGTCCTAGCCTGTGTTCGGCATGTTGCATGATTATGAAAGCTATCATATTAGCCCTCCTCCTCCCCTCACCACCTGTAGAGATCTGCTAGGGGGGTTCTACATTTCTTGCAGCATTCCTTTGTTATTTTTGACTAAGCTGAACAAATGATTGTTTTTTGCTCAGCAGCAGCAGTAGCATAGCAGCATAGCAGATTTCATCTGTCAAAATCATGCTTACGTATATTTCATGTCCATGTCAATAAATGCCACTCAGAGAGTTGTCATGGCTGATCATTTATATTTAAATTATATTTTAAAAGTGCTGTCTATTAAGGCATAACTAGAAACAAAGTGGAGTAGTAGTAGTCAGAAGTCTGGCTCTGTAAGACTGTCTTGAACTGATACCACCCTTGGTGTTTAGGTCGAGGCTTGTGACTGATTCTGTGATCTCCTGCTGTTTAATGTCCCCAGTTGCCCTGTTTTCTTTCTTCATCTGCAGAAAAAGGGAAATGCCAGAGGATGGAGGCTTGCTAATTGATACATCACTCATCTACCCCTTGTAAAAAGAAAAGAAAGATAAAGAAAGATAAAAAGTTGAGAAAAAATATTGAGACACTCCCCATTATCACACTGCCCTTACAGAGCCTATCCACACCATGTTACATAAGAGCTCAGAATGTCAGAATGTGATGCTTTGTGCCAATGGCTAAACAGAAGCAATGCTGATCTGACCACCATGTCATGCACAGGAATAGCCAGAGGTTTGAGTCTATATATTATAATTTATGTAATGCCAAGTCAGCCTTACTCAAGAGAAGTGCTGAGTTCTTTGCAGCGGTGCTATAGAAGAAGCAGTTTGGGTTCATCAAAGAAACTTTCAGTGAGCAGTTCTTAAAAGAACCGTTTTTTCTTTGTGTGAAGAACATATAATCTAAAGAACATTTCCAGTGCAAAGAACCTTTTGTGTAATGAAAAGGTTCCATGAATGTTAAGCGTTCTTGATTGAACAGTTGATGCCCAATAATGAACCTTTAAATAATGAATCCAATCTGTACAAACCAGACTAAAACCTCGGCAGACCAAAGCATTCTCTGATCTCTCTGAAGAACGAACATCTCACATTTCAGATCAAAATAAACAACTTTAAAAGACACTTAAATTTGAGATGTCTCTTTGCATCCCTTTTGCGATTTCTTAGCTTAAACTCATTCTGCCTACTGTGCAACTCACATTTCTGGTTGCGGAAAAGATTGAAGGCCAAAAATAACTCGAGGACATGTTCTTGCAGCGGCTGGCACATTTTAACAGCCTCAGCAAAAAGATTGCATGTGATTCTGTGTCCTCATGATTGCTAGTCCACTCAATAACCATATAAAACTGTAAATTCCTCTGTCAACTGTCACTAATCAAATAATGAGCCCCTAGCAACCCTGTCACTGGATATTACAACGCTAAAGAGCTAAAGAGCTGCCCGATATCCGTTCTCAAAAATCATCCATACTTCTACATTCCACTTCTCAAGCTCTTCGGGCCATAGATATGGGTGTTTTGTTACGGCTTTAGTAGTGGACTGATTTGCAGATGAATGCAGTGCAGTCTGAATACTGTATACTTCTCTAAAGGTCAGCAGGATTGTGAGAGAATGGGAGCAGCGTCTCTCTGAGAGTCATATCATGCTGTCTGTTCCTCTGGGTAGAGCTTGTCCTTTCAAGCTGATTTAGGAACGGCTTCCCCTGAGTAAATCTTACCTTCATGGTGAGAGGAGAACAAGTACAACAGATTTTGGACCAGCGTGAATGGGAAGCTGCAACTGACTCTTTTCATGTGCAGTCAGAGCACCAACCTGATTTTGTATGACTCTGAAAATAAATAGCCATCACAATGAGACGGCATCTGGGATCAAGAACACTAAAGTCTATACAAGCCACTGAATATGCAGCTTTTCTGTCTGCTTGCTTGTATGCATGCATAAAAATAATTTTGAATGAGATGCGCATGCTGGTTTTATAAAATAAAAGTGGCTGACTGGTCTTTTTTGCAATGCTGTGTAAGTGTTCATGTAAAAATGGAGCTAGAGCTGTAGAATGTGCACATTAAAATGCAGACATTTGTGGCCCACAAACTCATCCCCATGTGCAGAGATTTGTTAAGATTCGTTTCCTCTGGGAATTCTCAGAGTGTAAAACAGAAAGCCCATTGGTGTTCATTAAGCCTGACAGAGAATAGCTCTGCTTGACACTCCCTGCTGTATTATTAAATTGCAAGTGTAACACTGGAATAAGGAAGAATAGGGTGCCTCCAGTTGAATTTAGCTCTCTTTTGGGGGATTATTTATTTATTTTTTTAATTAATAATTATTTCGGCACCATTTGCTAAGGATCAGCCTCAGGCCTGGTTGTACAGCATTAGTCAAACATGCTTTTAGCCAACCTGGTCTCATGGCATTTATGTACCTCTGTGCACTTTCTGTGCGACATCGTTTTATGTAGGCTACCTTACTGCACGTTTCGCCGCAGTTTCAAAGAGAAATGTCCACCGAGTGGCGCTAAAACACGGGTTAAATACGTGAACCCTGGCACGATTTTATTATGTTGATATAGGTACGTATTGCTGTGTTTTTATTATGTTGCTTCGGGTACGTACTGCGGCTGTTCAGAATTCAAATATCCGGGGTCTGTCCCTAAAAGTTAATGCTCTATCGTGTTGGAAATATGCCCTACACCAAACCCAACCCTAAACCTACCCGATAGTGTTAACAAATGCATAACTGGTATAAAAACGTATTTGTTGATGCAACCGTGCCCTTTCAACTTCCTTATATGCAGATTTGAACTGTTTTGTCGAACCGTAGTTACACGGGATTCGAACCGGAGCTCCTCGCCTCCTAAGTACGTCTCCGTACTCCGTGAGCTACCGAACAAACTTACCATCTATGAAAACCCATAGATATGACGCTGGATATGTGTGATGCTAACATTCTAAAGCATCAGTTTTCAAATCTCCCACCATATTAATATTGTTTTGAAGTCGTAACATGATATTCTTAAAGTAATTGTGCCAAAAATACGCTTTATTAATCAAAACTCTGTAAATTTGTGTGAAAAGGAGTAAAAGGTGTCAGAGCTTTACTGCCTCTAGTGTTTGTTTCTTTTGGAAACTGAAACTGCAGTAATATGTAGTTATTGGTACTTATTTCGTGTCTCGCTAAAAAGTGCACCCAGGTACATAAATGCCATGAGACTAGGTTGCTTTTAGCATTAGCATGGTATAATATGCATTATTCAGCACAGGGGATCTGAATTCAGATCAAGGAGGTTAAGGTGAACTACAGTGTTAAATAGACCATACACAATACAGTAAAATAGCAATATTGTGAAATATTATTACAAATTAAAATAACTGTTTTCTACTGTATTATATCTGAAGATGTAATTTTAGTCCTGTGATGTCAAAGCTGCATTTTCAGCAGCCATTACTCCAGTGTCACGTGACCTACCTTCATGTCACATGATCTTTTAGAAATCATTATAATATGATGATTTGCTGCTCAAGAAACATGTTTTATTATTATCAGGGTTGAAATCAGCTGTGCTGCTTCATATTTTTGTTACTATGATACATTACCATTCAATCTTCAGTGTCACGATCCTTCAGAAATTATTTAAAGAAAATAATAAATTGACCAAAAGTGAAGGTAACGACAAAATATTATTAAATATTATTTATGTGAAAAATAAAATAAATAACTAAAAGATCATTATTTCCACAAAGACTGTTTTCAACACTGATAATGCATGAAGTCAGGATGACTATCCTGATATCAATCAATCAATCAATCAATCAATCAATCAATCAATCAATCAATCAATCAATCTCAATCAATAAATCAATCATATAGGTTAATCTAAAAAATAAATAAGTAAATTAATAAGTGAATAAATAAATAAATATCTACATACATTTATTTGACAAACTAGATTAATTTGATTCTTTAATTTAGGACTTACCTAGGATAATTACGGTATTTGACCACTGTTTATGATAAAACAATTAAAATACAAAAATATAAATAAATAAATAAATAAATGGTTGTGACAGTAATTTCTTATGGCAGGAGTGTAAAATCAATATGCTAAATCAGTTGGTGGTTGTTGATATTTCAAACAGAATAACGAGACATAGATTTTCAGTCGGGTCTGCTCTGGTTTATATGCGATCACAGGGCTTTGAATAAACCACATCCATTAGGGCTGGTAGTCCACAATTATGTACATTTGGAGAAATTAGATTTTTAGATGTCCTCATTTGAATATGGAGAACTGCGCTTGTTGTCCACTATTCCTCCAGCAGAAACTGCATGTACTGTAATACAAGTGAAAAGTGCTGAAGCAATATTCTGCACTACAGTGTCGCAATAACTAATTTCTTCACTGTCATGCCTTGTTAGCAGCCTCTGCTGTCCCAGCAATGTGCATAATTAATCAATACTCAGTCCAAAGAGGCACGGACAGCAATTACACCAAGGCATGTGTATGGTCATGAACTTAGTTACATCTGCAAAGCACGGAGATCCCTGTCAGTCTATTGTCGTTGGAGCTGAAGGATGTAGTGTACTGTAGAGTTGGTAGAGTAACAGTGACATCCGCTCTTGCGTAGCCTTGAAAATGTCATTCGCATCCTCAGATATGACTCTGATGCATCACCATGGCAAATCCTTTGTACCAGAATGCAAAATTTCATCAGCACCTCGCAAAGCCAAGGACTTGTCACTCTGGCATAACAAAATGGATCAGGGGATTGAAAATGACATGGTGCTTTATGAATGTAATACATGTTTTTAAATTATTTTCTCTCACATACACTATTTCTGCACGACAGGCAGTAAACAGTTCACAAACATTACAGTCCATTTATAATTACTTTTAGGCTTAAATACACTGAAGATGTCATTAATCAATATGTGCCATTCACAACTGAACTGAACTGAACTGAACTGAATTGAATATTAAGCTCCAGTTTAATATTCAGATCATTCAGTAAAATGATCTGAAACTGTAAAATATATTTTTGTGCAAATTGTGATTTCTTTCTTTCTTTCCTTCGTTCTTTCTTTCAATTATTATTTTTTTTTAACTTTTTTTAGAGAAAAATGTCCAATCGATTAAAAAATGTTTTCTACATACATAAATGGGTAAATTAATACAAATTAATTATATAATAATAATAATAATGTTCCACAAAACATGTATTATTTTAAAAATATATTTTTTTCTTTGTTGTGAAACTGCATCAAATTGCACTTCCTGTCATTCTAACACTGCAAATATTCTAACACATTCAAATATTTATTTATGTATGATTTTGTTTGTTTGTTTGTTTTTGCTCAGCAATTTTGTTCTATGAATGTTTTGTCTGTTTTCCACTACAAAAACATATATACAGTACATTATTGAATCAAGATACTTGAGTAGCATATTTACTTAAATTAAATTAAATCTTATTGAATTAAATTAAGTGATATTAAATATTGTTGTTTTATTGAATTAAGATACTTGAGTAGCATATTTACTTAAATTAAATAAAATCTTATTTAATTAAATTAAGTGATATTGAATCTTGTTGTTTTATGAAAATAAAGCAAAATTAAGAGCTTTATGGCAAAAAAAAAGGATAAATAAAATTGATTTTCACTTCAATTAAGTTTATTTTTTTCCTCTTTTCCTGTTTTGCTATAAACTCATTAAATCTTATTTTTTCTCAGAAAATGAGATTTAATATTAAGTGCTTCTCATTACATTTGTACTTGAAAACAAGACAAACATACTACTGTAAAGTACCTTTTTTTGTTCTTCCATGAATTTAAAATTCCAACTCAACATTCCTATTTAGCGCCCAAACTCTGGAACAATCTACCTAACACTGTTGGGGAAGCAGACACACTCTGTCTGTTTAAATCTAGATTAAAGACTCTTTAACCTGGCTCACACATAATACACTATCACATTTCTATAATTCAAGGATTAGGCTGCATTAATTAGTTCAACCGGAACCGGTAACACTTCCCAAAACACCCGATGTACTTGTTACATCGTTAGAAGAATGGCATCTACGCTAATATTAGTCTGTTTCTTTCTAATTCCGAGGTCACCGTAGCCATCCAGATCCAGACTGTATCCAGATCAGATGGTCACTGCAGCCACCCGGATCCAGTCCGTATACAGATCAGATGGTGGGTCAGCACCTAGAGATGACCTCTACACAGCCCTGAATGCCAGCGAAGACCAGGACAACTAGATGAGCCCCAGAGACTGATCCCCAGTGAAGACCCTGTCTCCTAGTTGACCATCGGTACAAGACCACAGGAACCAGATGAGTCCTTTGCACAATCTGACTCTGCTTCAGCCTAGATTTAAACTGCTGATTTTGTCTGGCCAGAGGAGCATGAAACTATTTTGACACACTATTTCCCCGTCTAAATACTGTAAAGCTGATGTAAAGCCACCCAGCTTTATATCAAGCTGATGTAAAGCTGCTTTGACACAATTTGCATTGTTAAAAGTGCTATACAAATACTAGTGACTTCACTTGACTATGTTAAGGCCAATTCACTGTAGAACTTCATAATTAAAGACAACTTCTTAAATTCAGATCGCCCCCCCCAGCTTTGGGTCTCAAACAACAATCAGTCAAATTCTAAAACAGATGCTGCTACTCTCGTGGCTCATACTGTATAGTAGTATGCACAAGGTTGAAGCTGGCCAACATGAAGCTTCTTGTCTGCGAATCACTCTGGCAAACAGACTAAGTCTTTGTTTAAAGATGCTGTTTGCACAAGCTGATAAGTCAGATTTATGAGGATAGAAGGTAAAGATGGTGGACCAAAATCACACAGTAATGTCAAGGGACACATAAGACAGTTTCACTTCATAAAGCAGATTGTTTTTGTAATTACATTGAAGTGTTAATGCTACACCAAACAAATATGGTTGTTTGTTTATGTAAATTGAGGAGTGCTGGCTGAAGGCTGCATGCAAGCTGCAAGAATTAATTTTCAAACTACAGGGTGGCACACGATCAACAGTAATCAAAATCCAATTAGATTTCACTGCAGTACATACAGTTTAGTTAACCATGGCAGTATTGGAAAAGTACAGATTTTTATGTGGGGTAGAATTGATATAGAATATAGAATTTAGTTGTGTCCACAACAGTAGAACCATGGCACTAATAACACCAGGTAATGGGTTTGATTGGTTTGGGTTTGATTGGTTTAACCTGAAAGTCACCACCATATTGGTGTTTATGCATTGGATTATTTTGTGAACTGAAATAATCCCAAATATTATTGTTTTTCTTCTCACCAATGGAAAGATGTTTTTGACTGCTGTGGTTTGATCTCCCTCAGCAACCTGCATATTACATGTTTTAGGAATAAAGTACATTTTGTTGACCACTCACATTTATTAAAAGCATTAGAGGCACTTTTTTTTCTGAGAACTAGATATTATACAAACTATCTTTTAAGAAAAAATAAAATACAAAATGAACATGAAAAGTCCCCTTAACATGACCTTACCTAACAATTGAAATCATACAGCATCATAGTTCTGACATATTTTGTTGAATTAAAATTAGTTGTTCCAATTTAGCAGACTTTACCAGTGTAGTATACCAAAAGTACAATTGCAGGGTATTTTTATTAAGTATATACATATGTAAATGTATTTGTAGAATACTTAGCATGAAATAAATACATTTATTATTTTACTGTGGGTCTCATATAAAATCAATTAAAAATAAAAGCATACAATATAACATTTAATTTGACCTCCTAACATCAGCATTTTATTAATCAAGGTTTAGCACCACCTTTCTCTGAAAATTGCTTGAAGGAGAAGAAGAAGAAAAATTTCTTCATTTTGTATGAGTCTATTATGTCCCGTGACCATGAAAAGTGTCTGCTAACAATTCTGAGGTTCCCAATTAAAAATGTAATGTCAAGTGGTCAACAGTAAATGTCTTAAAAGCATAACTATTTTATTTTAACATGTCTCTGGCAAGCATATCTATAGTATCAAAATAAACACAAAACCACCAACACTTTGTATTTGTGTGGGTTACAGTTTATCTACATTGTAGGAACTGAATATCTCCACAAGGTCAGTACACCTTGTGGAAATCAGCTGATAGAACATTCATGGAAAGTGACCAATATAACAGAAAGACAGTTGTTTATATGTGTGCAGACATATATTCTGTTACTGACAGTCAAACACAATGAAGTAAACTAGGTGAGAAAGTGATGGTACACAACACAAGCACTATTAAACTAAGACTGAAATCATATTGGCATGAAAATTGGAGCCGTTTCAAATTAACCATTCAAAAATTGTGTATGGATATTCACATTTAAAGGCTTTAAAAAGTTGCTATGACAACATGATTAGTTTAGCCCCTCTAAGGTTCACGCAACAATGAGCAGCATTGCTGCTCATCACACATTTATTTGCTTCTGTGGTATAGAACATGGAATATATTACTAACGTAGTTTACAGCTTTGCACAAAGGTGTAAAGAAAAGAAAGGGAAAAAAATAATAATAGCCAGTGTATTTTTTTCCATATTTCTCATTAAAATAGATGATCCACATTTAATTATTTACAGACTTTTATATTAGATATTATTTGATATGTAGAAACACAGTTTTAAATGCTAATTCAGTCTAATTATGTCTTCTTTTATTTGTATGTATGTGAGTATGTGCTGCTCATGCATTCCTGAATGATATATTTGGTTTTGAGCACAGTTCAAGTTCTAACACATTAGAAATGTTCTCTACTAATTAAAGAGAGACATGAACCAGAAGATGTGACTGTGTTCCACTTACAGCTGTGAGCCTGAGCAACACTGTGGAAAGGACAGACCACTCCAGAAATGGGACCCATTTACAGTCTAGAATAAAGGCCATTATTTAAACAATGATTGTTGGGCAAAGTCTAGTCTACTTTCAGCCCCCACTGAAAAAATATGAGGACACTTCACTTTGACTAAGAGGTAAAATACAATTTTAAAGTTGAAAAGTGGTACAATGGATACTTTGCGCTAGGGAAATCATTTTTTTGGACATCTCAGAGCACTTAAAGTTACATTTAGACCATGTCACTGAGACAACAAATAGCGTTGCTGTCTTCTCCTATCCTTCAGAAGACGAGGAGCAGAGGAGCTGGTATTTGACCTGAAATAGATTTTAATTTGTGATTTATGCAACTGCTGCAAGTCTCATAGTATGGACTGTCAGGAAATAGATGATATTAGCCTAGGGGCGTTCGATAACTAATTTCACCCCGGGCGCTAATGCTGAGTCTGACAGATCAATCAAGAAGGTGTTAGATTCTCTGATGCTTATGATTCTCTAGCACTGTCAACCTGCTCTATTAAATGGAACTGACAACATTAGCAGACTCAATCAAACATCAAAAGTCATAGCATGGAATTTTAGCTGAATATCATGAATTTCCTGCTGAAAAAAATGGACTGATCTTAGTTGATCTATTTCTGGGTTGTCTAATCCTGCTCCTTGAGGGCCACTCCCCTTGTCCAAATACCCACACTTGCGGTCTTTACACTTGACCACATGACTACTTATATGGTGTATTTCCTGTATTTGGCCCAAGTGAGAATGAAGACCACAAGTGTGTGTCTAACTTTTTATCACCTGATGGGACACACTTGTTGTAAAAATGCAAGTGTTTGCATAGCTTTATTTTTATTTTAAATACTTTGCATTTTAAAATCAGCAATGTCTGTTCAGTAGTCCCTATAACATGACACAATTTAATTTGTGGTGCTTCTAATTAAGTGACGAAAAGCAGTTGCAAATGTTGTGCAAAATAAATATCACCACTCAGGGGCACCGCTATGAGTTCTTTGCCCCCTGAACAGCATATTGACTCAGGCCCCCCGCGATCCGGGGCGGTGGGGTCCTCCTAGGTAAAAATCGTGTTCCAGGCCCCCTCTCCCTTGTCAGCCCTTAAGATTGTTTACCCGCAAGTGTGGTATTTGGACAAGGCAACTATCTTACAGAGTTTATCTCCAATCATAATCAAAAACACCTGTACCAGCCAATCAAGGTATTCAGGGTTACTATAAACTTCTAGGCAAGCGTGTTTTTATTTTTATTTTTTTGGTTGAAACAAAACACTGCAGGACACTAGACCAGTCTGTGAGATCAGCTAAACCAACAAACCAACTTTTTTCTTCTTAAGCCAAACTTTTTCCAAATTCATGTTACACAAGATCCCATACACAAGATAGTGACTCAAGTCAGTATTATGTAAGATACTACTTGGGGAATGCAATTTTAGGATACAATTATTTTTTAGAATGAAATTGTGGAAGTCATGCATTGACTCATGCTAACACGGTCTACTGCTGCTTGCTTCCTGGAAATTATGTAATCTGATTAGTTTTATCAGTGACATAATATGCTGTAGTTAGAAATATTATATTTATATAGTTAGAATAATATATTCCTTGTTTGTTGAATTCTTTGTATTTATAGTATAGTATTTGACAGTTCAGTGAGAAGATCAAGTCTCTCTATGGTGTAGCATATGTACACTATACGGGACTGCAGGCAGGTGACCTGTCTCCAATAGAGAATGTGTGGCGCATTTTGAAGCGCAAAATGCGACAACGAAGACCCCGTACTGTTGCCCACCTTAAGACTTGTTTGCAGGAAGAATGGGACAAAATTACACCTGAAACACTTCATCACTTGGTGTCTTCAGTCCCTAAACGTCTTTTAAGTGTTGTGAAAAGGAATGGCAACATTACAAAGTGGTAAATGCTTTACTGACCCAACTTTTTTTGGAATGTGTTGCAAGTCTGAATGACAGGAAAGGATGTATATTTACAAATGACATGAAGTTGACCAGACAAAACATGAAATATGTTGTGTTCATATTGTCTGCAATGAAATACAAGTCAAAGTAAATTTAGAAATCAGTACTTACTTTTTTTATTTGCGTTTTCCATACTGTCCCAACTTTTTCTGATTTAGGGTTGTACTTTTATCCACTATATGAGCTCATTTCAAATTTGATGCCTGCTACAAGTCTCAAAAAAGTTAGCACAGGGGCAAGACAGGGCTGAAAAAGCAAGAAATTTTGAAAAGATTCAGCTGGGAGAACATCTAGCAACTAATTAAGTTAATTGACATCAGGTCTGTAACATGATTAGCTATAAAAGGGATGTCTTAGAGAGGCAGAGTCTCTCAGAAGTAAAGATGGGCAGAGGCTCTCCAATCTGTAAAAGAGTGAGTAAAAAGATTGTGGAATACTTTAAAAACAACGTTCCTCAACATCAAATTGCAAAGGCTTTGCAAATATCATCATCTACAGTGCATAACATCATCAAAAGATTCAGATAAACTGGAGAAATCTCTGTGCGTAAGGGACAAGGCCGAAGACCTTTGTTGGATGCCTGTGGTCTTCGGGCCCTCAGACGACACTGCATCACTCATCGGCATGATTCTGTCATTGACATTACTAAATGGGCCCAGGAATACTTCCAGAAACCACTGTTGGTAAACACAATCCACCGTGCCATCTGGAGATGCCAACAAAAGCTCTATCATGCAAAAAGGAAGCCATATGTGAACATGGTCCAGAAGCGCCTTCGTGTCCTGTGGGCCAAGGCTCATTTAAAATGGACTGTTTCAAAGTGTTCTATGGTCAGACGAGTCCAAATTTGACATTCTATTTGGAAATCACGGATGCCGTGTCCTCCGGGCAAAAGAGGAGGGAAACCTTCCAGGGTGTTATCAGCGTTCAGTTCAAAAGCCAGCATCTCTGATGGTATGGGGGTGCATAAATGCATGCGGTATGGGCAGCTTGCCTGTTTTGGAAGGCACTATAAATGCTGAAAGGTATATAAAGGTTTTAGAGCAACATATGCTCCCCTCCAGATGATGTCTATTTCAGGGAAGGCCTTGTGTATTTCAGGAGGACAATGCAAAACCACATACTGCAGCTATTACAACAGCATGGCTTTGTAGTTGAAGAGTTCGGGTGATGAATTGGCCTGCCTGCAGTCCAGATCTTTCACCTATAGAGAACATTTGGTGCATCATTAAACAAAAAATACGTCAAAGACGACCACAAACTCTTCAGCAGCTGGAAACCTATATCAGGCAGTAATGGGACCAAATTCCAACTCCAAATCTCATAAGCTCGATGCCCAGACGTCTTCAAACTGTTTTGTAAAGAAGAGGAGATGCTCATCATGGTAAACATGCCCCCGTCCCAACTATTTTGAGACCTGTAGCAGGCATCAAATTTGAAATGAGCTCATTTTGTGCATACAATTGTAAAATTTCTCAGTTTAAACATTTGTTATGTTATCTATGTTCTATTGTGAATAAAACATTGGCTCATGTGATTTTGAAATTATTTTAGTTTTCATTTTATTCAAATTAAAAAAAATGTTCCAACATTTCCGGAATTCTGGTTGTATTATTATGGTCCCCCCCCCCCCCAAAAAAAAAAAAAAAAAAGTTTTAGCTCAGTTTTACCTGAGCAGGAGGATATGTGCTTGGGTACAGTATGTGCACAGGCGTGTGGTGTTTTTTTTACAAAGTGACATTGCCAACTGCTGGTCTGGCATGCATAATACAGCATTTTTAGTCATTTAGCAGATTTGTGTAAACGGAGATCATTTTAACATCTGTATGCAAAACTTTTCAAAAACGCAAAGGAAAAGCTTTTCTGATTTTATTACATACCCACAGACACCCTCTGTTGATAGCTGAAACTCAAAATTTGTTTGGAAATCTAGTCAAGTCTTAGTGGTCTCAGGCATTGATGTTTTGTCATTTATTTCTAATGTTTGCAAAATCGTGGACATTTGTAATTTGTTGGTGACTTTTTGTTGTTAATTTTTTTTGCCTTTTTTGTTTTAAACTTGATGCAGTAAAGCTTGTAATTTATATATTTTACCCAAGTAAGCAGATATTGATATAAGTTGTTCTCACTGAGCAAAATTGTTCATGTTCTCCAAAATCTGATTGATAGACAATTAATTTATTCACACAGTTAGTTAATGGGACCCAATGTCTTGGTGCCCTGACCCAACTTGACAGTTTGTGTTGAATTTAGGCTTATACACTGTCCCATTTTATCCAATCTTTGGCTGTGTATAGACTGTAATCTGATTTTTGCTCATATGTGACTCAAGAGCTGTTTTTTTTCTTCTTTTCATAAGTGTGAACAGCACACTGTGACCTCAGTCTGAACAGTCATATCAGAAATGGTGCAGCCAAACTGCACTGTTGGTTGTCATGCCAAAGATTTTACAACCACATTATTATTATTATAATTATTATTATTTGTCCTGCGAATTTCACATTCAGTACACAGGCTGCTACTGCTACAGTCACCGCAAGTCACTCCCCTATGTGTGTTATAGAAGGCCTAAAGCACTGTAGCTAGATCAACACTGTCCAAGAGAAATACCTACTTCTTTTCCAACATGTTTATTTCTCAGTGAACACATCTCTTTATATCTTACCATACTGACGAAAATATGGTTCAATATTGGGAGAGTCACTGTGGAGGAAGCAATGATTGCTGGCCATCAGATTATCTATATTTCTGTAATTAAATGGTTGTCAATACTTCATATTTCACAAGAGGCACACGGACAACAACTGACCTTGCTCTTGTTCATGCAACACCTAGCAAGTCATTGCTTTTCTTATCTCAAGTGCAACAAGGTGTTACAGTGGATACAGAAAATAACTCTCTCTTGTACAATTGAACAAATCCATTACTTGTTGGAAACAAACAAATTACATAAAATTGCCATAATGAGATACAAGGATGTTTTTCTGTCTAGAAAAGGGGAGGCTGTTTTCAGTCCTGCTGCACAGCATGCTGCAATCTGTAAGCGCTGATTCGCAAATCGATTGCAGGGCGCGGATAGCTTTTTGATTAAGAACCTCAATATATTTCTGTCTCTCTGTCTCACTGTATCTCTGTGTATTTCTCCTTCTTTCTCCCCATGCTTTTCTTTTTCCTTCAATTTTCTCTTTCTTTCCTATGCTCTTTCTCTTTCTTTCCTCAAACCCTCTTTTAATCTACCTCCCTAATCTTTCCCTCCCCCTCCTGAAAGAGGAAGTTGTCCTCGGTAGACAAGGAGTATTGCTCTTGTGAGCACTGCTGTCTGGAGAAACGCATGGGTTTGAGACATAGGGAATGCACTGAACACTGTGTTACTGATGGGATGCAGGTAGCGTATTGATCGGGCCCAAAAACTCATCAAGTCATTCCAAGAAACTGTCCCATGGATTCGGCAGCCTGGACATCAGTCTACAGCACATCCCTCCCTCCTCTGACGGATGAATCCATCCCATCCTTTTGGAGGCCGAAGATGCAGTCTAACAGTCCCTGATGTGTCCTAATCAGATGCTTATTTTTTGCTTCTGACAGACTGACCCTGAATTGACCCTTCGCTAGGCCCACCTCAACAACTGTTGTCATCAAACCTTTTCTTAAACAAGCTTTAGCTCTTTTCTAATGTAAGTCTGTGAGAGATCTGGGTGTTTCTGTCTGTGTTAAAATTACAATTTCATGGAAAATATACAAAACTCTTAAATGTGGCAAATCTTTAGAAGTGCATGCTGTGAATGAAACAGCCCTCATTTCCAAATAAACACGTAGAACAACATGCAGGACACTAAATTTCCTTTAAGATAAATTAATGTTAATAATTTAACACCATTTCATTACTTATTGATTCAGGGCATTGTAACGTCGATAGTGACTAAGTGACTAAAAGTATCATAGTAAATGTGTCGTGAACAGTTCTGTTGTTAATGTTATTACTTGTAATTACTCTAAAATGTGGCATTTGCCTCTATTCTGAATTGTCACCACAGATGTTCTGTAAAGCAGGTAGCAACAGTAACCAAGGGAGGTGGAGCTTACCGAATGGTCAATTCTCTTTAGATTGAAGACTGATTCATTGGAGATGGTCAGTGATGAGAAACACAACATGTACTATAGTAATAAGAGTAAATTATGTACAATTACAAACAATGGTAACACTTTATTTTAAAATAGCTATTATTTTCCCATTATTCTACTGAGATTTTCTTTGGATAAAAATTGTTTTCTTTTGAATTTCTATGATTAAATTTTGGGCAAAGGTAATTGTTTAAAAAGACTTGCATATAGTCATTTTGCATTCACTGCCACAGTGTGCCCTGTCCACAGTTCTGAATCACATACAGTGTGTGTAATGTACACACACACACACACACACACACACACACTGCCCCAGCAAGCGAGCTTGTCAGACTTAGTTCTATCCCCTCCACACTGTGAGATGGATGGGAAACACAGAGTGTGAGTCAGAGTGCTGTGTGTTGCACCACATACCTTCCCCTCAACTTTCTGTCCTTCAAAGGGCAGATTAGAAGAATCATACTGTGCACATTTGGAATTATTCCTGAACCCCTAAGACCTCAGTGTGTAAATCCAAACCCTGGCACTTGTACGGGTCAAGCAGACACTCTCATCTGACATTGTAACATATTCCTGTCTGTTATGATGTTTAGTCCATGGGGTTTCAGTAGCAGCTGCCCCATTGTGCTGATCCAAGATCAGTTTTCTACGCCCTTTAATAATCTTGCAGTCTGGAATTCCCAAGAAAGGAGGAGGAGGATGGTCCTGGTTAAAATGAAAGGGCAGCTTGTACCTGGAGCAACAAAGGCTATGACCAGTCATGTTCATACAAGGATAAACATATCATGTGAGATGGAAGCCTCACAGCTATTTTAATTTTTACTGTTGCAGAAGTAATTTACTGTACTCTATCTGGTTTGGCTAGCTAACATGGCAGAAGACCGGTGCATTTTAAAGACCATCTGGGTTCTGATGAGTGAGCATTACTGTATTTGAGAGATTCTGGGTCAACCAAGTGCAAAGATGACAACAGAATTGCATTTAAGTCGGCTTTAACTTGCTTTAGTGTTTTGTATGGATTAAAGCATTTGTCCAGACTTGCATGCATGTAGGTTTGGCATTTTCATATATTGTCTGAATGTATGTTTATATTAAGTCTTAATGACACAAAACTTTTATCCTAATTCGATACAAAATGATCTACAGTATAACACAAATTAGAGAGAGAGAGAAAGAGAGAAAGAGTGAGAGATTGATTGAGATGCTTTACCTTGAATTATCTGAAACCGTTTTTCCAGCTGGTGTGTCACGGCCTTGAGAACACCCATCACCTTCCGAACAACTTTATACTTGACCTGCCACATTTTTTTCTAGCTCTTCCTTCACTGCCTGGTGCATCTTGCACTTATCTGCCTTGCTGATTTCATCACTTTCTGTGAAGCTTCCCATTGTGACTTATCTTTAGTCCGTGCTCTGCGTACATTAGGTGATCCATCTCATCGCCCTGTTTGTTTCTAATCAGTGTATGCTGTTAATGTTGCATTAGGAGCTGGAGGCCTCCCTGCACAGTCTGCACTTTCAATCTTTTTCGATGTTATAGAGTACTGTTTATTGATCTGGTGCTGATGATGTATCCATGATGTATTCATAGATGCTTTGCATTTCCTCCTTTACTGGCCTTGACACTGTATAAATCCAGTCATCTTCTTTTCAGCTTGAATGTGGCTTCTAGATTTTAAACTTCAGGTGCAATGCTATGCACATTTCTTACCGCAAAGCACAATTTATTTTTGTTAATATTGACTGCTTTCGGTTACTCTCCTGATCAAATCACTAGGATGACTGACAGGGCGTATTAATTTTTTCTTTAGCTCAAACAGTAGAGGTCATAGGTTTGACTCCCAGGGAATGTATAAAGTGATCAAATGTATAGGCCAACCTTGCAGGTAATAGATAAAAGCATCTGTCAAGTAGTCTTGAGCTTATGTCCACTAAAGCGGTCATATTATGCTTTTTACACTTTCAACCTCCTTTAGTGCATAATGTTGCTGTTTTTAGCATGAAGATCTGCAAAGTTACAAAGCACAAAGTTCACTCCAAAAGGGAGTATTTCTTTATATTAGTAAGCACTGTTTCTGAACTCATTCATTGTAGAGTTGAGTTAATAGTGTGATATTGCCATGTCCACTGTTTCACATACCAAATATACTGATACACATGCAATTTCTTCCCAAACTGTTTACATTCACAGACATAACTGACATTATGTGAATTTCTGTGTTTGACATAACCTTGTGTGTATTTAACAGTTTACTTATGTGAAATGCCATCTCAAAGTTGTGCGACAGTCAATCATTGTTTGCAGATACCACATAAATTAATGAGAAGTACTGTAAACTAAATCTTACCTGTCACAAAAATGGTCAGTTCTCTCATAAAACAGCATTTTTTCAAATCAAACTATAAAAGTAGATCAGTCCAAAACCAATGTTTAATGGCAAACATGTTAAAGATTAGCCAATAGGCAATCAATTCATAAATTGATAAGACGTTTCCCAACAAAAGCAGTTTATTCAGCATGATGATGCCTCCCTCCATTGACATCCATTCAAAACAAAAAAAACAATAATACAATAAAATGCAATACAAATACTGGTATCTCATAACAGCATGCACAGCTAATTCTTAGCTTACAATTTTTAGTCATTCAAGTGCATACATTCAGTATGCTTAAGAACAAAGACAGAAATAAAAGAAAATTATGAACCAAAAATTAGAAAGACATAGTAGTCACCGAGTATCTTCAAGAAAGTTCCAGAGAGCGGACCAAATATGCCAAAACACCTCTGATCTTTGATGTAAATCACAAGTTATTTTTTCCTGTGGTAAAACAGTGGCCGCCTGGCTTAATTGTATACATTGTTTGGCCAAGTGATACAAAACATCAGTACACAATCTTTATTACAGTCAAGACACAGATTCACTTTACAATTCAGAAGGTATAACTTTGGGGACAATACAAAAATCATTCCAATAATCTTTTGATGTAGGAATTTTTTTTATGAGTTCCTGATGAAGGCCCATATTGTTTCCCCTTAGTCACATTGTGCTTAGCTTAATTTGGTTTGTTTGATTTTGGGGAATTTAATGCCTGCTCTTTCTACCAATATCTGGTGCTCTTGTCTATATAGTATAATTTCCAGTTCTTTTCAAAACCACTGTTCTTGTGTTCTTGTGCATTCAAAGCAAAATCAACAGTACTATTCTTGTTACCAAATAACATATAACAACAACACTTAATAACATATTCAGTAAAAAAAATATGCCTCTGATTGAAAATCCTGGGAGCCATTACATGTTATAAAATTTGTCTAACTGTATATACTAACTTAAACCAGTGTTTAAGCAGAGGTTGAATTAAATTTAAAGTTTTAGTATTTAAAAGTTAATGTACGATTTTGTGTTTGCATTGCTTTGGTTGCAGCTGTCTAAAGCTATGGAAAGGATTCTGTAAATTACCCTTATAAAAGAAATGACACATTGTTTTTTTGGTTTACACTGTGAAAAAAAATTACACAATTCTATACTTTGCACCTCTGCTGACCCGAGGCTTTAAGACATCAGCTGTGTTAAACAGCTGCAACATAATTTTGCCATGAAACACTGGCTGAACCCTATTTTTATGTTCACATGCAAATGTGTATGCATGCATGTCTTAATACCTGTGAGCGTATGTGTGACTACCATGATAAATGCAGATAAATGTGTTTTTGCCTAGGAGAACGTTTGCCTGAATAATCTTGCTTTTAAGATGGTCTGTTTATGCTTTTCCAGTGAGTGCATGTGTGTCTAAGTGTCTTTGTGAGGTATGTGGAGCCAGAATCACCACATCTGTAAGCAGGTCAGTCTTCTGAAGCTCCACTTGAGGAAACCAGAAAGAGTTCCATACCACCACTAATGATCCAGCACCATTTTCCAAGAAAGTGGAACATACTCCTCTGACCTTAAAAATGAAAACCAAATACAAAATTTCAGTTATGCAAGTGACACACAATACATTTTTCTTAAATATCAATATAATATCAATATCAATTCTACCACATAAAAAAACAGCTACAAGATAATAATTTGTTGGTTATGACAAAGTAGATGAGTTCAATACTCTGTTCATCTCATTTGCCAATGAAATTTAATATTGTTGTTGCATATTTGCCTGAAGGCACACAATTATGCACCCAGGTCAAATGAGAATTGCAAATATTTATGCTTCACTGTGGAAGTGTTGCACAATAATGTTTTATTTATTTTCATCTAAAATGCCTGATTGAATTGTGTCAACAAATTCACATGAGAGTCAGTGAAGTCAAAATTGTTAAACATGCAAACTCTGATACTTAGTCAAATAAGCATGGAGTTACATTTTTTGAGATTTTTTTCTGAATGTATAGCTCATTCATTGACCATCTTTCAATATCATATTATTAAACGATTAAAAAATGGATAGGATACATAGAAAATAAAAGTATAACGCAGGGGTGAATTATTCATACACCATTAGAAGGAAAGAGGCACTCATGAACACGGACAATATCATCAGTCTATAAATTATTAACGGCTTAGGTCAAACCACATCATCCTTATCCATCAACACATTCCGTTTTGACATTGATCTTTTTGCCCCCTTTGCCTTCCGTATCTGTTGCTGCTGAAGGACAGCAGCACTCCAGTGCTTATTTTAGCTGCTCTCTGAATATGGAGATCCTTCGGAATTGGACCACTCAATCTGTCCATCAGCCCTTGTGAGACTGGCAGATGTCACAGAGGATTCATATCAAAGATTTTGCATGGATGTGCAATGTGGAGTGCTTCTGTCTGATGTGGGATGATATAGACCCTGTGGTCAGTGTCTGGGCAAGGATGTTCTGTGAAGGAAAGGTTGCATCCTCTGTGTGTCATTTTGCACCTTGCAATGCTCTTTTTTAACTCCTTATGTCCATGAGAGTGACTGATGCAGAGTAAGGTTAGAATTGCTAACTAAAACTGTTATGAAGGAGAAAACTAGCAGTGGAAAGTTTTCTGTATTTATTTTATTTTATTTTATTTTAAATGCAGCTGAGTTGTTATGAAGATGGCAAATAAAACGTTGAACACATACTTGTGTCTTTTATGATGTTATAATAATTATAATACTGTTTCCAATATAATAACTGGTGCTAAATTTATGTATTTCCAATAACCCTCATGTAGAGAGTTGGAACCTTACATGGGTGAATAGTGAAGAGGACAAAGGCATGTGACAATGTGAACCTTAATACGGTTGTGGCGTTTCATCAAATTACATTCTGCTCAGTCTCATTTTACATGTATGGAATTTTCTTGAAAATTAAACTTGAAAATCATCTTATCAAGACTCATCACTGACTTGTCACATGGTTTTTACAATTTACATCTAGATAAATTGCTAAAGAAAATTGTTGAGGAATTAATTCTCAGAAAAAAAAAAACTTGTAGAAATGTAAGGTCAAATGGACTTAATAAATGATTATTTATTCATGCATACATCAATATTTAACTGCCATATTAATATTAATTGAGACTAAGAATACATATTTATCATATAAAGTAGATGTATTATAGATATGGGAGTAATTTCTCTTGAAATCTCTTACACAGATTATCTGGCACATGCTTCACTTCATCCCTTGCTCAATCCCCTTGAAAAAGAAATCACAAATGCAAGAATACTAAAATATATAAAACATGGTTTCCCATATGCAAATGCAATACATTATATTAAATATATGAAGTAACAAATTAACAAGTGCATATACAAATTTTACTATGGGGATTTTATGTTACAAACTAAAATCTTCATCTACCTAGATAATTATAGTACAGTATGTGGAAATTATATATCACCTTATAGGTAACATAAATGGCAATATCACTCTTGATATAGGGCAATATCATATTTTGCAGTTCCAGCCATTCATAAAATAATTTCCATTCAGATTTATTCAAAACTAGACAAGGATATTGTGTATTTAAACTCTCACCCCAAAATTTAACCTTTCACAGTTGGATGCACACTAACAGTGCACTTTTTCACTATGCCACAGCCAAACGTAATATTTAATATCAAATCAATACAAACAGTGCTATATGTCAAGTACAGAACATAAATTATTAAAGAACAGTCGGCTCAGTCTTACTCTTACTCTCATTTCTTTTGACAGGCGCACTTCAGGTGTAAAAGCTGATATGCTATTCCATACCCCCCATAGCACTTGGCCAGCTCTCAGCAGCCATTGATGCGGGTGTCATGTCCGATACATCACAGGCTTTCCGCTAGAGATGTAGCAATTGTTACGTGGCTGCGGGATGTGGCCAGATTAAATGTGTAACTATGTTTGGGGTCAGCAGGCACTAGACAGATCCCTGCTATTAGACTGGGATGAGGGAGACAGTGAGGCAAAATGAACTGCATTGACTCGGGACGTGAGAAAATCTGAGAAATGAGAGATGTGGAAAAGTTTCTGTTGCTGGGTTACTCAAATATAATAGCGGTTGGAAGAATGGGATGGAAGGTGGAAGAATGAGCTGGAGACTCGGCATTGACTTGGGAACTAGTGAAAAAGTCTTACCATTGCTAAAGTAACTTTTAACATCATATTTATCTCAGAAATAAATAAATAATACAGTAATATGTATTCCCGGTAAAGTTTTCTGGTTGTTGTATTGGCACAATCCCTTTGAAAATCTTTTTCAGGCTCAGCCAGAGGCTGGAAATATTGAATTCCTCAGGCTTTCGCCGGGGAGACAAAACTATAAAGTATCTGGTATATGATTATGTTTTAAAAAGTACTGTTTTGTAACAGATATAAAGAATAGGGAGTAAACAGTGGCAGGGATCTACTCACATTACACTCGCGTGGGCCCTCGGCTGCCATATGAATCCATTTGCTGCCCTGAGGCAACAAGCTTCATCTGCGCCGGGAGTTTGAACGCCTGGAGAAATGAGCGCCCATGGTCTTTGATCTAAGTCTCTCGCGCGTGATTGTATCTTTGCAATCCGAAGCACTTAGGCACGCTCGGTAATTTCCACTACAGCCACAGCACCACAGTGCATCAGCCACTGTTAGTAATTGTACCTTCCAAGCTGCACACATTACATAACAGATGCCCTTTTAATCTAAACATCCAATTAGAGCTGCGATCAGTAATAATAATATCATAGATTAAAACAAACTAGTTAATAAATGACAGAAGCTTTTCCAATAGAGAGAGCTCTCCAGAAAATGACAGTGTTCCTTGTCATCCTAAAAATGTAATGCTGAACTCATAATATGAAGTCTGGTCTCAGTAAATCTAAAGTTCACTGTCTGTATGTTTGCCAGAAAAAGAATTTCCAGCAATATTTCGGTATGTAAACGTGATTTACAAGTGTATATAATATATCACTTTTATTTATACGTCACCTTTATTTTGTATAGCACTTTATACAATAGAGATTCACAGTATTAAACAGGAAAGTAACAGAATCAATGATGCAAACTTCAAACATGAGGCAATTCCAAAATTTTGTTATAAAGCAACTGTAGCAAGACAATTCTGTCTGTATTCAGCTCAAGTCAGTTCAAGTTTAGTTCTTATCCAGTAGTGTCAGTGGTGTCAATTCAATGATATTACAGTACTGACCAGTGTTGGGAAAAGTTACTTTTAAAAGTAACGCATTACAATATTGCATTACTCCCTAAAAAAGTAACTAATTACGTTACTTAGTTACTTTTTATGGAAAGTAATGCGTTACGTTACTTTTGAGTTACTTTTTTAAATCTGGGCAGGGCTTGTTTGTTTGTTTTTAATATAAAAATTTATTCTTTTACAAATGTAAAAGTCTTTTCACGACAAAAGTGAAATGAATACGCCTCAGGCTGAAGGAAATGTAAATTCATGCCTGTACAGTAGAGGTCGCAGCTCAAACAAATTGCATGAAAAATATGATGCAGGGGAAGAAAGTTCCCCTACACCAAGAAACAACACAAACAAAACACAAATGTGTCATTTTTGCTTAGTATGGTTGAATTGAAACATCGAAGGTCAGCTAAGACATTGGGTTAATGTAATTAATAATAAAATGGGATTAAATACATAAATTATATTTGTCTTTAACATATTTAATTATTGCAGGTTTGTATAATATTATGAATTTGCATTCGACTGTTTTTATTCATTTTGAGGAATACTGAATCTGTTTTGTGTGCAGGTGAGATGAGTAAACACATGTTCATATTTAGTCTAGAACTACAGTAAGCATCATGTTTACACAGCATGCACAACGCCTCTACACTTACTCACAATTTCTCTCAACATGGCAACACAAGATCTGTCAGCCAAGACATGGGAAACAAAGTAACTGGCGTTACTTATTTGAAAAAAATATTTCCTTCTAAATGAAAAAGTAATGTGTTACTTAAAAAAGTAATCTGATTACATAACTCACATTACTTGTAAATGCATTACCCCCAACACTGTTACTGACACATTAAGTCTTTTGACCCCAAATAAGCAAGCCAAAGCCCAACTCCATTGGGTGACAGAAATTATTATTTAAAAAAAAAAAAAAAGTAACACTGAAAGAAACCAGTCATTTCAAGAGCGCTGCTAATTAGTACTGGGACATTTCACTGTTCGTGGACAAGAGCATGTGAGTGGTGCAAAGTGGAAACAGAAACAGGGAGCATGTTTTACGTTGCAGAGTTTAGAAACAGTCATTTGAAATTGTCAGAATGAATGATGGGAAGCTCACACAGAAGTCACTTTCAAATCAAGCAGCTTTCCATTGGTCAACACGGCAAATTTGCACGACAAATATGAACCTGATGTGAAATATTTTTGGAATTCCTGATCACATGGATTCCTATTGAAATTACTGTGATCACACTTTTAGAGTTTTCACTTAGAAAACAAAAAAATGTAGAGTATGTTGAAAGCCAGACCATCTACAAATTTTCTCACTTAATGAACACTCAGAGCAAGGAAAACCTGGAGAGGACCTTGAGGAAAACCTGGAGTGGAGCTCATGAGAAGGGAAATCATACACTATTACAGACTGTTTTTTCAGTGTTGCTTGCCAATATTCAATTTTAGAAGTTTGGCTTCTTTTGGAACTATCTCTGTTGGTCAAGGAGATAGCCTACAACCTAACTGGCCAATTTCTGTTTGAAAAGTAAACTACTTGATATGAAATGATCAAATGGGGAACCAAAACCATATTGCCGTGTTGATATTCAGTACAACAGCACTCATACTTATGTGATATTGCTTAAATCACATACACTAAATAGCTGTAACCCAAAACAACCACAAACACACAAACGTACTGAAGCTGGTTAAAGGGTGATAGAGTGAATGCGGCAATCTATTGGTTGTAGGCATTGTAAATTTAATTCAGTGCAGTCCAATGGCAACGAGAGAGAGAGAGACAGATAGAGAGAGAGAGAGAGAGAGAGAGAGAGACGCCTGATACAGCCTCAGTCTCTCTTCCTTTAATCTCTTTTTTTTCCAGTCAGTGCTGCCTCTTTCTGTGGAGACAATCAGATTCTCTACAATTTACTATTCCTCCGCAGTGATTTCAATGAATTACCTTAATCTATGTGGGTCATTTACATCAGATATGTTGCCGCGTCTCTGCTGAACAGTCCCCGGTTTGCTACCTCTCTTTCGGACGGCAGCATCACGTTGGATTTTAACAGGGGCAGAACGGAGTTTGATTTTTTTCCTTGTGTGGCACATACATTTTGACCGTACCTCAGGAAGTCGCGGCGGCAGGACAGAAACCGTATAATGCAGATACCGCAAAGGTAAGCCACAAGAGCAGCCCTGAAAGGGAAAGTATATCTTATATTGTGCTTATACAGAGTTGAACTGTTTGCCAGACGCCGCGCACACGCTTATTTCCCGCTGGTTCCCAGGATTTTTCCTCTCCCTCTCTCTCTTTCTCGCTCTCTGAAAGCATCATCCATCCGGACGAACGATGCAACGATTTTGCTTTGAGTGTTTAATTCGCGCCGGCTATTCGCGCTGATTTGCATGAAAAAGGCTGACCTTACAAACTGTTTCAGTAGTTTTTTGTGCAAAACAATTTGCGTAGACATTTTTTTCCTCATCGAAATTATTATTATGCTTAATAAAACCCTTATTCTACTCTCCATCATTAGCGTCAGAATCTACATTTAAAGATGATGCGCAAGTACACTGCATGAAAGAGTCTTTATGAGTCATATTAAATATATATGTACGCACTTAGACGCTAAGATTTTTTAGCAGGGGGTTCATGTGGCAGAAGTGTTTCGGTATATCTATACTTACCTGTGGCTAACCAAACCTCCGTACACTGAGATACTATGTCGATTGATGTATGATTGTTTTCCCCTTCGTACGTTTATAGCGGTTCACATCCACATGCGTGTTAATCACTCACTCGGTTTAAGTATGGTGGCGATAAATCTTTCGACATTTCGTTTCCCGAGAGCCATACTTTTTGGGCCAGGGGATTGAAAGAAATGCGAGGTTATTATTTAAAACGTATTGTATTTGTGATAAAATACAATATTAGTCTGTGATGGGACACTTAGAAGGTGCGCTCAGACTGAAGACTGAAGAAGCTATATGGCGTGTTTTGCTACTTAACTTTCGCCTGGCTTCTCCTCAAAAGATGCGGTGAGTCCAGACTTTCATCACAGGGACCACTGTTTCACCAAGCTGTCCCGCTTATACAGCGGTGAACCACAAGGTGGTACTGTGGACATCTCCTGCATACGTGCTTGTTTTTGGGATGGAGTGAGGAGGGGACATTGGGCCGCCTCTCGAACATTCGCACTGTACAGCATTTTAACCTTCACTTTGTCAGAATGCGCGGCAACTGCATGACATTAGTGTCGGTTTAAGTGGCGAAATATGGTTCATAATTGACGTAAATTGAAAAATGCCAACAAGTTAAGTCTCTCTGTGTAGATTTCTAAAGACAGTCATTAGCTGTATTTTCAAAGTAGGAACTGAATTAGAAAAACTGACTGATAAATTATGTTTTTTTTTAGGCCAAGTGTGTAATAGGCTACATACATAGGCCTACATACTTCATCCACGATGTTGGCATATTGTTCTTTGACCAATATATATTTGACCTGTAACTTTCCAACAATAAAATGAAAGTAATTTCATTGTGTGCTGTAACTTAAGTTGGCCTACAGTGTACTGGGGCAACTTTCTTGGTATCTGTAGTAGGCCTACACATAGGCCTATTTAAAAAAAAAAAAAAAAGAGTGCTGTTTCTGCCATTTTTTTAGCTCCTGTGGTACTTTTGGATATTAGACGTAATCTTGTACATCATCTTGGTATTGTTCACCTACTGTTTCATGAATATTTGTAATATCTAAATCATTTGATGTACTGCTTGTTGCATATTATATAATACAAAACATGCATATTCTGACACAAAGGTGTGTTCAAATTTGGAAACAAATTGTCAGTTTTGTAAAACTTTAATGCAAGTGGCATAATAGGGTGTTGACAGGGCTAAGCCTAGTCTGATTATGTGGCTGAAAATATTTAGTTGGATAGACAATAGGAAATACCTTTTATGTTTTGTGTAGTGAACATGCAAACATACTTGTAATCATCACAGTTGTTTTGAATAAGCCACTTACAAAAATAATTATAGTAAGTGTGATGAAGCTACTTTTGAGTTTGTAATCACAAAAATTTGATATATATTGTAGTTAAAAATAGGCATGGTGCTTTCACAAGCAAAATTAATTCTGGTCTTGATCGCTGAGGTTTAGAGGTCCAGTTCAGTATTAATTTCTCTTCCATTCTCTCACTAGCTCATAGGATCAGTGGTTGGCTGTTAGTGCCTTTCAATACATTTTCACTCTCTCTCTTTGCTTTCTGGGGTTCCTGTCCACACTCAGTCAACTGACAGAAAGATAGAAGGAGAGAATACAGCTTGAGAAAGCAAATTCCAGCTGACTTGCCAGCCCAGACGCCATGTTGAATAAGTCATAGCAGGTGCATTTGCGGTGGAATCGCACCACGTTTATCCGAAGTTCACCCAAAGGCCACAGCGGTTTCTATGCTTTATTCCATGGTCTTTTGTCTATCGCTTGGACCGAATCGATGCTGTCTCCTTTGCGTCACGAGTCACTATTTGAACAGTGCAATTGTTAGAGCCTCCTTCAAGCAGATCATTTATTATAATTAAAATTCAGAGACAGACCCGGCACCTTCATTGAGATTCGCGTGAGTTATCTTCGGTGATCACACAGGCAGTGAAAGCTATTTTCTCTCTTTATATTCTCTTTGGTCTCATTTCTCTCCTTTTTATTGTCATACTCACTCATGTATCAAGGGTGCATTTAAGTGAAGTGTGCAGTACATTTAGAATGGAAATTCCACCCAATCACTTTTATCTAAATATAACTGACAGAAACACACATTCTCGCTTCCTAAAATATTTTACACATTAATTCTAGAAAACAGCATGTTTTATTTATTTTATTTTATAATAATTATTTATTTATTTACTCACTTACTTACCTCAGACAATCAATGGGAAAGTCAGTGGGGTCCAATGTTGTTTTGTCTCATTGTGTGGACAAAACAAAACAAAACAAATAATTCTGAAAAGCGTTCATACAGATTTTGGACAATATGAGGGTGATTCATTTTTCATTTATTTTCATCTTGGGTGAAGTATCTCTTTGGGCTGGTAGCCAGTATGGACAACTGTGTTCTTTGTTCTTCTTTGTTGTAATATGGTATTTTGACCGAAAGTGCCTCCATATACTGAGCCTCTTAAATGTAAGCATTGGTTGAGGATGTAGCAATATTGGCGTAAAGTTATTGAATAAATCCCTTTTGGCTGGTCTAGCTGGACATCAGACGAGAGTGCATGCAAACTGGTGGATGCTACATAGCTTTTTGTCTGCGTTGGAAATTAAATTGCCAGCCAGACATGCAGGCCCATCTGCCTCGGAGGACAAATATGTACGTGAAAGATTTTCTGAAATGCCCATCTCGATGTCATGATATATAATGATAAACGGCAAAGAGAGAACTAATGAAAGCTTAAGACTTAAAAATCAGTAGGCCTTCCCTCTTAGATCAACAAAGGCCTGTTGATGGATAATGCTGTCTTAATTGTTAATTGTTTACAGAGTCTATTACAGTTTTTTTCAACTGCTTACACAGTAAATATTTACTTGTCACACAATTTCTGACACCTGACACTCAAATGCCTGAACCACACACCTAATCTCCAAAACCATACACTAATTCTCAGACTTTGACTCAGTTTTCAATTTCATAAAACACTTTTTGCAAAACACAACACACAATTCTCTTTGTAACACACAAAAATCTTACAGGAATTAATATTATGCCAAAGGTGTTTGCAAATGTTTGCTTTTGAAATGTGTTTGTATTTTATAATATTTTGAATGCAGTACTTCATTTTGCAAGAGATGCGAGGCATTTTGCATTTTGTGTGTGCAATTCTTGGATTTGTGTGTAAAGTTTTGAAAAAAAAGAGGCAAATTTTTGAAAATGTGTGTAAGCAGTTGATAAAAAAAACTGTAAAATGTTTTATTAGTTTTCTCCAAATGTGTTTTATAAGTTTTCTCATTTTTTTTGTATCTCTTTATAATGAAGCCATTGCTGTGTGCACACATGTGTGCACATGTCTTGATATCTGAGCTAAATTATGGTTTTAATAAAAAAAAGAGAAAAGAGTGGACTTAAAACCCCAGGGTGTTACAGGATTGGTCTTTCTGAGACCACCAATAAAGATCTTTTAAAGCATGTCATGTGCACTGGGACTCAAGCCTTATTAAAGTTGTGCTCCTTCATTAGATGCTGCCTTAGAGGAATATCACCTTTCAAATACTCTAAACTCCCACTAAATATTTATCAGAATAATATTTTACAGTCATGTACTGTATCTGGGGATTTTCTCTGCATTGTATAAAGAAGATAATGCTTCTGTGTTGTTTGTTTTCTTGTGCTTCCTAGTTTTCTCTTGTGATTGGCAGTGCTTAAAACATCCTGCCGTTGTTCTGTTATGAAGTGGGAAAGTGAAGATAACCCTAATCCTTTTGTAATTTAGCATTGCTCAACACCAATTTCAGTTAATGTGACTGTCTGAATGAGTCTATTATATCATCTCTGCTTTGTTCGCACAATTAACTTTCCTTGGGTTATACTATCTACCATCTGATCTCTGATGAAATTGCTTTGTGATATGAGGAAATTAAAATGTTATATCAATCAATCTTAGATTCTTGAAGAATTATTTAGACAGGGTTTGAAAACGACAGCATAAATAACACTGGGTGTGACATCTGTTAAACACACCATATTTTGAAGTTGTTGGTGGAATGATGCCCTTTTATAACTATTTAAATAAGAGGTACTGATTCAAAATCAGTCTCATAGGAAACTTCGCTTCGCTTTCACTGACAGAGCTATTAATGGAGGGATCAGAGCGAACCAAACAGTTCATCACTTGCAGATTTACTCAAGGACTCAAGTCATTAAAGTTTCCCTCCAGAGGTTCCAGCAAGCCTAGTTCGGTAATTTGAGGCAAATGTGCATGAGCAATCCATGGGGTGATCTTGAACTGTATATGAAGTTAAACAAATCAGAGCTACGGTTTGTGTTGTGTGATGGTGTTGAAGTTCAAGAGTATCAAAAGCACCAAGTGATGAGGATCTTCTCGATTCTTGTTTTCACACCCACTCTCTTCCTCCTCTTTCTTGTACAGTATGTGTATGAAATGCATGTATCATTCATTATTCAAATGTACACGCTGGGTAGCATTTCGTGTGCATAATCTGCTCTCATCTTTTTGCGCTTCTGTTTGTTCATTCAGGTAGAAAGATTAGCATTCTTTCAGACAATAAATGTTATGCAGACATACCATTTTACAATTCACATATATTTAAATCAGAGGAAAATTTTTATTCACATCTACTCCAATATATGTCTCTAAGGAAATTTCTTTTGAATGCATTTGATTTATTTCAGAGGACCTTCCTGGAAAGATTCCTGGATTCCTGGAAACACCGTGACCTTTAGCATTTCCAAAATCTCGAGGAGTCTCAAACCAATGTCTTTCATGACATTCATTCTTTCATAATCACACAAAAGGTATCTTATTGCTAAATTCCCAAATTTGTACTTGAACAAAAGACCAGAGTCAAAGGATAAATGTTTGGATTTGTGTAGATGACAAACCATGATGAATTTCATTCTCTGATCGTGCTCATTGACTTCACATCTCATGCTTTTACTGATGATGACTATGAAGAGTGAGAATGAAGCTCAAATTGTTAGCAATGCAAAACTCATGGATGGTCATGGGTTTGAATCCCAGGGAATTCATGAACTGATAAAATGCATAGATTGAATGTAATGCAAGTTGCTTTGGATAAAAGTGTCTGCCAAATACATGAATGCTGGAACTTCACAATGACAACTAAAAGCTTCCATTTTAGGACCAAGTCATCAGAACGCTTCAAAGTCATAGATTTGTCATTTCTACACTAAGTGATGAGAAAGAGAAGAGAAAATGTATATATATATCGAACTCAATTGTTGTTCTAAAACATAACTGCTTCAATCAAAGTGCCTGCTTCGGTCATAGATAGACAGTTTCCAAGCAAATAGATCAATGTGTTCTAAACAGCCTTATTTAGTGCAACTAACCTCATAAATGAATATACTATACAATATTTTGTGTATACACTGCAATGCTACGCACACAGTTATTTGAGCCTATCAGTTTACCAGACCATTTACAGTATAAATTGTGGCCCAGTCAATGGAAACATGGAGTCATATTTCAAAATAGCTATTGTTTGAATCTAGAGTATAACGATGTCTAAGTGTTAGCATTTATTTGCTATTTACATCTATTACTGTATGTTTTTCTCTTGCAGTGCAAGGTTGCCTCGGTGCCTCCAATGCTTAACACAAAGCATGAAAAATAATGAAATGGAATGGAATTCCTCTGTTTTTGTTTATGACAATGAATGAGCATTGATGGGCTGTTCTTTCTTTCCCACAGGCAAACCAATAAAGGAGGTATTGAAAGGAAGGAGAAGTAACACCAGAGGACAGCTCAGGGGGAAAGAACCGCATTTTGTTTCTCGTCAAAAGGATAGCAGTTAAAGAACGACAAAAATACAACTGAGATCTAGAATTGCCCTCATGGCATGGGAGAGTGACATGATCGTTGATCTGATTGGTGGGTGTGCTGTCAATCATCTGTCCATTGCAGTCTGAGGACAGGGTTTGAGTGGAGGACTGTGAATTCAACCAATTCTGCTAACCTCAGCTGGACCATGTCACGGCTCAGAGGAACCCCATGGATACCACTCACCATGGTTCATCCGCTGGCTACTCTACGCCTTTGTACCTGGATTGTGCTTGCGGGTGCTTGGCTAGCCATTACACGGGCCCAGCAGCACCCTATTGTCACGACAAACTACGGCAAGCTAAGAGGCTTGAAAACGGCTCTGCCCAATGAGATTCTAGGGCCTGTGGAACAGTATCTGGGGATTCCCTATGCCCTCCCACCCACGGGGGAGAGAAGGTTTCAGCCCCCCGAGCCCCCCATGTCATGGCCAGGGATTCGAAATGCCACACTGTTTGCTCCCGTTTGTCCTCAATTTCTGGAAGATCGGTTTTTACTCAATGATATGTTACCCGTATGGTTCACCGCCAACTTGGATACCGTTGTAACCTACGTACAAGATCAAAGTGAAGACTGCCTGTACTTAAATATTTATGTTCCCACGGAGGATGGTATGTAATTTCCTTCTTAAAAAAGAAAGAATTTGATGTATGTGGTTAATGTTTACTTCTTGACAAGTTTTATTATTTGTTTGCTGATTTGGTTCTTCTCAGTTGTTTTTAGCAGCTTAGTTTGTTTAGTTGGCAGCATCACAACTTGATCTACGAAGATTTTCCAAGTTCAGCTATTTGTTGCTGACATTCCAAAACTAGTTTTCCATTTTTTTTTTTTTTTTTTTTTTTTTTTTTGGTCACACTTTATTTTAAGGTCAAGTTCTCACTATTAACTAATGGCTTTTGCCTCAATGAACTCCTAATTGCTGCTTATTAATAGTTAGTAAGGTTGTTAAGTTTAGGTATTGTGTAGGATTAAGGATGTATACAATGGTCATGCCGAATATGTGCTAATATACTAATACACAGCCAATATGCTAGTAATATGCATACTAATGAGCATCTAGTTATTAGTGAGAATTGGTCCCTATACTAAAGTGTCAAGATATCCCATCACATTTAGTTTGCTGGTAAAGCTCATGACTATCAACTCAAAGTAGTCATTTTCTGTATGATTATTATCATCTCAAAAATTACAAAAGCTTAGCTGGGTAGTCTACAATTGTTATTATTATTTTTTTTTTTATATAATTTTGACCCTGCATGTCCTGGCTGCTGTAAATCTTACAGTATATTATATATCTTACTTTTTTTATTTGAAAGTTGCTGTTATTTAAGTGTAAATAATAGTAACAATTCACAGATAGCACTCAGCTGTTTGAGATTATTTGTCCTATAGTCTTGAATTGCATAATAGTGTGCTACATTTAGCTTGGACACTGGACTGAAAGATTAAGGAAGAGAGATTAATTTGCAAATGGAAATCTCTCAAAGAGTGGAGCAGCCATGTCTGCATCTTCAAATTATCATTGTCTTATTATTGTGACATCATCATGATGAAACATTTTGCCAATGATTCGATTATTCAGCCATTTTGGGAAAATTTGTATCTTGAAGTTATAATTATTGCTGCTCAGTGCATAGTGCTTTGTTATGATAGTATATATTGCGATCTGAATCCAAAAATTGATAAAAGTATATATTTTTTTTTTTTGGAATTTAAAATAATTTGGATTTTATTTTTTTATTTTTTTTGGAGTAACTCCATGTTGCTGACCTGAAATCAAAGTTACTGTATTCCTCTGAATCCATGACTGTTGCTGCACTAGTGCGCAGTAAATTTCTAACAGAATGTGTCAGCATATTGTGACAGCCCGCACTTCTGCTTAAAAAAGTCCCTTTTGTGATGTTGAAATTCAATCCTCTTTTGTGCCGTACTGAAGTCGGTCATCCCCTGTTAGCTTTCAAGCGCTAACCGCCCATCATGCTTCGGCTCTCAAAATTGCCCTTTTCAAAATCCTGTGTAATATGGGACCATCCTGGCATTTTTGACTCAAAGAGGGACTTGCACTGCAGTTGTGGCACTGTTGAAGCAGGATGACAGATATAAGAAAGCCCTTTAGTGCAAAGACCATATCAAAAGAAAAAGCATGGCGTTCAAGGCTAGAATGGAAAACCAGGATCACCACTTCCTGATCTGTAGAAAACAGGTTAGAGACACATAAATTCTCTTTGTGTTTTAGTTGCCTGCTTCTTTTGTTAGCTAGACGCACAAAAGAGACTGCAGTCTGTTAGTGACGGAGTCAGCTTTATCTCTCAGTGCAGTTACGAGTGAAGGCTGTGGAGGTGGCATCCTGTTTTGTTGTGAATTAATCACAATGAATGCTTCAGCCTGAAGGGACGGTCTGGGTGAAGAGACAATGCAGGCTCCCTTCCACTCTTTAATTGGGAATGCTAACCAATTTAATTTCTATTGGACTATTCAAATAAACCCATTCAGAGAAACAGAAAGATGTTGAAAAGAGGCAGTCATGACAAATCAGTGCTTGTTACCCTCATTGTCTTTCTCAATGGGTGGACTTCTTTAACCTAACATCTGAAATCCAGTCTTGTTGTAAATATAATTGAGATCTACTCATAGAGTGCAAATGGGGAACTGACACCTATGATCATGTACTGTAATTAATACCGCTCACTGTTCTTCCACAGCCTGTAAGCCTATATATTCACCGGGACTAGTTGTCACACTTCTATTTTAAGTGAATACTTGTTTATTTTTTATTTTTTTATTTTATTTTTTATTACTGTATATACGTATATGCACAAACCCTTTTTTGACAAAATTCCTTTCATAGGACAGGATTATTTCAACAGCTTATTTCAACATTTTTAGCAACATTTAAGATACTGATTCATCTATCTATCTATCTATCTATCTATCTATCTATCTATCATCTATCATCTATCTATCTATCTATCTATCTATCTATTTCAAATTGGCCTTTTTGCCTGTTTGGTGGCATAACAATCTGATATAAAGTTAAATACAAAATTAATTTGATGATTTTCATAGTATTTCTTAGGCTTTTGTCTGTTCTTCTTTGATGACTGATATGCACTTCATGAGCATATTCAATACTCACAATAATTAATTATCTGGCATCATTTGAGAATGTTCCAAATAACTTTAATGGAAGCAACACAATCTGACCAAGCAGTTCACATATTGTCAAATGTGCTGATTTGATAAGTGACCTAGAAAAGGGAACTGTCATATAAATATTTCTTATTTAAAGTCATAACATTTATTTCTTTTTTGAAATCATAAAACTTTTTCACCTTGAAGTTGTATTTTGAATCGCAGACTTTCAATGTCATCTCAAACTTCTTCACGCCACTAAATATATCTCAGAATACATCTCAGAAGCTGCTGATCTCCTGGGATTGTCAGACACAACAGTCTCTAGAGTTTGGAGGAAAAAAAAATCAGATGAGCAGCAGTTGCTGGTGAAATTGCTTTGTTAATGAGAGGGTTTGACAGAGAATGGCTAGAAAGGTTCAAACTATCAGGAAGGTGGCAAAAACTAAAATAACAATGTATGACAACAGTGCTATCCACCTTGAACCTTTAAGTGGCTGGCCAGAGCAGCAGGCAAACAGCAGATTCCTCTGTCAGCTAAGAACAGGAGGCAGAGGCTGCAGTGGGCATATGTTTGCCAAACTGGACATTAGACGATTGGAAAACATTGCTTTGTCTGATGAATCAAGATTTCAGATACGATACAGATGGTAGGGTCAGAATTTGGTGTTAACCACATTAATTCATGGATCCATCCTGCTTTTTTTTTTTGGTTCAGGCTGCTGCTGCTGGTAAAATGTCGTGAATATTTTCTTGGCACACATTAGGCTTTTTGAGCATCATTTAATTTCCACATCAAACCTGCTGTGATCCTGCATCCTTGCTGACCTTGTGCATATCCGTATGGACACACACAGTCTACCCATTTTCTAATAGTTCATTCTAGCATGATAACATGCCATGTCACAAAGACTGGTGATGTCATTGAGTTTAGTACAATGGTCTCCTGGGAATGGCATGAATGTGCAGCCGATGCTAATGTGTGATATTCTCATGTCAGTATGGACTAGAATCTCCAAGGAATGTTTCTGGTTGTTGAATCCATTCCATCAAGAATTCAAGCCGGTTAAATTATTAGAATTTAAAGGATTAGTTCACTTCCAGAATTAAAAAATAATAATAATAATAATTCTAATAATTTACTCACCCTCATGTCATCCAAGCCATTGGCTCACATTGAAGTCCACTATATGAAAAAAAAAATCATGAAATCCTCAAAACACCTTGATTTCTTTTTTGACTGAAGAAAGACATGAACATCTTGAATGACATGGGGGTGAGTAAATTATCAGGACATTTTATTATGGAAGTGAACTAATCCTTTAAAGATAAATAAAATAACATATGATAATATGGTTCTTGTAAGGTGAATCTGAGATACCTCATACAGTCACGTATGATCATCTCTCATTTTGCGTCCCGCTGTGGCTTTTAATTTGTTGCTGTCAATCACCTATGAATAATTGGCCATTTCTTGTGGTTAATGTGTTTTGTGTGAAACCTTTATTTGAGCTGTGGGGATAGTATCGACCGCTGGGTAATGAGATGTCCTTTGAAGCTCAGCCGAAAAAAAAGTGTTCAAAGCTAGTGTAACTTAGTTCCTCATATTCTTCAGGTTGAATTATTAATGAATATAATGTAATGAGCTTCTGAACTAAGGGATTAATAAATGTGCTTCGTACATGCTAAAAATACCGATTCAACCTGTGCTGAGGAGAAAAAGAAAAAGTGCATTCATTTTTTAAGAGTCAAACCTGGGCACACAGGGGTGGAGGGTATCCCTGTGATTTTTTTTGTTGTATGCATATCACAACCATATTAGTGTCAAGGTTTCAACACTCATCCTGAGAATCTTCCTGTTTTATTCATTTTATTTTATTTTTTTTTTAAGTAAAGTTAGTTTTCTTTAAATACATTTGATTTGAAAAGATGTTCTAGAATGAAAGTGCAAATCAGCTTGCAATGGTAAAGATGACTTTCCTTCTCTGTAATTTAATTCTACTGAGAATGACAAATGATACCAGAATATCCAAAATTTTCACTACTTTACAGGCCATGGGTTTCATCATTTTCATTGTGGGTCCACCATTTGAAACATTCTCTTGGCACTGGTACAGTATTCAGGATAATTTTGAATAGCACTGAAAATCCTTCTATGAAATTAAACAAAAAAAATAAGATTGCCAGTTATGAAATAGGACAAGTCTTATTTTGTGTGGAATCTTGCATTTGGGTAATAGCACATCAAAATCATAGAGATGAACATGTAGCTGTTAAAATTGCTTTTGCAACCTCTGAATGAAATTCTCCTCAGTCTTGACATTAATTAAATAATTTTATGTAAGCACATCAAGCTAATCTGTCTAAGCCAATGCAACCATAACATCACTTATGCAGTCATTTGTGTAAGCTAATGCTGAATGACTCTAGGGCAGTGAATAAACATTTCTAGACTATGTATTTTAAGCTACATAAGCTTGCAGCTAGTAACTAGTAGGGTCAACTTCGGGTAATTTTAAGGTATTATTTATTTTTGAATGTTTTTCCCTTTTTTTTCAAACCACAGACAGCTCGGGCACATACTTTAAATAAATAACAATAGAGAAAATGACACCAATTCAAATATTACTCAGTTAGATATAAATCATTGGCAAATGTTTATTAATTTTGCATGTAGGAATGTTATGTTGTGGGTTTGAGCGTATACCTTTAGGTTGACATGCAATGCAGTGTAAAAACTGTGGTGCTTTGAAAACTTTTGCCTCAATCAGTGGCAGGAGTTTATGGCAGAACCACCTATTACTGGACACTGGTCCACAGAAACTGGGCTTAAAGCAATAGTCCATCCAAAACTAAATTCTGTCATCATGTACATATTTTGTAGAATGTTGATTACCAAATACTTTTGGTTCCCATTGACTTCCATTGTATTGACTAATAGTTAATGGGAAGAGGGTACAGTCAATAAGAACCAAAACTGATTGGTTACCAACATTCTTTCAAATATATTTTGTGTTCCACACAGGTCTGAAACAATTTGATTATCATAAGTTTTTAGGATTTACATCTATACATGTCAAATGATTTATTGGAATGCCTTTTGGATATTCATGAATCCATGTCAGAAAGATGAATTCACAAATAACAAACTGAAATGAAGACAGGTGCAATTTAATACACTTTTCTGCATTTTGGCCTTTCTATGGAGACATGTCTTAGATTACATGCATGGAAAACACTGTTGTATTACTCATGTAAAACAATTCTGGTTAGACTATATATAAACTTGGATATATTTTGCATGCTATCAAAATTTGACATGTTTTCATACAGACAAACTTTAATAATTCAGGGCTTATTTTGTGAGTAGACATCTCTGTGGACCTTTAATGATGCATTATAACTTAATCAGTTTAATTATTAGCAAATCTTTAATTATTTATCCTTTGATTCACATCATTAATAAGCATGGCCCATTGTCAATTTCTTTTCCACCAGGTCAATATTGACATAGTTCGCCTTTAGCTTAACTACTGAGCCACCAGGGCAGTACTACAGGTCTAACATCTTTGGGCTTGATTTAATCTGCCATTCTCATCCTTTTATGAGGAGATTCTAAACAAATGAAAGTGATTTGTCTTATTCAAGGCACAATCCTGTGCCGTAACTAGATATTGAGGTGGACATGTCTCACCCAATATTTTGATTTAGAGTTTGATCATTGTAGGTTTTCTCATGATTGATTATTGAACTTTACCATCTCCTGGAATTTTGTATATTTTATATCCTTGGCACAATCCCTAATTACTAGAAATTGCCAGTAGTTATTAGTTGAAAGAGAAAACAAAACAAAGGAACAGCCTCCCTTATAACAAGTCAGTTAAATTGCCTGAGGACCTGAGGTTAACAACAATTTCCTAGTTAGCAATGTCATGCTTGGTTTGATATGTCAGTGTGTTAAAATAAGAATCAATTTCAAGATTAATACTTTAGGCCTTGATACCTAGCCAGAAGTCATTACTTTATAATATTTATCTTTAGTAAGTCATTCAAATTTGTATATGATGCTGTCTAAACAGATCAGTACTTTGTTACAAAATGATCTGAAAATGCATTAAAGCATAAATGTAGACTAATGGTCTTAAGTTTTATACAAATAATATTTGTTAATGCTAATGACAGTTATGAAGTATTACTAGATTGTTATTTTCAAATTTTCACTGCTTATGTAATTTAGTAAAATGGGAGAATAAATGTGAAATATAAAATGAGAAACATTATTTCTAAAGGGACTGTTTGTATCTATGCAATGTCAAAATGCATTGCCTTTTGCACGTTTCAATTCAAATACAGTGCTGTCAAAATCCTGCCAAATATTGATTTCACAAAGTTGAAAATAATATGTTAAATGTGAAATTGTGAAGTAGATTTGCAAGGCAAACATCTAAAATGTTCAGCATAACATATTTAATGCCATCAAATTCACCAAATGTTTTTATTTGAAAAACAAGAAGCCTGTAAATGACAATATTAATTATATTAGGTAACTGGATGTTACAAATTTATGAAAAAGTAGTATGGGAAAGAGTATAAATTAATGTGTCACATTTTTTGGGATTACATATTCAGTATTTTTAGTCCAATGTTGGCTCAAGTTTAAAGGTCGTTCCTTAAACCCCCTGAGCAAACAAGAAGAAAAAGTGACAATACAAGGCCAACATCAGGCCAAATTCACCTCAGAGCAGAAGTGTTTACTCTACTGATCAGTGGTTTACTCACGGACTGATCTCAGTCACACAACAGCAATATTAAACAGCACAACGATATCCAGTAAGAAACGTTTGAATTTGATGTGGAATACTCTAAAATGTACCACAAATGTATCTGTGATTTTAACTAGTTTAAAGCAAGATGAAACAATGCTGACATTCTCAACAGTATTAAAATGGAAAACAGAAGGAATAGAAGGAAGGAATAAGCAAACATTTACAATACTAATACAAGCATATTGTTACTTTTTAGAATGGTAGTAAAGAGACATGTTTTTGTCATTTTTTTGTCTATAAAAGAACTTGGCACAGGTCCCACTGCTCTCACATGTTAGTCTGGAGCCATGCAACATACAATTTTGCGGCTGGAAACACATACTGTAAAGCTGCACCATTGCAGAGCTTTGTATAATACAAACCTCTTTAGGAGGGTTGTACAAAAGAAGTCATTACTCAGAAAGAACCATGTAAAAGGATCTGTGCAGTTTGCCAAAATTCATAACACTGATGCATTGGTGAAGGGAAAGATTTAGAGTCCAGGACAGAGCTGTTTAGCTAGAAGTCAAACAGATCTGTGTGATGCAAACCTAACAATACACCACACAGAACACAGCACATGTACAATGAAGTATGGTGGTGGTGGAAGTATCACGCCGTAGGGCTACTTTTCATCAGCAGGGACAGAACATCTTATTACAAGAAAGAAAAATGGATGACACAATGCAGAGAAATAATGCAAGAGAATATCATTTGACTTGATATAAACTGAATCTTGGTAGTTCATCTTTGAGAATATCAATAACTCTAATTCCATGTTAGGCTACATAACTTAAAAATATCTAAATGTCGGAAATGACATATGCTAATATTACATCTCTTTTTGTCAACAATATTGTATTACCTTCCAGCTTAATACATTTTGAGTGTACCTTAATACAATCTTACTGTATTTGTAATTTGGTAAAGGTACATACACACAGTATCTCTGCAGAAAAACAACTCTCTTTTTCTTTTTTTAAGACTCAACATTTACTGTTGGGTCATCATTCATAGAGGAAAGGGGAAAGGAGAGAGAAATGCAGGCTAGCACGGTTGCTAATCATTGGACGTCCGACTGTATCATGCCAGTCATTTATTTAATTAAAAAGTCTAGCCTTTAGGCTGAGACTACTTCGCTGTATTATTAATATCATATATCGTGATAAACCCAAACTAATAAGACAAAAGAAGACAAAAGAAGTGTATAATTGTTCAGGATCTATTCGTGATCACCTCTTGGCAAAGTTATTACATGTCTTTTTTTCTATAGTCCAACCTCATAATCCCTGTTGTGTGGTGCTTATGACCCAGCAGGGTGGGTGTGCTGTTCACACTCTAGTGATTTACATGCTACTTGCTTTTGTTTATACAGCTTGACATCCCACAATTTTCTGTTAACTGAAGAAATATTGGAACCTGCATGAACTCTCAGTGTGAGCCAATGTTAACACACAGTGCTGCATATGTAATGAGCCAAGGTCATTTACAGAAACACCAGAATCCTGATGCTCTTTCTGCATTTGCTTAAAGCAAGTTCCTTTTTTTTTTCTTTTTCTTTTCCTTTTTTTAAGCACTTTATTATCCCCCTCATTTGCACACCAAAATGCAAGACTAATGAAGATTATGATTAATATTATTATTTGTATTTTATAATAGTGAAATTTTGTTCAGGAAAAAAAATGTAATTATCTACAAAATGTATTTATTCATTTAGAAATATATTTCCCAGCTGTAATGACTAATCCCCATTGTGTTACAATAGTTGGTTTCAGCAGACTTTCTTCAAACTTGAAATAAATCATTTTGAAAATGATTTTCGTTTAATATGTAAGCTGCTCTTTTAAAATCTGTTCCCCCATTTATCCTCTTTACTTTTCCCCTGTTGTTGACAGTAGGAGCCAACACAGTCAAAGGCGATGATTTCACCAATAATGAGGGTGGCGAAAATAAAGGTATTTTTTCCATCTTTTTTCTATTTTTTAACAACAACAACAAAAAAAAATCCAGCCTGAAACCTGCATGAAAGCGAAATCAATTTTTTTCCTGTAATGAATTCTTTAGATTTATTTAATTTACTTACCTTTTTTGGCCATCGAAGCGCACCATCATAAAGCACATCTTTTTGACACCTCTTTCCTCTTTGGCGATTCCTAGCACAGAGCTGAAGGACTGTGTGAAAAGGCTAAAGTTTGCCTATGCAGAAAATACAAGAACATCCATAAAATAACACTTGTTCCCACATAAACATTACCTTCTCCCAGTGCTGCAAAGTGAAAGATGGTCGACGAAAGTCTGCATGATTATTTTCCTCTCCTCCTCAAAGAAAAGATTAAACAGTCATGTTTCCCTCTTTTTTCTCAGTTTTGCCATTATGTTTCCTTCATTGCCCGGTGAAGCATGAGCACTAACCTGTGTTGTTTTGACAGTGGAAATCTGTTCATTTGTAACTCCTGTCAGATGCTGTGTTGAAGAAACTCTTCTCGCTGTAATATTAATGGCTTGCTCTTTTGCATCCCATTACACTTGGACAAATAATATTTTGTTAGACACAATGCATTATAAGGTGCCAAGAAAGGGTAGAGCAGTGTGAATGCATGTCGTATACGCAGTCATCGAATTGCAAAAAAAAAAAAAAATCAGGAGGGGGATGATTTTAGCTGACTTTATGCAACAATTAAATTTTATTTTTTTTAAACACATTTTTATTTAATAAACCTATAAATAAAATTGTAGATAAAGATAATTAAATGATATTTCGCTGTATGTTTCAGGGATTATTAAACATGACACTAAAACCGCCAGTAGGTGGCAGCAAGCCTGTTGTAATAAATTATTAATTGAATCATTCAAATCAAACAAATCGTTCACAATGGCTGATTCAATTAGAAACTAAGCAACTGACTGTCTTCATGAATGGAACGTTGAATCATTGGCTCACTCGATTTGTTCAAAAATGTATTCAATCAGGAACGAAACACTGCAGTGTTGCTCTGCACTGTTGTATAAAATTAATAGCGCATCTGCAATCATGTACACATGCTGATATTCAGGAAAGCACTCTTGCTTGTGTGATAAATATACCTGTATATATATATATATATATATAAAAAAAAAACTCATACAGGGTTTTTATTTCATTACTTGAATTATAAGGGCATTCTAACAGCATACTCAATAGTGTATCATCTCTCTGTCCCTCACAGTCACACATATAGCACAATAATGTTATGTAATGTAATTTCTTTAAACTTGAATCAAGAAAATATCATACCTTCTGTTTTCTTCTTTTTAAAGAACGTCAAATGTTGCACTTGGACCATTTTGCATGAAAAAAAAATCACAAAAAAATAGCTTGAGCTAGAGTTGTGCAGCTCATATTGAGTTCTAACTGGCCAGTTGCCATTATTTAATTATCATACGTAGAGAATTGTAATATTTCATTTGCATTAAAAGTTGAATATAAAAAACAACGGTCACACTTTGTTTTAAGGTCCAATTCTCACCATTAACTACAACTTTTGCCTCAATGAAGTCCTAATTTGCTGCTTATTAATAGTTAGTAAGGTAGTTGTTTAGTTTATGTATTGGGTTGGATTAGGGTAGAATATAGTCATGCAGAATATGTGCTTTATAAGCTCTAATATATAGGCAATGTGTTAATAATAGCCATGTTGTAAAGCAACTAATTGACAGTGAGAATTGGTACCTATACTAAAGTGTTACCAAAACAACATTATCCGTCTAAAGGGGATGTAAGGTGAATAGTGATTTTACAGAGGGGATGCTTTTTGTCTTTTTCATTTTTTTTTTTTTCTTCAACAAGGGGGATTCCATCCCCCCACATCCCCCTCAATTCGATCCCTGTGTAGGCTATACGTCTAAAAGAAACATAGAGGCAGGTCAGTTAAACATATGATAATTGAATTGATCTGTATTGGGCACAGGATGTAGTGTTGTCTCTTGACACGTCTGATAAATTGCTGTATAGTGGATCTGACTGTGGTTTGTGGCTGCCGAGGAGTCAGCTGTCATGATCTCTGAGTGATGTGTGCGATCATTGATTGCTGCTTTCCAGACATGTTGTACTTTCTGATTGCCCTCTGATACCTGTATCTGTATGGAATAGAGCAAACATGTGTTTGTAGCCAGCTGGGAAAATACTACAAGAAGTATTTTGGAGATCTTATTTTTGCTCTTTTACAAGGTTCAGCTTGAGCAATAATCTGTATACTATTGCTCACAAAGTTTGTTGAAATAGATGGCATTCCTCTTGCGACCTGTCATTGTGTGAACACATAATGGTAAAATTGTCAACATCAACAGTTAATTTAAAAAAAGTAGTTCCCACACAAAAATCTAATTCTATCATAATTTACTCACCCCTATGTCATTGTAAACCTTTCTTTCATCTGCTGAATATAAAATAAGATATTTTGAAGAATATTGACTTTGATTGTATGGACAAAAAATACAGAGAAAAAAGAAAGAAGAAAGTAATACCAATCCCTATAACTTTGCTTTCTAAATGTAGTTTAGGCCACACTTCAGTTTGGGGACCAATTCTCTCTATTAACTGTTAACTATGACTTTTGCCTCAATAAACTGCCAATTTGCTGCCTATTAATAGTTAGTAAGGTAGTTGTTAAGTTTAGGTATTGGGGAGGATTAAGGGATCTAAAATATGGTCATGCAGAATAAGGCATTAATATGTGATTTATAAGTACTAATAAACAGGCAACATGCTAGTAATATGCATGCTAATAAGCAACTAAATAGTGAGAAGTTGTTTATAATTTTCTCATGTGCCATATAGCTTAAAGATGTTATAATGTTGACCATGATAATTGACAAATTCTTTATTTAGCCTAGACACGTGTTTTCTACTTGCCAATTATTTGTGTATGGTGGTTTGTGTATAATTGAAAATACTGCTTAAGGCACATTTTATATAATCTAAAAAATGCAACCTGGTCTCATAAAAATATGTACCTCTGTGCACTTTCTTTGTGACACTGTTTTACGTACTTTACTGCACATTTCGCCGCAGTTTCAAAGAGAAATGTCCACTGAGTGGTGCTAAAACACAGGTTAAATATGTGAGCCCTGGCATGTTTTTATTATGTTGATAAAGGTACGTATTGCTGTGTTTTTATTGCGTTGTTTCAGGTACGTACTGCAGCGGTTCAGAATTCAAATATCCAGGGTCTGTCCCTAAAAGTTAATGCTCTATCGTGTTGGAAATATGCCCTACACCAAACCCAACCCTAAACCTACCCGATAGTGTTAACAAATGCATAACTGGTATAAAAAAACGTATTTGTTGATGCAACCGTGCCATTTCAACTTCCTTATCTGCAGATTTGAACTGTTTTGTCGAACCGTGGTTACACGGGATTCGATCCGGAGCTCCTCGCCTCCTAAGTACGTCTCCGTACTCCGTGAGCTACCGAACAAACCTACCGTCTATGAAAACCCATAGATATGACGCTGGATATGTGCGATGCTAACATTCGAAAGCATCAGTTTTCAAATCTCCCAGCATATTAATGTTGTTTTGAAGTCGTAACATGATATTCTTAAAGTAATTGTGCGAAAAATACGCTTTATTAATCAAAACTCTGTAAATTTGTGTGAAAAGGAGTAAAAGGTGTCGGAGCTTTACTGCCTCTAGTGTTTGTTTCTTTTGGAAAGTGAAACTGCAGTAATATGTAGTTATTGTTACGTATTTCGTGTCTCGCTAAAAAGTGCACCCAGGTACATAAATGCCATGAGACTAGGTTGAAAAAATGCATACATTTATGGGAAAAAAATAAATCATGTTTCTCATCAGTGAACTGGTAATTAAAGGAAAATATATAATAATAAAAATATCAGCTATATAATGAATAGTCTTGGACTTTAGACTGAGTTGTCCAGATGTCATATTAACATTTACAAATGCCTGTTTAATCTCTGCATTTTGAAATCAGGCTGCCTTAAAAAGAAACAGTGTTGAGTCCTATGGTACCTCCACCAAACGCTTCATGTTCTGAAGAGAAAAAAAGATGGTGTTTTCAGAAGGGCAGGATCGATGCTCTCTGTCTGTGCGAACATCTGCAGTGGCGATGAATTACTCTTCCTGGCTCCCTTGAGGTTGTACCTATGCCATAAGACTCCCCTGCAAAATCACCCTACAGCAATGCACCAGCCTCCGCAATCTCCTGCCACCTTTAAGACTCTTTAAATGTATAGAAATGAAAGAGAAAGCTGTTCTTTCCATCTGTAGTCCCTTTAAAAGGATGACACTCCTTAGACTCAGCCTGTACAGAAAGAAAGAGCTTTAGTTTGGAAATGAAAGAGTGAAAGAATGTCACTTGTCAACCATGCCTTAATTGGTTAACATGGGCTCTGAATGAAGGGCCTACGGCATTACTTTTACAGCTTTATTAAAGGTTGATGTTGAAAGCTTACATTTGAGACCCAGTAGCAGTACATGAATATCAAATATGGTGCATGTCCAGAAGCCACGGTTGACTTTGGCTTGATGTGAGGCCAATAATCGGCATACAATTGCCTTTAATGATACATTACAGCTATGTTTTCACTGGCGTGCCTGCCCTGTATTGCTGTGCATTACAATTCTGTGTTACAGCTGAACAGACTGACTGAACAGCTCAGCATTGTACAGAGTGCATGGTCATTAACAGCCATCCTTCCCTACTAACACTTCTGGGAATAGATAATTTAAAAATGAAAATTCAATCATTATTTTCTTATCTTTCAAAACCTATATGTGTGTGTGTGTGTGTGTGTGTGCATGTAGCATTTTGTATATATACATATATATGAATTAATTTATACATTTTAAATTAACTTATTTATATGTAAGTTTGTGGTCAGTTCAGTATTCAGTTCAAAGTTTTTTTGGTAACACGTTACTTAAAGCCTTTATGTATAATCATTATAACAGTAGTTTTAATGCATTAATTATGCCTTGTAATACACATTGTAATGCATTGTACAATCTCATGAATAATTGAAGAGTTCATTTGTAAAAACAGATTTTTAACAATTTTCAAAAATCATGTTTTTCATTGTGCATTCCAATTAATCTCAATCAAACTGCAGTTGGGTTTTTTGATTAGGTTAAAACAAATACTAAAAATGCAGCTAATTAACACAATAAAAACATATTAAAAAAGATAAAACATGATTTTGTAAATTTTGAGTTATCTGTTTTTGCAAATAAACTCTTAAATTGTGACCACATTTAGTACATTTAGTTAGCACATACAACACTTATCAATTTATTGTTACATTATGCATTTTAAATTTGACTTTGGTTATAATCATTTATGATAATGTACTACAACACACATTATAAAAAATATATAAAATGTATTATACCCTTCACTAACCCTTTATAATACATTATACATAAAGGCTTTATGTAAAATGTTATTTATGTATAATGTAATTTTTTTTAAGGTTCACATTAAAAAAAAAGTATCATAGTTTCTACAAAAATATCAATCAGCACAACCAGTTTCAAATACTAATACTAAGAAATGTCTCTTGAGCAGGAAGTCAGCATATTAGAATTATTTCTGAAACATCATGTGACACTGCAGAGTGGATTAATGGTTGCTAAAAATTCATCTTCGCATCACAGGAATAAATTACATTTTAAAATATATTCTAATAGACAATTACAATGTATTATTTGGAATTGTAATAATTTTGACAATACTACACATTTTACTGTATTTTTGATCAAATAAATGCAGCTTTGGTGAGCATAAGAGACTTCTTTAAAAAGCCAGTACATTCTGCTAAATATCTCCTTCTATGTTCCATAGTAGTCATAGAGGTTCAGCATGACACGAGGATGAGAAAATGCTGACAGAATTTTCATTTTTGTGTGAACTATTTCTTTAATAAGAACTGTTGAGTCTAATGAAGAATTCAGCTCTTTCTCTCTCGTTCTTGCTCTGTATAAAGATGAGTAATGTGTGCAGTGCTGTGCAGCACATGAGGGAATATATTATCCTCCTCGGCCTGTCCTGGCAATGATGAATGTCCAGGGTGTGTGCACTGCGGAGTCACCCCCGTTCACTCTCTCCTTTCACTCCTTCCTCCCTTCCCTTTTCTCTCTATCTCTCTGACACTCTTGCTCTCTATATCTTTTCCTTTTATTTTATTTCTGTCTTTCATGTTCTCTCATCCTCTTTACCTGTGTCTTCTTGTCACTGCACAGTTCCACAGATAAAACAAGAAAGGGAACTTGTATAACATCTAAGCGGTGAAACTCTTGGCACTGACAGGATGGGGTCAGAGTGGACGCCTAAAGGGCCGTTCACACAGGAAACGTTCTTGCATCTGCCTGGGATGTTCTGGGATGCATGTAAACATGCTCTAGAAGGATTACGAGTAACTGAATGAGTAACTAACACAACTACTACCAGGAATGGATAAAGAAATAACATGGATAAGATGCATAGAATGTAAGTGATTAATTTGGTTGTTGCTATGGCAGAGTTAAGTCATCAAATGGACTAAAGATAAACTGTTGTTTCCATGAACTAATAAGGTGAAGCTCATTTACTAATTTAACTAATTTAACAAGCAAATTAAAGATTATTTGTTGTTATTTACTGATAATAGCTATGCAACCTCTTTGGATTACTTGTATGATGTCTTTATTAACTTTTTGAAGCTTGAAAATTTTGGTTGTGTGGATTGTCAATGCATCTCATGCAATGAGTCTCATAAGATAATGTTAAAAATATCTTCATTTGTCTTTCTAAGGGTTTGGAACACATAAAGGGTGAGTAAATGATGGCTGAATTTTCATTTTAGGGTTAAGTAAACCTTTAACCATAAAGTTTGTTTGCAATAAGGAAAAGCGAAGTGTTGCGCAAACTGTACAGTATTGCAGTAGTAACTCAAAGTGGTTAAATTCCCATGGATTGCATAACTGATTAAATGAATACCGTGAATGACTTTTCTTTTGATAAAAGATGAAAAATTCCGTTCAGCTTTTAAAAATTAGATGTTTGGTTCCATTCCACTGCGACAGCAGTAGCTGTTTTTGCATGCAAGAACTCATTCTGGGTGAACAGCCCCCAACTCATCAATCCCAAGGGCCAACATGTTTGCCAACTTCGCAGGTTTCCAATGCCAGTTGAGATTCAACACACCTGGGATACAAAATGTGCATAGATGTGCTGCCTTCTCTGCTAACTGCCCCTCCAATATGTCTCCTTGATCTATGGGTTTCACTGTGAAGAGCCTTAAGATGTGTATCGGCATCTACTTTAAACAAGTTCATGGCAGCACTCCATTCTCGTAATGTGTTTCTGGATAGTTCTCCTTCCAATAGCTGTGGCAATGAAGGATTTAAATTGTTTTCTTGGAAGGAGCCCACGAAATTAGTACCTAAACTGCTTCTACTGGGTCAAGTTTGTCAGTTATGATTCTCCATAATAGAGCTCTCCAATTACGTGGGTGGAAAGTTTTGCCAGCGTTGGTAGTAACGGGTCAGGATAGGTAATCCTAGACCAGTATAAAAGGGTAAAACATCAACACAATGCTTGTGTAACATCTCCACTAAACGAGAAGCCCTTGCGCAGCTATTAGTCTGCCTGGTTGAGAGGCAGAGTATTAGACAGGAGGTTCTGGCCTTGCTGATGGTCCAGCGCAATAAAGGCGCTGCGACGCTGAAAGTTGTACACCAGCAAAGAGCTGCAAAATAGATGCACTCACATTAGTGCGCTGCCTGGCGCCCACTCAGAACCCGACCGAGATTAATCACCTGTCACGACGGGTTGTTTTCCAGCTCTCCCTCTCTTTCTCTATCTCTCTCACTCTGTTTCCCTCTCTCTCCTTCTCTCTGTTTTCCTATGCGGGGGAGAACGATACACAGACTTGCCTTTAATTCTGCACGCCTGCCCACAGGCACTGTAGGATTGTGCCAGCGCTGCAGCAGACCACGCTGGATGTGTGTGTGTGTGTGTGTATGTGTCTGCGTGTTTGTGCACCACCTCTATGCAGTTAATGAAGCCATATGCAACAGAAACCAATAATTAAAGTACAGTGAGGTGGCTTTGGCTGAATACCAATTACTCTGGGTCTTACGCCGTACCGCTGTTGGACTCCACTCCAGTCCGAGAAGCCAACAAGGGCGTTTCTAATGCAGATATACCACTCCCACTGAGAAGAGGCTGTTTGCAGTGAGTGTGTTTACGGAGGTGGATGCAAACAGACACACACACACACACACACACACACACACACACCGAATGTCATAACCCCTTTTTGAAGCCATTAGCTCTCATTCCATCAGCTGTTTTGAGCAGGCTGAGGAAGCTGTTTGATGAAATATTAGTATACACAATACCCTAATAAGAGTAACAGTGCAAACCACAGAGCATTAAAACACACTTAATTAAAGATGCGCACTGATTATTCACCCTGAAAAAAAAAAAAAAAAAAAACTGTTATGACTTGTTTGTAACCAGTATTTTTTTTTTTCTTTGAGGAGTCTTTGAATCAATTTTGAATCAAAGTCTTTGTTACGTAGGTATTTTTGTGAACTTTCAGAAAAGTTAACTGTCTTAAAGAAATAGTTCACCCACAAGTGAAAATTCTAATTTCCTTTAATCACCCATATGCCATTCCAAATCTGTATGACTTGCTTTCTTCTGTGGAATGTGTATATAAACAGCCACCAACCACTTTATTAAGTACACCTTGCTTGTATTGGTTTGGACCTCTTTTTGCATTCAGAACTGCCTTAATTCTTTGTGGCATATATTCAACAAGGTGCTGGAAGCATTCCTTAGAGATTTTGGTCCATGTTGATATGAAAGCATCACACTGGTGCTGCAGATTTGTTGGCTGCACATCCATGATGCGAATCTCCCATTTCACCACATCCCAAAAAGTGCTCTGTTGGAGTGAGATCTGGTGACTGTGGAGGCTATTTGAGTATAGTTAACTCATTGTCATGTTCAAGAAACCAGTTTGAGATGATCTGAGCTTTGTGACATGGAGCGTTATCCTGCTGGAAGTGGTCTGAAAGGGATGGACATGGTCAGCAACAATACTTAGGTAGGTCGTGGCATTTAAACAATGCTCAACAGGTACTAAGTGGCCCAAAGTGTGCAAAGAAAATATCCCCTAAATCCATTACACCAGCAGCAGCCTGAACCATTGATACAAGGCAGGATGGATCCATGCTTTCATGTTGTTTACACCAAATTCTGACCCAACCATCTGAAAATCACAGAAGAAATCGGGACTCATCGGACCAGGCAACCTTTTTTCCATCTTTTATTGTCAATTTTGGTGATCCTGTACAAATTGTAGCCTCAGTTTCCTGTTCTTAGCTGACAGGAGTGGCACCTGCTGTGGTCTTCTGCTGGTTTGATGTGTTGTGCTTTCAGAGATCTTGCTCTGCTTATCTTGGTTGTAATGAGTGGTTATTTTAGTTACTGTTGCCTTTCTATCAGCTCAAACCAGTCTGGCCATTCTCCTCTGACCTCTGGCATCAACAAGGCATTTTCGACCACAGAACTGCCGCTCACTGGATATTTTCTCTTTTTCTAACCATTCTCTGTAAACCCTAGAGATGGCTGTGCATGAAAATCCCAGCAGATCAGCAGTTTGTGAAATACTCAGACCAGCCCATCTGTTACCAACAACTATGCCGTGTTCAAAGTTTTTTAAATCACTTTTCTTCCCCATTCCGATGCTCGGTTTGAACTTCAGCAGATTGTCTTGACCATGTCTACGTATGTACCTAAATGTAGGGTGACCATACATCCTCTTTTTCCTGAACATGTCCTCTTTTTGGACCTAAAAAAATGTATCCGGCCGGGATTTCTAATTTGCCCAAAATGTCCGGGATTTGGCTTTTGCTTTCTACCAAAAGTTGGTTTGCTCCTGCAAACATTCTAATATTGAATATAATTTTCGCCCATCAGGGAGCCGCTATCAATATGCGGAGTATTTAAGTCACTTTGGATGCAGCTTGTGTTGGATGCAGGGTTGCCAAATCCACATGTTTTGCATGGAATTAAGCTGATTTTAAACTGTTGCGGAGGGCTGATTTTCTCCTGTGGGTTAAATGTGTGAAATATTGCATAAATTAGATTTGACTGAAATGCTTGTATTGAAACATTTTGCATTCTACCTAAGATAAAACTGTGGTAGATGTTAAGTTTTGTGAATGAAGGCCAATGAAAGCCTTTTAGCTGTGTTTATGATCAATCTGCACTGAATTGCTGCCATGTGATTGGCTGAATAGATATTTGCCTTAACAAGGTGTACCTAATAAAGTGGCCGTTATGTGTAAATATAGGCTAGTGGTTTACAGCTTCCCTGAAGATGCATTCGTTGATATTATTGTTCATCGTCTGCAGTAAAAGCACTCATCTAGAAAGTTTCAATGTGTGTTTTTATTGTGACTAAACAAAAGGACACATTCATATCTACATTTGAGACCATTCGATATCTGATGTGAAAAATCTATAGTCTGGTAAGCCTGCCTGCAATTTGTGAAATGTTATCAAAGACTTCCTCATCCTAGGGATTCATGTCTCCTGTTTTATAATCAGCCTCCTACACATGTACTAATCAGGGGCTTTAATCAGAACAAGAGAGACCCACAAATAACCAACTCATCTGCAGCAATTACGGACTTCCCTGTGCATGAGCCACATCTTGAGGTGAATCTCGCTGAGGTAGGATTAGTTTCAATGAAAATGCGGCTTGGTAATGGTATAAAAAAGCTATTTAATTTGGGATATTTGTCTGATCTTCTCATTTGGGATTTTACTATTGGATTTGCTTGTCAAAGTGTAAAGCCTAATGTGTTCTACTGATGTTCGTTTACTGAGAAAAACCGCCAGTGCTTTTGTCAGGCCACTAATAGTTGGTGAGAAAGGGTTGTTTAATCATCCTACAAATATAAAAAGTATTTACAGTATGTTCAAATGAATGTTTTCTTTTTTTTTTCTTCCTGCAGATATCCATGATGAGAATGGCCTGAGACCTGTTATGGTGTACATCCATGGTGGGTCCTACATGGAAGGTACAGGCAACATGATTGACGGCAGCATTCTGGCCAGCTACGGAAATGTAATCGTTGGTGACCCTGAACTATAGACTGGGAGTGCTGGGTAAGTCATTGGTTTTTCATTAAATGGTGGATGGTTTTGATTATGGAATGTCTTGCTGACCTCCTGTTTTATATTCACCCTCCTACACACATAATAAAGATATACACATGTGTTAAAGTGGCTCATGATCTTGGAATAGCTGAGAACTAAAAGGGTCATAGGCTTAAAAGTCACATCATTTAAAATGAAGATTTCATTTTGTTTATTCGTTGAATAAAAAGAAGAGATAAAATGTTATTCAATTCAATTCAAGTTTATTTGTATAGCGCTTTTTACGATACAATCGTTGCAAAGTGTTAAAATGTTATGTAAATAAGACCTATACAGTTATGGTCATGAAATGCAAACACAATATTTATGATTTTCTTATGAATCTTTTTCCTGTTGGAAGAAGGCCCAAATAAGTTCAGTTTCTTGACCGGTTATGCTTCAGTGTTATTATGCTATTATAGTATTTATTCATATTTAGTAGGAGCTTTTTTTTCAGTTGTAGTTTACGTTCTAGTAATTTGATGTGCCTTTTGTCATTTGTATTTTTTATTTTTTTTGGTAACATTTTAAGGACCAATTCTCACTATTATTTAGCTGCATATTAGCATGCATATTACTAGCATACTGACCATTTATTAGTACTTATAAAGCACATATTAATGCTTTTTCTGTATGACCATATTTTAGATCCCTTAACCCTACCCATACCTAAACTTAACAACTACCTTACTATTAATACGCAGTAAATTAGCAGTTTATCAAGGACCTTTTTTTTAATTAGCTTTAATTTATTTTAATTTTTGCTTGTAAATTTTGTACTTAAACTTATTTTATTTAAGATAGTAAGGCACAATTTCTCACTCATTTATTTATTTTAGGTTTTTCATCTGTTTAAATTTGATCTGTTTTCAGCTTTATTACAATTAAAACAATTGAAATGTAATAATACATGAAATGACTGATGTTGTTTTACATAGCCAGTTATAGTTTATTTGTCTTTGCATCATGACCAAGCAAAATTGCCCTCATAAAACATAATGATTATCTTCCACAAACTCGAGGAGGACAAATTCAGTACTTTCTCAATATGAGAAAGGAATGTTCCTACATTGATAGTCATCAAATTCAGAATTTGTGCTGTCTAAAAGTCCACTCTGGATTTCATAAACTCTTCTTTCACCTTTCATTCCAGTACAGTTATGCTTCAGTAGGACGTAGTGTGATTAATAATTTACGTTTAAGAATCTCAGTAACTGTCTGTTACTTCTCCTATTGGATGTGGTGGGTAAATATTAAAAAGGATCATAGTTTTATTCACAGTCCTCCACTTCAGCTGTTATTACAACTCATTATCAGCCACAGCTCTCTTTGAGGCTGGCTATATTTAGATGTGTTGGAGGAAAGGGTATAGGCCTCTGCAAAAGTGTGCACTGCAGGAAAAAGGCAGTAGTTGGGGGAAAGAGAGGAAAGTGGCAGCAAGACCGAGGACAGGAGTGAGAGAGCGCGAGCGAGGCCTTTGTTAAAAGTGTTTCTGCTTCTCTGCCTGACAGAGCTCAGCATGAAGGTGATGGAGATAGTCTAAAGTGTCTGGCTGTCTCCGTCTTTATGGAGAACAGTTTGAAGTGTGGTGGCAGTGAAAAGAGTCCTAGATGGAGGGTAAAGTGAGATTGGAACATGTTCCCAAGCATATAAAATTGCAGGATCGTTTCCCTTTTGTACGCCTTATTCAGAGAGCAAGAGCTCTTTCTCCACGACAAAAGTCATATTTTAACACCTCTGAGGTATCTTGGTTGCAGCGTGTGTGTGTGCACTGCACAGACTGCTGTCTAGTTGGCCCATGCCCAGTCCGCCACCAGCGAGACAGATTTTCTTCTCAGCTGTTTTTAGACCTTGTGTTGTAATGACTTTATCCAGCTTTTAGACACATGCTCACTGATTAGCCAAGGGTGAGAGGAGCATTCCGGTGTGAAAATACTGTTTGCAGAAAGTCATGCACTCCTTTCTTGAAATGGCTTGTTGTAGAACAAAAATTGTGGATGAACATATGTAGACACATTTAAGATAGATACAGCAACAGTGTGGTATGCATAACAGGGTTGTTAGTGTCATAATCATGTGGGAAGTAATACGACTGCATGGGTGTTTATTTATATTCATTTTGTATAGGCTGCATGGGCATGCGTGTGTACAGATGTGCGTTTTTCTGTCGAATGTAACTGTGTGTGTGTGCTTTCATAGTAATTGCTTCATCTGCAGTGGGGCACATGTGGCCTGCTGATGATCCAGTGGAGGCTGTTAGAATGACCTGAGAAGTGTTAGTGGCACATGACTCTCTCTCTCTCTCTCTCTCTCTCTCTCTCTCTCTCTCTCTCTCTCTCTCTATCACATGGCAACGTGAGCAGACTGCTGATGTGCTTCATAATACAGCAGAATGGGTCTGTTTCTGCACTTTACTCTTCATCTCTGAGCATTATGGGAAACTTAGTTCCAATTTTTCATAATGAAGTATTTATGTATGCAGCACTAAATGAAGAATCACAATGGCTGTGTTCACACAGCAGTACTGAACAGGTTTTTTATATATATATATATTGTTTAAGAGATGGCTACCAAGAGCCCTGAAACATTTAGGGATAGTTCACCCAAAACTGTAAATTATCATTTACTTGCCCTTATGTTGTTACAAACCTGTATTGCTTTCTTTCTTCTGCTGAACACGCGCACACGCACACACACACACACACACACACACACACACGCACACACACACACACACGCACACACTCATTTTGTGGACACTTCAAAATATCTTCTTCCACAAAGAAGAAACTTCAACAACATAAGGATGAGTAAATGGTGATGCAATTGTGACAGAATTTTTGAAGAAGTAAATCATTGTTTAATTTGTGTTTTTGAAGAAGTATCTTATCCTTATCAAGATTGCATTTATTTAATCAAAAAGACAGTAAAAACAGTAATATTGTGAAATAGCATTACAATTTAAAAGAACTGTTTTCTACTTGAATATATATATATATATATATATATATATATAATATTAATTTATTCCTGTGATATTCCACTACAAGTCTTTTTTACAGAAATATTATTTATATCCTAGGGGCCAGATTTTTTTACCAACAGCTTGCACCAGTGCAAACCATCTTTTTGCGTTAAAACAAAACTGTCAGGATTTACTAAAGACGTATTAAAACGAATCACGCAACGCGATTTACTAAAGTTTGCGCTTGTCAAATTACTGGTATTTGCGCCATTATTTAATGCCCAAAAAAAGCATGTCTTAAACCAGGCGGTAATTTGCGCTGCTCTTGGAAGATTGCGCTGGTCATTATGGAAATGATCTGGCTGCGTCTGTGTTCTTTAATGTGCACATTGTTAGTGAATCACGCACAGAATTTTCCCCTTCCTTCAGCGCTTTTATTAAATTGCGCTCTAATGCTAATTTGCCCTGTTTAGTAAATCTGGCCCTAAATGCTTTGAATGTTTTAGAACAGTAGTATTTACCAAGTATTTAGATTGTGTGTGTGTGTGTGTGTGTGTGTGTGTGTGAAATAGCATTTCTTAAGTCTTTCTAGTGATCTGTAAGCCAGCATCTTTGACGTAGGTCATTGGTTATAGGCATTATTTGTGACTGTAAATATGAACAGTTCAATTTGATTGCTTCACATCTGTTAGTAAATGCTGCTGTCATTCCTAAACAGTGACAATGTGAATGTAGCCAATCAGATTAAAGTTCCCTGTATAACTGATTTCTTGCTGAACCTCGGAAATGCACATCGGAAATCTGCTTCTTGAGATTTTACAGTCTATAACCGTAAAACTGTACTGCAGAATCTCACTCAGGCTTTTGTCAAGCAAGACACTATAAAACCTTCCCAAATCACCCTCAGAGTCGTTTAACAGACAGTAGCTTACGCTAATAGACCCCTCTGCAGTGGGTCAATCTCTGTGGAGCCTTTATCCTATTCACTTCTGTCTTTGTCAGTCTGTCTGGCCTGGAAGGCTCCTACAGTTTCCCTGAGGCCTCTGTGAGTAGAGTCTCCACAGCAGGGCAAGGACAGGCACAGCCCAGGGGAGGAAGGCCAAATGGGCTTCAGTCCTCTGAAATGCTTGCATGTGGGAAGAGAAATAGAAAGATTAGGAGCGACAGAGAATGAGAAACAGAGGGCTTTTTTTGGGTTGCATTTTAAGCAATGGCAATATAATGACGCAGTAATAACGGTGAGAATGTGCTTGGGTGTCTGTGGGCATGTCATGCTGTCCTCAAATGCCGAAAGGCAGAGTTGTTTGTTTTGGTCTCGTGGTAGTTTTAATGACTTTGCTTTCTTTTGCACAAAAACAGAGAGAGGAGAGGAGAGGTGATGTAAGGTAATGGCAAGAGAGGTCAGTGGAGGACTGCTGCAGGTAAATGTGTTGAGAGTTAGAGTGGACAGGAGTGAGGGATCACAGACTATTGAGTAGATTAAAGATAGCATGTCAACACTAGGAGAGGAAGGGCAGAAGAGGTTGCCAGAGAATGGGAGAGACAACATGGGAAACAGGGAATAGAAGAAAGAACATAAATTGTTATGGACGTTAGCACGTGTTTCAGGGATATTCTTCGAGAAAAGATTTGAGTTCAGCCTGAATTGATTCATTTGAAGATGGGCAGATCCAACTTAAAATATTAATATCTTTGTTACTGCTTTTATATAGAGATGATCGATCCTCCTGTGTGTCAGGGTTTTGGACTCTCTGTTCTTTGTTTTTCCCCTGTCCTTCCTGAGTTTCCTTATATGTTATTTTCCTGTTCTAGTTAAGTTGATTTGATTATTCCTAGCACCTGTTTTAGTTCTCCTTAATTACTTCCCATGTGTTTATAAGTCCGGAGTTTTCCCTTAGAGTTTGTCCGTTCTACTTTGTTGCTGATCTGTGTGTACCCTACGTTTTGTTTGTTATTAAAAGTGATTCTACTTATCAGTTGTGACTCCTGCGTTCTCCTTACCTCCACGAGATGTGACACCATGTAAATACTGCTCCAAGTGTTTTTAAACTCCTGATTTCACTATTTATTTAGTAAGGAATCGGGATGGGAATCTCTAGGCACCTCACAATTCGACTCAGTTATGATTCAGAAGGCTGCACTGTGATCATAAAACGATTATCGATGCATCTCGATGCTTTTTTCCTGTATAGTGTTTCTTTTTCCTCACTTGGCACTTGCATTTTTAAAGATCTATAGTGAATTTGCTTCCAATATCTGTTAGTAATTAAACACATGGAAGAGTTACAATTCTTGATCTACATTTACTTCATCTTATTAATTAGTTTTGTTTGTGCATTTTCATTAGGTTGCTTATATAAGTAGGCTACTTTTTTTAAATGTTAATAATTATAACAAACTAAACATAGATTCAAAACATACAAGCAAATATAAAGTAATAAGTGGAACAAAGAATCATGTTACAAGCGATAAACAAAAATTACTTTTAATATCTGAGAGTGCTTTGAGTATCTGAAAGTTTCCAGACAGACACAGTTATGGATTTTTCTCTTTTTCTCAGCATTATTGCCGGTTAATTATTACTGATGACTTCAGCGGCAGGTTTAATAGGCTGCATTCACACTAATGCATAGATCTGTTTCAACATATCAAATGTTTTGTTCTGTCCTTAAAACATATCTGACTGCCATTACATTAATCTTGCATTGTAAAAGCATTTGGAGATTCAAGTTAATTGAACTGCATATACAGAGCAATGCACAGCTGCAAACACACACAAAGTGCACATGAGCTTTGTGTATTCAGTATGTACTGCATTCCAAATGGCATAATGTAAGAGGAACCACTGACATATTGGCAGGTGAAAAGACATGTTTCTCACATGCATTCTGAAATTTTCCAGAATCGATTCAGAATCATTAAAGACAGACTTGCAATGCATTAGATTATTATTTTTTTTCTCCCACCTCTATAATTTAGCATGAAAATTACCATAGTATAACCTTAAAGGTAAATACTATTACTAACAACAACAATTGTATTACTATTATCAAATAGTTGTCATAGTTCTTATTTATCCCTAATATGAAACTATACATACCTTTATGAACCTATAAACTATATGAACAATTAAAAATCTTTAACTGTTTCATGACGTGGCTAGGTTAGTTCAGGTTGTAAAATGCATGTGATAGGAAACAATGATTGGAAGGAGATTTTATGAATGTTGATGATGTGATGTGAAAACTGATTGAAAAATAAGCAACTGTGGTTTGCAGTAGCGCAGAATCAACCTAACATCAATTTATCCATTACAATCCTTGATACAAACAATAAGCAAACTCTCTTTCGAATGGCGATGTCCCAAGGCGGGTGAGTAAAGCTGATTTGCCAGTAACCAAAAGAATAAAAACAAAACCCCCAAGCCCCAACTGCACATTTTTTTGATTCATAAACACACACCTCTAATGGCATAGGAAACGGATGGAAAGGAAATGGTTAGAATCCTCTCCGAGATGACTGAAGCCTCTCTAAGTGGTGACTTTACATCAGCGCTGTGAGAGCGCTGGTTAACGTCTTCCCATTACAATCAGCTCAGAACACAAACAATAAGCAAACAAGACTCTTTCGAATGGCACTGATGCCCAAGGCGGGTGAGAAAGCTGATTTGCCAGTACCAAAAGAATAAAAACAAAACCTAATTAAAGACAGATCAAGCCCCAACTGACATTTCCCTTTTGACACATAAACACACACCTCTAATGGCTTTTAGAAACGCAAACCTCTAGGATTTATATAAATGAGCAGAATCCTCTCCGGATGATGCAAGCCCTCTTGTAGTGATTATTCAGACATTTTGAATCACCGTGGCCCTGTGAGAGGGTCTGGCAGCTCTGATAAGGAAGGCTACCTTGAGAGACACTTGTTGAAATTCCTCCATTCTGTAATTTTACCTTGTAGCATGAATCTTTCAAACATTAAATATGGTTGCTGTATTTTTATTTTTTAAATCATTGTTTAAAATAAAAAAATATGAAATTAACAAGTCATTGTTGATAAAGATTTAGCTTTTACAATAGCTTTTGTCTTAAGAACCTTTAAAGAATGCAGACTGAAATCAGCCCCAGTTCTACCCTTATAAAGTTTGGATGTCTATGCTTGGCTTCCATTGTAAAGGTCATTGTTGTCATATTTCTCTGTAAAGCCAGTATTATAATGGGCTCTGAAGTATTTTTTGAAACAACATCCCATCTATTTGTGAGAAGGAAAACGGTTATTGTGTACTCAGCTCTAGTGTCTTCAGCTCTAATTGTGGTGTTTTTTAATTGTTTTTTTTTTAAAGTATATGCTGGCCAGGGTTGCATTTATTTACTGCATATATACAATTGCTTTTATTGCATTTATTTACTGCATATATAAAAATGCTGCTACAGAAAACATTATAATATACTGGTTTGCAGCACAAGAAACATTTCTTATAATCAATGTTAACATCATTTGTGCTGCTTAATATTTAGTGTAAACTGTGATGCATTTTATTGATTGATTGATAAATAGAAATTTGGAAAGAATAGAAATTTCAACATTTATTTAATATATATATCTTTTTGTAACAAATTTAAAGATTTTACTGTCCATTTTAACCAATTGAATGTGTCATTGCTTAATAAATATATTAATTCATAAAAAAAATATCCCAAAGATAAACCACTTTATGAAAATTAAATTAAGACAGTACAATTAGAATGAATTGATTAAAGACAAACTTTGAATGATGGTTTGTGAATGTGAATGTGGTAAACTGCAGCTTACCTTAACCCATAAGAACCCGGACCAATTTCTCATTATAGGAAAATTATGGGGCATATAAAACAGACCAAATGGACCACTTATAACATGTTTCTGCAGTTGTTTTTGAAATACAACCCCTCCTTGTGAAGATCTGTAATGTTACATATATGACACATTGGGCGTTTATGATAATTTTTTTCATGTTACATATATGTTACATTGGGTGTTTATTTCTCAATTGATTTTTATTTTATTTTATCATTTTAAGTTTTTTTTTTAAAGTTTATTTGCTTTTCCACAACATATATCAAAATTATTACTTTTCTGGGAAGATAAAACAAAAACCTTTTTCAGAAGTAATACAGTTTTTGGCATTTTATTTGTTAACTCTTTTGTAACATATCAAAATTCTACCTTTTCAGGTATATGGTTTAACCAGAAATTCATTTTTAGATTTTTTTTTTTTCACAGCTTGAAAATGTGTAACTGAATAAAAATAAATAACTACCTCACACTGGAGGTCAACATGTTAAACATGCACATAGATTTGTTAAAATATGCTTTGAAATGAGCAGCAAAAAACATAACACTAAAATAATTGAATCAGCTAAATTAAATGAGCAGCTCATTACCATTTTTCTTAATGTGACAAATATGTCACATCAAAATTCCATCTACTTTTATAAGGTTAATAGCCCGATGTGACATGTATGTCACCACAATATCTTTGTAACTTGGTTTATATCAATTTGTTCAATAAATGTATTAAAATCAGGTTAAGAGTAATCTAGGATATGTTATTAAAACATTATAATTGTTGCATGGGTTGGAAAATACCTTTAGTAACAAAAACAAGCGTTTTAAAAATTGCTGACACTGCAACATGTGCTAACCAGACAGGACACCATTTTGGAAATGTTGCCATGGCAACAAAAATGCACACATTGTCACATGACTGAACTTGGGTGTTCATTATATGTCACTTAGGGACTTCCTGAGTTGAAAGTGAGGGATAATGCTTTAAAAAAGACCTTTCCAGATAATCACAAATGTTTGTGACACCCGCGTCACCGTGGGTTCTTATGGAAAGCTATTTCTACATGACCGACAGTTGGTATAAATTAATGTATTTAGGTTAATTTTGACTTAAAACGAGTTAACATAGATTTTCCCTTTTTTCTTGTAGGCCTTGCAGATGGATATAAATAAGGAATAAATAAATAGAATGCCATTTCCTGAATTCCAAATGAAACTTATGTTAGCGCACAGCTAATTCAATTCAAATGTCATCTCCAGGATTCAGCCTGTTCTTACATTCTGAATTTTGCCTAGCCCTGCAATAACTAGATCAGAAACTAGATCAAACAAATGGTCATGGTTGTTTACAGACCTGCAGACATCAGTCAACATTCCTCGTCCTGTCATCTGACTCTCATCTCAGATATGCACAGTCTGATATCATCATATCTCCACACTGAAACAGGGAGCTCAATTTGCCCTCAAAGTGGACCTTCTTCATGAACCAGATGTACTGGAGAGATCTGGCCTTGTTTTCACCATAACTCCAGATGGCCTGGTCCCTGTGAGAGGAGGAGACCTCACTGTGTTGATTGGTTAATCCTATAAATTCTGTCTGAAGATCTGTGGATGGCAGCTTGTCGCTCAGGGATGCAGTGTGCTGGGGCACAAGAGGGCAAAGGGTTAATGTGAATCTGGCTGCTGCCTCTCTGGCTGGTTCAAGCCTCGTGTTCAGTCATGCTTACCCTGTTTTGGGCTGCTGTGCCGGGGGAGATGCGGAACTCTTTGCCCTGCACACGTTCTGATGCTAATGTGCTGTTTGCTTGTTTTTGTTTTGAGCTGCGGCATAGCAGTGCCATGGGATGGAGGATGTAATTGTGTAGGGCATTAAATCTTGAAATTACAATCACATTGAGAGCATTGACAAAAGTAGGGAGAAACATAATGAGGCATAACGAAAAAGCCATGTAAACATGCAATGACATGACCTTGATTTGACATGAGTCATTTAGGGACACTAAATTGTTTTATTTGTGTCAGTTCATTTACTGTTCTACCGGTAAATGGGGTTAAAGATGGCTCTCAACTGCAATCTACATGCAGCCAGTTACAAAAATGATTTTCTTTGTACAGTTCACCAAACATGGAGCACTTTGTTTGTTTGAGGGGTCAAATATCCTGTTGTGTGGTTGAAAAAGCAATGCCTACATTAAAGGGATAGTTTATCCAAAAATGAAAATTCAAAAACTGTTTTATCGATGTCCTTACTACCTTTCTGGGCCTTGAACGTGTCAGTTGCGTTGCTGTCTATGCAGGGTCAGAAAGCTCTCGGATTTAATTAAAAAATATCTTAATTTGTGTTCCGAAGATGAATGAAGGTCTTACTGGTTTGGAACGACATGAGGGTCAGTATTTAATAACAGCATTTTCATTTTTGGGTGAACTATCCCTTTAACATTCAAAAGTTTGGGGTTGGCAAGATTTGATTGATTGATTGATTGATTGATTGATTGATTCTTTAGCAATGATGCATTAAATTGACAAAAAAAATATGGTAAAGAATATCAATTGATCAATCAATCAATAAATTAATGCTCTTTTGTAACTTTCTATTCGCCATTTCTAGAAAAATATGAAGCTGAAGCAGCACAACTTTTCAACATTGATAATAATAAGAAATGTTTCTTGAGCAGCAAATCAGAATATAAAAATGATTTCTGAAGAATCATGTGTCACTGAAGACTGGAGTAATGGCTGCTGAAATATTTAAATATATTACAATAGAAAACTCTAATTTGAAATTGTAATAATATTTTACAATATCTCTGTTTTTACTTTATTTTTAATTAAATAAATTCAACCTATGTGAGCATAAAAGACTTTCAAAACCATTAAAAATATTGCAGACCCTAAACTTTTGCACAGTGGTGTATATAGTGTAACATTGACTGAATAACAGAAAATTATGTTAAACTAACCAACTAACTAACTAACTAACTAAATAAATAAATACAAATCCTTAGACTGATTACTTTAAATGAACATACCTAAACTTATAACACAATGGTTAATCCAGTGTGAAGCCAATATGACTGTTGATTTGAGTATGAACATCATAGCTAACATCACAAGTATAATCACAAAAGATTCTTGAAAGGAGCTCCAAAATAAAATATTTGCTTTGCATCACATGATAGCAGCTGACATTGCATACTCTGTGAATCATTACATAAATGCCAACCCAATCCCCCCGGAGGGCTGCCGGGTGTCTTCTATGCAGTGCACTCAAAGATACTCATCATGACTCCACTAACCTCTAGCAGTATAGGTAGGCTAGCAGATTCAGTGGAAGCACAGAATTTTATTTATGCTCTGCATACTGAGTGAACACTATTTAAAGCATCTTACTATACAGCATTAATTTAGGTGTCATAAAACTGACAGATATAGAGAGCATGAAAGAAACTCAGGGAACAGGGTGACAAGATGTCAGCTTACTGCCAAAGGCCCAGCAACAGGAATCAAAATGCAGCACCCATTTAAATGCATCAGATCATAATGTCATGTTTCTTGTCATGTCTGTTGCATGATACTGTCATTACCCACAACCCTAATATCCACACATACTAGGTTTGATGGCTTTAACATGCGAAACATCCAAACATCTGCATCAGTATGCAGGAAATGTAGTGCATCATCAGCAACAGCCAAAAAAAAAAAAAAAAAAAAACGGACTAGTGACAATTTGACTGAAGGAACAGGCTTGATTTGGGACTGTGGCATGGAAATTATGAAATTGTAATTACCTTGGCAATGTTGTTGCTTTGCTCAGCAGGGCTGCAGTGCAAATACTTAAACATTTCTAGCCTTGCACTAGCCAAAAGAAGACCAGGGCCCATATTCTCAAAACATCTTAAGGCTTAAAGTAGCTCATAACTCGCAGATTTAGGAGAAAATCTTAAAAATAATGGGCGTGTCAGTCCTAAATTTAGGACTCCTAAATTTTTGCTCTAAACGTATTTCACAAAGTGTTTTAGCGCTAAAACCAGCTCCTAAATCCGTGAAACATTTAGAGTAGTGAAGAGGACTCCTAAGTCACTAAGACCAAGCCACAAACTACCCTAACATGTCTGTTGCTGGCAATCTGCCTCGGAACGTAAACATTTTAGAAATATTTGAAGATAATAAGCTTTTATAAAGGTATCGCCTTTGGTTTTGGAGGTTACCCCAACTCCAAATGTTCCTTTGATTATATGCTTGTTTTCATTAACCAGCTAGGAAAAAAAAAACTTTTTGGTTTTCTTTTAAGTTTGCATGTCTTACTATCAGCCATGATTATTCTACGCTGTTAATTAAAAGGAGGTTTATATGCATTTTCACTAAATACATGTATGAGGCTGACAATTAGCTGAACATATACTTGTTTAATTAGTGACACCTGCATTTTAAAATCTTTATTTGAATGTGGCAATTAACATTTTTATTTTTTAAACCTTCATTTTAATTATGGCAACATAATATTGCACTCTACAATATTTATATGGATAAATCTCTGACAGAGACTATCAGCCAATCACTGTGTGCATAGTTAGCAAGGTTAGTAAGCATGCTGACATCATCCATAGCAACGAGGTCAACCCCATCCTTACTCTTAGTTTATGACGTCTCTCTAGTCTATTCCTTAGTAAAAGTTTGTCTCAGCAGCTTTGTGAATAGGTTTTAAGAGAAAACTCTTTGCTAAAAACTTTTACTGCTATTTAGGAGAATTCTTAGTGGTAAGATTAAATGTTTTTTGAATACGGGCCCTGATCTCAAGCAGTGGTGGTCAGTAACGAAGTAAAACTTCTTCGTTACTGTACTTAAGTACATTTTTCAAGTATCTGTACTTTACTGGAGTAGTTTTATTTTGAGTAACTTTTACTTTTACCAAAGCATAAGATCGTACTTTTTACTTCACTATATTTCATAAAACATATCGTTACTCCTTATAATACATCACGTGCTCCAAGACGCAGAAGCGGTGTCTGATTCATGAACAAACTGATTCTTTTCAATGAACCTGTTAAATCGGTTCGCAAATCGCAACAAACGATTCATTCACGAATTGGACCGATCCGATTGCAGCTGTTCTCGAGTCGACAACTTACTGATTCAAATGATCCGTTTAGAGCGAGTCTTCAATGAACTGAACTCACAAGTAAACAGTGGTGGACAAAGTACACAGATCAAGTACTTGAGTAAAAGTACAGATACGTATAATAAAATATTACTCCAGTAAAAGTAAAAGTACTGCTTTTTCAATTTTACTTGAGTGAAAGTACAAAAGTACTCGATTTTTTATGTACTTAAGTAAAAAAGTACTGATAGATAGATTTATTTTGCAATTTTATTTAGACTACTTTATTTAATTTTATATTAGCACATATTTTTATAATCCTACTGCCCAAAATACCTGGGATTTTCCCAAAATAACCACTATATGGAGTCAAGATATATATTTTGTTGTTGATATGGACTACGTTGATGAGAGTGATGTAGTAATGTTCACTGCTGTAAAGGGTGCTCAGAGTACACACTGAAATGCTTGAATGCCACCACAGATTTACTTGTGAGTCAGTGTCTCTATGTTTTAGGTAACGCGAAACACACAGATTAAAATAAAATAACTGAGTGCAGCTGCATCCAGTGAATTTATTAAAATGAATCAGTTTGTTGCGACGCTGACATTTAACTTAGTTATTAAAAAAATCATTTGTTTTTTATCGATCAATACATTCCGCATGCTTCTCCGACAGACAATGATATTATAAGGAGTAACGATATGTTTTATGAAATGTAGTGAAGTAAAAAGTACGATCTTATGCTTTGGAATGTAGTGAAGTAAAAGTAAAAGTTACTCAAAATAAAACTACTCCAGTAAAGTACAGATACTTGAAAAATTTACTTAAGTACAGTAACGAAGAAGTTTTACTTCGTTACTGACCACCCCTGCAAGTAAACAACTGATGCTGCGAAAAGTAATTTACTAATGTCGAATTTTAGGATTAATTATTGTAACTGAAAATCATATTTAGGGCAAAAATGTCGGTTGTTTGTGAACTAAATCTGCTGTAAAGGGTGATCTATTTAAGCACACTGAAATGCTTGAATGCAGACAGATCAATGTCAGTGTCTCTATGTTTTAGGTCAAAAAATTAAACATTAAAATAACACAGATTAAATAAAATAACCATGCACGTTCATATTCCCTGCTGCTGTAACGTTAGCAGTTTTATTAAAATGCTATGCATTTAGACCTATGTGACTTCTGTTTTTATATTGTTTATCAACAGTATACATTTTTATATTGTTTAGATCATCTAGCCGAGTAACAGATATGAATGTTTATTCATAAACATACTGAAAATAAGTAAATATTGTTAGCTGATGCTAGCTGTCTAGCTAACAAGCTTGCTGGTGCTAAGTTGAGGAAATTTTTAGATATAAAGTCCAAATATTTTTATTCAGCCACCTAGATAGATTACATCTGAGATAAAAAGAAAGGATGTGATGTTCAGAACATAACTACAGTAATTATCAAAGAGGGAAGTGATGCCCACTGGGGGCATTTGGCCAGGGGTGTTTTTACACCACAGACAAGGTCTGAGAAGAAAAAAGGATGTTCTTCCTAACTTCAAGCCTAATTCTCATGTCATATAGAGAGACATATCATGTCATCTCATGTCATATATAACTGACATTAAGGGGAAGTGGTAGATACTGCAAACCAACAAGCGCAACCGGCAACAATTCGGCCAGACCATCCAGAGAGTAAAATAATTGATTTAAAAATTACACTTTTTTTGTGCTTACTGTACATATATATTTGCAACCATGAAAATTAGATGGTCAAATCTGTTTTCTCTCAGGTACATCGCCTCTGGTGAGTGTAAGCTTCACAGTGAACATTACTAGGGGTAAGACATAGGGGAAGGGGAAGGGGTAAGACAGAGAAATGGGATTCTCTCATCAATATAACGTTCTGCAAACCAACAAGTTTTAAAACCTTTTTTCTTATATTAGATGGTCAACAGTTTTCTCTCACATCGCAGTGTAAGCTTCATATATATTCTCATCAACGACTCCAACAAAAATATAGTCCATATAGGTTATTTTGGGAAAATCCCAGGCATTTTGGGCAGTAGGATTATAAAAATATGTGCTAATATAAAATTAAATAAAATAGTCTATATAAAATTGCAAAATAAATCTATCTATCAGTACTTTTGTACTTTCACTCGAGTAAAATTGAAAAAGCAGTACTTTTACTTTTACTGGAGTAATATTTTATTATACGTATCTGTACTTTTACTCAAGTACTTGATCTGTGTACTTTGTCCACCACTGATCTCAAGTATTTTTAGTAGATAGTATTGACGTTAGAATCAATGATGTGCATGCCACTCATTTTTGTCCTATCAATTAATTGATACAACTATCCTGATTTCATAATGAAGAAAAAAATATCCGTATTGGACTCATTCTGGAAAAAAATAATAATAATGAGGTATTGGTATATACCTTATATAATAAGTTACTTGAAATATAATATATTACTTTTTTATGACAAAATAAAAGGTTAGTTCAGGATTCAAAACACTTTTTTTTTTCTTTTTTTTTTTGCAAATAATAATTAAGATACACTCATGGTATTTAATATGGTTACACCACTTGACATTGTTCAAGTCTTGTTGTCAGAGTTTGTTATTCTATCTTTCTTGTGAATATACCTGTAAAATAATGTTAATTTCGCAAGCACACAGCTTGCCAAACAAGCAGTTCTAATAGCTGCTAAAGTGTGCCAAGTGTTAAATTAGTGCCAAGTGTTAAATAAACTGCATTTGGCTAGTTGTGTGAAAAAAAAGATCCTCTTTGTTTTCCCAGAGAAGGAGGGACAATAGCAACACAGTGATGTGTTGCCAAATGTGCTGTTGCACAATATTGCACATTTTACCTTCCCATGAAAGCAAAAATGCTTAGTTTGATAACCATGATGTTCAAAATGCAACACTTTTTTTTCTTCTCCTTCCCTCCAGCCTCGCAACTTCTCGCTTCATTTACTTTTGAATGAGGACCAGGCTGTGTTAAGAGCCTTATCTCTCCACATGATATCTTGTGTAGCTTCAGATGGCTACCACTTTTACATCAAAGGTTATTCTCTTTATCCAGTACAGACACTTAAGCCTCTGTCAGAGGACATTACTTAAATGCTCTTATCAAGACATTCTCACATTTGTACATAGGTGCTATGGAAATGAAGGTGGAGGGAAAATGTGATGGGCTCAGCTGGACTTGGCTGCTGAATGGTCATGTGATCACACCATGAACTGAAAACATGAAATGTCGTGAGCGATGGGATTTACGAATGCACTGGAACAATGCAGCTTGGTGAAATATGAGTTTTCACTTAGAATTAGGCGATATTGCAATATGAATTGTTCTAGCTGTACATATCAACACATTAGGAGTGTAACACTCCAAGGAGACACTAATTAATACTGCATAATGAGATGTATAGCTATTTTGGAGCATTATGGATGTAATGTGAAGCAGTTATTTAAATATAGTTAAACAAATAGTTTATCCAAAAGTGACAGTTGGTTGGAAATGTACTAATCCTCAGACCGTCCAGGATGTAGATGAGTTTGTTTCTTCATGGTAACAGATTTGGAGAGATTTACTATTACATCACTTGCTCACCAATTGATTCTCTGCAGTGAATGGGTGCCATCAGAATGAGAGTCCAAACAGCTGATAAAAACATCACAATAATCCACATGACTTCAGTCCATCACGTAATGTCATGTGAAGCAAAAAGCTGTCTTAATGAATAAACAAATTTAATGGATGGACTCTCATTCTGATGGCACCCATTCACTGCAGAGGATCCAATGGTGAGCAAGTGATGTAATGCTAAATCTCTCCGGATTTCAATGGGTGAACAATTAATTTAATAATTGGGAAATTACAGTGGCAGATTTCCATTTTTCCTTCATTTAAATTCTTCATTAGCCTATTGGCCTGATATATGTAAAGCAGATTAAAATGGATTATACTATTAGATTTATTGAGCTATAAAAGGAGTGTGAATGTGTAAAAATGCTGCTTACGAAGTAAAACAATTAGAAACTATAATGTAGAAAATGTCACAAAGCTGCTGAATGGAGTGTGCTCTTTCATGTTTTAAATTAGTTCTTGAGGTTAAAGGTCCCAAAGATACTGCTGTTTTGTTCTAATTAGTATGATTGTCATGACTGTCCTCTTTGACATCATTTGCCTTATCAACATAATCATCATTCAGACCCCCATTTCTTCCCTATTCATTTCCTGTCTTGCACTTTTGGCTAATTTTAAATTATGCATACTGTTTTGATGTGGTGGTCTGATTAGAATTCATGAGAAATGTTTTAAATATGCTGTTAACAGACATATAAAGGAACGTTAATGGCTTGACAGTAATTACTGGATGATCCCTGCTGAGAATGATTTTAATTACATGAGCTTGGATCCGATTAAGGCCTTCACTATAAGTCGATATTCAGAATGTCAACATGAGCAGCGCATATTATAAGCTCCTCCAAACATACCAAATTTACTGTAGCTATATGTGCAAGGCAATGTGCTTAAATGCCAGTTTACAGATTATAGAGGGGGTCTAGGTTTTTAAGTCACTGAGAAAAACCCTAAAATATATATATACATATATTTAGCTGCTTTGTGTGGATTTCCCTGATCTTCTTTGTAAATGCACAGCTGTTTCTCAATGTTGCGTATTTTGCAGGTGACAGATCAAAGGCTTTAGAAATTTTAAATATGCGTATTCACCGTATTGGTAGACATCTTATGTTTGTCTGATGACTAAGTGTGAACTTGAGAGTAATTTTAAGGCTTGGATTTCTCCAAGCCCTAGTAGCCTACTCTAAAATTAATCTTGATTGAGTATTTTATATCAGATTTTGACCAAAGACCATACTGTTAGATGAGCGCTTATTACTGTCTGTAATTGTATGGATGAGCAGATTTGTGCCACAGCTGTTCTCCGGATGATGTTTAGAAAAGACTAAGGAAATCCTGTAACAGCATGCCTTTCCCTATTTTCTGCTTCATCCAAATGATACACATGAACACATTTTCATCCACCGTGCTGCGATGAAAGACAAGAGATCTAATTTAGAAACCATGAGATTTCTTTCACAACAACAATGCTTAGGGTTACACTATTGCTCAGTTTGGCGTAGTGTTTAGTTAATCCATCTGCTGGTTGTTTTTTAGGCCAAGGGCACTCTGTGGATCCTTCAGAATGGATGCTTGAATTACATTCGATACCAAGCTGTTCACTGAAGCAGGTATCCGCCCGAGGAGCTGAAACTGAGACCTGTCAGAGCAGATGCCGTCCATCCATAGCAAATCTTAGATAAAGAAGGAAGGAAAACAGAATGTAGTGGAACGTGGAGCTTTCTAGCAACTCAAGCTGAAAGAGAGCAGTCTAAGCCCTCAATGTCATAAATCCTTTGCTCTCTACTTAGATTTTAGAACATATGATATCTGAAGACTTAGGCATCAATTCCTCGTCTATCAAAGAGTTTAATTCATGTGACATGCTGACACATCTGTGCGTGTATCTTTATTTAAAAATTATGCATGTCTAGTTGTGCTGTTCAAAACATTTCAGGCGGTAGTAAGTGATGCTTTGACATTTAACAGGCTTCCATCTTAAACTGATGGCATTTCTGTAGTTGTTTTGTTATCTTCAGAAAATGGTCACAGCATTTAAAAAAAAAAAAAATTAAAAGTTATTTTGCATCTGTTATCTAAGAAATTAATTATTCTCCAAGATTAAAGCCGATTATAGATGAATGCATCTCATTCAAATGTGCGTATGCACAAATGTGTGCATGGCATCTACGTACGAACGTTTTCACAAACTATGATTAACTATAATCTTTTGTCTTTATTTTCCTAAAATGCACTTGAAAAAAGGGAAAACAATTCTACTTTAGTTGTTCTACTTAAAAATGTCATGTTTAATTCAACGTGTTACTTGCTATTTCTTTTTTTGTTTTAATTTCAGAAACACTTTTTTTAGTGTGTACACAAACATCACATACTCAGGTTAATATTAAATATTGCACACAGATATTTCTTCTTAAATATATTTCATAACATAAAGGGAATTACTTCAAATGAAAAATTCAGTGACACAATTTACTGAAGAAGGCCTAGTGCTGAAACGTTTGATGATCCTTATGATCCATTTGTGCTTTTTGTATAATACAAATCTAAAACCATTAAGTTTATAAGTGAGTGTAAATCCTACTGTTTTCATTTGAAGTAATTAAGATTTTTACTGATCTATGAACCGGTAAGTATTGGTTGAGCACAGTGATTTCACTTTTCTTTTTTTTCTTTTTTTGGATAATATACAGGGAAAGAATAAGAAAAGCTGCATTATAACTGAAGCTGTGAGGTTTCTCTGTATAACAACACAAATCTGTGTATGTACAGCTGGCTTATTAAACGTCTGTACTATAGGTCTATATTAAAGGTGTTTGAACTGGTTTTGAGGATGGAACACTTGTCATTGCTCAGGGATCTTGCTACTTGTGTTTTTAGATGAGAACATATCTTTAGAGAGCACTATATGTTTGCTGGGAGTAACAAAAAGCTGTAAAGGACAGGCAGTGTGGAAAACTTCTATGGCTATGGTTTGGGTGTGTTTTATGCAAATGACTAACCTCAGTCGCTCATTTAGAATACTCAAAATTCATTAACATTATCAAGGTTAAGAACAGGATTCTGTAAGTACATTTTTTTTTTCATGAGGAGTTACGTACACACACATGAAATAATGAAATAATCCACTCATTGAGACCCAATGATACAGTGCGAGAAATCATCATCCCGTCATAACTACAATGCTTACGCATCACCCTTTCATCACAAAATTGCAACACCTTTTTTCCCAATTTATTTAATCTGTCTGTATCCAGACAATTTAACTTTTTTGTGCTTTTTTTATGCTGTGTGAGTCTGCTGTTGCAGTTACGCTGCTGCTTCGCTTGCAAGCTGCATATGTGTGTTATGTGAAACAGGTCTTACATAACCTCACGTCAGAGAAGCTGTTTATACTCTAATTAACAAGAGAACATGTAAATTAATGTGCATATAGCTGTAGATTCCCCCAGTGCTTTAATAGAAATGAGGATTTGCATATTTGTAAATGCAAGTCACAGTAAACAACTGTATAGACTTTGATGTGCAATCATGGTCGTCATTTGCTGGATTATAAATCAGTTTTATTTGCTTTAAAATTTATATATATATATAGTATAGTACTATATATAGACAGTATAGTCTTTATCACTGTTGTGTTCATAGAAATTATTATAGCTGTCTAAACTGTAATTAGCCAGTTTCATTTTACTGTGCAAAAGTACATTACTAAAATGCACATCAGAAGATAACAGCTATATATGCTGCCATGACAACCTTCTTTTATTCATCTGTTCTGGGTAAAAGCATAGAGCACTTCATGATTGTCTGGTTGCATAAAAGCAAGAAAACTATTTGTTTGATGAACGGGTAATTATTACAAAGATTAGAGTCTCGATCTCTGTGGTGCTCAAGCCAGCTCTGAGCTTAGCTACCAAATTTCTTCATTTAAAATTTTATTTGGATGTTTGGATTCATGGTGTTCCTCCATTTTTCATATCGATGCTTAATTTACTTCAACAGTGTGTTAATATTACTTAGTCTAAGATTAATTTTAATTGTTTGTTCAGCATCCACAGTCATAGTGATATGAAATATGAGGCAAGTAGCCACAATGCTGCAAAGTGCAGCATGATGCTGTTGAGATGCGGATTGAGTCCTGAGGGTCTAACTAGATGTTGCAGCTGAGGGAAAACTCTACACATGTAGAACACTCACATAGGAATTCAATATATTGTACAAAGGAGACCCATTTGAGCTGCTGTCATGGCTCATTGGTAACATGTTTGCATCATTTGTAGAGTGCTGGTGTTTCGTGGGGATCTTGGCCTTTGTAAAGAACTCCATCTCTTGTTGATGAAGAGGATTTGTTTGTGTTTTGACATGGTTAAATATTTACTTAGTATCGATCTATTCCTAATGTGTCCTCTCCACTCCCCTCTCAGGGCTGCATAAAACATTTCAATGACACAACAAAGAGTCTTAGTGGCCAAGTACTTTCTACTAAAAGAACAAACTCTATTAAGGAGCTTCTGCCAGACGAATGAATTAGAGACAAAATGAGGCTAAATGCCATCGCTAATTGGTGCCATCTTTCATATTACTGGATCCATATTGGACCATTAAAGTTGCTCTTTAGCTTAGGTTTTGGTTGAACAATAAAACTGTTTATTTGTGTCAACGTGAAGCCAGCTGTTGATTATCACACAGTTAACTCTAGAATATCAGAGGATCAGCTGTCATTGTATGAAAGAGTCATTTAATATTTCCTATTAAAATCTCCTTGGTAACCACCAAAGTAGTTAAGGTTAACTACTAGTTTAGGTTATTGTAAGTAAAATTGTCAATTTTTAAATGCAGGAAATTAAAATTATTTATTATTTGTATTCCACTTGAATGGTTTAATAAAATTTTTGCTGTCGAACAGCATGTCTAATTGATTAAATTCATAAAATATTCACAGTTTAACAACTTATAAAATTTTTGACAGGGCCAATCTGTTTATATATGTTTTTCCACAAATTCTTTTTTTTTTCTATATTTATTGTTTATAATTTAATCCAAATTTATCATCAGAACTGTGGCAGTGTAGCAGCTTAACTGTATGAATTAAAACATAGATACAAATTTAATTTGATTGTGTGATGTTTCATAAAGCATGTTTTTATAAACAGTCTTATTGTTCGTTGTACTACTACTGCTGCTGCTGCTGCTGCTACTACTCTGTTTGTTGTTTTCCCCATAAAACAGAAATGGTGTCTCAAAATAAGCCGTTCAGAAATGCACAGCAATTTCATATTGATCTCATATACACATACAATTTATTTCCCTGCTTTTTACGTTCACATACATAACCAACTGTTTTTCGTGAACTTTGTGTGTTTTTTGACATAATCTTGTGTATATTTGACAGTTTAAGCTCAATAAGAAAGAGAACTTAGTTTAGTTTTCACGTGATGTGCTGTCACAGCTTTCTGTGCGAGTGTGTCAGATGTGTGCGCTCATAAAATTATATATCAGTTATACATTTATATATCAAGTTATATATTATATAATTTTCTTGATGTTTAAGAATTGCAATATCACGTGAGTAGTGACCGCAATAGACATGATAACCAAAATCAAACAGATCCTTTGTTTTGGCAGAATATCCAATGTGCAAGCTGTAAAGACACCGCCCTCTTCTGGAAAGGGGGTGGGGAATCGCATCTAATTTGAATAAAAATACATGTTAAAAAAAGTAAATTTTTAGCATGGTATAATAAATTATGTGTGGGGTATTTTGAGCTGAAACACATTCTAGGGACACCTGAGAATTATATTACATCTTGTAAAAAGCAGCATATTATGTCCCCTTTAAATAAACTGTAAAGTCATACACTTGTTTTAGAATTCCAAAAAATTGCCAAATTCTGTGACAGTAATTTCCTTTTTAATGACTGGTTTTCACAATTTCGTCTGCATTTTCAGCACTGCTAAAATCATAGGGCCTTACGGTACTTTAACATCCTCTAACACTAGAGTAATAATGCTCATGGCATGTTAATGTTATGCAACTTAAATGTCACTGTGCTCCATCTTCACACTGGGTTTGTCACTGACTGACTAATGCTCCATGTCAAAGGTGAAGGAGAAATGTATCATATACTGTCTGTAGGTTCTTCTGAGCCTTGAGGTGAAGACCACCTGTCTTAATGAGTACAAGTGAGTCTGACATCCATCATCGACACTGACAGGAAAGCATTTCCCAGGCGTGATGTTCATCTTGTGAGTGAAGGATAGTGGCCTGTAAGGGACAGCAGACTTCATCATGGACCTGTGTGGTTACCACTAAAGTGCTGAGGGATGTGTACTCTCACCCCTGGAAGCATCTTAATGTTTGATGGAGCGAACTGAGGATTCCCGAAGTTTAAAACTTAAAGTTATTTTGACAGTCTGCAGGTTTTAGAGGTTGGCTAGAGGTTAAAGGACTGGATAGATCCACTTACTACTGTGTGACAAAACAGGGCCTCACATTGGCGCTAAAGTGGTTAGTGCATGTGTTCTTGACTCATGGAGCTGTGGTGCCCAAATGTGTCTCTGCCCACAATAATATCTTGTAACTTTATTAATTAATTTAGACCAAGTTGGGTTATCCAAACTAATTATTAATGGAATTATTATTCATACGTAATAAATTAACCCTTTTTTGTTTTGCTAGAAAAAAAAAACTGCTAGAATTTTATAGGGAAGGTTCACCCAAAAAAAAAAAAATGTACCCTGTGATTTACTCACCCTCAAGCCAGTCTAGGTGTATATGACTTTCTTCTTTCAGACAAATACAATCTGAGCTATATTAAAAAAATGTCCTGGTTCTTCCAAGCTTCACAATGCCAGTTAATGGTGGTTGAGATTTTGAAGCCCAATAAAAATGCATCCATCCATAATAATAAAAAAATACTCCACACAGCTCCATGGGGTTAATAAAGGCCCTATGAAGTGAATCGATGTGTTTGTGTAAGAAAAATATCCATATTTAATACTTTATAAACTGTAATCTCTAGCTTGTGCTAACTGTAATACACGCGTTCATTAGAGAGTGGCATTCCAGTGGATGACGTAGGCGTCGTGTAATCTCCATTGAGAATATGCTAGTCTTGTGAAAACTGATTTTTGTTTACTTTTATGATGGATGGATGCACTTTTTTGGGCTTCAAAATTTCGACCATCATTCACTGCCATAATAAAGACTGGGAGAGCCAGGACATTTTTTTTATATAACTCCAATTGTATTCGCCTGAAAGAAGAAAGTCATATATACCTAGGATGGCGTGAGGATGAGTAAATCATGGGGTAATTTTTATTCTTGGGTGAACTATCCCTTTAAGGTAAGAAAATACTTTACCAGTGGGGGGCCTTCAAGTCAAACAGGTTCAAAACTGATTTTTAAGCTGATTTTGACTGATTGTCAACACCTCTGCTTGTATGAAGATTGTCATCAACCATATGCTTTCATTTATGCAAACATACATAGCAGATGTGCTGAAATAAGTGGTGGAAGCTACCTGGAAAGTGTAGCTATGACCTTCTCAAAATTTAAACAATTTGTTCTTTCTTTCTTTCTTTCTTTCATTTATTTAGTTATTTTAATTTTTTATTTTTTCCCTAAATGAATTGATTCGCTAAGTTGAATCATGTGCTAGAATATTACATATGACAGAAAACCGTTTAGGAGAGCGTGTTTGAGAGTCAATAGAATCCGTACTATGTCACTATAGCACTTCGTCTTGCTACATCAGTACTCGTAAAAAAAAAAAAAAATATATATATATATATATAGTGCTGAGCTACAGTCACATTACTGAAATATATATTTATATATATTAGTGGTGTCAAAATTAGCGCGTTAATGCAGGAGATTATTTTTTTCAGATTAACGTGTTAAAAATATTTAACGCAATTAACGCAGGGGCGGGGCTAGGGTTGGCCACCCCATTCACAACTGCTGCCTCTGTCTCTTTTTTCTTGAAAAGGATTGCATTTATTTAGATGCGTAACGTCTATGACCACATCAAATGGGAGATGTTTTAGACGCGCACGTTCTAACGTCGCCTCCGTGCCAGGCGCGAGTCAAACGAGCGTGAAAAAGATACTGTGCTCGTAGCGCGTGCTCTACAAATACACGAACAAAGTTGCCGGCGCGCTGTAGCCTGTATCATTTCATATCAAACAGCGAAAGAAACTACGTGCATGCAATGTCCTAGTTAAGGCATGAAGTTAACAAAAAGGCGATTAAAGCTACCTTAAAACTGTGTGCATGCATGCAATATGTTATATATGCGTCACATTTAAGAACATGTCTCTGAAATGGTTTTAAAAACTGTCCTGAGGCAGCCCAGCACTGTCTCCCTCATCTAACACACCCGATTCAACTCGTCTGCTCATTAGTAGAGACTTTAAGACCTGAAGTGAGTCAGAAAAGGTAAAGAGAGTTGTAAGAAAATAAGATGCATGTGTCACGTTCAGCAGCAGCAGCTTTTAAAGCAATAGCAGGCAAATAAGATAATAACCAGCTGCTGTGATGTCTATTAATCCAAGAACAAAAGAAAAAAGAGGAAATCAATAACTTTTATAGCTTTAAGGGGTTCATCTATATTTAATTTAGAATTTAGTGTTTGGTTACTATTCATTTTCTGCATATTTCTGCTGAAGGACACAGGTAGCTAAATATGTCATTTATTATAATGGGTTCGTGTGAAGATTGTTTTAAGTTCACTTAAATTAGAAGTTAAGTCTAATAAATGTTAAAATTGATAGCTGTCAATTATACTGTAATGCTGAATGGCTACAGTCAATGGTTAAATATTAAGGGGAAAAACAATTTTATAGAGACATCAGTAGTATTGATATCAGTGATATCAGTGATGCATAAAAATCAATCATAAAAAAGATGCCATTAAATAAATATTAAAAAATGCCATAAAAGATGCCATTAAAGAAATATAAAAAATATATTGTCCTTATGTTGTTTGTACATTGTACATTTGAAGATTGAATGTGAAATTATAGCAATATAAAAGTATATTTAAAAACTTTAATGTTAGGTGGGATTAATCGCGATTAATTTTAGAAAAATGTGCGATTAATTAGTTATTTTTTAATCGATTGACAGCACTAATATATATATTATATATATATATATATTTTGGTGAGATGTACAGTATATACTAGATATGCTACCAATGCTAATTCTACTTTAGAAAAAAAAAATATCTAGCCTCAGTCCTTATAGATTAGCATAGATCTGCCCGCAAGCAACAACCCCAGTTAATACAGTAATGCTGTACTCTATATGCAGACATTGAAGAATCTGGCCTGTTGTTTGCCAGCTCATGCAGAGAGTTGGGTGCTAGTAAGAGAGAGCTCAGTGTATTTGTCAGATGGCATGGGCACGTGGGTTCTGCTGCCCTGCAGATAGCGACCTGGGAGACCCTGATGGATCTGATTGCCATGCTTTTGGAGGACAGATGGCTTGTGTTGAGGTGATGCGTGTGTGTGTGTGTGTGTGTATATGGACTCACAACAGGGGGATTTAATTCTCTCTGACCCTGATCTCGGTTAAGCAGTCTCCACGTTTTCCCCTGTCCGAGGTTGTTGGAATCCTGGGGATGACAATGTGTTCTTTGCTACTGTGATATATGTGTTTTTTTCTCCTCTGTTCAATCCCAGAGTATTTATGGTGGCCTGTTTTGCCTCTGTTCTTCCCTGCAGCTTCTGGTCAAGGGCAAATTCACGTTTTATCAGACATGAAAATGGAAAAAAAATCCCTCACATGTGTTTTGGGAAATCAGCCTTCACTGCAGAGTTTCATCTGTGGCTCTCTTGACTCAGAGATACCAATGAAACCCAAGTAAAATGTTTTGATCATAATCCACATTCTTGCTTTGGGACAACATGAAGTCCAGGCCATGTTTTATTTATGTGCAGAATGATGAATCAGACTCGTGTCTGGGTTTCTGACCCGCCCTGTGACAAGCAATGAGAGGAGGTATTCTGAACTTCCTAACAGAGAAATATTCTAGAGAGAAATATGTAGCTCAAACATTCACTACATCCTCCTTTCCCTTCTGTCAGTGTCACATGTCTGTCTTCAGCTGAGCTGTCATTGTCCACCCATAAAACACTGGTGCCCTTCACCTGAGTGACCTGTCATTCTGAATACCCACCAGACACAACTTTGATTCCTGTGACAGCTTAACCATACATCAGAGCAGGATAGACCTTCATGAGCAGAGAGTGTCTGGATTCCATCACCCAAAGGGACCCTCATCAGTCTCCCACTCACTGCTGATCCTTGTCCAGTCAAACTGAGTAGACTGGACACCTGTCTTAATATGAAGTATGAGACAGACAGAAAGAAGGCTAAAGATGATAGGTAGGGGCCTACGGGTATGGATATGCTGTCCAACAGAATGAGAACAAAAAAAGGCATAGAAAATGAGCAACAGTTCACCCTAAAATGAAACTTTACCCTCATGGTGTTCCCCTTATGACTTTGTTTCCTCTTAATTGTTTTTGGCCATACAAATTAAGTCAGTGGGGCTCAAAACAACATTGGACACCACTGACTATTATTGCATGTATAAATGAGGTTGGTAGCTTGAATCCGGAGTGGTGAGAGTAAGACCAGTTATATTGGTGCCATGACCCGGATGGTTTAGAGAGTCAATCAAGATCAACTAGGAAGAGCTGTGCTAGTAAACATCATTCACTTGGCTTTTAGCATCCATTTTAGCTCTGCCCTCTGCCATGCTGGTCGATGCAGGTTCGAATCCCACTTGGAGTGGTGTGCGTAGGACCGATTACATTGGCGCTGTGATCCAGATTAATGTGCAGTTTAGAGAGGTGAGTGTGATGGAGGCAAGCTAGGAAGCAACACTTTTTGCATCCTGTCAGCGAGTGAGTGAGTGTAACAGAGGCAGGCTAGGAAGAGCTGGGCAGGTAAACCTCACTTCTCTGGCCTGAAAAGGTGCACTATAAAGCCTGAGGCTGAAACATGCTTGTTAGTTCTCCCGCCTCCAATGCCAGTTTACGCTTGTTTGAATCCCCTTTGGAGCGGTGCACATAGGACTAGTTATATGGACAAAAAAAAAAACTCTAAATATCTGATTTTATGTTACACAGAAGAATGAAAGTCATGAAAGTTTTGAAGGCCAATAATAATGAATAAATGATGACAGAATTCTTTGTGAGTGAACTCTTTCTTGATTTTTTTTTTCAGTCACATGCAAACCCTGCTTTCTTTGTCTGCATGTTGCCAATAAAATCATAATCTTTGTGTTTTTGTTAACAGTTTGGAGTCAGAAAGTGTCTTAAATGTCTATCTAAGATGCTCTGAGCTCTCCATTCTGTTAAGCAGAGTGTTTGTGAGTGTGTGAGCAGAATATGATGTTCTGTGTGAAGTTCTGAGCAGCTCTATTCCAAAAACAGCAGAGCTGCCTACCTAGGTGGCATCATAGGCGTTCTCCTGGCACAAATGTTGTTGGAAACGGTAGGTAACAAAATTATGCTGCCTTTTAAAATTTTCATTTTGGCCAAATTCTCAAGCAGCATAGCATGCATCCTTCACAGATAAGGCATTGCCAGAATGCATTTCAATAAGCTCAACTTCAACTTCATCCAAGATGAAAAGGACAAAAACTCTGAGGAAAATGATAAGGGTATTTATTCTGTACTAAAGAATGTTCATAGTAAATACTAAGTGCACAAGATTTCACCTAATGTGTTCTAAATGCTACTGTAGGTGTTTTAGGAAGCAGCAGGAGTACTTTACTAGAACTGTACAACATTGTTCCACCTCTGTGATTAAGGCACCCTGAATTGACTCTTAAAATGCCAAAACTTTCAATTTAAATAGGACATTTATTTATTTATTTATTTACTTACTTACTTTCTTGCTTGCGTACTGGCTTGCTTGCTTATACTTTGTCTTTATTCAGAGACTGCATATTTCAGTTTAACTTCACTACGATTTTTTCTTTCTTTCTTTCTAAAGAAATTAATGCTTTTAATCATCAAGGATGCATTAAATTATTAAAATGACATTAAAGACATTTAAAATGTTACAAAAGATTTCAAATGAATGCTGTTCTTCAAACTTTATGATCATCATATAATCCTGAAAAAAAAGTATCGCAGTTTCCATACCTCAAGCTCAACCATGTTCAACTGTGATATTGTGATTATTGACTATGATTATTTTTAGAAATGTATGTAATTATTATACATGTTTTCAATTATGAATTTTATATATATATTTTGTATTAAATATAGAAAACAGTTATTTTAAAGTCTAATGATATTTCACAATAGTACTTCTTTGATGTAGTCTCTTCAGACTTTCTTTCAAATAAATGCAGCCTTGGGATATATAACACATTTTCTTTCTTTTAAAAGCCAACTCTTACTGATCTCAGACTTTAGGACAATGACGTTTATATATATATATAAAGAGAAAAAAAACGGCAAAAAAGACAGTGGAGATCCAACATACAGACATCCTTGAGACATCTTCAGTATGAAAATAGCCAGTGTGTGAGAAAATGGAGCAAAAGAAAAAGGCAAAAAAAAAAGAGTATGTTAAGAATATATCATGGTCCAGAGAAAGACATCATCCATCAAAATATGTCTATCTGACAATGGCAGAATGGCAGGAAGTGGAGCAGAAAGAGGACTCCATCAATTACCGCTGAGGTTTTTGCTGATAGATGGGGAATATTTTGTCCTTTACAACATCATGCCCCTGAAGCTTATCCTGCTTTTACACAATGCTGCCAAGACTTAGTCTAATTGAGTCATATATTAAAGACTTACTTATTTGTGCTTCGGGGGCCAAAGATAAAACACCTACCCGCGAGGGGTAAAGATTCAACATCTTGCAGTGGCTAATTTTATAACCGTCTATGGAAATTAATTCATAAATTTATGAATCCAATTACATTCGCACCACAAATTGGTCGAACTGAGTGCAGTCTGAGGTCTTACCACCTCTTAACTCAAACATTCACTCACACACACACACACACACACACACACACACACACACACACACACACACACACACACACACACACACACACACACACACACACACACACACACACACAAACATAAACTTCCTTCTGAACTTGCATGAAAACTTAAGAGTTATGCACTGTATTTTCCCTCAGCTTTAGGGCTATTTTTTAGTATAGGATCCTGCAAGCATTGCAGTCCTTCTCTTAGGGGTGTCAAATAGATTCTAATTACCTCGGCAGAATTAAATGAACATACGCTAATGGATCATGGGAGGCATAGCCTGGCTCCAAGGATGTGTAACCAATTGCACTCTTCACGGTTCAGAGGGACTAGAGCTGGAGGACTCACTTCACACCAGACCTTCTGTATGTATTACCTCACTATATCCTTTTAAACCAAATGACACTTGACTGAGTCTGTGAGGATTTTACTCAAAAAGAGAAAGAAAGAGAGAAATTGAGAAGCATATGTCATGCCCCGCATGGAGAAGGGCACAGCAGTTCCTAGCTGTCTGGAGTTTTTCTGTCCTCTAAAATGACTGGGATCTGACTGTGTGTAGGACTATCTACTTAACCCTTTAAGGTATATTGTAGCCATATGGTATGGAAGCATATCATGTTCCTTCACTTTCTAGGAATTAAAAAATAAAAATAAAATAAATAAAAAAAAAATAATAATTTAATTTCTAGAAAGGCAGACTATGAAAAAAAGTCCACATGTCATTCGATTTTTCCCTCTGAGAGAACATTTTCCTACAGTTTTTTTTTTTTTTTTTTTTTTTGAAAGAAGACACATGGTGTCTAAAATAATCCTTATTGCATGCTTTTCAACATTTACAATGCATAAGGAATTCATTCATTCATTCATTCGCAGATCAACTTTGACACTTTTTTACAGAAAATTTAGAAAATAATGAACATGTTATAATGCTGTACTATAATGTATCTGCACGAGTACATTTTCATGGGCACTTATTTATTTATGTATTTATTTGTTTGTTTGTTTGTTTGTTTGTGTACGCATGTATGTATGTATGCATATCAGTGTTATTAATAGCATAATTGGGTATTTGCGTAAATTATTAATTTATTTTATTATATATGTAATGTGTTCTGAAGAAATACTTTTTCAATCAATCAATCAATCAATCTTCTCTGCATTTCTCTTCTTGTCTAGTTTGCTTCCTTAATTTGCCTTCCTTAAATAAATTTGGCGTTGTGTTCAACAACTATTGTTGGCTCTTTGACAAATTGCTTTGTTTCTCTTTTGTCCATTTGGATAAAAGTGCTAAATACATAAAGGTAAATGTCTATGGAATAGGCAAGAAAAAGAGTTACCCATTAGCTCATGAAGTAACAATGAAATAGGTTTTTAAGAATATTAAGGGATAAATGATAATGTTCGCTCAATTTGGATTGTAGGCGTTCCAGTGTGTATAAATGTATAATTGCAAAGGATCATTTTGGTAACACTTTAGAATAGGGAACACTTATTCACTATTAACAACGACTTTTCCCTCAATAAATTCCTAATTTGCTATTTATTAATAGTTAGTATGGTAGTTGTTAAGTTTAGGTATTGGGTAGGATTAGGGATGTAGAATAAGGTCATATAGAATAAGGCATTAATATTAAATATGTGTTATTATTATTAATAATAATAATATATAAATGTTATATTAATTATAATATATTAATAATAATATGTGCTTAATTAGTACTAATAAATATGCATGCTAATAAGCAACTAGTTAAGATACCCTAAAATAAAGTGTTACCATCATTTTTATTTAATAAGAAGATAATTTTGAAATTGGCAACACTAAATACTTTTTACTTTTGATACAGGAGATTTTATATCAGAAAAAAAGCATAATCCCTCATGCAACGTTTCCTGGAATTCTGAGACTTCAGCACACAGTGGTGCCCACTATTTAGAGAAACAAGAAAAGATTGCAGGACATTAGAGACGGGCTGTAAGGGGCAGGAGTCCTTGCTTATATGGACCTTGAATGACTTCAGGAGAGCAGTCACCCAAGTGCACTCATCTAAAATGCATGCGGTTTACTATAATTCCAGGCTTTACGATGAATAATGTAATTTGATCAGTGAACCGGGCTTTCGTTTCATGGTGCTTTGAGGTAGTACTTACTTATATATCCCTTTCTCTACATATTTAAGGAATATATAAAGTGGAGTCCGAAAGTCTGAGACCATGCTAAAAACCAGGGATTCCAAGTCTAATTTAAACCAAGAAATAAACAGAATGTTTTAGTATGAAGAAATACACCGAAAAGTCATGCAAAATAAATAAGAAATTCATTATTCATTATTATTATACACAGTTCATAATTACACTACACAACAACTACACTTTGTTTTCTTAATGACTAATAAAATAAGCACATTTGTGAAATTGCACATGAACGAAAGGTTAGATTTTTTTGCTTTCATTGAAACACAAGAAAATCAAGAAAAAGCTAATCATTCCGGAAATTATCATCATCAGGTTTTACACAAACTTGTGGGGTCTATGACAGCTCAAGTGCTAAAGCAAAGCATACATAAATTCATGTTCATTTTTTACTCAAATGACTATGCTCATAATATAATTTGTAATGAAATTATATTAAATGAATGTAGAAACAAGCAAAATAGAAGCATTTTCAATGAATGTCTCAGACTTTTCGGCCCCTTGTATGTATCTTTATTTTCCCTCTCTCTCTTTTTGTTTTCTATAGAATAGCTGAAGATGTTAAGTTACAGAATTGGAGGATTTTCCCTGCAAAATCATAACCTTTTATACAGCAGACAGACAGCAGCGCTGATGGTAGAAAAGACACTTTCCCAACAGCACAATTCTCACTAAATAAAGAACAGATGGCGTTTTCACCACACATCAGACATACTCCCTGATAATTACACATGCTCATGTTAATCACTGTGATTCTGTGTTTTATGCAATAGGTGTGCTGGAGAAATATTTTCTGTTGCTCCATCGACTGACACTTACATCTTCATAAAACCAATAATTTTTGCTTGCATTTTGTTTTAATGCAGGGAAAGTACAGTGCATAACTCTTATATTTTCCCAGTTACATTTTAGATGCTGTTTAGTTTAGAAAATTATGTTCTTGTAGACAAATCTGTCTAGAGATCTCATCTCTATGGAAGCTTGTTTCTAGGATAAAAAAATAAAGATAATTGCAACTTGTTATCTCACAATTCTGAGTTTATATCTTGCAATGGTAACACTTTATAATAGGGAACATTTATTCACTATTAACTACGACTTTTCCCTCAATAAATTCCTAATTTGCTGTTTATTATTAGTTAGTAAGGTAGTTGTTAAGTTTAGGTATTGGGTAGGATTAGGGATGTAGAATAAGGCATTAATATGTGCTTAATTACTACTAATAAATGGCTAATATTCTAGTAATAGTTAAGAGACTCTAAAATAAAGTGTTACCCTTGCAATTTAGACTTTTTTTTCATAACTGTGAGATATAAAGTCATAATAGTGAAATATAAACTCATAGAGATATAAACTCTTAACTGCATTAAAAAAAGTCAAAATTGTGAAATAAAAAGTCACAGTTGCTTTTATATTTTAATCTGATGGCGGAAATAAGCTTCCATAGCCTACATCTGTTCCATAGTCATGATAGACTCACAAATATGTTTGTCCAGGTTTTCCTAGTTGTGAAGGAGCATTGTGAAAGAGTGACTCAATTGCAACTTGACAGATTGACTCAGTTGCAACTGAGTCAGGGAAGATGGTGCGCTGTATCTCTGAAATGTAAATAACAAACAGGAAGGCTCAGAAACACTTACGGCTAGACAATTACCATAAGTGGCATAATTCTTTATGAAACAAGCCACAGGAACAGTATAACTAGTGCTTTTATTCCTTCCAAAAAATATCTGAAGTTCTCATTTGAGACTGAGAGTCATAAATTATCTAAATCATGCAGTCTGACATCCTGCAAGCGTATCATCAGAATAGGACCTCAGGCTGACGGCACAGTTCTACATTAAGTCCAAAGTGACAGACTGAATCCAGTTGTTTACTCAGAGCCAGTGGCATAAACCATTTGATTAAAATTTTTATATAAACATTCACCAAATATTGTGCCAGATTGCAGTTTACGTAATCTCAATGAGAGGGAAGTAAAAACAACAACAAAAAAAGCAGGATTGAGTATTGGTCAGAGTCTTACTTTAACTATGGCATTTGGAGTGTGAACAGTAACACAGCTGTTATTGTATAACCAATGTGTTAATACATGCAGCTTTCACTAGATGCACAATTTGAATGCAATCCCAAACTGTAAATAGCGGTTTGCTTTGGTAAATAATCCCACTGAGGTTTCTCCTGATACCGGTGAAGATATTAGGTGTATTATTTATGGAAATAGTAAGTGAATTTAAGGGTAACCCTCTCAGTCATGATATTTGTTGTTGGTGCACTACAAAGGCCTGTTTAATCATTTTCTTGGCAGATTTGACCATTTTTCATGCATTGTGATCACGGTTAAGGTTTGAGAAGAATAAAAATATCTTCATATGAGATGTAAGAAACACATACAGATATAAATAAATGTTTTCTTTTAAATTTATATATACAGTGGTGTGAAAAAGTGTTGGCCCCCTTCCTGATTTTTTTTTTTTGCATGTTTGTCATACTTTAATGTTTCAGATCATCAAACAAATTTAAATATTAATCAAAGATAACACAAGTAAACACAACATGCAGTTTTTGAATGAAGTTTTTTATTATGAAGGGAAAACAAAATCCAAACCCACATGGCCCTGTGTGAAAAAGTGCTTGCCCCCTAAACCTAATAACTGGTTGGGCCACCCTTAGCAGCAACAACTGCAATCAAGCGTTTGCGATAACTTGCAATGAGTCTGTTACAGCGCTGTGGAGGAATTTTGGCCCACTCATCTTGGCAGAATTGTTGTAATTCAGCCACATTGGAGGGTTTTCGAGCATGAACCGCCTTTTTAAGGTCATGCCACAGCATCTCAATAGGATTCAGGTCAGGACTTTGACTAGGCCACTCCAAAGTCTTCATTTTGTTTTTCTTCAGCCATTCAGAGGTGGATTTGCTGGTGTGTTTTGGATCATTGTCCTGCTGCAGAACCCAAGTTCGCTTCAGCTTGAGGTCACGAACAGGCCGGACATTGTCCTTCAGGATTTTTTGGTAGACAGCAGAATTCATGGTTCCATTTATCACAGCAAGTCTTCCAGGTCCTGAAGCAGCAAAACAGCCCCAGACCATCACACTACCACCACCATATTTTACTGTTGTATGATGTTCTTTTTCTGAAATGCTGTGTTACTTTTACGCCAGATGTAATGGGACACACACCTTCCAAAAAGTTCAACTTTTGTCTCGTCAGTCCACAGAGTATTTTCCCAAAAGTCTTGGGGATCATCAAGATGTTTTCTGGCAAAACTGAGACGAGCCTTCATCTTTTTGCTCAGCAGCGGTTTTCGTCTTGGAACTCTGCCATGCAGGCCATTTTTGCCCAGTCTCTTTCTTATGGTGGAGTCATGAACACTGACCTTAACTGAGGCAAGTGAGGCCTGCAGTTCTTTAGATGTTGTTGTGGGGTCTTTTGTGACCTCTTGGATGAGTCGTCGCTGCGCTCTTGGGGTAATTTTGGTCGGCCAGCCACTCCTGGGAAGACCACTGTTCCATGTTTTTGCCATTTGTGGATAATGGCTCTCACTGTGGTTCACTGGAGTCCAAAAGCTTTAGAAATGGCTTTATAACCTTTTCCAGACTGATAGATCTCAATTACTTTCTTTCTCATTTGTTCCTGAATTTCTTTGGATCTCAACATGATGTGTAGCTTTTGAGGATCTTTTGGTCTACTTCACTTTGTCAGGCAGGTCCTATTTAAGTGATTTATTGATTGCGAACAGGTGTGGCAGTAATCAGGCATGGGTGTGGCTAGAGAAACTGAACTCAGGTGTGATAAACCACAGTTATGTTTTAACAGGGGAGGGGGGTAAACACTTTTTCACACATGGCCATGTGGGTTTGGATTTTATTTTCCCTTCATAAAAAAACCCTTCATTTAAAAATTGCATGTTGTGTTTACTTGTGTTATCTTTGATTAATATTTAAATTTGTTTGATGATCTGAAGCATTTAAGTGTGACAAACAAACAAAAAAAATCAAAAATCAGGAAAGGGGGCCAACACTTTTTCACACCACTGTATATATATATATATATAAATATATATATATATATATATACAGTATATGTGTGTGTGTTTTTTTATCGTGATCATCTTTCTCCCAGTATCTGTGTGCGAAACAATCAACTGCTGCTACAGACAGACTTAAAAAGAAGGGCTTTGTTTACTTGTTAAGGCTTGAAATACACAGATAAAGAAACTAAGCTGCAATGTCAAACAAACCCTTTAAGGCGTTTCTTTATCAAACAGACAGAAAAAGGATGTCTTTTAAGGCCAAGTGTTTATAGCTTTGTTTGCTTGATACTCCACATGAATAAAAATAATCTACAATACATGATTTATTCATGTGCATCTGTGCTGAAACATAAATGCACATAAAATGAAAATATTAATATTTTTAGACGGATTTCATAGTAACTCGTCAGTGATTTTGTAACAATCATCCATCATAAATAAAGTGTGTGTGTGTGTGTGGAGTTACACACTAAATTGGGACTGGAACTTTCAACTGTCAAAAAGGATGCTAAAGGAAATGTGCAAAAATTAATAAAAACTGTTTTAATAAAAAATAAATAAATAAAATGGATTAAATGAGCGTTTTTTTTACCAAACAAATGTATTTTCATTCATAAAACATGTACTGGTTTGAATCAGAATTCGTCATGCATACTGTATATGACATCAGCGGCAATTCAATTTGAATGCAGAACATGTCCGTGAGAGATTTGAAATCTCAATCTTAAAATTATTCAGTAAATCATTTTAGACTTAAATTTAAAGTATTATATTTAAACATATAATATTATACACTCTCTATTCTAATTCTATTCTTTATATAAAAATATAAAAAAACTTGTCCCTTTTAGTCTAGCACTCTATTCATTTACTGCTTGTTTTCTTACAAAAACAAAACAAAAACTAATACTAGCTTTTCTAATCTTTTTGTATTCTATCTATTTGTTTTCTTTTTATTTATTATACAGTTAACAAAAGCAAAAAAAAGAAAAACCTCTAGCTTGCTCTATTCTTTTTCTATTCTATCTGTTTTCTTTTTATTTATTATATAATAAAAAAATAAAACCTTGCTACGTGTACTGTGTTAAGCTAACTGACACTTGTTATAGCACTTGCATATCATTGCTCTTTTGTTGATTTTGATTGCTTCCATTGTCCTCATTTGTAAGTCGCTTTGGATAAAAGCTTCTGCTAAATGACTAAATGTAAATGTAAAAACACCATAAACATTTAACATTTATTTAAAAAATTCTGAAGCCATACATTAGTGTCAGGGTTCTGTCATGTGTGTCATGTGTTCCCGCCTCTTGTTTCCTTATTTGGTTTGTTTCCTGTCCTTGTTTAATGTCATTATTAGTTAATTCTTGTCCAGCTGCGTTTATGTGATTATGTGTTAATTACCCTGTGTATTTAGTTCCTGCCTTTTCAGTTTCGTGTCGTCTGGTCTACTCGTTACTCCCCGGTGTTTCTGTGAGTCTGCCTTGCCTTGTCTTGCCCTGATGTCATTAAAGACTGTTATTTTGAGTTTACGTCCTCGTCTGCGTGTTCCTGTTTCCTCCCTGCTCTGTGCACCGTGACAGAAGACCAGACCTAAAAAGTAAGCGGCGCCCCTTCACCTCGTTTTGTTTTCCTTTTTTCAAAAGTCTTTTGTTTTGTTCCTGTCTGTGTTTGTCCCGCGGCAAGGAAGTCACCACTCGTCCTTCCGCCCTAGCCCGCGTCAAGTCGGCGTGGGAGTTCGGCAGGATCGCCAGGAGTCCGCTGGCCGCGAGCCCTCATGCCCGCCGATCGCGGGAGATATCCGCCGCCGGCTGTGGCTATTCCAAACCCGCCGGCTGGTTGCCTAGTTCCCGGGTTGCCGCTCACCCAGCCCGCCGTTCGCGGGAGATCGACGCCGCCGTCCGCGGCTCACCCAACCCGCCGTTCGCGGGAGATCGTCGCCACCATCCGCAGCTCACCCAGGCCCGCCGTTCGCGGGAGATCACGCCGCCGGCCCGCCGCTGACTCAAGCCCCGTGGATTCAGTCCACATATTCCGGCCAGGAGTGCCGTGTGTATGTCTTGTTGTGCCCACAGGAACATTTTAACTTATCTTGTCGGTCATGTCCACGAGGACCACCCGCCATGGCCTCCTGAGCTCCCTGCACCGCCATGGCCTCCTGAGCTCCCTGCACCGCCATGGCCTCCAGAGCTCCCAGCTCCACCATGGTCTCTGTTGTCTGTTCTGCTCTGGAGGTCCCCGTCCTGTGTTCCTGTCCGTGTCTGTCCTGAGGGGCCTCCAGAGCGCCCACCCCCCCTCCCCGGTGGAACTGTTACGGCGTGGGACACGCCTTCCGGGAGTGGGGAGTTATGTCAGGGTTCTGTCGTGTGTGTCATGTGTTCCCGCCTCTTGTTTGCTTATTTGGTTTGTTTCCTGTCCTTGTTTAATGTCATCATTAGTTAAATTCCCATGATGCAAAGGGTATTACAGTTACTTACTGTAAAGGGAATTTGCAGTATTATACTGGGTGATATACAGTAAATAACTGTGGCAATTACAGAAATGTCTAACAGTGTAAATAATGGCTTTTTCATTTTTGGATAAACTATCACTTTAACTTATTGTGAATTCTACAGAAAGAATGAATGAATAAATACATAAATAAATAATCCTTCCATCCTGAGAGATATGTTAGCCATTATTTTGTTTTATTTATTTTTTACTGCTCTTTTCCACTAAACTACCCTGTCATGCTTTTTAGGATCCCCGTTTACTTTACTGCTCCCCTAGAAGTCAGAACTGTCATCATAGACTGCTTTGGGGATTGTGGGTAGTGTATATTTGTGTGGCTGACACTGCTGTGATGACATCAGTGTGAGCACCCTTTCCTTCCATACATCCTGCTGAGGTGTGTTAGGGATACATCTGGAAGTGTTTTAGCGACAGCAGCTAGCTGTGAGCCTCGCAAGATCTTTTTGTCACTGTCGCTCAGCCTTCTGATCTCTCCATAGTATTTGGAGGGGTGACCTACATTTCAGCACGCGGTTCTCGCTGGCTTCACCGTTTAATACAGCAAAGGATTAGTGAGGGTCTTACTTTGAACAACATACCAGAAACCACATCAATCCTTGTTGAATGTTCCGGTGTTTATCCCAACACTAATACAAAACTGTCCACATCATGTGGCCAAGTATTAATATAATACTTTGGTCCATAAAGAGAAAATAACATGTCACATTAAGCTTTATAAGAACCAGAAGCAGGTGTTAATATTGTGTGTATACACACATAGAAAATAACTATTAAGAACTATTAAGCAGGTTTTTTATTTTTATTTTTTTAAGCTCCTGACTCTGTTATACATGTGCTGTCTGTAGTAAAACACATTGCTGAAGATGCGCACTCAATGAAAACAACGAGGAGTTCAACAAAAAAGTGCAGAATTTACATGATGATTGACTGTTCCACTGTAATTGTCAGCATTTTATTGCAGCTTTCACACTGAATGCCTTGGATCCAGGCTCTTATTATGGTGTGCCATGCTGTGAAATACAATTACTTTGTTCATTTTGCCGCAAATGTCACTTTCAAATGTTTCCTGCCAAACCAAATGAAGACTTGTACATCCTTTTTTGAAATCTGTGAATCACCTACTCCCCCAAGACCCCCCCCCCCCCCCCACCCACCACACACACACAAACAAACATTCTGTTTGTTCTCTCACTTTTTAAGAACTATTTGACATTAACTACATATGGAGACTTCTTAAGGAATGTAAATAAATAAATAAATAAATACATTTTTCCACCTTTTTCTGAATGAGTCTACTATGTTTTAAATTATGGCCAGCACTTCTGGTTTGGAAAAGTTCCCCTCAAAAAGACTGATGGACTGATGAAGATTTCATTCTTTTCCTCCTGATTATTTTATTTTTTCCCTTTGTACACTTCTGTATGAGAAAATACAACATATACTTCACATTTTTGGTCTGCTCTCCCGATCCAATTTACGATATATCCCATGAATAATTCTCTGGAGTGCACTAAAGAATCTCTCGTTTTTCTCTCCAAATCCTCACGTCTCTTTCCAGGTTTGTTTTCACACAGACAAGCTTTAAAATTTAATTATGTAATATAGACATATATTACTACAATGATGTTTAATACATCTAAAATATTGCTATGGATATACTCAAGCTTTAGGGGTTATTCATGGTATGTTAAAAGCAATTTGTTATTGCTTTTACACTTTAAAATTTCCTTTTGGTGAGAATAATGTCACCTGATCGTACCCAGTTTTTGACATTGCTTATTATTGCGTTCATAGAGCAAACCTTTTGCTGATTGTTTACTGTTTAACAAAAGTTACTCTCATAATTCAAGCAAAGCATCATGGGACATAGGAAAAAGGTGGATAGCATACAATAGTAATTTGTTTAAGATTAATCAAAGGAATTTTAATGTACCGTATTAATAGGCCTAATATTTGTATGAATTTTCTTGTCTGAGCAGATTTTTAAATAATTTTAAATTAAAGCACCAGTTTTCAGTTTAAAATAACAAACTGACATGTTTAAATAATTATATCAAATTCACGTTTCCCTAAACCCCAGTTAATTGCTGTCAAAGATGCTTTTTCCAGCCCTTTCCTTTTCCATTTTTGCAGGTTAGATTTAATAAATGATCCTTTTAGATGGTTTTGAATAGTGAAAGTTACAGTATCAACATTTATTTCAAAAGTTGAATGGAAGTTCAAATAATTATGATGTAAGTCATTTACGGTCCTTTTCTATATTGATTCAGTATAGAGAGTGCCCTCACTTATACAGCCATTATAATGTCTATGCAAAGAGTCAGGCTTAGAAGTGGTTTTGAGGAATACCTTGTGAATGGACTGGTTAACAGATCGCAGACACACAATAGTGGACAAGGTGCAATGTGCACCAGGTGTGCCTCATCACACAATCAATATTCCATTTGATACTGGATGAGGCCTGGCTGTAGGGAATTGATGAATGTTTCGAGAAAGGATTCTTTATCTGCATGCATATCTTCTAGTACTTTCTACAATGACATTTCTGTAAAGGTTACAGTAAGATGTACTCGCAGAATTCCTCTGACTTCTTTTCCTTCTTTGTCATGATGATGTTCTGTATGTGACCATGGCCTTGGGTTATCCAGTTGAGCTACAGTAGTGATGCTGTCCTGGGCTTTGTAATCCCTCTCCCACAGCAAGCCCCTTCTGTGTAGGCATGACCAACTGGATCTGTCCCTCTATCAAAAAGCCACAGTGGCTAGCCCTGCTTCCCTTGCTTCTCATCCTATTTGTCCAGCGCTGTCTGGGACCAGCCCCTAAGCGGGTGTACGAGGAAAATGCCTTTGCCATAGGCCAGAATCGGAAATCCAAGACTGGGCAAAGGAACAGAATTGACACCCCTGAGGCTTTTCCCGGTCTTGCTAATGGGTTTAAGACAGTCTGCTAATTTGTCAACCTGTTTGTGATTTTGTGCACATTGACAAGCCTGTTAAAGGTTGGCACGCTTACCGTACGCCGATCGGAGCAATGGGGATTATTTAAAAAGTATTTTAGGAAACATCTGTTGCTGTATGTTGTCACTTTGATGTAGTGTCTCCTCAAATGAGAAGTGATTTTGTCAAACAATGTTTAAAGACAAATAACTATTTAATGAGAAGGGACTGCCCTCCTTTAGCAATCCAAATGTTAATTTTGATTAGAATCTAGCTTTTATCCACACAGAGACCTCTGCAAAAAAGATGCCATTAAGCCATCATTTTCATGTCATTTGAGTGCCTTACCCTTAACCCAATGGAAATTCCAGGCACCTCTACATTCAACTTTGAATGAATATCTAAATTGCATCAATTAACATGGAAGTAACCTCAGACTTTTTCCATAAAGACGGTCGAATGACCCTATTAATGTCTAAAATGCAACCTTGAACTATCCTCTGTGCCTTAACAGCATGTCTCTTGCACCCGAAGTAGTGCCTTTTTTATTCTTTCTTCACAATGATGACTTTAGTGAAAGGGTAGTGGGACAGATTGGGTCCTGAGGTAAATAATGAGAGGGTTTCGAGGGCATCCATTAGTGCCCTTAACTTGAAGTAACCAAGGCATGCCATTAAGGGTCTCTTTTTAGAATTCTGTGCTCTCCCTATTCAGATGTCAAGTGCAGCAATTCTTTTGTATGCATGTGTTTGTGAGTGGGAGGGAAGGTGTGTCAAGCAAAAGACAATTAGAATGAAAACAAGTTTTAATCAAATGGCCCACAGATGTCTATGAGAAATAAAAGGGTTATGTGAAAAAAAAAAAAACATATTTAAAATATTTGAAAGACTGAATGTTAATAAGCAATGGTTTACTTCAAAGTAATACCTTTAAAAGCTTTCTGAGATTTCTTTTAAATGCATTTTTATTGTTTGTGTGTCACTAGGGTTCCTGAGTACAGGTGACCAGGCAGCCAAAGGGAATTATGGGCTGTTGGACCAGATCCAAGCACTCCGGTGGATCAAAGAGAATATCCAGGCTTTCAAAGGCGACCCGAAAAGGGTGACTATATTTGGATCAGGAGCTGGGGCGTCCTGTGTTAGCTTGCTGACCCTGTCACACTATTCAGAAGGTAAAAAGCATTTTGTAATAGACAATTAGATATAGTACTGTGTTATCAGACGATTCTTTGGGAACCAGTTTCTGACCAAAATGGGTAATTGTGAGATTAAACGGGAAAATAAGTCATATTGTCATATATGTAATGTTGCAGTTGTTAAATATAAAGTCGCAATTGTGACATACATTACGATAAAATTGCAATTATGAGATAAAGTGTCAATGACGAAAAAGGAAGTCACAATTGTGAGGTGTAAGATACAATCAAAATATAATCGCAATTGAGAGATATCTCTCAATATCTTAGAGAATTAAAGTCCCAACTGTTGGTAATAAAGTCACAATTATGAGACATTAAAGGAATAATTCACCCAAAAATTATTATTTTGTCATCATTTAAGAAGATATTTTGAAGAATTTTGAAGAACCAAACAGTTATTGGTCCTCAATGACTTCCATAGAACGGAAAGAAATATTATAGAAGTCAATGGGGACCATTGTGAGTAAATTATGAAAATTTTCATTTTTGGTGAACTATACCTTTAAGACCATTTTCAACCTGGCTCGTTTGTAGCGTTTGTTTTGGAACCTAGTGAATTTTTCCCTTAATTTAATTTAGACATATATGAAAATTACATTTGAATTCAGATCTGCACCAAAACAATCATCAAGTGATCTGGGCCTGATTGAAGACAAACTCTAGAAAGATATGCATCTGGGAAGATAGCAATCTGACCCAGCAGATGAAAGAACCAGTATTTTTATGCATGAATTCTGCTGCATGAAGGACAGCACTGTTTTTTTTGGCTAGCAGAATGAATCAGTTAACCTGGAGCAAAGATGAGGCAGAATCGGTGGACTAGCACATCACTGCAATTCATAATCAATACACCCCCTTTTTATCTGAAAATACCATCTAATTGCTCTTTGCGAAACAGGTGCAGTGAAGCACTGCTGCCCTGAATGTAGCCTTAATTTATGTTCAAACTCATAAATAAATATAAGTAATGATTAGAAAGAAAGCTCCAAGACTGATAAACTGTGGTCCTGCTATGAGACCAGTTGCATGTGAATAATGTGACTTGCATTAACAAATGTTGGCTCATTTAGAAACGTTGCCTTGTGAAAGCAAACTAAAAAAAAAGAACAAAATAAGAATAAAAAATAAAAATAAAAATTAAAGGGTTGGTTCACACAAAAATTAAAATTAGTCCATGTTTTACTCACCTTGAAGTCATCCTAGGTGTATATGACTTTCTTCTTTCAGAGGAATCCAATCGGAGTTATATAAAAAATTGTCCTGGCTCTTTCAAGCTTTATAATGACATGGGTGGGTGTTTTTGTTCAACAGTCCAAAAGTAGTCAAATAAAGCGTGCACATTCATATTAAAAAGTGCATCACACAGATCCGGGGGTTGAATAAAGGCCTCGAATTGATGCGTTTTTGTAAGAAAAAAAAAATCCGTATTTAAAACGATATAAACAGTTTTGTGTAACTTCTGCTAACTGTCGTACGCGCGTTCATGAGAGACTTTCTTCTGGCGGATGACGTGGGCACAGCACATGCACGTGTGAATCTCGGTTAAACCAACGTTTGTTTACAGGCAACTTTTCCTTGCTTTACCAAAGGAAAACTAGTCTCCTCTTGGCTTATATCGAAATCCTCTGACATTTTTCTTTACAAATCCTCATTTTGTGCTTCTAATTAGTGACTGGCGTTTTGTTTTGTTCTCTCTCGTCCACGCTTCCACATTCGTCACTTCTTACTGGCGCATACGTGACATGTACGTCCTACGTCATCCGCCGGAACGGCTTCTGCCTATGACAAATAGCAGAAGTGAGAAGAAGGTGTTTATATCATTTTAAATATGGATATTTTTCTTACAAAAATGCATTGATTCGCTAAAGGAGGCCTTTATATTTATATTATTAATTTCATTAATTCATTCATTCATCCATTCATACATGTCTGAGCATGTCCTAAATTGCAATTATGAGAAATTAAACTGTGATTATGTTCCATTTTGTTTCTCTCTCTCTCTCTCTCTCTGATACAAAATCCAGTTTACAAACCATTATTCATTTACATTTACAACAAACACACAATCCCCTCTTTTCTGATATATTGAAAGATCTTCTATGAACCAAAAGCCCTTGGTTCCAGTGTGCCTGGCTGCGTGTAAACAACAACCCCTACAAGGCATTCATCTGGAACTCAATTGTCCCACTATAAAAATAGATTTTACATGCAATGTCCAGCCTGGCTAGATTGCAGACAAAATCTAGTAATGGATCAAATGACTTCTGGCTACAGTTACTCTAACACTTAACACAACCCCAAATAAGGAAGTTCCATATTTGATCAAAATAACAGGACAAGATGTACAGTTCCCTCCTGGTGTTCTGTCTGAAAGGACGGCCATGATTTATGAATGAATTACATAATGTAAATTGTAAAATAAGCAGAGGGGCATTTAATTTCACTTGTTACCCCTGCTGTTCTCATGAGCCCTTTGCCTTCAAATGCTTTGCAGGCAGTCTACAGTGTTTTTTTTTTTTTTGCAATAATAATAATAATAATAATAACAACAATAATATATGTAATTAATATATGGTTAATTAAATACATTATATAGGATGTGAAATCATTTTCTGATCTATAGAAGAGCTACTTTTATAGAGGGAAAATGCTGTTATTTCCAGTTTTTATTCTTGTAATATTGTTCAGATCAATGTGTTCAATGTGCCTGGCAAAGCCATCATGCATCTGGGTTTGATTTGGACTTCCTTTAACCTAGTTCAAAACATATTATGAGTAATCAGTCTTTGTTTTATGGGAAGGGTCTGCTAAGCTCCATTGTCTGGGCATTGATATTGATATTTTTAATGGCCAATACATTAGAAAGCTCTTGACAGTAGTGCCGTCTCCACATTTTTGATATTTTAAACTTGAGTGAAGGCTATTTTTCACTCCATGTCAGTGCGTCAGAAGCCTCGGTTGAGCCTAGTGAGATCCGTGCCCTGAGGTATTACTATTTTCTAGGACACAATCTGTGTCAGCGTGTTATGGCCACGGCTGGCTTAGCTGACAAAGGTACAGCATCATTGCATATGCATATTAGTTGGCGTCTAATAGCACTGTCTGATATTACTTACCCATATAATATTATGCAGGGACAAAGACCCCAGGCTTCATTACAAAGCATTCTTATTCTACCTGCGCTTTCATTTTCAAGCCATTTTTGGTCAGGTCCAAATTAAGTCTTTGATGACACATCGTAATATACAATATGAAATAAACAAGCACCTTGATTTTTGTTTCTTAAATTTCATTATTATTATGCTCATTATTTTTCCTCAGTTCTCACTTTGATTTGTGTTAAATGGACAGACACTAAATAATAATAATAATAAATTATGTCATCATTTACTTACTCTCATGTTGTTCCAAACCCATAAAACTTCATATTGAATAAAGATATTTTGGTCACACTTCATTTTTAGGTCCAATTATTGCCATTAACTAACAGTTAACTAAAACTTTTGCCTCCATAAACTCCTAATTTGCTGTTTATTAATAGTTAATAAGGTAGCTGTTAAGTTTAGGTATTGGGTAAGATTAGGGATATAGAATATGGTCATGCAGAATATGTGCTTTATAAGTACTAATAAACTCATTGGTTCTTGTGGAAGCTTAAATGTGCTTGCTCAACACATGACACGCATTATGCAATTTTACATTTTGGGCGAAATAATCCTTTAATATTACTTAATTAATGTTTTTATTTTTTATTTTCAGATTTATTTCAGAAAGCCATCATCCAGAGTGGTACTGCTTTGTCAAGCTGGGCCGTCAACTACCAGCCAGCCAAATACACCCGCATACTAGCTGAGAAGGTGGGCTGCAATATGCTAGATACTATAGATCTGGTGGAATGTCTTCAGAACAAAAACTACAAGGAGCTGATCGAACAGTACATCACACAGGCCAAGTACCACATTGCTTTTGGTCCAGTTATTGACGGCGATGTCATTCCCGATGACCCCCAAATTCTGATGGAACAGGGAGAGTTTCTCAACTATGACATCATGTTGGGCGTCAACCAGGGTGAGGGTTTTAAATTTGTGGATGGCATCGTGGACAGTGAGGATGGTGTCTCTGCAAATGACTTTGACTTTGCTGTGTCTGATTTTGTGGACCACCTCTATGGTTATCCAGAGGGCAAGGACACACTTCGAGAAACCATCAAGTTCATGTATACCGACTGGGCTGACAAAGAGAACCCGGAGACCAGGCGAAAGACTCTAGTTGCGCTCTTTACTGATCACCAGTGGGTGGCGCCAGCAGTAGCTACGGCAGACCTTCATGCTCAATATGGATCTCCTACGTACTTTTATGCTTTCTACCACCACTGTCAGAGCGAAATGAAACCTAGCTGGTCGGATTCAGCACATGGAGACGAGGTGCCTTATGTGTTTGGAATTCCCATGATTGGCCCCACAGATCTCTTTAACTGTAATTTCTCCAAGAACGATGTCATGCTTTCTGCGGTGGTAATGACTTACTGGACGAATTTCGCAAAAACTGGGTAAGTTAAAGCATTGTATTTGTTCTGTTAATTAATCATGCACAATGGCTTCAGTATCAGATACGTGTGAATAGTTATTTGAACACTTTTTCACTTGTTATCATGGTCAACGACATTTTATTTATCAGTTTCTTCAACAAGAACAACAACAAAAAATCCTTAAATATGTAATTTAGAGTTAGAATTATTTGAATACACCTCTCTTCTGTGATGAGAATGCTTTTTCATTTTGATATGTTTAGGGGTCATATGTATTATGGGTGCGATAGCTGTCCTTAAATAAGGGTATGGATGAACAAATGCTAGAAAGATTAAATATTCAAAAAGAAAATCTCAATGTCATGTTCTTAGAAAAAATAAAATAAGCCCTATTCGGACGGGACTCATTTTACAGGGGGTTGTTAGAGAAATTTGTGTTTCACAGATGTACTTGCAATTGCGATTTTAATCCCGTCTGAATCTGCCACCTATGTGTTTTTCTCACACAACCTCTGTAATAATTCCAGAGCAAATTACCTACTGTTTTTCGGCAAACTCAGCGATCCTCTGAGAAAACTAATCCCGTCCGAATGCGAATGTCTGTGATTGCAGACAATATTTTTTTCATAACACATTTCCTTGTGTGTTTTGGCTAACGTGAATAACCGTAGACGCTCTTACCGTGCACATTTTTGATATGTTTGCCTCCCGGCAAAGAAATAATAATAAGTAAAAAAATAATAATAATAAAATCAAGAGCCAGATCGTGTAAACTGTTAAGACTGGCTACTTTAATATCAGCGTCAGGTAAGATTACTCGCCATCATTTCTGACCTCAATTACATAATGTTTTAATTACATACCTTTACGAAAATTAAACATGGTTTTACTACAAATAATAATAATAATAAAAATAGTTAAACTAAAGTAACCACAAAATAACCATGGTTTTGCTATACTAGCCATAGCTTAACTATAGTATTTGTAGTAAACCTGATTATACTAATGATAATCAATCCGAATGACTACTATACACAGTGCTTGTATATAGAGTGAGTGATCTCTGCAATGCCAAGATTTACAAAACAGACCCTCCCATCTCTGTAATAAACACGGAGATGTTAGTCCCGTCCAAATTGGTACATGAAAATCACAGACGTCGGGTGATAAGAATTGAAACTCAAACGTTGTTTAGAAAACTAGTCCTGTTTGAATAGGGCTATTAGTCATAGACAGCTTTTCCCCAAATTATTAATAAATACATAAATATTATATTTGTAGTAAATATTGCATTGAAAAAAATAACTAAAATATATTAAAATAAATAAATAAATAGATAAATGTATATATGTATCTAAAATAATATATATATATATATATATATATATATATATATATATTGATGATTGATTGATTGCATATGCATGAATACAAAGGGTAAATTATTATTTTTATTATTATTCTCCCTTTTTTGATCTTGGACATTGACCTATTAAGCAGCACTTTTTATTTTTTAAAGTAAAAAATACGTTTTATTCAGCACAACATTTATTTACCTGATCATTTAAGCATGTTTAGCAGATGTCCATTAAGATTTCTTAAGATTAAGAGTCCTACTCTATAAAGAATGGTTGTTTTTGTCTCAGACCACACACCGGGCTGGACTGGGACAAAAAATCGGCCCTGGCATTTTTTGGTCCAGGCGGCCAACCACCACACATATATATATATGATATACACTACCAGTCAAAAGTTTTTGAACAGTAAGATTTTTAAATATATTTTTTAAAGAAGTCTCTTCTGGTCACCAAGCCTGCATTTATTTGATCCAAAATACAGCAAAAGCAGTAATATTGTGTAATATTTTTACTATTTAAAATAACTGTTTTCTATTTGAATATATTTTAAAATGTAATTTATTCCTGTGATTTCAAAGCTGCATTTTCAGCATCATTACTCCAGTCACATGATCGTTCAGAAATCATTCAAATATTCTGATTCGCTGCACAAAAAACATTTATTATTATTGATATGTTGAAAACGGCTGAGTAGAATTTTTTTCAGGTTTCTTTGATGAATAGAAAGTTCAGAAGAACAGCATTTATCTGAAATATAAATCTTTTGTAACATTATAAATGTCTTTATCATAATTTTTGATCAATTTAAAGCATCCTTGCTAAATAAAAGTATTTCTATAATTTCTTTTCCAAAAAAACTAAACAAAAATATGACTGATTCCAAGCTTTTGAATGGTATAGTGTATAATGTTACAAAAGCTTTTTTATTTCAGATAAACGCTGATCTTTGGATCTTTCTATTCATCAAAGAATCCAGGAAAAAAAAAAATACTCGACTGTTTTAAATACTGATAAGAATAATAATAATAATAAATGTTTCTCGAGCAGCAAATCAGCATATTAGAATGATTTCTGAAGGATCATGTGACACTGAAGACTGGAGTAATGATGCTGAAAATTCAGCTTTGATCACAGCAATAAATTACATTTTAAAATATATTCGAATAGAAAGCAGTTATTTTAAATAGTAAAAATATTTCACAATATTACTGCTTTTCCTATTTTGGATCAAATAAATGCAGGCTTGGTGTTCAGAAGAGAATTATTTAAAAAAAAAATCTAAATCTTACTGTTCAAAAACTTTTGACTGGTAGTGTATGTATGTATCATTGCATCTACAACCCCAAATCAGAAAAAGTTGGGACAGTATGGAAAAAGCAAATAAAAAAAGAAAGTAGTGATTTCTAAATTTACTTTGACTTGTATTTCATTGCAGACAATATGAACACAAAATATTTCATGTTTTTTCTGGTCAACTTCATGTCATTTGTAAATATACATCCTTTCCTGTCATTCAGACCTGCAACACATTCCAAAAAAAGTTGGGACAGGAGCAATTTAGGGCTAGTAATGAGGTAAATTGGTTAAATAATGATGTGATTTGAAACAGTTGATGTCAACAGGTGATTGTAATTATGATTTGGAACAAAAGCAGCATCCAAGAAAGGTCTAGTCCTTTAGGAGCAAAGATGGGCCGAGGATCGCCAGTTTGCCAACAAATACGTGAGAAAATTATTTAAATGTTTAAAAACAATGTTCCTCAAAGAAAGATAGGAAGAGATTTGGATATTTCACCTTCAACAGTGCATAACATAATTAAAAGATTCAAGGAATCTGGAGGAATTTCAGTGCGTAAAGGACAAGGGCGCAAGCCTAAGCTGAACAACCGTGATCTCCGATCCCTCAGGCGGCACTGCATCAAGAATCCTCATTCATCTATAAGCGATATCACCACATGGGCTCAGGACTACTTTGGCAAACCTTTGTCAAGTACCACAATACGTAGTTACATCCACAAATGCCAGTTAAAACTGTACTGTGCCAAAAGGAAGCCCTATGTTAACAGTGTCCAGAAGCGCCGTCGATTTCTCTGGGCTCGGAGGCATCTGGGATGGACCATCACACAGTGGAAACGTGTACTGTGGTCAGATGAATCAGTATTTCAGGTATTTTTTGGGAGGAATGGACGCCGTGTGCTCCGGACCAAAGAAGAAAAGGATCATTCAGACTGTTACCAGCAACAAGTCCAAAAGCCAGGGTCTGTCATGGTATGGGGTTGTGTCAGTGCCCTTGGCAAAGGTAACTTGCACTTCTGTGATGGCACCATTAATGCTGAAAAGTACATAGAGATTTTGGAGCACAATATGCTGCCTTCAAGAAGTCATCTTTTCCAGGGACGTCCATGCATATTTCAACAAGACAATGCAAAACCACATTCTGCACACATTACAAAGTCCTGGCTGCGGAGGAAGAGGGTACGGGTACTTGACTGGCCTGCCTGCAGTCCCGACCTGTCTCCAATAGAGAATGTGTGGCGCATTTTGAAGCGCAAAATGCAACAACGAAGACCCCGTACTGTTGCCCACCTTAAGACTTGTTTGCAGGAAGAATGGGACAAAATTACACCTGAAACACTTCATCACTTGGTGTCTTCAGTCCCTAAACGTATTTTAAGTGTTGTGAAAAGGAATGGCAACATTACAAAGTGGTAAATGCTTTACTGTCCCAACTTTTTTTGAATGTGTTGCATGTGTTGCAATGACAGGAAAGGATGTATATTTACAAATGACATGAAGTTGACCAGTATATTTACAAATGACATGAAATATTTTGTGTTCATATTGTCTGCACAAAACATGAAATATTTTGTGTTCAATTGTCTGCAAATTTAGAAATACAAGTACTTTCTTTTTTTATTTGTAAATTTAGAAATCACTACTTTGTCCCAACTTTTTCTGTTTTCCATACTGGGGTTGTAGTTTTGGACTTTTTCTGATTTGGGGTTGTAGTTTTGGATAAGAATAAAACAATATTGTGTCTTTTCGAATTTAAATCTAGATAAATTCTCATTGTCCATGGAAACCTCTATGAACACACTTGGCTTGGCTTGGCCAAAAAAATTGCGGAGGACAAATTTACGTTTTATTAAAAAGTGTTTGTGTATTCTACACTCATGGTGCGCGCACACATAAGGATAGGTTAGATGACTGCCTCCGTTCCGAGTCCCTATCAAGTACTTTACTGATTCAACTACTCTCCTCTTCTCCTGCCTGGCTCTTTGACCCACATCACTCACCACAGAGCAAGCCTGTTCTTGATAAAAGCTGCTGTGAAAACGTGGGAAAAGCCGACGAGGAAGAAGTTGGGGTGAAGCGATCTTTATATAGGCGGAGCAAAATACTTCATTGCTCCGTCTATAGCGCATTGTGATTGGGTGGTTTACGCTGTCAATACAGGAGACAAACCAATGGGCCACTGACTGCTCACTGTCCCTGCGTGATGGTCCTTGAAAATAAAAAATAAATTCTTCAGTGCGTCGGCCCACCGGGAAAATGATTATCAATCCAGCCCTGGTGGAACATCACATTCTATTTAGGAAACTTGTCCTAAATGAGTCATGCTTTTGATTAAAGAACCTTCAGTGGCCTTTGCTGTCTCCTCACATTTCACAATTTGAAGACTCAACGATGTCAGTCAGATTATTATTTTAATGGTATCGGACCAGCTCTTAACTAGCCTCTTGAATTATGGGATTCTCTCCATCCTTTTCCCCATACAGCATCACAGCACTCAGGGCAAGCCCAATTCATCCCGAACCTACTTGAAATATAAGTGACTGGGCCCCCTCATACTTTCAGGACTCCATTTGCCGTTTACAGGCAGAACAGGCACTGCTGTTTGGCACCACTCCAGGTGATACCTGTGTGTCAGGAGATAGATTGGCAGGCTCATCAGTACCTCACGTCAGGCTGCTCTCCCTCCGCTGGCTAAGTGTTTCTCTCAGCGCTAGTACTTTAAAACAGAGGAGGAAAAACGAAAGCAATTTCAGCAGCACTTGGAGAATGCTCGTTTTGCAAGAGAGTCACTCCAGCCTCTGGTAAACACTCCAGTGGCGATATCAGCCTCTCTGAGTGTTTCCACAAAAAAACAGGGCGAATAAATAACATGGAGGGAAATGTGCAGAATGTAATGTCTCATTTGTAGCCTTCATTTGTTGCCATGGTTGTCAAGCTTGGGTGCTCATTCTGGAGAGAGCAAGACATGGGTCATTAATGCTATCACTGACAAAAAATAGCATACACTGGTGTTCTGGATGTCAAGTGTCAACATTGGCTTTGTGGATTTTATGGGACAGGTATATTGTACGCACACATTGTATTATACATCAACAGCAGACTTGAGATAAAAACCTGAAATGGATAGATGGAAATCTTTGGGACTCACTATCACATTGTTCCAATCCAGTATTACTTTGCTTCTTGTGTGAAAAGTCAATGAAGTCCAAAACAACATTGAACCCTATTGACTTTTGTATACACACACACACACACACACACACACACACACACAGAGAGAGAGAGAGAGAGAGAGAGAGAGAGAGAGAGAGAGAGAGAGAGAGAGATGTTCTACAGCAGTGGTTCTTAATCCTGGTCCTTGTGACCCCTCGTTCTGCACATTTTGTATGTTTCTCTTATTGCTTCAGAGATCTGTTCCATTCGACCGTAAGTGCCCTGCAAAGTGGACATCACAGGATATTCTGCCATGATTCCAGTTCGAATGGAGTGTATATGTTCCATTAAAGGGACATTAAAGTGTGCAAGTTGTGACAACTAGGCAAATCTCATGATTATGGTTAAATAACCCTTCACACTTCTGTAGTAAGTTTTGTATGTGTGTGATGATGCAGGCGATGGTATAGTTCAAATCTATGTTCTTAAGTGAAGTAAACTTCAGCCGATTTCCTGTGTGCAGGGAGTAGAGAGTGTTATTTAATTATCTTGAGGTTATTATTTCTGGTAACACTTTATTTTAGGGTCTCTTAACTAGTTGCTTATTAGTGTGCATATTACTAGAATATTAGCCATTTATTAGTAGTAATTAAGCACATATTAATGCTTTATTCTACATGACCTTATTCTACATCCCTAATCCTACCCAATACCTAAACTTAACAACTACAGGTGCATCTCAATAAATTAGAATGTCGTGAAAAAGTTATTTTTTTCTTGTAAGTTATTTCAAAAAGTGAAACTTTCATATATTTTAGATTCATTGCATGTAAAGTAAAACATTTCAAAAGTTTTTTTGTTTGTTTTAATTTTGATGATTAGAGCTTACAGCTCATGAAAGTCAAAAATCAGTATCTCAAAATATTAGAATATTTTCATTTGCGTTTCAATTAATGACCATCCATACAGTATAAATTCTGGGTATCTCTTGTTCTTTGAAACCACAATAATGGAGAAGACTGCTGACTTGGCAATGATCCAGAAGACGAACATTGACACCCTCCACAAAGAGGGTAAGTCACAGAGGGTCATTACTGAAAGGTGTGGCTGTTTACAGAGTGCTGTATCAAAGCATATTAAATGCAAAGTTGACTGGAAGGAAGAATTTGGGTAGGAAAAGGTGCACAAGCAACAGGGAGGACCGCAAGCTCGTCATCGTGCTGATATTCGGCATGGGAGTTCGGCAGGATTGCTGTGAGTCCACCGGCCGCTCATCAGTCTAGTTCGCCGGCCGCTACGAAGTCAGCCCGCCGATCGTGCACACACACACATATCGGAGATCGTGCAGCTCAAACATCCAGGAGCAAAGGAACTTTTCAACGCTGCCACATGACTTTTATTAATAGCAGTTTAATAGTGAATCACTAGATTATATCTTCCAGCAACGAGAGGATAAAATCGTTTTTTGAAGTAAGTTAAACTCACTCATTGTAGAGAGATGCGCATATTTCATCTCTCATATCAAACGATATGACGTTTAGCAAACTTTAGCGACTTTTTTTCAAGCATGTCTTTGAATAACATGACCGTAAATATGAACTCACGATTGAATGTAACATAAAACTAATGATTACTTTTCATAAAAATTTTTATTAATGCCAATAATGCTTACATGTATGTCTTTTTTTCCGCTCGGGCAGCCATGTTGCCGCTGCAGCCGGTTTACGCTGAGATAATTCATATCCCTTCGTTTGTAGTGTGGTCCTGAAAAATCTTCGTTTGAAGGGCTATCTGGCCCTTCCCCTACCCCTACCCCTCCAACCAAAAGAGAATTAAGACACCCCTAACCCTTCACGTGAATGCGCAAAACGGACACTGTGCACACTGCATGAATATTCAGAGTTTCCTGCTGTTGTCGCATATTGTTTTAAAAAGCACACTTGGTATTTATTTACTTCAGTTCCTAATTAGTCGACGACCAGCACATTAACTATTGTGCAGTGCTGCTTACTATAGAAAGCTGTAAAAGTGCCCCTTCCCATGCCCAAAATCAGTCGTCTGTGGATGAGAGTCTTAAACAAGGACTGGTGGGACGTTGTCCTGCTCCACTTCACAGACGCTGAGTGAAAGCAGCATTTTAGAATGACTGGACACTCATTTATGACACTTTTATTCACCAGGAAGAACAGCTCTGGTTATGCTCGTTCCGCGCGTCATACGTCATTACGCTATTTTTACGTCACTGCACATGCGCAGTATTTTCCAGTTTCGGTTTTCAATCCGATCAAGTGTTTACATGTCCTCTCGTTCGGATTACAAAAGAAATAAACCACCCCTTACTTATCCGATCGAAATTTTAATCAGATCTGGCCAATTAAATCTGATTGACGTGTTTACATGTGACTTTTTTATTCCGATTGTGCTTTAGTCCTATTACGATCAGATTATTATGGTCCATGTAAACGCAGCTACTGATAACACACCTAATCATAACGGAGATCGGACCAAGACTAAGGGAGAACTGAGGACTTATAAACATGAACCAAACAAAGGGAACTAATGAGATAATTAACAAGACACAGGTGAACAGAATGACATAATCAGGCAACACAGGAAAACTAGGTCACATGATAAAGGCAAACTGAAAACATAATAAGCAGACAATGAAACTAAAACAGATCACAAAACACATATGGAACGTGACAGAACTGACAACTCCTCCCTGTATGTTGTGTTGCATAAACAAACAATAAAAAAAAAGATTTACAGCACAGCGAAGACTTTATAGATTATATAAAACTGATACAAACCTTTATTTCACCAAATAAACCAATTCAGCAGCACTAAGAATAGCTCTCTCCTAAAGAGGATGCAAAAAGCCTGTGCTTATGTAAATCAATGGCTGGGTTGTAGTAGTCTCGCGTAGCCAGACCTTCAAACTGACGGCTGAAGGTCTAGAATAGATGGCAGGTTTTATTGGCCAAGGCCCATCCATGAGGCCGTTTGACCAACATGTCAAACAACCAATCACAGTTCGTTTTGTTCAGCGTCACGTTTCGGTGCGTGGAAATGTCGCCACAATAACAGACCGTCTGTAAAATTCTTGGACGTATTTTAAAGATTCTATGCCGCGAACTTTAAATATTTCACATACTTTTGAAAATCCAGTATGTAGTTGATCCTGACAAGCGTTTGTCATCACATTTGTAAACACGACGGCTTTCTTCTTTCGTGAGAGGGTTTGGCACCATGGCATCCTTGTTTCCAGGCAGAACGTTAAAGAACGCGACACACACGTCTCCCGGAAATCCTGTATAATTCAACCAATCCGACGACGACTTCGACACTCCTGAAGTGTTTCCAGATAAGTGTGCCATGTGCATCAGACGTTTAGCCAACGGTCCGTGGGCGTGACGTCTGAGGCTGAGACTAGGGTTGTAGTAACGCTGCTGCTGGGGGGTGTTAGCGGGCAGGGATGTATTGGGATCCCTGAAAATTAAACTAACCACTTACCCAGTGATTGGGTAATACTGGGAAACAATACTTAACATAAAAAAAAGATCCAACAGGCTGAACATGAAAGAAGAAGAAAAAACAAAACAGCTTGTTTTAGAGTGAAGGGAGGCAGAAGACTTCCACTATGTGTTTTAGAGGAATAACAAGATTAGTAACCTGGTTTAGTAATATCACCTTTTGATGCAATGAATTGAATGAGGTGATGTAAACGACTCTTTATATGACACTTCCTGCTTGAATTTTTGTGCAATTTAGTTGTTTATTGTTGCTGTGTAACACACCAGTTAGCTTTACAAGCCCTGAAATATTGTCAATATTGTGCATTACATTACAAATGACGATAATGGCTCTACACAGATATTAGTTCCAGGAAGCACAAGAAAATGTGAAGAAATTACTATTCCCAGTTATATACTGCACACACCATTAAGTGGATCTTTAAGTAAATGCATTTCTGCATCATGGAATCACAACCGTTTGCCAAATTCTGGCTGGGAGAGTCAAATCCGTTAATGAAAGTGAAAATCAATATGGATTTGAGCCATTACAGAAGTATACTCACTGACTGAAATGAAGCATAACATTCCCTGATGCTGTCTAAGGATACGGTGGATTTAACCATGGAAAATGCTTTTGTAATTCAAAAGAAAGTACCATTGCCTACAGTGTGAACAATCTGAATATAAACCTGTGATGACTGTATACTTCAGGCAATAATTAAATAATATGAGCACTATATTACTAAATATCAGCGTGACTGTGATTCGGCTGTAGACACGAGGCTGTACAGTTTGTAAACTGTTCGGTGTTACTGAGCAACGCACAGACTGGCAGCTTGTCTGGAATGTTGCAAACACAGACAAATGGAGTAATACAAACAGTGAAGCTTCACAGCAGTGCACTAAACTGTTGGTGGACCGGATGTCCAACTGTTGTATAACTGTGACCTGTTCCAACATTTTAAATAGCCATATATAGATAATTTATATGTATATGCAGAATTACAATTTTTTTATTCATGCATACCCTTAAACTCATTTAACAAATATTGAAAAACCCTTTTCTATTGAAATAGTGCTGGCTCTCGTGCTGGTGTGTTGCTGAAATCTGAGCCAGTGTTGGAATGATGTTTGGCGGAAAGATGTCATTCTGAGAACATATTTTAACATCCAAACCAATTAAATTCAGTATTATAAGTTAACAAATAAAATCAGTTTATTCAGGACAACAGGCATTTCTGTTATGTGAAACGGCCAATGCTGACTGACATCTCGGCACTGTATGTTGCATTGTGTAAAATAAAATTATTTATCACAGTAAATACTTTGTAGAAATAAAAGATTTCCCATTTTGCTCCATGCTCACTGGTGGTGAAACCCTGTTCTGAGCAATTAGGAGTGATTAAAAAACAGGTACACCACTTTTCTGCTCTGCTTCCATTTTTCACAGCTCACCAACTGGTCTGGAAAACAGACAACTGATACAAACAGTGAAACTTACTAGTCTTTGTACTAAATATCAGCACTCTTGGTATCCATTCAAACTAAAGGAACTAGCGATTTTGATTCACATGATTCAATTTTAATTATTTAGGCAAATTGCGATATTTAAGTGTTATTTATTTATTTATTTATTTATTATTAATAGAATATTTCAGTGTTTGTTATAAAATCTGTGCACATCATTCCATAGCAATTTACATTTCATGTTGTCTTTAAAATGCTAAGTTATTTTTGTCTATTAATTTTGTGTGCACAGTTTCAGCTCCCTAGAATGCATCTAACTGTGTGATTATATAAATGATAAAAGCAAAGTGGATGTAATGGGACATATGCTGTACACTGTGCCACTTTAGTGAAGTGCTGCTCTTATCTGAAACACAGAAATTAAGGAGCTGTACGTAGATAGGCTCGGTGGGTAAATAGCTTAGAGCATTGCTTGCTTTTCTCAGGTCTGAATTCTCTGAAATAGTCATTAGTATTGTTATTGCTTACATACATATATAGGCATAACCAGAGATTAAAGCAAACAACTGAAATACCATTGATTCTCTTTCATGTTTGCTTGTAGATTGTTGATTCCCTGCCATATATGCTTGCAGTGAGATGGTGCCCTTTGAGAAGATCATTTGTGGAAAATAAAAAATATATTCCACAATAATTTACCTTGCAAGCCATACTAAATAATATAGTCAAACCATGAATAAATTTAACATTTGCCATCAGCTGCCTTCCATTTGATATCAGTAACACATCTCAAATATCACTTGACATCATTGTCACAGCTTGAATGAAAAATGAATGCCATTTGTATCATTGTTTATTCACCCTCACATAATTCCATGCCTATATGATTTTCTTTCTTCCATAGAACACAAAATTATGACTAACTACTAACTACTTGATTTGCTCTATGTGATTAAAATGATCAGGAACTGGCGTCAAAAACGCATCAAAAAGCAGTTGATACGACAGCCCTTATTCACTTTCTAAAAAAATCACCTTTTGTGTTCTATAAATAAAAAGAGAGTAATGCAGGTTTGTAATGACGTGGGGGAAATGATGACAGGATTTTTTTCAGTAAACTGTTCCTTTAAGCCTCTACATACTGACAGACAAACTTTTATTTATTTATTTATTTATTTTCCCCCCTGATGGACACATGGTCCCACCATTAAAATGATCAAACCAACTTATTAATTTCATCCATTTCATCCACTTATTAATTATTCATCCATGCACCTTTGAAAGCATCAATTAATTCACTTATTTAGTAGTGCTTATTTAATCATTTTTATTCATGTATTGTTTTGCTCTTAGTACTGTGAAAAGGGCTCTTGTTCGATTTCACGCATGCACATTTTTCAACACATCTTGAAATTTAATGATAAAACGGCACACCATATCACAACAATGCATATGGCCATATCATGGGATGCCTAATTCAGATTCTATATGGGACTCTTTCATTTTCTGCTGTTATTAAATATGATAATAATCTAAAATGAGGCCAAGTAGACCAGCAGAACATTGAACCTGTCATCCTTGAAAGTTTCACACAATGACATACCACTCAAGAGCCATAATAACCTGAATGAATATAGCAGCTGAACAAAGCTTGGAAATAGTTTGAAAGATTGTTTGATTTGAAATAATCATACGTACATTTACATGCTATGCATGTGAGTATTTTTCATGAGCCATTTGAAACTAGCAATCAGCCAGCTTGTAATACAATAATACAAGCTAATTTACATTAGCTGTCTATTTTCAGAATACTTAGTGGTAAGCATGATACTAAGCTGCTATAGATACAACTACATAGCTGCTATCTATATCAAAAATCCCTACATATGCAATTGTGTGGCTCAGAAAAACAAATTCCAATTTAGCCTGATTGACACTGATATTTACTCACTAGAGACTGTGTATAACAACATGTTTAAATCTATAACAGCAATTCATCCCTGACACAAAACCATTTATTAATAATTAAAGTGATATGGTAAATTAATAAAGATTCAATGGCTTTACAACACATTGAATTCCAGTCCAGTTTTGATTAATTACATTTAAACATTATGCTTTAGTGATGGACCCCGGTAGAGTCACCATATTCACCCAGAGTGGCACTGTTCTCTAGATCTGCCCTGTCAGACATGCATTCAACCTCACTGCCCGGTCTGTCAGGGTCAGATTAACCATATGGACACTGGGCATGTGTTCAGGGGCACCATGTGCAGGGTGGGTACATCTACATCCACGGGGACATAAATGGCTGCAAAAATGCTTTCAAATATGCTTAATGGCTGCTTGTCTTTTTTGGAGGATTTTAGGGTTCCTTCAGCTTCAAAATACCATTGTGACACATGCTTATGCTACACATTTTGGTCACACTTTAATTTATAGGGACCAATTCTCTCTATTTACTAACTATTAACTACGACCTCTGCCTCAATAAACTCCTGCTTGTTGCTTATTAAGGTCAAATTTTATGTTAAGGTCCAATTATTGCTATTAACAAACCATTAACTACGTATTTTGCCTCAATAAACTCCTAATTTGCTATTAGGAGTTTGAGGAGTTTATATCCTAATTAATAGTTAGTAAGGTGTTCAGTTTAGGTATTGAATAGGCTTAGGGATGTAGAATATGGTCATGCAGAATATGTGCTTTATAAGCACTAATAAACAGCCAATATGTTAATAAAAGACATGCTAATAAGCAACTAATTAATAGTGAGAATTGGTCTCTATACTAAAGTGTTAACAGTATTTGTTTATTAATTGGTAAAAAAAAAAAAAATTGGGCTACCTTAAAATTTTAAGTCAACCAGCTAAAGCAGATTTTTGAGTTTTCTCAACTTATTTTTTAGGAAATTTCTCAACTTTTTGTTGTATAAACTTAAAACAAGAAGTTGAGAAAACTCAAAAATCTGCTGAAGCTGGTTGCCTTAAAATTTTAAGTTTGCCCAACTTTTTTTTTTTACAGTGTAGGATTAAGGGATCTAAAATATGGTCATGCAGAATAAGGCATTGATATGTGCTTTATAAGTTCTAATAAACACTGATATGCATGCTAACAAGTTGATGGTGAGAAGTGGTCCTTAAAATAATGTCTTACTTACATATCTTGTTAATTTTGTATCTAGTCATTTATTTCTATTGTCCCCAAATACATAATGAAGCAAATAACAGTAAAAAGGTAAATAGGTCCTCACAAGCGTTCAAGGTTTAAGTTCATGCATTCCAAACCATGTTTCTCAATATCTTTAAACCACTGCAAATCCTACTTATTTTCCTTGCTGTCATGCCAAATTATTGTCAAAATATTTGTGCTCTGCAATGCTATGTAAAAAGCCTGATGACAAAAAGATGACTACTGAGGCCAATTTTTAAACAAACTAATTTGAGCAAAATCTGCAGAGAAGTGAAGCTATTGCTTCAGAAACAAACCTTTGACAATGCTAATGCACTCAGAGAGAAATGCCGGCCCGGTTTTTACCACCTCATCTCCATATTTAGAAACCTTTTATGCCCGGCTAGGTTGTCTGCTGCTCCCAGACTGAATAATGTGTAGGAGTGGTAAATTGGCTTTCCAGTTAAAACCTTTATCACTAGGTATGTTCTTTTTTGTGGCTAGGAAAGCTATACCAGTAATGACTGTTCAAATACAGAGCAGTTCTGTATTTTTTAGTTCAAGCGTGTCAGTTATGAAATTGTACTGAGCAGATTTTTGTGTGCTATGAAACTGAGCAAAAAGACTGATGAAGAGGCATCATATCCCAGAACACTCTGAGGTCATGAATCTTTGTAAACGTTCATATGTAGTAGGCATCTCTATGTTATAATACCCTTAGGTTCAACAACCTAAGGTTAAGCTATTATTATAGCATATGTGTGTTCATAAACCAACCTAGTCTCATGGCATTTATGTACCTGGGTGCACTTTTTAGCGAGACACGAAATACGTACCAATAACTACATATTACTGCAGTTTCACTTTCCAAAAGAAACAAACACTAGAGGCAGTAAAGCTCTCTAAAAACACCTTTTACTCCTTTTCACCCAAATTTACAGAGTTTTGATTAATAAAGCGTATTTTTCGCTCAATTATTTTAATCGTCATGTTACGACTTCAAAACAATATTAATATGCTGGGAGATTTGAAAACTGATGCTTTCGAATGTTAGCATCGCACATATCCAGCCTCGTATCTATGGGTTTTCATAGATGTAATGTTTGTACAGTAGCTCACCGAGTACGGAGACGTACTTAGGAGACGAGGAGCTTCGGTTCGAATCCCGTGTAAACCACAGTTCGACAGAACAGTTCAAATCTGCAGATAAGGAAGTTGAAAGGGCACGGTTGCATCAACAAATATGTTTTTATACCAGTTTTGCATTTGTTAACACTATCGGGTAGGTTTAGGGTTGGGTTTGGTGTAGGGCATATTTCCAACACGATAGAGCATTAACTTTTAGGGACAGACCCCGGATATTTGAATTCTGAACCGCCGCAGTACGTACCTGAAGCAACAAAATAAAAACACAGCAATACGTACCCATATCAACATAATAAAAACGTGCCAGGGTTTATGTATTTAACCTGTGTTTTAGCGCCACTCAGTGGACATTTATCTTTAAAACTGCGGCGAAACGTGCAGTAAGGTACATAAAACGGTGTCGCACAGAAAGTGCACAGAGATACATATTTTTATGAGACCAGGTTGTCATAAACACATATAGTGCACAGAGGTTAAAGCTATTGATGTATGTGGGTTTGTGAGAATCTGTGTAGACTTGCTCTTTAATACTGCAATTTTAAATCACACACTGCATTGCATTTATAAAGCTATTTGCTTCTGAACTGTTAGGCAAATACTGATGTTTTCTTTTTTTTAAATCTCCTTTTAGGGATCCGAATCAGCCAGTTCCACAGGACACCAAATTCATCCACACAAAGCCTAACCGCTTTGAGGAAGTTGCTTGGTCTAAATACAACCCCAAAGACCAGCTCTACTTACACATTGGGCTGAAGCCAAGGGTGAGAGATCACTACCGCGCGACTAAGGTTGCCTTCTGGTTAGAGCTGGTACCTCATCTTCATAACATCAATGAACTCTTTCAATACGTCTCGACCACGACTAAGATACCTCCTCAGGATACTACGCCGTTCCCGTACACTAAGAGACTAGGTAAAACATGGCCGTCCACCACACGCCATCCTGGTGTTCCTCCCGCCAACACCAAACAAACTACAGACCAGCGTAAAGGCAATGATCTGAGCGACGACTCTGCGGTGGTTATCGAAACAAAGCGAGATTACTCCACTGAGCTCAGCGTGACAATCGCGGTGGGTGCTTCTCTCCTGTTCCTTAACATTCTGGCCTTTGCAGCACTCTACTACAAGAAGGATAAGCGTCGACACGAATCCAACCGACGTGGGCCCAGCCCGCAGCAGAACTCTGCGCCGGCTAACGCAGTGGCTAATGCTAATGACATAGCACATTTGCAGAGCGAGGAGCTGATGTCGTTCCAGATGAAACAGCAGCAGATTGAACACGAGCACCATCATGAATGTGATTCTCTGCCAGCTCACGATACGCTTTGTCTTACCTGCCCAGCCGATTACACACTTACTCTACGACGTTCGCCTGATGACGTCCCGCTCATGACGCCAAGTACCATAACAATGATTCCTACCTCTCTGGCCGGAATGCAGCCCCTGCACAATTTTAACACGTTCGGAGGTAGTCAGAACAGTACCAACCTGCCCCATGGGCACTCTACCACCAGGGTATAGTTTTGTGCTGTGCACTGAAAGATCAGAATTATAGGACATGGTCTGCTAAGACATTGGGGGTTAAGGACCTGTGTTTGTCATGGCAAACTGTGCTGACTTTGTTCCACTCTGAGACTTATCTTGGTGGATGAGATGTTATTTTCCTATGAAGCCTTCTTGCAGAATATATCAAAGTCAAATATGACCTACTTGCGAAAAAATGAATGTTACTAAAGTAATACTTTATTTGGAGCCAAGCTTGTTTAGGGCAGGGGACTTTACACCAAAAGACGAAGAACTCTTTCTGAAGGACTATTTTGCTTGTGTAGACAACATATACTACATCAGGGGTCATCAAACTTGATCCTGGAGGGCCGGTGTCCTGCAGAGTTTAGTCCAACTGCCTCAACACACCTGCCTGATTTCTGTATACCTAGAAGCTTTGTGCTTCATGTGTTTGATTAGGGTTGGAGCTAAACTCTGCAGACACCGCCCTCCAGGACCGAACTTGGTGACCCCTGTACTACATAAACGACACAGAGGTTGAAGGATCTGATGAAGCTTTGTATGTGCCGTACCATATGTCATATGCCAAGAGCAACAATGAGAGCAATGTTATTATACGAGAACTATATTTCAGACGAACACATTCATATTATTTTCTGAGAGTGTTGTCACATACCAAACCGGTGGACTGAACTGAAAAATCCCAGCCTGAAATGTAATTATAACAAAAAATTGTAAAGGTGACAAAATGTAAATACTTGTGAGTCAAATACAAATATTAAAATAATTACAAAAGCTTTTACTGTTGTTTAGTTCAAAATATGACTATTATGAGCTTACGCTTTCGTTAAGGTGCGTGTAAATATATCAAACATTATATTTTATTTTTCTTTTTGAAATTATGTCTGTGCTAAACAGCCTTTACACATGAAAAAGAAATAAAGGAGAAGACAGTATTCTTATTCCAAAGCCTCTAAATATCCATTCCAGTCATCTGAGTGTTCCTTTGTCCCAATGTTTGACGAATATTGCATGTTTGATTGCTGCTTTACATTTGATAACCCCATACCGTGACCCCATACAGATGTTAAAAAAAAAAATATTGCTTCTAATTACATTACAGTGCTGGGTGAAGTTGCCTATTCAAGCTGTTCAGAGTGTAGTTGTAACGTTTTTCTCATTTGTTGGTTTGATGGAGGAAGGTGGGATGGATGTAAATCAGGGCAACTTCAACCCACGTCCAATTTGTTTTACCTGCATAAATCTCTCTATTTTTTACTACTTTTTTTTTTTTTTTTAAATATGTATCATCACTGCCTGAGCTTCAGATGTGACCAGCATTGTGTAATTACAAATATCTATAAATAAATAACACAGGCAGTGGATTTGGGTATCTATATTAGTTGGATATGTTTGTAAAGAAGTATATGTTAGATATTTCTATTCGTAACATGCTAGCAATATGTCAATTATTGTGCCAGGCTTGTGATATTTTGGGTTAAAACGTATGTGAATGAGTGTAAATACAAATAATTATGATTACTATAAATAAATGTAAAAACAAAGAAAAAAAATAACCCTGATATTTGTCAGTTCTGCATCCTATAACAAAGATGTTGAAAGTGCAAGAAAGAATTTAAAAAATAAATGAACAAATGAGTTTATACAGTTACATTTGTATATTAAATCAGTTCATGATTCATGATAGCCCTTGGTTTGTTACCTGTCAGTACAACAAGGGTCAAATGTAGGGTTCTAAATAATAGTTTGTCTTATATTGTTTGCAGTTTTTGCCTTAAGTGATAGATGATATTTCTGGCTGGACACCTGTATAAATTTTTTCTGCCGCATTTTTAATAAAATATCACAGTATTTTCTAAAACTGTGTCTTCAGATTTGTTGACTTTTTGTTGAACTTAAATGGAAAAACTGATATGCACCCAGTATGTGATATCAATATGAAACTGTTTATTTTCTCAGTAATAGCACTTTTTAGCATAGGTGACAATTTTTAATGCATTTTAAATGAAAAATATATTTGACTTGCATTATTATATTTGATAATCCATTAACATAGGTCCCACTCCATTTCGTGCTTTGAATTCCAACTTAACTTATTTACCAACCTTAAGTCTAAGGCACTTTTTTTTTTCAATGTCAGTGCCCTGTGCCCTGTCTTGTTAATTGTGGATGATCTATATTTGAAAACCAGTCATTTTTATGGTTGTTACAAGATAAACTGATGGCCTCTGTTCTTTGAAAAGTTCATGATAATGTCAAGCAAAGCCAAATCAATTAGATAGCAGTTAGGGGCAGAAAACTCACTTAAGCTCATGCTTGCTTTCTTTGCCTTCCCTCCTAATACTTTCTCTCTTAAGAAGTACAACCTCTGACTACACATTCAAGGAGACATAGGACCTGCATACCAAAAAAATCCTACACAAAACAAAGTCATGTTCTTTAGTCACTGGCTCCTATATCAACCTATGACAGCTGAGAACAAATAAACAAACAGGAATGCCTGTTATTCAATTTCTCTTGACAAGTGATGTGAACAATATTTCTCATTAACATTCTATGAATAGACAAACAGCTCTGCTGTTCTTGACACCTCTGTCCTTCAGGTTCAATCAAGTCTCCTAATTGTTTCAGTTTTTTTTTTTTGGTTTTGTTTTGTTTTGTTTTTTGAATAACATGGCTATATGCTTACAATAATTAATTAATTTATTTATTGTCAAGATTAAGATTGAAATTGATCAGCTGTTCTGCAGGTGGTCCTCAAATATCCGGAAAGCCGGTTCATCTGTTCATCATTTGCCAGAGCAATCTCTCATTTTCCAACCTGCAGATCCTTTTTTGTTTAACTGCCAACTCAGATTTTGAGATAAGTTACGAGGGGATGTAGAAAGTTGTGAATCTGTAAAGCCTTCCATTTGCCTTTTTAGGTAGAATTTCTAATTGTATGTATTGTGGCTGCAAGTTAATTAAATATGACATTTAAGCTTTATGTTTGTAGCTTAGTACAAGAAAATGGGATAGTACTGTGATGATTTCTTTGCATTGCTTGTCAATGTATGGACAATCATCCCTCAGCATGGAGAGAGAAGTTCAAGAAGTGAACAGTGCAAATGTGTTTAGCAGTTGTTGCATTAATTTAAATATGGGATTCAAAGAGTAAACCATCAACATTAAGGCAAAATAATTGCCCCAAAGCTCACTAGTTTCTCAACAGGGACTTTTATTTTGTATCATGTTTAATTTCCTTACTCAATGGTTGTATACACCATACACAAACACTCAAATGAGAGGAGAGCAGGGCGTAGGGAGAGGAAATCACTTTCACAGTTTTTACTTCATTGAGCTCTCAAATCAGAGTTTATCAACACTAGCCACTGGAACTTCAGAAAACTAAATAGAATTTTAAATTGTTTAGTCAAAGCAACTGACTTTGTGATTGGTTACAATAGCTGAGAGAGAGAGAGAGAGAGAGAGAGAGAGAGACTATACATATGGAACTTAAAGGCACAATACATCAAGTTGAGCCTTGCATGTTCCCCAGTAGGAATCAGCATGGAGTTCATCTAGATGTGCTATAAATTGCTTTGAAATTCTGCCAATCACTTTCATTGCTGTTATTGATCTTTCCTAAAATGATGCTAGTAAATTAGCTTTTGAGTTAAAACTGAAGTGACAGGAGAAAAACCAAAAGGTTAAATAGTTATTTGCAGTTACTCAAGCGTGATAGATGTCCCTATACATTCCATGGGGTACGTTGAGTCTTTCGGGGATCGAAAGTCAGACATGGAATTTAATGGATTCTTTGAACCTAGCAAAGTTTAAGGGCACAATCTCTCAGCAAGGAGAGGGCTATAGCACCTTGTGCTTTTGTAATGCATAATACTTTTTAAAACTTAATGGTAAGCTAATATTGGTATTTCCTGTGCCTGTTACATATGTTACATTTAAATATACTTAATTACATGGGAAATAACAATTTCAAATAATAATTACATATAATACAGTCAAGTTGTTTAAAAAATTACACTAAACTGATGTAATTACAAAGCAATTACATTGTCATAACATTGTAATTACATTGTAATCACACTGAAATGAACAGAACATAAAAAAAAAATAAAAAGGTCCATAGATAGCAGTGTTACTAGTTTTCTCAAATTCACATCCTATCCAACATAAACTATTTCTACACTCTCATATCTAAGGGGTTCAGTCTGTGAAGCTAAACTCTCAAACCACGCTGATTGTTTATAAGAGGCAAAACCAGCAGGAGAAGGGAAAAGTGAGTGGGCCTGAATATTATTGACTCAACTGGAAGTTAATTAAGCCTGCTCCAGCATTCCATCAGTCTCCCTGCCCCCCTGTCTGTCATTCACATGTGGGCCCTTCTAAGCAGTCATTACTGTGGCATATCGATCCAAGCTGTGACAAGGTAGCCATCCAAAGTGGAGGAGTGTGAAGGGAAGAGGACTGGGGTATGGAAAGGGAATGTAAGAATGGTCAAGGGTGTTCATAGAGCAAATGTATGGAAATTAAGAAAGTTACCAACTACTAAAAGTTTAGATTTATTTTTTTATTTTGAAGAATAAAAATTATACACACCTATTCTTTCTCACTCCAACAAACTCACACTCTTTTCCCATTCTTCTCTCCATCTTTCTGCACTTCTCCTTCTCTAAACACGAATTAAGATTCAGGTAAATACCTCTGCATCCAATTCAGCTGATTGCCTTTGCTCCCTCAGTGGCAAGACCTTAATAGATGAATATGAAATCTTCTGAGCCAATATATATGCTGAACAGTTAAGTGGAGAGGAACACTCATCTGTGCCGCCCTGCCTAGGTAATGAATACAGCCCAGAGAAACTTCTTTCTTTTTGTTCCCCTTCTGTGTTCCTTCTCCCATTTTCCCCCTATCAATACTACGTCGAGAACTTTTACAGAGTTAAAATAGTTCATTTTTCGTTCTGGTGCTCAGTCTTTACGTAAAATGGATGACTAATTCCTCCAGTGTAGTGCTAGAAAGAACAATGAACAATGAGACAGTTTGTCTTTTGAACATGGCAGTCTCCGTCTTAAAAGACAAGGTCCACAACACAACGCTGATCATTAGCGAACATGAGCGTGTTGGAAAAATCCAGACTGCATCATTCATCTGAAGAGAGTGGAAAGGAGGCAGGGAACTGCAATGCAGGCATCAGTAGAAAAACAGTGAAACTCTTAGCTAAGGCTTGATTAAGGCCTCTCGAGTTACTGTTAAGGTGAATAGTTTCATTTTCAGTTTAATTTCTCATTTTTAGTCACTTTAAATAAAAACATGGTAACACTTTAGAATAGGGAACACTTATTCACTATTAACTACAACTTTTCCCTCAATAAATGTGCTGCTTATTAATAGTCAGTAAGGTAGTTGTTAAGTTTAGGTATTGGGTAGGATTAGGGATTTAGAATAAGGTCATGTAGAATAAGGCATTACTATGTGCTTAATTACTATTCTGTGATTTTTTATTGATTATTTCATATTTTATGTTTTTCATGATGTAAAAAATTGTGGAGTCAAAGTCAAGGGCTATATTTTAAATGCCATTAAGTCATAAACTGAGTTAAATTTTACAAAAAAAGTCATTATCTCATAATAATTACATTTTTCTGTCATAATAATTGAGATAATTTAATTTTTATAATTCTGACATAACTTAGTATGGTTTTATGTCATAATGATTTGTTTGCTTGTTTGTTTAGTTAGTTTAGTTTAGTTTTTGACAGGTTATTTCAGGTTTGACATCAGTGATATCGAATGTAATTAGTTCTCGCTCAAAAATATCTATATAAATTAACTACAATATATCATCGAAATATAATAATAATAAAAATATATATATTTTCGGTTATATTTCTGTGTTTTTTGTCATGCAAACATAATAATATCTGAAGATTGTCAAGGCTTTGATGGAATCCTCCAAACTGAGGTGAGAATGTCACAAGAGCAATGAGGTGAAGGATAAAAGAGTGATACTTCCCTTATGAGACTGTCCTGGATTTATATATATTCCTTTTATGCTGATTTCACAACATGTTCAACATAGGCAGATAGCTTTTGAAGAAAACACAGTTTCATGTAATGACATAATCACACAATCACATAATTGAGAATGATAGAGTGCATTATGTTTAGTGCTATTGATATTTTACATGTAAATTATATATATTACCCTCATCATGCTCTCTCAGCTGCTTGAAAACACTGTATTTAAAAATAAATAAATACATAAATCTTTATTTATGTGAAGCTTATTAATAATTAGTAATTCAGCTGTATGTTTTTAATCACACAATCACATAGATTTTATTTAGATTTTGTTGCCATGTTGGCCGCTGTTGCCTTTGTAGTATACGCTCTGACAGAATGGTGATGATGAATGTTTCAATCTGTAATTATTATGGCTTCATCATTTTCCCTCTCTTGTTTTGTTTCTCTTTCTCTCTGTCTTTATCTCATACAAACAGACATACACTTGCTTACGCAGCATCCAAAAACAAGAGGCTCCCAATTACAAGTTAATAACATACTTCATTATTTCTGAGCGGCTCTGTACAACATGTCCAATTGGCAACAGCTTTCAGGGACCTTCTGGTGAAAAATCTCCACATCAACTGTAATATTTCATTAGCTTGTTTAGAACTGGATAATTAGTTAAGTAATTAAATGATAACATAACAATTGATTTGACTTATTGCCGGCTTTCGTATTTTCCTGAGATTTTTAATATGCATCTCTATCTAACCACAAGTACAGAATATTAGCCTCATAAGATGTTTTGCAATCAGTGTTATTCAGAGTCACAGTATATGCATCATTCGTAACTTAGATTTAAGTATTATCCTGGTCCAAATATTAAACCACCACTTCATAATCCGGTTTATTAACTGTAGGACTTCATGTGTAATAGGCAGACTCAATATTTCTCAGCTGAATAACTAAACAGGAAAGTAACTTCAGTGTAAGATGGATCCTGTCATGATTCTTGAAATCTTATCAAGACAAGCTGTCAGGGAGAAATGGAAAATAATTCACACTGAAGAGTTCGGCTATTGAAATCCCCCCTCCTTCTCTCCTTCTCTCTCTACTAACAGTATGAAGTCGAGCTCTGTGTCCCCTTGGAAAGGCATTTCCATGGTTACTGATGTAATCTGCAATCTTCAGCTAGCTAAGTGGACAGAAAGGAGGCAGCGTGATGAATGATGAGGACTAAACATTGACATGTAAAAGCGGGAGCTTATCACACATTCAAAAACTACATAACACAACCAGCATGTATAAGTGAATGAGTCTAGCACTGCGCCACACATTTAACACTTAGACTCTGCAGACCCGTATACGGGTCCAAAATCATGAAAAAAATGGTTATGCTTCATTTACATAGCCTTCCTTATATGGTATCAGCCCATATATGGTCTCATTTGAAAGCTTAGAGCCTCTTCTTTACAAGGAATACAATAACAGCATATATACATACATAAAGAATACATCAAGCAGTAAAATTAAGCTTAGAAATATATTCGTCCCACACACAAATTTTTGCCAAACGATTGCGAACAATTTTTCTTAAGAATGTGTATTTTTTATACACAATACAATCAAGTCATATATCACAAGAAAGCTCTCATTCTCAGGAATCTGACTATATAAATTATTTCATTGTGTGATAATCACAGATCGAATGATCTTCAATTGAAATCAACAAAGAAATTTGTCAGTTTTCATAAAGTTTGTTTTTGTTATTTTCCTACTCTTACTACTGCTTCAGTCAGACGCAAATAGCCATGATCTCTATATTATCGTTTAGATTAGGATCTCTTCTTTCAAACGAGACCATTTTCACGTTGTATAAATAGTGTTTGTACCATAATTATTGTCAAGTGTTCATGAGATGGATTGCTTGGGGGAAGAAACTGTTCCTGTGTCTGGTCGTTCTGGTGCTCAGAGCTCTGTAGCGTCGACCAGATGGTAACAGTGAAAAGAGGGAGAGTGCTGGATGTGAGGGGTCCAGAGTGATTTTGCCAGCCCTTTTGCTCACTCTGGATAAGTACAGTTCTTGGAGAGTGGGGAGGGTTGTACCAATGATTCGCTCAGCAGTCCGGACTACCCTCCGTAGTCTTCTGTGGTCAATTGGAAGCTGAGCTGAACCAGACAGTTATTGACGTGCAGAGGACAGATTCAATGATGGCAGAGCAGAACTGTTTCAGCAGCTCCTGTGGCAGGTTAAACTTCCTCAGCTGGCGAAGAAAGTACAACCTCTGCTGGGCCTTTTTTACAATGGAGTCTATGTGATTGTCCCACTTCAGGTCCTGGGAGATGGTGGTGCCCAGGAACCTGAATGACTCCACTGCAGTCACAGTGCTGTTCATGATGGTGAGTGGGGGGAGAGCAGGGGGGTTTCTCCTGAAGTCCATGATCATCTCCACTGTTTTGAGTGTGTTAAGCTCCAGGTTGTTAAGACTGCACCAGACAGCCAGCTCCCTAACCTCCTGTCTGTAAGCAGACTTGTCACCGTCCTGGATGAGGCCGATCAGTGTGGATGTCATCTGCAAACTTCAGGAGTTTGACAGAGGGGTCTTTAGATGTGCAGTCGTTGGTGTACAGGGAGAAGAGCAGTGGGGAGAGAACACAGCCCTGAGGAGCTCCAGTGCTGATGGTACGGGTGCTGGATGATAATTTTCCCAGCCTCACTAGCTGCTGCCTGTCTGTCAGGAAGCTGTTGATCCACTGACAGACGGAGGTGGGCACGGAGAGCTGAGTTAGTTTGGGCAGGAGGCGGTTTGGAATGATAGTGTTAAAGGCCGAGCTGAAGTCCACAAACAGGATCCTCACATAAGCCCCTGGTCTGTCTAGATGTTGCAGAACATAATGCAGTCCCATGTTGACTGCATCGTCCACAGACCTGTTTGCTCTGTAGGCAAACTGAAGAGGATCCAGCAAGGGTCCAGTGATGTCCTTCAGGTGGGCCAGCACCAGTTTTTCAAATGACTTCATGACCACAGACATTAGAGCCACAGGCCTGTGGTCATTTAGTCCTGTAATTTTGGATTTCTTTAGGATGGGGATGATGGTGGAGCGTTTCAAGCATGAAGGGACTTCACACAGTTCCAGTGATCTGTTGAAGATCTTTGTGAAGATGGGGGCCAGCTGGGGGTCAGCACAGGATTTCAGACAGGCTGGTGTGACACCGTCTGGGCCTGGTGCTTTTTTCCTTTTCTGTTTCCAGAAGACCTGGCGCACCTCGTCTTCGCTTATCTGAATTGCAGGTTTGGGGGAGAGGGGGGTTGCTGGAGGTGTTAATGGTTGTGTGGAGAGGTGTCCAGAGCGGGTGTGGGGTGTTTTTTTTCAAATCTGCAATATAACTCATTCAGATTGTCTGCCTGTTGTTGATTCTCCACAGTGCTGGGGGATGGTGTCTTGTAGTTGGTTATCTCTTTCAGACCTTTCCGCAATGATGCTGAGTCACTGGAAGAGAATTGGATCCTTGGCTTATCGGAATAATTCCTCTTTGCTACTCTGATCTCCTTTTCCAGTGTGTATTTGGCCTGTTTATACAAGACTTTATCCCCCTTCCTGTAAGCATCTTCTTTGGCCTGATGTAGCTGTCTGAGTTTTGCAGTGAACCATGGTTTGTCATTGTTGTAGGTTAAATGAGTCCTGGTAGGAATGCACATGTCCTCACAGAAACTGATATATGAAGTGACAGTCTCTGTGAGCTCGTCCAGATCGTTTGCAGCAGCCTCAAAAACACTCCAATCAGTAAGGTCGAGACAGGCTTGTAAAACCCGATCTGTCTCTTTGGTCCATCTCTTTACAGTCTTTACCACAGGTTTAGCAGATTTAAATTTCTGCCTGTATGTTGGTATAAGATGAACCAGGCAGTGATCAGAGAGCCCCAAAGCTGCCCGTGGAACAGAGTGATATGCATTCTTTATTGTTGTGTAACAGTGATCCAATATTTTACTGTCTCTGGTGGGACATGTAACATGCTATCTGTATTTTGGCAGTTCACGGGAGAGATTTGCTTTATTAAAGTCCCCAAGAATGATTAAAACAGAGTCTGGTTGTTGTTGTTCTGTGTCTGTGATCAGATCAGCGAGTTTCTGTAAAGCTGAGCACACGTGCACTTGCAGAGGAATGTAGACACTCAAGAGAATGAAAGAACAAAACTCCCGCGGAGTATAGAACGGCTTGCAGTTAATAAAGAGCGTTTCTAGATCATAACAGCACATCTTCTTTAACACAGTTACATCTGTACACCACCTTTCATTGATGTAAAAGCACGTCCCGCTGCCATGCGATTTCCCCGTTGATTCTGCATCGTGATCTGCTCTGATCAGCTGGAAATTCGGCAGATGTAAAGCGCTGTCTGGAATGGCGCCGTTCAGCCAGGTTTCCGTGAAACACAGAGCAGCAGAGTTTGAAAAATCCTTGTTTAACCGGGAAAGCAGAAGGAGTTTGTCCGTTTTATTGGGTAGAGAGCGGAGATTAGCTAGATGGATGCTAGACAACGGCGTTCTTAATCCCTGCTGACGAAGCTTCACGAGCGCGCCTGTAGCGTCTAAACAGCACCGCTGCTCCGCCGACTACAATGTCCAGCAAAACATCACAATAGACAAAATCCGGTGAAATATCGGGTGGTGTGTACTTTCGAATGTCCAGCAATTCGTCTCTGGTGAAACTGATTCCAGGGATATGACTAAAGACAGGACAAACTAACAAAAACATAAAAACAACTGCGGACGGCGCCACGAAGGCTGCCATCAGCGGTGCCATCTTGACATGAAAAAAAATAAAATAAAGTCATTTTTCTTGCAATTACAATTATGAATGGAGTTTTCAAGATTTTCAAAATGACACAAAAAGAAACATTAATGTAAAAAAAAAACAAAAAAACATATGGCTTATGTACAATACTGTATATTTGCGTACTCTAGCTTTGTGTCGAGAAAGATCTGAGAATTAAGTAGTTATTCACTGCAAGAAAATCACTGAGGGAGTTGAACTCATGAACTGAATCAGTATGATTCCTTTAATGCTTTCATTTCTGGTCATTCAGATTTTTATATGGGTTGCATGAACTTCATCAAATGACTCATGTCTATCTGACTCAAAAGTTTCTTCAAGAATGCAGCAAGGGGATATGTCAAGTTTGTCAATGTTCAGTTATGTTCCTCACACAAATATATTGTAGTTCTATGGCTTCAAAAGACCTGAAAAATATAGAAACTGTATAGATCACTTCTAAGATATGTTTTTTTTTTTTTGGTTACTTTAGAACTTGACATCCCCACTCATTAATTTTATTCAATTAACCCTTGTGTGGTGTTCATATTTTTGTTACTCAGCCAGTGTTCGTGGGTCTGGTGGACCCGCAGCAGTTTTGGGTTTTTAATTCAACACAATCAAAAAATATATATAAAAATACTCGGATGTTTACTTCATCCCAATTACAAGCAATATAAACAGCATGTATGGTCAAAATTTGCCCTTTATTTTTGTTAGACCACAAGTGCTACAGCCTTTTGCGGGAATGGCAGGGGCAGAAACACAAAACTCATACTTACACACACTCTCACAGACTCTCTCTCTCTCACACACACACACATATGTTTGTTTTGCTATACTTGTGGGGACTTCCATAGGCATAATGGTTTTTGTACTGAACAGACCGTATATTCTATTGCCCTACACCAACCCTACACCTAAACTTAGCCCTCACAGGAGACTTTTTGCATTTTTACATTTTAAGATAAACTTCATTTAGTATTTTTAATAATTTATTTCCCTTGTGAGGACCGGCCAAATGTCCTCACAAAGTCAAAAATCTCAGGCTTTACTATCCTTGTGGGGACATCTGGTCCTAACAAGTATAGCAAAACAAACACACACACACACACACACACACACACACACTAATAGCAGGCCCAGACAATAGGAGGACAGAGTGAAGGTACACATTTTATTAGCAAATGTCCACTCTTTTATTAGCCCCGAACATCCTGTATGTAATATAAATGTGTAGGGGGGGTGTACAGTGAGTGGTCACTAAAAATGTGTTCTGATATATGTTCTTCACAGACAATGAGCCATGGCCAATGAGTCTGAGTTTGAAAAAAATAATTAATACTATAATTTTTATTTTGATAAAAAGTGAAAATGGGTCCCACAGACCCGAACACCATAGGGTTAAAAAAGAGTGAATTTTCTTTGAAAATTATAGAACAAGTAATGAAATAATTTTGTTTTATTTCATTATTTAAATGAATTCATTATTTACTCACCCTGAACAACATAAGGGTGAGTAAATAATGACAGAATTTTCATTTTGGGATGAAGTGTTCCATTAAGTAATGCTTAATGGTGCTTTTTTCCTGCACTGATTACTCATTAGCAGTAAAAAACAAACTAGATTTTAATATTCAGATGGACCTGGCCTGACCCTGTGAAATAATTTCCATAAATAAATCAGTTCAGTTCGAATTCCTTAAAGGGAAATTTCAATTCACTTTTTTCCTTTTCAGTGCTGCTTGGACACTAATGACTCCTCTCAGCGATTTGTCAAATTCAGAACATTAGCCCTCATTCACAGCCAGAGCTAAGCTGAAATCTAATTCATCTTAATGGCTGGCTGTGCATGCACTAGACTGTTAGCAGGAAAGAGGCCCAACAAAACAGAGTAAATGTGCTCATCGCTCTTAGTGGCTGTGCTGATTAGATTAAAAGCTGTAAGGCTCCCCTGTTGCCTCTGATCCAGGACCAGCATTCCCATCTAAAGTACTAACCTTCCGTCTTACGAGGCAGACTTTAAAACCAATCCAAGATCAGTGTGAAAGGGCAAGTTAATTCCAGGTTAAGTGTTGTCCCTGCAGGAGTTAGTGGTGAAAATGACCTAGTTGGACACAGAGAGAATGGTGATACGCAGTGATACAGAGTTCACTCTAAGCAGCTGGGCAGCCAGCTGTGATTTTCTAATATGCTCATTTTTCTAAATGGTTTGCTTCCCATCACCAGCTCATTTGACTAATGTAAGTCAATTACATGGACACGAACAGCCAGTGCCATCAAAGATACAGCAAATGACAGCCTTTTTTGGGTGGGGGAAAGGAGAAATATAATAATATAATTTCAAGTTGCCTGAATTTGTAACAGATGCAGCACCATCTTGCTTCCTAAGCCATATTTGCCATGGAGTGCTTCCAGCTTTTTATAGCGGGCTGATGGTGGACATGTGTGCGGCGCTTAAGCGCTATTAGATGATTGTTACTGGAAGTTATTGGACAGATTATCTATAGGAATAATACAATAGGTTGGAGCTGAGCAACAATAAATTAAGAGATTATGTAACTCCACCTACAGATTGATCTAATAATTTTAAAGACATAGTCACCTTCTTTTCAGTACCTGTGTTTATCTTAATTAGGAACCCTTTCTCATTAACCAGTGGGACTGATTCTTTATAGTGTTAAATCATTAGTCCCCTTGCAGTCACTAATTTTATCTTTGATAATCAAAATGACATATTTAAACGTGTTATCTGTAAAATGAAATGTTTAATGCCTTAAAATGGCTTGAATATAACTCTTCTTACCTCATTTAGTATAGATATGAATATGAAAAAAAATCACTCAGTTACATGAAGTAAACGCTCCACAATACAAATTACAATATTGGATTAATTCAGCCATATATGTTTAAACCCAAAACTTATTTCGGAGAAAAAGAGGAAGAGTGAATTATACAGGTTCACAACGTATCAATATGGTCATGCATTTTATATATCGCTCTCTACAACGTCCTGGCAGCTAACAGTACTTGATATTTTTAGCATTAGCTAAATGATGACTTTGCTATTAAACATCTATTAATGTGTTGCCAATGTTACATTAACTATGTTCCTATGATATACTAATTATATTAAAAGCCCCACCCAGCAAGTTGGCGGTAGGAAAAGAGTTGTTTTAAACCACAAGGAGAAAATGTTCAGCATTGGTATTGACCGATGTATTTGCAAATGGTTTGTATTTAAGCATATTAAAAGCACCAGATAGAGACAGTATGTAAACGACATTAAAAACTTGATTTTCACCACAAGGGGTCTTGCATTCATAGACATTGCAATTAGTTGGACTGATGCATCTACAGTATGTGAGAACGCAGTTGACAGTTCTTGCTATGTAGGACAAAAGGGCGGAAAGAGATTATTTTTTGCCCTATCAGAGAGATTATTTTTGCCCCTTTCACCAAGGGGATGAAAAGACAGCAATGATTTATAGGGAATCTGAGGGATGACACATGCCGAGCAAGGCAACTTTTTTAGTGGCCCAGAAGATGCAACTGAAATTGGGTTACTCACAAAATGCAAAGGGCTTCGTTTCAGCCTTACAAACTCAATCAGTCATCCTATCCCTGGAGGTCATTTTAATAACGCCACATGACAGGAATCTCTTGCCAAACAAAATGCAATCTTTATACCTAGTCTTTTGGGAATTTCGCAAAACAGCATCCTTAGAATAGTTGGACTGTAATCTCTGGCAAAATACAGAGTGGAAAATGAGATTGGATTTAAAATGGCAGGCCATCTGTGTAACGTTTTAATACAGGATATGAGTGATTAGATAGATAATATGGTTACAGTTGTGATCCAGTGACCTGGGGTGGGCTTCTGGAATTAGGAATCTCTTGTCAGGTTTTTTTTTTTTTTTTGAGCTGTCAAGGTTATAAATGAATAACGACTTAAATTTAATTATGTTCCTCATGCAAAACATATTGTATGGCTTGAGAACAACCACCTTATAGACCGCTTCTAAGATTATTTTTTTTTATTAAGTTGGCTTGAAGAAGCAAGTTGGCTTGAAATCCGTTTTACGGTTTTCGTAAACCAGACTATCAAAACCTCCTAAAATCCCATAGACTTTCATTGATGGCGTCAACACTTTTGTACAATGAATCTTATGGTGTATTTAAGCTGTCTATTGCTATAGCAAAGCTAAACTACTAAAAAAAAAAACAGCCTAATCTGATTGGCTGGTCTCCCAAGCTGGTTTTAAAGTGGTTTTGGCTACTTTTTAGCAGGTCAGGCTGGTCTTAGCTGTTTTTTAGCTGTTTTTTTTACTGAATCAACTGGTTTTAAAGTGGTTTTGGACACTTTTTAGCAGGTCAGGCTGGTCTTAGCTGGTTTTAGCTGGATTAAAATAGAAAAAGGCTAACAACATGCTAGTAACTTGCTAATAATGCTAACAACAAGCTAGCAACTTGCTAATCATGCTAGAGACCAGCTGGCAACTTGCTAATAATGCTAACAACATGCTAATCATGCTAGAAACATGCTAGCATCATGCTAGTTAAATGCTAATCATGTTAGAATCATGCTAGTAAAATGATAGTAACTTGTTTGATAGCATTTATCATTTCTTCAGATGCAATTTAATTTATTTGTTGAATCCCCTATGCAGTATAATATATCTTAACATAATTAGTTTTTTTTTGTACTTGTGTCAGACACAAAGTTCCTAGTTATGCTCTGCAGTAAGTCACATTCATGTTGTTTGCAAAACAGTATTGAAAGAGGATAAACTGCAGAAGCTCTGCAGCATTTTTAATAACCATGTATGAGCTTATCTCCATACAGTTGTTCTCAAACATCTAAATCTGCTTTGCTTTGCTCTCCTTCATGTTGCAAGATAACAAATCATTAACTTGTTTCTCCTTCCTCTAAGGTACTTGTTGGTTATTTTTCAGCCTGTTCTAGGCTTTGCATATGCAGGGATAGGTACCTTCCTATTTGCATATAGACATGGCCATTAGCTTAGTGCTATTCAAGAATTTCAGAGCAAAAGTTTGCTTTTGCTGCCAGAGAATAACCATGGATAATTAGGATGTGAGATGTTGGTTGCTGTACAAGGAACTCTACAATGCACACAATGCAAACTCAAGCAAACTCATATTGACAAGTGGTGGGATGCTGAACAAGGTGTTTAGACCACTGTCGATATTTCAATAGCAATATCAGAGGGAAAGTCAGGCAGACGATGAGAGATTCACAACTTACATGGCAGTGTGTTAGTGCTTTGCCACTGTTTAACTTTTCACACTCCGCAAACATATGTTCACATCATAGTATAAAACTAACAAGATCTGATTGAACATCATTAATATTGATGTTTCCCTTTTATTTGAAGAGCCATGAATTACTGACCTGAATCCCTGTTAGGAATGCTGTTAGCTGGTGAAAGGGTCATAATGAATACTTGGTCAGGGAGGCTTTGATCTCAGGCCCGTAGGGAACGTGCTTGTTTGTGTAAAGACATTTATTCAGTATGTGATTAGTGTCATGGTCTATGAACAAGCTCATAGTCTTGCTACAACTCTACGTAAGCCAAGTTTGGGGTCAGTAAGAATTTATTTATTTATTTAAATAAATAAATAATTGTATTCAGCAAGGACACATTAAATTAATCAAAGTGACAGTAAAGACATTTATACTGTTACCAAAGATTTCAATTTCAAATGAATGCTGTACTTTTGAACTTTCTATTCATAGTATATAAAATTCATAATGCATAATTAATAAACAGATGTATCACAGTTTCCACAAAATATTAAGCCGCATAACTGTTTTCAACATCGATAATAATAATAATAATAATAATAAATGTTTCTTGAGCAGCAAATAAGCAAATTATAATGATTTCTAAAGGATCATGTGACACCAAATTCAGCTTTGCATCACATGAATAAATTGCAGTTCAACATACTGTATATTCAAATAGAAAACTGTAACTTTAAATTGTAATAATATTTCAAAATATTACTGTCTTTTATTGTATTTTTGATCAAATAAATGCAGCATTGGTGAGCATAAGGGACCTCTTTTAAAAACTCACAAAAAAAACAGCCCAAAATATTTGAATGGTAATGATTTTTTTTTTTTATCTAATAATTATTATAATTCTTAAAATAACTGTCTCTATTGCATATGATATTTTACAGATCTAGACTTCATGTTCAAAAACTTGAAATGTCAATAACAAATTTGATTGATTGCTGCATTTAGTAGAACAGCACAGGGACAGTTCATTGTTTCACTCAGCCTTACAGACCAGAGCATGTGAGTGGTGTGGGGTGAAAGCAGAGTTGTGTGATTTTGCTTGGAGCAAGGTGCAGATTTTAGTGTTGGTGCTCAGAGCAAGTGAGGAGCAGGAAATGGAAAACTCTGAGTGGAGCTGGAAAAGCCAGGGTGATTACAGAATGCTCTGAGCACTGAGGGAAAATTGCTGTCGCCCCACTCCACAAACAACTCTGCCTGTTTGTTGCTTGGTGACATACAAAACTTGACGTTTAGGCTTCTTAGACTGGTAGAGAAAAAAATATATATAAAAGCAAGCAGGTGACACTTTAGTATAGGGGCCAATTCTCACTATTAACTAGTTTCTTGTTAGCATGCCTATTGTTAACATATTGGCTGTTTATTAGTACTTATAATGCACATATTCTGCATGACCACATTCTACATCACTAATCCTACCCAATTCCTAAACTTAAAAACTACCTTATTAACTATCAATAAGCAGCAAATTAGTAGTTTATTAAAGGCACAAGTCATAGTTAATAGCTTGTTAATAGTGAGAATTGGACCTTGAAATAAAAGTGTGACCAGCAAGGATATGTTTTAAACTCCATATTAGTTACTCCATATTAATGTAACATCAAATTTGTTGATTATACTGTATGTTTAGTTTCATTATTTGTTTGTTTACCATACCTTACATTTAATTTGTTTATTTCAAAGGGAAAACTGATGTTGAAAAAATGCCTATGATTTATTTGCAAATGATTGTATGTATTTTTATTTGCCATATTATTTGGGTATATTCAGAGAAGAGGTGAAATACTGGTTAGGTGAGGGTTCATGCCAATTAAGGTTGCTGTGTTGCTGAGGTTTATTACTAAAGAAAGAAATGCAAATTATCACCATTGTAACCCATGTTTTATTTGTTTTGTTGCCCTCGTGGTTGAGACTACATAACTTACTGTTACGGCATTGGAAAAATAGTGTTGCATTATTTTTTGTTTGTTTATAGAAATGTTGTATAAAAGCAATATAACGTGCAGTCCTGCTGCATCACAATTGTGATTGTGATATTAAACATGTATAATTTAAAAGGACAAGTTTACCTTTCGGATGTCTCTGTTTTGATTTGTCAGTCATTTTTCAGTTTGGTAAAATTGTGCATATTTGATTTAGTGTTAAAAAAAATAAACATTTTAAACTTTTAAATGGAAATAATTTCTGATATACACTACACAATCAACTTCATTCTTTAAATCAGGCTTAATACTGTAATCATGAAAGGCACATTCAAATTTAGTGCGATAAAAACTACATTAGTAGATGTTTCAATGTATTTTCGTTCATAAAGTATTAATTATCTGGTAACACTTTATTTTAGTAGTCCACTTGGTAACACTTTACAATAATGTGTCATTTGTTAACATTAGTTAATGTATTAACTAACATGAACAAATAATGAACAATGCATTTATTACACTATTACACATTTATTAATCTTTGTTAATATTAGTTAATGAAAATACAGTTGTTCATTGTTTATTCATGTTTGTTCACCGTGCATTAACTATTGTTAACAAACACAACTTGTGATTTTAATAATGCATTAGTAAATTCTGAAATTAACATTAACTAAGATTAATAAATGCTGTAGAAGTATTGTTCATTCTTAGTTCATGTTTACTAATGTTGTTAACTAATGTTAACTAATGAACCTTATTGTAAAGTGTTACTGTCCACTTTTGACATTCATCTAGCAGCCATTAGAGTATTAGTAGACTGGCTGCTTAATACCTGCTAACACTTTATTTTGATGGTTCCCCAACAAACAGTCTACTGACTATAAGTAACTTAGCAAGTGTGTTAACTTATTCTGCTAACCCCAGTCTTCTAACACTCTAATGAGACTTACTTTTAGTTCCAAATTAAGTTAGTTGTGTAATTACTGAACTAGTAGAATGTCTAAAGTGGACTATCGAAATAAAGTGTAACCAATTATCCATCACCATATATACTAAACTGATTTCTAAATATTTTTAATTTACATGTACATTTACATTTAGTCATTTAGCAGATTATTTTATCCAAAACGACTTACAAATGAGGACAATGGAAGCAATCAAAATCAACAAAAGAGCAAAGATACGCAAGTGCCATAACGAGTCTCAGTTAGCTTAACGTAGTACACGTAGCAAGGTTTTTTTTATTATATAATAAATAAAAAGAAAACAGATAGAATAGAAAAAGAATAGAGCAAGCTAATTTTAGAGGCCTTTTTTTTGCTTTTGTTAATTGTATAATAAATAAAAAGAAAACAAATAAATAGAATACAAAAAGAAAAGAGAAGCTAGTGTTATCTATTTATTTATTTTTTAAAGAAATAAGCAGTTAGTAAATGAATAGAGTGCAAGCCTAAAATGGGCAAGTTATTTTTTTTTTTAAAGAATAGAATTAGAATAGAGAGTGCTAGAGTTAGAGCAGGGGTGTCAAACTCATTTTCACTGAGGGCCACTTCAACATTATGGCTGCCATCAAAGGGCCGGTTGAAACTGTAAGACTGTACAAATGTTACTACTCCTTAACATATTGTTAAATAACTGTCTCTATTTAAGTTACAAATATTGCATGTGCATTTGTATAGATCTAAAAATATATGTTATTGCTCTGTGTTATTTTAACATAAATCCTTTTAATTTATCAGGTTAAGAAATCCAAATTACTCCATAAATCAAAGTAAATAAATACAAGTATCATCAAACACAGGTTCAACATTAACTTTGTTCAAAACTTTTTTTGTTACATTTATGGTACAACCAATCATTGTGAGCTGCTAAGAACGTGTGACAGATATGGCATTTAAGAAAAAAACAAATGAGCCCGGTCTCATGAAAATGCATATGAATAGCATGATTTTCTGTTTCTATTTGGCGTGCGATTTATACGCAGAAATTGACTTTGGCGTGCATATGATATGCAATCAATGCTTAAAGTAGAAAAAAAAGAAGTGGCCATACTCAACCCCACTCCCCCACCCAAAAATAAATAAATAAATACAAACTAAAGTACTAAAAAAGTATAATGTATTTTTTTTTCATTAAAATTTACTGATTCAAATTATTTTACTACTCTGCGCTAGGGTGACCACCTGGCTATAGATCTGTTTCAGGACAGTAGATGTGATTTTGCCAGACAATGCGGGACACGTGCGAGACAGATAGGCAGGGGCAGACTGGAACAAAATTTCAGGCCGGGAAATCTCACTCTCATCCAGGCCATCCCATACATCCACAACAAATTTTGAAACTGGACAAAAATATTTTTTGTATGGCCATCATCATCATTGCATAAAAAGTTTCAATTCCTAGGCTGGGGCCATGCAAAATAATTAAAGGTTATCTTTTGAACTTCCATTTTCCTTTTTAGTCATTTTCCCTGACATCTCTGTCTCTCATGTGTATGTTTACTTTTTTCACTAATTTTCTTGCACCTGTCACTTTTCCAGCACCTTGTTGCAAAACAGCCACCTCGTTGTAATTTGTTTGCACATAGTATACATTTATTTTAGAAAAAAATAAGTATTACATTATTGTTTTATCTTGTCAAAATTAGCACAATAATAGCTACATCTTGAATATATCTTTATAGAAAAATCTTAAAATTGAATGTTTTTGCATTATCATGGGTCATGTTTTGTCCTAAGGAAAATTATCCATGGTATTATTAGACCTATGGTAAAAGTAACCATGTTTTTGGTGGATTGATTACTATTTGTATAACCAGAGTTTTACTACAAATACCATGGTGAAACTATATTGTGTAGCAAAACCATTATTAATTTGTGGTTACCATGGTTTAACTATAGTAACCATGTTTTTTTTGGTTTTATTTTTTAGTCAAACCACGGTTAAATTTCCTAAGGGTTGTGTTGTTGTCTGCCATAACTCCTCCTATACCCGTTATAAAACTATGTGAATATTTATCTGCTAAATTCCGTCTCTTTACAATAGTAATTATGTCCTTTTGTTAAGTTTGCAGTAATTGACAGCTACTGCTAACATTTGCTAGCAGTTTAATGTTTAACTAAGTAAACAAAGATAAAACTAGTCTATTTACAGATGTAACTGACCTGCACTTGAAGCCCTGAACAGGACAGTTTTGCCTCTCTGCTCCACCTGGGCGCTTCCTCTCCATTCTAGAGCCTCGCGTCCTTTTGGCGGATGCACGGAGCGCGCGCGAGGCGAATCGCGTTGCCAGTCAAGGCATGATTTATTAGAGTTTTATTATTGAATGGCGAATTCGGAAATAATCACTTTAGTACATTCGGTAGGCAACAAAAACAACAACAACAATATAAAATAATAATAATAAATTATATAAAAAATAGGGCTGTCAATCGATTAAAAAATGTAATCGTGATTAATCGCATGATTGTCATGAGTTAACTCGCGATTAATCGCAATTAATCACACATTTTTATTTGTTCTAAATGTACCTTAAATCAATCCTTTTCAAATTTTTAATACTCCAATCAACATGGGCATGGACAAATATGGATGCTTTATGCAAATGTACACTATATTGCCAAAAGTATTGGGTCGCCCCCTTCTAATGAACAGGTTTGACTACTTTAGTAATTTCTATGAGTACAAATCTTAATGTTTAAGCATATAATGATATTCTGGGGAATTGTGTGCTTCTAATATTATAGCAACAGTTTGGACTCTTTTCTATTCTAACATGACAATGCCTCTGTGTATAAGTCAAGGTTCAAAAAGAAAATTATTGATTCAGTCAGTGTGGAAGAACTTGACTGGTCTGCATAAAACCAAGTCCTAATCCCAGTTTAACACCTCTGGTGTGACTGTAAATGCAGACCTTGAGCCAAAAACTCATCACCAAACACCAATGACTTGTACATATGGGTACAGTCATTTTAGACACTTCCAAAACTGTTGCAACAGAGATGGAAATACAATTTTTAAATACATGAATTATGTTCCCATCGTTGTTGCCACAGATTTGGAAGTGCATTTTTCTGTTCTAAAGAAGGGGGTGTCCCAATACTTTTGTCTATATAGTGTATGTACAAGTCATTGGTGTTTGGCGATGAGTTTTTGGCTCAAGGTCTGCATTTACAGTCACACCAGAGGTGTTAAACTGGGATTAGGACTTGGTTTTATGCAGACCAGTCAAGTTCTTCCACACTGACTCAATCAATCATTTTCTTTTTGAACCTTGCCTTATACACAGAGACATTGTCATGTTAGAATAGAAAAGGGTCCTGTCCAAACTGTTGCTATAATATTAGAAGCACACAATTTCCTAGAATATCATTATATGCTTTAACATTAAGATTTGTACTCGTAGAAATTACTAAAGTAGTCAAACCTGTTCATTAGAAGGGGGTGACTCAATACTTTTGGCAATATAGTGTATGTTTATTATTATTGAAACCATAGTCAACATATAGCATGAAGAGTAGACATGTTTCAAAGGTCATAGATGTTTTTCAAAGAACTTGTTCATGTCTATTAGACTGTAGACACATGAAAAAAAAAAATACCAGGTTCATATTACTTCTCTTTCTTTGCACTGAGCAATTTATTGACACAAACATGTTTACATTTTTGCACACAGGGCAGCTCTTCTTCTGAAAATGCAAAATGTACATTTATTATTTATTATTACATTTGTTTCCCTATCTTTGCCCACATACTGTATTTTGATGAAGCTAAATTCTCAATAAAACTGTTTTCATTGGTATATTTTACTGTTTCTGTTGTCAGACAACGGAATGAATATGAAATAGTTACTGAAACGTGACCCATTAAGACATAACCAGCTCCCTTCCAAGATGTTAATCTGCACAAAAAAATCATGATAATCACACCGTCGTCTGATGAAATCAAATACACATAAGATAAAGACAATAGCTGTGCTGTGATTTCGGCTATACTTGCATGTAAAATTAGAGAAGCAACATAATATCTGTGTTTAACTGAATTAAAGCGCTGCTCCTCTCTCTGCCGCGCGCTGAGCAGACGCAGAGAGAGAGAGAGAGAGAGAGGTGTGCGCGCGCTGAACAGAGCAGACGCAGAGAGAGAGAGAGAGAGAGAGAGATAGAGAGAGAGGTGTGCGTGCGCTGAACAGAGCAGACACAGAGAGAGACAGACAGACAGAGAGGTGTGTGTGCGCGCGCTGGGAGAGCAAGACCTCGCGCTCGCGCAGTACCGGTGATTCTCAGAAACTAGGTTTGGGCGCTTTTTTGATGGGAAAAAGATCGCTAAAGGGGTCTGCAATGTTGCCAAGTTGGCAACACTGTGCATCTCCATTTCTCCAACTACGGGTTGGGCCACGGGTCAAACAGAAAATACGTGCTGCGTTAATCGCGCGTTAAAAAAATTAGTGCCGTTAAAATGAATTTGCGTTAACGCGTTATTAACTTTGACAGCACTAATAAAAAATAAATAAATGCAGGGCAGCGGGCCAAATTGGCTGCCAGGCCACCAGGAACCGGTTCTCCCGATGGCCAGTCCGCCCCTGCAGATAGGTACATTGATACTGTTATGCTGTGTAAATACTGATTTACATTCGTTGGCATATGCGCCAATTTAGGTTTCTGCCGGTGCATGCCCACACTTATGGCAACATTAAATTCAGGAGAGAAGATAATTTTTGAGCGCACACGTAATGTCTGACCGATAGAGAGCGCGTCCGTTTTCTGTGAGAGTGAATTAATGGGAATCCACCTGCCAGCGGAGAGATTTGCGCTCGCGCATTTGATGCGCTCTTGCAGGCTATAATGCGCTCTGGACATTTGTCATTAAAATAACTCCGCAGAAAAAGGAGAAGAAAGTCGTGTCTGAAAGCTTCCAGCGATTTTTTAATTCGTTAAATGAATGGAGAATATCGTGTTTTTCCGTCGGTGGTGCTCGAGCTCTTGATGACAAAGCTTTATTCCTTTGAGCCATCCACGCAGTCATCATCAATGGAAGAACCATTGCGTATCATATGCACACCAAAGTCAATTTCTGCGTATAAATAGACCGACAAATAGAAACAGAAACTTGTGGTATTGATACGCACTTTCATAATGTATGCATATAATATGTATGTATGCATATGTATATAAAGTAGCATAGTTTTTTTTTTTTTGTAAGACAATCATATGCTCTCGAGCTGCATCGGAAATGCTAGGGAAACACCTTCAGCGATATCAAGCTCTGAATCATATGTGTTATCAGTCCAATTGATGGCGAGACGTCAGGTGCGGGTGACGTCATGACCAGGAAGCTTAAAAGCATGTGAGGTGCAGCCGGCGTTAGCTTTCTGTCATTCAGCAAAGCTCTCTGTGTGTGTCAGTCACGATCTATGTTCTTTGAGTCTTATTTAATGTTGTTTGTCAAGTTACAAGAAAAGAAAAGGAGGGGCTGATTGTGCTTTCCCCGCTGCAATACGTTCCGCTCCTGCCGGGCACGCTCCAAAGAGCGTGCTCTCGCGGTTCCAGTCCCGCTGCTGCTGAGACACGGCGACGATTGAGATCGCGGGGATCACACATGGATCTGGCGGACGGGTTGGAGACAGGCTCGCCCTAGCGCTCTCTCGGGGTTCGGAAGCCCGCGCTGCGGATCTTCCCCCTTTTGTGTGAGAGCGCGCTGCTGCAGCTATCTTTCTCCGAGGAGATTGATATTGTTTTTTATCTGAGTGGCTTGCGTGTTGCCGAGGCAACGCGTGCATTACGGTCATTCTCAGTTCATTATATTGAATCTTTTCACATCAGACCGTGTTTACTTGTCTGGTTGTTTGGCTCCATTTAATTTTGAGGAATTAAATGATGTACTTCGTCTGACTATGAGAAGTTATATATATATATATATACTGTATATAAATAAATAGTGGCGCAAATCAAACGATCCGTCGAATCAAACGAATGGCACAAATCAAACGATCCGTCGGACCTGACTAGGTATCAGTCTTTGCTTTCATCTTTCTCTACTGAAGTCCACACTGCCAAATCCTCACATTTCCACAACAAGATCAACAGCGCTCCAGACATGCGTAATCTCTTCAGAACATTTAATTCTCTCCTCTGTCCCCCTCCACCACCGCCCACCACTTCTATAACAGCTGACGACTTTGCCACTTTTTTTCACAGACAAAACTAGAACAATCAGTAACCAGTTCTCACCTCCACACACACAGGACCTCCAACCAACCAGATCCACTGCTCAAACTCCCATCTTCTCCTTCTGTCCCCTCACCGATGGCGGAAGTATCCAAACTTCTCCTCTCCAGCCATCCTACAACATGTCCTCTTGACCCAATCCCCTCTCACCTTCTCCAAGCAATCTATCCCACACTCCTACCGGCACTCACACACATTATCAACACATCTCTCCGCACTGGCATCTTCCCCTCTGCGTTCAAGCAGGCTCGGGTAACCCCACTGCTCAAAAAACCTACATTAAACACTTCTCTTTTAGAAAACTACAGACCTGTCTCTCTCCTTCCATTCATAGCGAAAACACTCGAACGAGTTGTCTGCAACCAGCTCTCACTGTTTCTTTCACAGTAGAACAAACTGGATGCTAAGCAGTCAGGTTTCAGGAGTGGCCATTCAACAGAGACTGCGCTACTCTCAGTCACTGAAGCCCTGCGAATTGCAAAGGCCGATTCCAAATCATCAGTCCTCATTCTGCTGGATCTTTCTGCTGCTTTTGACACTGTCAATCATCAGATCCTCCTGTCCACCCTCTCATCGCTGGGCATCACTGGGATTCCACGTCGCTGGTTTGAATCCTATCTCACCGGTAGGTCTTTCAGGGTGGCCTGGGGAGGGGAGGTATCCAAAGCACATCAACTGGTCACTGGGGTACCTCAGGGATCGGTTATTGGACCCCTCCTCTTCTCCACATACACTACATCACTGGGACCCATCATACAGGCACATGGCTTCTCCTACCATTGCTACGCTGATGACACACAGCTCTATCTCTCATTTCAACCAGATGATACAACGGTAGCTGCACGGATCTCAGGCTGCCTGGCGGACATCTCGGCATGGATGAAAGAACATCACCTACAGCTCAACCTGGCAAAGACTGAGCTTCTTGTCGTCCCTGCCACTCCGACTCTACAGCATGACTTCTCTATTCCGTTAGGCACATCAATAATTACCCCATCAACTTCGGTCAGAAATCTTGGTGTAATCTTTGATGACCAGCTGACCTTCAAAGAGCACATTGCAAAGACTGCTCGATCTTGCAGGTTTGCGCTACACAACATCAGAAAAATCAGTCCCTTTCTGACAGAGCATGCTGCACAACTTCTTGTCCAGGCCCTTGTCGTTTCTAGGCTGGACTACTGCAATGCTCTTCTGGCTGGACTTCCATCAAACACAATCAAACCTCTACAAATTATTCAGAATGCAGCGGCACGACTGGTCTTCAATGAGCCCAAAAGAACCCATGTTACATCTCTCTTCATCTCATTGCACTGGCTACCAGTGGCAGCTCACATCAAGTTCAAGACACTGATGCTTGCATACAGAATGACCACAGGCTCAGCACCCTCCTACTTCCACTCACTATTATGAATCTACATCCCCTCCAGAAGTCTGAGATCTGCTAGTGAGCGACGCCTTGTGGTACCATCACAGAGAGGCTCAAAATCACTCTCCAGAACATTCTCATTCACCATTCCTGGATGGTGGAATAATCTTCCCACGCCTATCCGGAATGCTGGATCCCTGTCAATCTTCAAGCAACAACTGAAAACTCATCTCTTTCGGCACTACTTGACTTCATCCTAAACTTGTTCTTAAAAAAAAAAAAAAAAAAAAAAAAAAACACTTTCCCTTTATCTTTCTCTCCTTCCCTTGCTAGCTTGTACTTATTTGAACAATGATTGAGACTTGGTGTTATGAGCACTTCCTCTGTCTGATTGCATCTTCAAGATGAATCGCTTTATGTATTCCCCAATTGTAAGTCGCTTTGGATAAAAGCGTCTGCCACATGACTAAATGTAAATAGCATACAGGAGCCTCTTGGGATAATTTCTCGAGCGAGAGCACGATGTTTACCTCTCTTCCTACGAGGAGGTTGAGGTGGTCAGCAGGGGCTGCTGGGCGGGAGCAGCCCTAATCGTGTTCCAGCTCCTCATTTAGGTAACGTCACTTCTCGTACTCCCCAGAATTTTGGAGTCAGAGTGGCGCTCCCTGGCCGAAAACTTCTAGCAGAAGGCGGATCTGCGGACCATCATTCTCACTGGATAGTCTTCGGCTAGAACATCCTGATTCCTATGGCCCAGGGCTTTTGAGGGCCGGCCCCCTCTGGGGAAGAGCGGTGTACACCGCATCACACGGTGCCCGTCTCTCCTCAGTGCCCTCAGGAGATCGGTCTGCCAACCCTGCCAGTGTTCCAGGGCGCGGCGGTCTCCAGCGAGCGCTTCTCTCAGTCTCAAAATGTAGGCTAAGGTACATAATGTTAAACTGTTATCAGTTTATGAAACAGAAGCTTATTTTTATTACAAAAATTATATACAGGTGCATCTCAATAAATTAGAATGTCGTGGAAAAGTTCATTTATTTCAGTAATTCAACTCAAATTGTGAAACTCGTGTATTAAATAAATGTAATGCACACAGATTGAAGTAGTTTAAGCCTTTGGTTATTTTAATTGTGATGATTTAGGCTCACATTTAACAAAAACCCACCAATTCTCAATCTCAACAAATTAGAATACTTCATAAGACCAATACAATTTTTTTTTTTAGTGAATTGTTGGCCTTCTGGAAAGTATGTTGATTTACTGTATATGTACTCAATACTTGGTAGGGGCTCATTTTGCTTTAATTACTGCCTCAATTTGGCGTGGCATGGAGGTGATCAGTTTGTGGCACTGCTGAGGTGGTATGGAAGCCCAGGTTTCTTTGACAGTGGCCTTCAGCTCATCTGCATTGTTGGGTCTGGTGTCTCTCATCTTCCTCTTGACAATACTCCATATATTCTCTATGGGGTTCAGATCAGGCGAGTTTGCTGGCCAATCAAGCACAGTAACACCATGGTCATTGAACCAGCTTTTGGTACCTTTGGCAGTGTGGGCAGGTGCCAAGTCCCGCTGGAAAATGAAATCAGCATCTCCATAAAGCTTGTCAGCAGAAGGAAGCATGAAGTGCTCTAAAATTTCCTGATAAATGGCTGCGTTGACTGTGGACTCAGAAAACACAGTGTACCAACACCAGCAGATGACATGGCAGCCCAAATCATCACTGACTGTGGAAACTTCACACTGGACTTCAAGCAACATGGATTCTGTGCCTCTCCACTCTTCCTCCAGACTCTGGGACCTTGATTTCCAAATGAAATGCAAAATTTACTTTCATCTGAAAAGAGGACTTTGGACCACTGAGTTCTTTTTCTCCACAGCTCAGGAAAGACACTTCTGACGTTGTCTCTGGTTCAGAAGTGGCTTGGTAGCCCTTTTCCTGAAGACGTCTGAGCGTGGTGACTCTTGATGCACTGACTCCAGCTTCAGTCCACTCCTTGTGAAGCTCTCACAAGTGTTTGAATCGGCTTTGCTTGACAGTATTCTCAAGCTTGCAGTCATCCCTGTTGAATATCAGAGACTGAATCAGACAAATTTCAGATGCGATCAGAACATTGAAACCTGAGGAGCTAACACTCCAGAGAGAGAGAGACCAAGGAAACGTCGTAAATCAGATTCCTAGCTCAGCCCGTCTGAAGCAAGCAAACTAACCAACTCGTTCACAGAACGGCTTGCAACATTAAAACAAAAGAACACTTATTGATAATTCCAATTCAGGAGACTGTCAAACTTGGGGCAAGTAATCAAGATTAATGGTCACCAGATGACCATCACATGGGTTCCACGCTGGAAAACCACAGCTATAGACTTGCTTAGATTGACTACCCCCACACATAGAAGACAGACCACACTGGAATTCCTTTGTCACAGAGACTCTTTTCTCCATATGCTACAAAAATCATCTTAAAGGGACTTATGAATTATTTCTCTGCATAGAAATAACCATATCATGTATGTAACCCACACAATTAGACTATCATGTTTCAATCAAATATTATGTATGTCTTTTTAATCATTATTGAATAGCTGAAGGATTAATATTCATGTTTGGTATGTATGAGTTTGAAAAATCATGCTTTAAATGTTTCTTCCAATTAATTCTTTGTAAAATGTATCATATTCTGCTTATAAAAATCATGTCCAAAATTATACTTTACAAGAGCGGGAAAATTCGGACCAGATAACATAACATGATTTATGATTGGGTGGAGAAACAAAGCAATACCCCTAGCTAAGATCATTTCTAATTGGTCAAGACGTCGAGATGGGACGGTCTGAAAGCCGAGTTTAAAACCTCAGGACACCATCAAACGCTCTCTTGAACCTTCTCTTGACTCTCTTGAATCCTCTCTTACTCTTAGTTCTCTCTAAGAATCTCTTCTCACTTCTTCTTAAAATGCTCTCTTTTGCCACCGCGTTTTGACGCTGCTCTTTTTGAGCCATGTGCTTCGGCCTGCACGCCATGCTAACACCATGATGAGAAGAAATACCACCTAGTCTCTTAACATCCGTGTATTCTTTATTTTAGTTTATTTTCTTTCCGTTGATTGTCGTGTTCAAAAGTTAAGTTTGCCGCAAAGTCCAGCTCCGACTGCACCCGCTTCAAACTTCAACTAGCAACGGACGCCAACGCCCAAGTCACTACGAAAGACCACTGAACTGTCAGCCAACCAGCAACCTGGGAAACCCCCTTTCCTGCAATGACTATGACAGAAGGGAATCCCTTAACACAAAGGCACTCAAAGCGAGGTTTAAATAAGTGATTGATGGTTGTTAAGGTCTATGCAATTGCACATATTGCTATAAATTTGGGATTTCATATTTTCATTCTCTTAAACTCATCTTTCCTTACTTTCTCTCTTCTGCAACGTGTGAATGTGTGAATGCGTGTGTTCATGTGTTAGATTAGTTTCATGTCTTAGATTTATCAAATAAAGCCTTATTTATATTGAAAAGAGAAGTATTTTGTGTTTTGTGCTCACAAGTTAATGTCTTAATCTGCCGATTTGTGCTACTGTGCTATTTAATAGTGTTTTCACTATATTTTGGATTTTAATATCCAGTGCAGAGTTTGTTATACGGCTTGTTCAGTGAATCGCCGTGAAACAGTGAATCTGTTCAAATTCCCTATAAAATCATTAATGATTTCTTTTGAGCTAAATTGACCTGTTTGCCTTTAAATTATGTATTAATATTACGTTTCAACGTTACATCCCTGTTGCTTGTGCACCTTTTCCTACCCAAATTCTTCCTTCCAGTCAACTTTGCATTTAATATGCTTTGATACAGCACTCTGTAAACAGCCACACCTTTCAGTAATGACCCTCTGTGACTTACCCTCTTTGTGGAGGGCATGAATGTTCATCTTCTGGATCATTGCCAAGTCAGCAGTCTTCCCCATTATTGTGGTTTCAAAGAACAAGAGATACCCGGAATTTATACTGTATGGATGGTCATTAATTGAAACTCAAATGTAAATATTCTAATATTTTGAGATACTGATTTTTGACTTTCATGAGCTGTTAGCTCTAATCATCAAAATTAAAACAAAAAAAACTTTTGAAATGTTTTACTTTACATGCAATGAATCTAAAATATATGAAAGTTTCACTTTTTGAAATAACTTACAAGAAAAAAATGAACTTTTTCACGACATTCTAAATCATTGAGATGCACCTGTATATATAAAAAAATGTTGTTGTTTTTTTCAGGAAAGTTATTTCTACGCAGAAGACAAAAGCAGCTGGTCGCAAGTTCTGTCGTTACCAATATAGTTCAATGGAAATAACGATCATTGTTAGCTAACGATGGTTTTGAGAAACGCACCCCTGATTTGTGCCACAAAACCCCCATGTTGGATTTGTCCCCCCTTCACCCCCAAAATGCGATCGATTTTAACCCTTTGACGTGCCCCGCTTTGGCTGGCGCTGAGCCAGAGAGAGAGGAGTTCAGAAAAAAGAAAGACGCGCTCAGTGCTTTTCATATTTTATAAATGTTCTGTGTTTTCAACCTAATAAGACATTTAAATACAGACATTTAAATACACTTCAATTAAGTAAAAAATACATTTAGTTCGTTAAATAGGCTACACACTGATTTGTATAGAAAGCGGCAATAATATTCCTTTCAATTAACGTTAACGGACAACGTGTTTTATTCCTATCAAATACATATTGTGTAGGTTACTATAAAGTTTACTATGTTTTTCTCCCAGCTAACTGGCCACTTACTTTCATGTATTTCGGGAGAAATAGGTGAATTTACATTATGTTATTAATCTGACAGATCCACACGGCAGCGTCCAGCGCATATTATCAACATGGTCATTATTGTGCCTGCATGACACGTGCTATGGGAATAATAAAATTATATGTATAGATTATTTAATTATTTAATATTGCGCTTTCGTATAATTACCACTGTCCATTGACATTTCATGAATTAAAATAAAATAAAATAAACTGTAATTTCATATAGGCTACTTGGAGGCCCTCTGGTGGCCATGGGGCCAAGCAGCCGCTTAGTTCGCTTATGCCTTGGGCCGGCTCTGCTCCAGGGCATCCGCATACTCAACCACATCGACATTTGGTTGATATTAGCTGAATCAGAGCAGATGGCGGTTCAGCATCGAGATGTCGTTCTCGCTCACACGAAAGAGCTGGGGTTAAGACTTAACGCCAGAAAAGTGTGCTTTTTCCAGTACAGATAACCACTTATCTGGGCGTGGTGTGGGATTCGACCACGATGCAGGCACGTATGTCCTCTGCTCGGATCGAGTCGATCCTCACGGCAGTCAGGAGAGTGAGAGAAGGCCGGTCACTCACTGTCAAGCAGTTCCAGAGACTGCTGGGTCTGATGGCAGCTGCGTCCAATGTGATATATTTTGGCCTGCTGTACATGATACCCCTACAATGGTGGCTCAACACCAAGGAGTTCTTCCTGAGGGGAAACCCACTCCGCATTTGAGGTCATAACGCTAGCGACGGACGCATTCCTCACCGATTGGGGAGCGGTCATGCGTGGCCACCCTGCCTGTGGTCTGTGGAGCGGTCGCCATCTCACGTGGCACATCAACTGCCTGGAGATGCTGGCCGTGTTTCGAGCACTGAAACACTTCCTCCCGGACCTAAGAGATCACCATGTTTTGGTGCGCACCGACAACACAGAGGTGGTCTCTTACATCAACCACCAGGGAGGTCTGTGTTCATGCCCCCTTTACAGGCTGGCGCACCAGATCCTTGTGTGGTCCCAGGACAAGCTCCTCTCGCTGAGAGCAGTTCATATTCCGGGCTGAGGCCCGGGGAATGGATGCTTCACCCCAAGGTGGTGAAGTAGATATGGAGAGTTTTTGGCTCTGGTTCTCTTTGACTCATCCAGCTCCACTGGGGCTGGATGCTATGGTACATACTTGGCTGAGGCTTCGTCTGTACGCCTTTCCCCCGATCAATCTGCTCCCGGGAGTTCTAGAGAGTGCGCCGGGACGGGGTCTGTCTATTGCTAGTAGCCCCGTTCTGGCCGGGCCGAGTATGGTTCTCGGACCTGATTTCTCTCCTCGACGGCTCTCCATGGGAGATTCTCGTCAGGAGGGATCTCCTCTCACAGGCGGAGGGCATTATCCTTCACCCCCGCCCGGAGTTGTGGAAGCTGTGGGTGTGGCCAATGAGGGGGCACAACTCATAGCCTCTGGTCTCTCAACCGAGGTTGTTGAAGATTAATCCTGAAGTGCAGGCTCTTCGCTTCATGGTGCGGAGACCGCCAGCTCGACCCAGTTAACTGCCCAATTGGTCCAGTGCTGGAGTCCTTGCAGGCCCATTTTTCCGTAGGATTAACCCACTCCACCCTGAAGGTCTACGTGGCGGCTATAGCGGCCTACCACGCCCCTCTTGGTGGTCAGTCAGTGGGCAGGGACCCCCTGGTTACATGTTTCCTCCGCGGTGTGCTGAGGCCTCCGGCCAGAGAAGCTTATGCTATGTGGTGGATTAGGATGCTATTCTATAGCCTTGAGTCCTCTGATCTCCCCTCACCATTGGGGGTCAAGGCTCACTCGACTAGAAGTATGGTGGCCTTCAAGGCCTTTCTGGCAGGTGTGCCTATGCAGGACATCTGCAATGCAGCGGGATGGTCTACGCCCCTCACGTTCATCAGGTTCTATGACCTAGAATTGCGAGCCGCTCCTGGCTCTTCTGTTCTCTTGCCATAGCTGTGCTCTTCCACACTAGGCAGGGATTTGCAAGGCTGGCGGCGTGGACATCTTGTTCCCCTTGAGTTTCCGACACAGCTCGAGTTCCTGAAGGGGAACGTCCCAGGTTACGTATGTAACCATGGTTCCCCGAGGGAACGAGACGCTGCGTCGCAGGGCCATACTTCCGGCATCCCTACTAGAGCTATGCTTCATTCCTAGAAGCTAACGCCGGCTGCACCTCACGTGCTTTTAAGCTTCCTGGTCATGACGTCACCCACACCTGACGTCTCACCATCAATTGGACGGATCACACATATGATTCAGAGCTTGATATCGCTGAAGGCGTTCCCGACGCAGCGTCTTGTTCCCTTGGCGAACCATGGTTACATAGGTAACCTGGGACGTTTTGTAGGCAAACATCAATGACTTGAATTTTAATGAGAGCAGCTATTGGTAGCCAGTGAAAATTGATAAACAGAGGTGTGACTGCATTCTTTTCGGCTCATTAAAAAGTAATCTTGCTGCCGTGTTCTGGATTAATTGTAAAGGTTTGATAGAACTGGCTGGAAGACCTGCCAAGAGAGCATTGCAATAATCCAGCCTGGACAGAACAAGAGCTTGAACAAGGAGTTGTGAAGCATGTTCTGAAAGAAAGGGCCTGATCTTCTTGATGCTGAATAAAACAAATCTGCAGGACTGGGCAGTTTTAGCAATGTGGTCTGAGAAAGTCAGCTGACCATCAATCACAACTCCAAGGTTTCTGGCTGTTTTCGAAGGAGTTATGGTTGATGTGCCTAACTGGATGGTGAAATTGTGATGAAACAATGGGTTTGCTGAAAAAAAATAGAATTGTTTTATTTGTCACATACACGATTATATAGAGATTATATAACCAGCAGTGAAATGTATTCTCTGCATTTAACCCATCCTAAGTGAACACACCCCCGGAGCAGTGGGCAGCCATGTTACAGCGCCCGGGGAGCAGTTGGGGGTTCGGTGCCTTGCTCAAGGACACCTCAGTCGTGGTATTGAAGGAGGAGAGAGCGCTGGTTATTCACTCCCTCACCAACAATCCCTGCCGGACTCGAGATTCGAACCCACAACCTTTGGATTACGAGTCCGACTCTGTAACCATTAGGCCACGACTTCCCACAAGCAGTTCTGTCTTGGCAAGGTTTAGTTGAAGGTGATGGTCCTTCATTCAGCAAGAAATGTCTGTTAGACAAGCTGAGATGCGAGCAGCTATCGTCGGATCATCAGGATGTAATGAGAGGTAGAGGTGAGTGTCATCAGCATATAGCAGTGATATGAAAAGCCATGTTTCTGAATGACAGAGCCTAGTGATGCCATGTACAACCCCAAATCAGAAAAAGTTGGGACAGTATGGAACACGCAAATAAAAAAAGAAAGTAGTGATTTCTAAATTTACTTTGACTTGTATTTCATTGCAGACAATATGAACACAAAAAATTTCATGTTTTGTCTGGTCAACTTCATGTCATTTGTAAATATACATCCTTTCATGTCATTCAGACCTGCAACACATTCCAAAAAAAGTTGGGACAGTAAAGCATTTACCACTTTGTAATGTTGCCATTCCTTTTCACAACACTTAAAAAGACGTTTAGGGACTGAAGACACCAAGTGATGAAGTGTTTCAGGTGTAATTTTGTCCCATTCTTCCTGCAAACAAGTCTTAAGGTGGGCAACAGTACGGGGTCTTCGTTGTCGCATTTTGCGCTTCAAAATGCGCCACACATTCTCTATTGGAGACAGGTCGGGACTGCAGGCAGGCCAGTCAAGTACCCGTACCCTCTTCCTCCGCAGCCAGGACTTTGTAATGTGTGCAGAATGTGGTTTTGCATTGTCTTGTTGAAATATGCATGGACGTCCCTGGAAAAGATGTCTTCTTGAAGGCAGCATATTGTGCTCCAAAATCTCTATGTACTTTTCAGCATTAATGGTGCCATCACAGAAGTGCAAGTTACCTTTGCCAAGGGCACTGACACAACCCCATACCATGACAGACCCTGGCTTTTGGACTTGTTGCTGGTAACAGTCTGGATGATCCTTTTCTTCTTTGGTCCGGAGCACACGGCGTCCATTCCTCCCAAAAAATACCTGGAATACTGATTCATCTGACCACAGTACACGTTTCCACTGTGTGATGGTCCGTCCCAGATGCCTCCGAGCCCAGAGAAGTCGACGGCGCTTCTGGACACTGTTAACATAGGGCTTCCTTTTGGCACAGTACAGTTTTAACTGGCATTTGTGGATGTAACTACGTATTGTGGTACTTGACAAAGGTTTGCCAAAGTAGTCCTGAGCCCATGTGGTGATATCGCTTATAGATGAATGACGATTGTTGATGCAGTGCCGCCTGAGGGATCGGAGATCACGGTTGTTCAGCTTAGGTTTGCGCCCTTGTCCTTTACGCACTGAAATTCCTCCAGATACCTTGAATCTTTTAATTATGTTATGCACTGTTGAAGGTGAAATATCCAAATCTCTTCCTATCTTTCTTTGAGGAACATTGTTTTTAAACATTTCAATAATTTTCTCACGTATTTGTTGGCAAACTGGCGATCCTCGGCCCATCTTTGCTCCTAAAAGACTAGACCTTTCTTGGATGCTGCTTTTGTACCAAATCATAATTACAATCACCTGTTGACATCAACTGTTTCAAATCACATCATTATTTAACCAATTTACCTCATTACTAGCCCTAAATTGCTCCTGTCCAAACTTTGTTTGGAATGTGTTGCAGGTCTGAATGACAGGAAAGGATGTATATTTACAAATGACATGAAGTTGACCAGACAAAACATGAAATATTTTGTGTTCATATTGTCTGCAATGAAATACAAGTCAAAGTAAATTTAGAAATCACTACTTTCTTTTTTTATTTGCGTTTTCCATACTGTCCCAACTTTTTCTGATTTGGGGTTGTAGACAGAGAATAGAAGTGGTCCAAGAACTGAGCCCTGAGGCACCCCAGTAGTTCGATGTTGCGACTTGGACACCTCCCCTCTCCATGATACCTTGAATGACCTATCTGAGAGGTAAGACTCAAAACACTGGAGTGCGGTTCCTGAGATGCCCTTTGCCAATAGGGTTGACATGAGGATCTGGTGGTTAACCGTGTCAAAAGCAGAGGACAGATCTAGCAAGATAAGTATTGAGGATTTGGAATCCACTCTTGCCAGTCTTAGGGCTTCAACATCTGAGAGCAAAGCAGTCTCGGTTGAATGTCCTCTTCTGAAACCAGACTGGTTACTGTCGAGGAGGTTGTTCAGTGTGAAAAAGGCAGAAACTTGGTTGAACACAGCTCGTTCAAGTATTTTTGCAATGAAAGGAAGAAGGGAAACAGCCCAGTCTGTAGTTATCTAAAAGAGATGGGTTAAGGGTGGGTTTCATAAGTAGTGGGGTTATACGAGTCTAAATGCTGAGGGAAAAACACCAGTGTGAAGGGATGTGTTGATGTGAGTGAGTGCAGGTACAGCTGCAGGAGAAACGGCTTGAAGGAGATGAGATGGAATAGGATCAATCAATTTATATTTTGATAAATTATCAAAAGGATAATTTATTAACTTTTCTCACATAAAATAATGCCACTTCACCTAATGTTCCACTTCGGACAGGTTTTGTCATTGCAGTCATTAAAATCTGTTTATGGAAGTCAGGCAAGGACATTTATCGTTCTCCAGCCCCTCTCAGAGGATTAGTCAATGCCGTATCAACGAGGTCACACATAATTATCATGGCTGCAGTGGTGCCATGCATTTTTTAATGACACAGAGGAATGTAATTAAGACAAAGAATTCTGTTTTTTTGAGAACCTCACCTGAGGCGCACGCCAAATAGAGGGCATTAAGATGTGGCCGAGTGCGCTACAGGGCTGCTGAGGGATACAATAAGGGGCATGTTAAGAGCTTAAATGAGAGCAGGCTCGTCTATCAAGCAGGAAACAAGATGCAGCATGCTGACAGTTGCAGGAGATTGCATCGATTTTCAGTTCACCGCTTCACATCTTTAATGTTCACAAAAAGGTGATCGCTTTATGCTTTGTAAAATCTGTGTCCTCTACATAACAAAAGGCCTTGCTCAGGTTATGGGGAACAGAAAGTAAAAACTGCTAATGCATCAAGATTTCACATGAGGAGAGACACTGAAATAAATGACACGCTATATCACCCTTTCAGCATGTGCTGTGTCTATTCGGAGGGTAAGTGTGAAGACTTGCATTATAGTGCAGGTTATAATGAATTATTTACAGGTGATTATCTACAGGTTGATGGATTCTATCTGCTCTGATGGAGCACAGAAAGAATTGCTGCGTAAAGCACTTTCATGAGTACGATATGGCACATGAAATCACAATGGCTGTAAGGAGGGAAGAAAAGACAGATTCAAAGGAGAAACGAGTAATAAGGGAAAAGAGGTAAGAGTCATCAACTTTTCATCTAGTGTTATCCTGATCTTACTAAGACAGGTGCATTTTTAAAGAATTTAAACTTAATTTACTTTATTTCTCAACGCTGTGACAATACATTGCTCTGTGAACTAGCTGGTTGAGCAGGAGTATTCATATTTTCAATGTCATTAATCCCACAAAAGTCTAGTCAGGGCCGGACTTAGTGATTTGGGGGCCCTAAGCAAATTTCAGGTTTGGGGCCCCAATACAATAACTATGTCCTCTTTTACGACTAACCCTTATTTTGCTTGCTCACTCTCATAACTTATAGTTTATTCATCCCTTCACAACCAGTAAATATTTAGTCAACCTGATGCTGTTCTATAACAATATTACACCGTGTCTTAAAGTGCCCCTATTATGGGTAATCAAAGGTTCATATTTTGGTTTTGGGAGTCCCAAATAACAGGTTGACATGCATTCAAGGTCAAAAAACACTTTCATTGTCTTATAATATGAATTTATTTTTACCTTACTTGCTCAATGACTCCAAAATGATTTGCTCATTCATTTTTCCAAACCCCTCCTTTGCTTGATGCTAATCTGTGGTGATTGGTCAATTTGGTCTCATTTTCCTTTTATCACGCCTGTAAAGCCTGATAAAGCAGCATTTGTGTGCTGCTTTGTGTACAGCCGTTACCGGGGAAACAGCTATTTTAAGCGGCACCTAGTGGCAAAGAATGAATTTGCATTTTCATTCAGACCAATGCGAAAAGACCAACAAGTGGGCGGGCAATATGCTAATGTTTCATGTTGACGTCAACATGAAACGGCATGGGATTCGTTTTAAAAACGACTCGTTTACACAAGACAATGTCACGCTACTATTTTTTTCCTGACTGTAGTCCAGCCACAGCCGCCAGGAGAAAAAGCTTTATTCCGGTTTTGAGGACGATGACGGCCTTGGTCTCCAGCCCTTCCTCGCTTATCCGGCATTAATTAAACTACGGCACGGGGTGAGCAGAGAGGTTTCGACTCTCCTCGGAAAGCGGAGGATTTTATCAGCTCCCTGTCACAGAAGAAGACATTTGCTGCGGCTCCACAAGGTAACGGGAAGGCGGCGGCCGCCATCTCTTCGGCCCGGCGGGAGGGGTTTGATGGCCGGGATAGAGGCGATGCCGGCTGCCCGGAAGAAGATGGTGGCGGGAGGGATATGGATGCTTGCTAGATCTCTTTTTTCTTTCTTCTTTCCTCTCTCCTCCTGGGATATTGTTCATATTTATCCGATACAATTGTCTCTTTGCTGGTAAGACTAACCCCCCCTTTTTTTTCTTTTCTTTTTCTGGAGGGGACTAATGGAGAGTAGGTTTAATTACAATATTTTTTTGGTTATGTGAGCCTTTTGGGAGGCTCGTTTTGGATCGGTCACGGATCATCACCAATTTTTGTTGCTCAATCAGACCTATGTTCTCGGTAACGTGTGGTCTGAGTTGTTTTTTGTCTATAGTTGTTGGTTATTTCGGTCTGTGTTGCTTTTATTTTTTACAACCGATATTCATACTTTTATTTACTTTACCTTATCTCTAAAGGGATTTTTCATCTAGGTGGTTTGATATCTAGAACGCACACTAACATTTACATGTCATTTACAGAATGGGAGTGCTTTTGCTTTTCTTCATTTACTGGAATACAATTTTGGGATTATGAATATTTAATGCATACTCTAAATATTTTATCACTGAATGTGACTGGCTTAAATTCTGCTGTTAAACTAACCTGTGTGTTAGAACATTTACACCGTAAATCTATTTCTGGTGCCCTGATGTGTAACACTACATCATCAGGTACTTTTCTTCATATGTTTTGGGAGTGTCCTGTTGTCATTGATCTATGGACACATGTAAACCTGGTTTTATCCTCCTCACTACAAACTGATTGCTTTGCTAATCCAAGTTTGTGTCTTCTTAATGATGATTCTGGTCTCTTTATAAGCTTAACACAAAAGAGAAGGTTGTTTGCTGGTTTTGCGGCTGCGAAGAGGACAAGGATACAGAACTGGTGTACGCCGCACATGTGTGGAAAAACATATTGGATCCATAGCCTCCTGCAGGTTGTGAATGTGCAACGGCACGAATCAATGGGGCCAAGCCTTTCACTATTGATGCATGGCAGTGTTTTTTTTTTTAGTGTTTTTTTTACATACGTGATTATATAAGGAAGGACGTGTTTTGTTGTTACTTTTTCCCTCCCTCTATCTCTCCCTTTTGACTGGACCTTTAAAATATGGAGTATGTGTCTGTTGTTTTGTTTTGTTTGTTTTGAGTGGATGTTATGTTGTGATAAAATGATGAAAAATAAAAAAATGATAACAAAAATAAAAACGACTTGTTTCAATGATTCGGAGTTGACTCTTTCTTTTGAGAGACAATAACTTTATACACAGTGTACTTTCAGATTTAAAACTTTGCAGGATGTTTTCATTCACTTAGAGCTGTGTTACACACTGAATCACATGAAAGTTAATTGTCAAAAATCCATAATAGGGGCACTTTAACTACACGCGACGCAACAAGATTCCAGTGACAAGCAATTTGGCTGTCCACATCAGACGTGACGCCACAACGCGACGCAACATAATCACTCAGAAGCGCACTGCACTCCCAACGAAATGGACAAGTTTATAACCTAATTCATAAATATAAAACCTTTTCACCATTATTAAAATTACATAGTGACCGATACCATCTTTGTTATGGAAAACACCTATTGGTTCATATTAAGTTCACAGTTTTAACGTAGGCCTACATGCTTGCTTTAATTTATTTTCAAGATCTCAGGTATCTATGGTTGCTTTCAGTATGGCTATAAATGTCATACAATATGATATTCAAACTCACATTAGACACTTTTAAATTTGAATAAAGCACATAATCAGTAGCTGAGATTATCATTGTCATAGTTTGTATGTTGTAACTCCAGCCACGACTTTGCATAAACAAACTTTTGCGCGTCACCGTCGCTGCTGGTTAGGACAAAAACATAAAATTATCCCATGCAACTTATTCCATATTCCAAGTGTTCTAAAGGCATACGGTAGTGTATGCTGAGAAACAAAGTTTGCATCGGCACGCCTAGGAAAAGCAAGAGAGTCATTTTGAAACATGAAGACAAATAAAATTATGAATTGAAACAATACTTTCTTTACAGAGTTGAATTTCTCTGTTCTGAGACCGTCAGACAGTATTATACAGCCTAGAATGCGCATAAAGAGCGCACCCTCATATCACTAAAATCTGTCACTCACTTCAGTTCATTACAATCCCATGACATTCCATTAGTAAGTTCTCTACACTGCACAATGAATCTTATTTACATTATATCTACACTGTCTTATGAGATGATTCACAAGCTTGCAGAACTCAGCACTTGACAAACTCAGCATTTTGAGCGGTGAGTGGATTCTAACTTCTTACTAACACTTCTGGTGACTGTGTTCAAGAAATCAACAGATATGTCTGTGCTGCAAATATACTTTTGCTAGTATCAGATGGGGCCCCAAGCAGCCATTTACCTCGCTTATTTTATTAGAGTGAAAATATATATATAAAATATTTGGAACTGTGGCAGGCTAGTTTCCATTAATTTTCATTTTTTTGGTGACCTATATTTCTATTTTACTTTAAAATTTTAACAGCATTTTCAGTTAACTTTTTAAACCGAACTAAATGTGATTTTATATATATATATATATATATATATATAGCAGAGTGGTCAGGTAGAAGTAGTTACCAATAACAATGGACACAAATCCTATAGTCGACGATATACAAGGGCACACAGGTTCGTTGCCGAAAGGCAGGGTGAGCATGGAGACAGACAAAATTAAGCAATTTATACACAAATGAAACATTAATGTAACACATTGTTTTTTTTTTTATACACAATATCTTAATCAAACCAGATACACAAATCTACCAGTTACAGAAATGACCAGTAGGAGAGAAATGACCAGCGGGGGCCTTTTGGATTTTCACCTCACCATACCCACACCACACAGTTGTGAAAGCAATACAATTAGTTAAGCACAGCACTCCATGTGGACACTACTGCAAACCCCGCTTTAAAAGCTTCTACTCCTAAATGATAAAAATGGTTAACTGGTACAGACTTCAAAACGATAAACATTCAAAAATACAAAATTCTCACTTTCATACCACAACAGAACAATCTACTCCAAAAGGACCGCACGCACACAGCAATTCAACAACTACTTATACGATCAAATAAAAATCAAAACAATAAAAATGAGCAGTCATATACACCAACGGGAGGAACAAAATGGCGGACCAAGGCCAAATATCTTACTTGCCTCCCAGTTAACTCGTACACAAGTTAACAAATTACTGATCATAAATAAAAAAAATGAAAAAGAAAACCCATATAAATAAAGTTAACCAAAATAAAGACCAAGACTAAACAAAAGTTAAACAGTCACCCCCAAACAAACACTAAATCAAAGCAGCAGTGCAGTCACACCACTGATTGACATTAGTCTCCGACCAAGTTACTGGAAACCTCTGGATGTGCAGTTACACCTGCTGAACATAAAACAAAAGTTATCTACAATATTACACTCATTAAAACACATGACAAACACCCATCATACATACCAAGAGAGGTGTACCATGTAGCAAAATGCATGGTCGCTCACCACGCAAGACCATGGTCACTAGCATGCCGATGACCAAAAAAAGACCACAAATATGGCTTTCCTGTAGCTCAAATGGTAGAGCATGGCGCTAGCAACGCCAAGATCGTGGGTTCGATTCCCAGGGAAAGCAAGAGCTGATCAAATGTAAACCTGTAACTTGAATGCAATGTAAGTCGCTTTGGATAAAAGCGTCTGCTAAATGCATAAATGTAAATGTAAAATAAAGCCTCGCCTTATAAAAGACAAAAAATAACTGGGAGACTAACCTGAAAAAGGCCTAACTGCTAAAACACAACAGGAGAAATCACCAAACCCTCTCCCTTGTTCATAATGAGGTACTTCTACAAAGGTTTAGTACCAAGGATGATGCATCCTGAGCAATCAAACCCTTCCCTTTTTATATTATCAATGCCAACACTGATAGGTTCATAAGATTTAAACCAAGTTAACCAATCACAAAGGAGTAAGGACACTGATAGGTTCACAGGCTGGCATGGCATCATCCAATCATACCTGGGCTATACCTTACCTGGCTACATATACATGACATGAGTACTGTGCAGTTTTAAATGCTATTCATATTATCCTTTATTGTTTTTTTATGTAAAGCGAGCGTGTAATAGTGCTATGAAATGGTATTTGTAAATATATATATGTACCAATTCAATCTTTAGTTATGTGCTGTGATGTGTGACTGTTATTGATTTTATTTAATTCAGAAGCTTGTTTATATTTGATGAGAAATCATTTAAAGTTAATTTATCTGAAATTTACAAATAATTTATGCAAAATTCTTTTTAGCACTGATTAAAAACAAGCATTGTGTTGGGAACCACAGCAGAGCAACACCGCTTCAGGCAGACTGGCCTCTATCCTTTCCCATGATCACTTCCTATCATTGGTTCAACTGACCTATCAATAATAACTGCTAAAAATATACCTTTAAAAAACTCTGTGCGGTGGGTTGGGTCAGGGTTGTGTGAGGTGTGGAGTGAAATCTATGCCTGTGAGTTGGTCTGTACTGGCTAACTCAGTTCTCCTGAGTGCTTGACCACAGAACTGTTCACTATTCTCTGCCTCTTCCTTCTACAGACCGCCTGAGGGTCAGATCATTTACCACAAACAACCTCCAGAGGCTGACATCACCTTAAGGCGCTCCCTACATCTCATCAATCAGCCCTACAATTATCTGCAAAGTTGTAAGGCTCTGCCTCTCCAACCAGACATTTATCAAGGCATCACTGAGCCACCCAGAGGAACGATTCAAAGTGCCGTACAGACTTTTCAACACACCCTTGTTTCTGCTCGTCATTTTTGAAAGCACCTGAGAGAGACACATTTCTCAATTTCACTTTCCGCACTTCCTTTTATACGACAACGCAACACAGCAGAATAAACGCAGCTTCATCTCTTGCCCGTGAGCTTTCTGGAGAGAGCAAGAACGAGAAAAGGGAAAGAGAATGGGACCAGAGGTCTTTAAATACAGGAATCTGCCATGTTTCCCACAGAGCTCGGCCACTGAGTGGAGGAGAGCTGTCAAACAGAATAACAGCCTCGTCTTTCCAAACGCAAGTTTCAAACAGCTCAGTCAGAGTTGTATGTACGTGGCTTTAGGCACCGCTAGGGACACCTAATTGGAGATGAATGAGCTTGACAGCTGTGAATGCAGCACCAGTGACTCATAGTTGTGCTGATTGTGTGTTGTTCTCAATGAAAAGCAACTGTATTTATGTGTGGTTGAATTATTTGGTGGTAAACCATGAAGCGAAGACCCATGCTAATGCAAAATGTGAAAATATGTTGTCCTTTGTTGTTTTTTTTATTTAACTGTTGAAATACAAAATTAATTTAGAAAAAAAAAAAGATTGTGTTTTTGTGCTTTCTACCACCCATGTGCATTGCATACACACACACACACCCACAAAATACATATTTAACTTGCTAATGTGTGCTATTGCTACCTTATAGTTAATTGCAAGTGATTGAAGTTACTCTCATTTTATTAAGCTTACTCAAAGCAGTTAGATTTCCACTATATTGGCAATTTAAGTTGAGTTTACATCAGGAGTGGTCAATCCTGCTTCTGGAGAGCTGGGGCCTGTACCATGATGGTAGATGAACAAATTCAGAGTTACAGGATTAGTTTCGAGTTGACAAAACCAAACCACTCCAATCCAGATTTGTTGGTACCATGATGCTAATCATCAACTTTCTTTGTCAACACAGGCTTTGATCCTGAGTTTGTGGAGCATGTGCACATGAATGTGTGACATCACTGGTGAACAGCCAATCATGAGCCTTGGTTAAAGGTTAAAGGTTTTGCTAAAGGTTAAGAGATTAAAGAATATGATGAATTTAAATGCATTTACAATGAAAACAAGTACTTGTTCATGAAAGAGGTCAAATAAAAGAAATGATCTTGCTTTATCAGTGCATTCACAAGTGAAACTTGTTAAGTTAGTTTATATAGTTGGAAATATACAGCGATAGAGACTCGAACATGTAAGGTCACATAGTAATTTTTAAAGCTTAATCTATTGATTCTACAGCTTATTTATATAATATTCAAACTGTAAATATTAACATTCATTTAAAATAAATGATTTATAATAACTGTTAAACTAAAATTGCTTGTGTGTAATGGATTAATAATTATATAAATCATATAATTATATAAATCTTATAAAATAACTCTTTTGAATTTTTTTGGTATTTTGAACTGAAACTTCACAGACATATTCTGGGGACACCAGAGACTTATATTACATATTGTAAAAAGGGACATAATATGTCTCCTTTAAAGCAACATGGACTAGAATGGCATGCTGAAAACAGAGCTGATGTTGACAGGGTAAAAAGGGTATTTTTACTCTACCATTGAGATATTTTAAACAAAGAATGTTATAGACTTTTCATTAAGACCCTAAGGAATCATATCAACTTGTGGAAAATGGGCATCCGATGACCCCTTTAATTCTTACCGAAGAAAACCTGCTTCCGACCAGGTTAGGTTCACAGAGTAAGTTACCCTGGTAGCTGACACAGAGTTTAAGTTACCTCTCTTTCAGAAACAGGCTTGACTTACTCTGCTTTCTCAGGTTTGACATACTTCCCATTCTGAAGTTTTCACTTAACCTCCTTTCTGAAATGGGCCTCTTGTTGAGGTGTGTTTAATTAGGACTGGAGCTAAACTAGTGGCCTTCCAGGAGCAGGACTGGACACCCCTGCTTTAATTAGAATGATTAATTTAGAAATCACCTGCTGGCCCACATCATGTTTTTTAAGGACGTTATATAAAGGACAACTATTTAAAGCAGTTCTTCAACATGTCTTTTATGGGCTACAAAAAAAAATCCCTTAAATAGCAGGCTTTGCTCTAATAATACTTTAACCACAACCACCATTCTTTCAGGACATTAGTCCAACATTCACATTGTAAAATTGATGTAAAAGTGCTGAAACTGTTTGACCTCTTTCAACATTACAGTGAACATAATCAATCAATCACTGCCTTCCTGTGGCTTTCCGACCCCTCATGTTCACACAAGCATATGGCTGCATTTTTCCAGTCACTACGACCTACTATCAGTGACTGTCAGACTGATTATTGCTGTCCTCAAATAACTTGCATGCAAAACACAATATGGTTACCTTTGAGGGGAAAGTCATTCCAATGAGAAAACTAATTACTGGCAGGTTTTTTTTTGGAAGAGAGATTTTGAAAAGTTCAACATTTACAACATTTGCATTTGTGTTTTGCCACAATTTTGTACGCATTTTTGACCATTATTTCCACATAAAATAAAGGTTATTAAAAATAAAGGTAATTTTTTTTTTGGCATCTATGGTTCCCTGGAAAAAAAGAGAAAAGTTAACATTCATGGAAGTTTTCCATTGCACAAAAAAAAAAAAAAATCTCATTGTAAATCTTCTTTGGAGACATCAAAATGGTTCTTCTATGATATTGCTGTGTTTTTTTGTTTGTTTTTTAAGAGTGCTTAAGATCAGCGGTGTATTGCCAGTTCCAGTGCCTCCTAACCACTGTCATGTTGTTTCTTGGCACATAAACACTCCTGGTGGCATTTCGGACATTGTGGTGGCTTGTGGCTGAAGCTGTGGAAGTGGTGACAGATGGTATTCTTGATATCCCTCGTTCCTCGTGATCAAATGCAGGCTCAAAATGACTGGCATACATTTTTGGTTGTTCTGGGTTAGCTAGTCTTAGGCCACCTTACAGCACAGCCAACATAAACACCTTAAAACTTTCCTGTGGGTCTTTAGAGTCAAAAGCAAACTCTACAGACCTGATATGGTCATGGATACATGGTAAGGCTTTGTATTTTCTGATATTACTGATCTCAAATTCAGTAACTGTAGAAGATTTAAAATATGTCCTTTATTTCTTTTTTTCTATTTATTTACCGATTGATTGATTGATTTGATTAGACGGTTTAACGTAAACAACAATTCTGACCAGTCCACTGAGCTGAGGCCTCCCGCCTGTTAGCCTGTCCGTACAAATTCAAGTTTAGCTGTTTGAAGGATTGCTATTAAGTGCTCTTTGAAATACACTGCACATAACAAAGCCAAGCTCTAATCCTAACCCTAACCATATAGTAAGTACATGTAGTTCATTAATATTACTCAGTACTTAAATGTATGATTACACGGTAACAAGGACACCTTAAAATAAAGTGTAATCAAACATACTTATATATAATACTTACATATACTTATTTTTAACTAAGAAACAAACAACTGAAAACTAAATACTCAAAAATGCTCTCTCATGACTCATCATTAGTTGGCTATCATGCTGTTGTGGCTCTGCTGAAGTTTAGCAATATTCCATGAGAGAGAAAGTGAACCTCCTGTCATTCAAGGCCACGATAGTGACTCATAAACAGTAAATATATATGTATTTGAGGAATAAATGTGGTTCTTGTTATAATCAGTCATAGAGCTGCCATTTACAGATAAGGTTGACTGCCATCTAATTGAATGTCCATCATCCAGCCTGAGTTAGCGTATTAGCTACCGCACAGGAGCTGAATAATGATGTGACAGCTCAGTCTTCAGTTAAAAATATCAAGATGCCTATACACAAAATCTTCTACCAGAAAAATAAATAAATACATTGTTTTGTAAGCAAGTTAACAGTTTGGAATATAACACTGGTAACTGTTAAGATAAAAGATTATACAATATTTTTTTTAGTTTTTTTCATGGATTACAAGCAATTAAATATATAAAGATAAATAAAAGATATAAAACCTGCATGCCTCAATTAACCCTAGAACGCATAGCTAACTTTCTTGTACACTTAGATGCATATTTATAACACAGCTTCTTCTGACAATGAAAATAAATGTTAATAATAACTAGATTGTATGTACTGTATGTGGGTGTGTGTGAGTACCTGTAATAAGTATAGACTGAATGGTTATGGATCACAGCATCTTCTAAACGACAGCTTGTTATTTATTTTCTTACTAAATAGAATTCTGAAAATGAATGCTATTTAATGTCATCTATGTAGTTACATAGATAACAGATGATAAAAAAAAAAAATCGACCAATCAATGTTTTTATTTATTTTTTACCAGTGTATGCATTTTGGAGTTAAATTTATATTAGCAAAAATTACAATGCCATAGACAGGGCTGAAAAAGTGACTTGTGTGGCAGGTTTATGCTGTTGTGTCTGGAGACATGTGTTAAGACGATTAAGCATACTCTGTTGAGCTAGACAGAAATGTATGGCTCCACTGCTGTTAATTGCCTGTATTAGTTTGGGCAGGGAGGGTTTAGCTGGGGGGGATTCAGTGGTCACTAGCATCCACAGTGCAATAACTCAAAGAGAGTGAAGAGGAAAGATACTCACTGTGGTTGGCAAGGATATTCAAACAGACTAATTATCACATCTCGTTAAGTGTTAATTGCCACCGTGAGAAGCTGCTTGTCTGCACTAATGCCTTCCAAAACATATAGTCACACACAAACACACACACACACACACACACACACTCTCACACCACCACCACTAATGTGCACAAATACATTATATCTCTTCAACTTTGTTGTACAATTAATAAGCCCAAGTTCCTCCAGCAGGCAGTCCAGTGGGTTCATTAGAGACTGTGTAAAAGAGCGCTATAATCTTTACAGCACTGGGTAGAGTGTCCAGTTTTATATGTCTTCTAATTAGACTTTACTTGCACTGTCATCTGCACACAGTGGCTGTGTCTGAAAATGTCCTCTATATCCTTATAGTGCATTGTATTGCTGTTCGTAGTGGTGTACAAAACCATAGTGGACATTATCGAATACATGCAATCAATCTCATAATGCATCACAGTAACGGATAGAGAATGAACTCTATGCACGGTCACTTCTGTTTTTTTCTGAGGGTGATTGATGATTGTCACCATTACCAGGTTTTGTATGCTGATTGTGTGCCGTATATTGACAACTCGAAATAAAAATCCTACAAAGAATCAACAACCACAGTAGCTCACCAGAGTAACACTTTGACACCTAAGCATCCTTGTTTGAAAGATGATAAAACAAATGATATTTCCTATATTGTAATTTTCAATTGGCTTTGATTTATTAACAACTTGGTATGCAAGCTTATCTACTAACATTGTCTAAGGCTGGCATTTTTCAGGTGAACATAATAATATGTATTTTCAGCTTTTGCTGGATTCTTTAAATAAATATGCAATTTACGGTGTGCCAGAGTCCAATATATTAAATATGATTTATCAATCCCAGTTATTTCAGAATCTGTAAGTGTTTGAGCAAGCTATTATGACTGTAAGGTCTTAATCTGATTCACACTCTGCACCATCCTGTAACTGTGACAAAATGGAAACTTTGAGAAAGAAAATGTATAATGCATCCAATGTTGCAAGACTGCTGACACCCATTCACATGACATACTTTTCTCATGAGCAATAATAAGTTAATTTAATACATTGCTATCTTATATATAACCGGCAGGACGGTGAGTGTGATATTGATTTTATTTAACCATATTTTTATAGTAAAAAGTATTTCTTTACTGTTTGATTTAAAATCACATTTACACATTGACTATGTAAATGACCTTGTCTGCATTGATTTCCACAGTAACATTTTCCAAACCACTTGTCCTATATAGAGGCATAAAAAGCAGAAATACAAATAATGTATTTTATTACAAGAAATTACCATTAAATCTTGTGCAATCTTGGCCATTTTTTTTTTTGTAGTGAATCAATTGTTCTGAAAAAAAATCCAGCACAGTTGTTTCTCAGGCTGAAGCTCATTTAGAAACTGCCCACATAATCTATTGGAGGGTGAATGGGGGTCGTGTGGAAGGTCGCACAGTAGTTTGAAAGAAAGGAATGTAACAGCTAATAGCTGGGAGGCTGATACAAACAGGTGAAGCAAAACCAGTTTGAACAGCAGCTGAGTTTTCATTACATAACTGTCTTTATACCCAGTATTATCACTGTTAGCACTGCACTAGTGTGATGGACACCTATAATCTACGTCCATTACATCTTAATACCACAGGATTGTCATATAAAGGCTCATTGTTTTTTTGTTTTTTTTTAGAAAACTGAAGCAAGATGAATCTGCATGTATTGTGAACAGAGCCCAGTAGAGCTTACCCTTCAAGAGGTCTTCAGGGAGAGATATAAAGATTGCTACTGATATAATTAATCAACAGGGCGAGATATGAATCCTGAATATACTGTGGATAACTGGCGGGATTATGGACATAATCATCAGATCTAGTAAAGCACCTTGGCTGAATAAATATCATGTTTACATGTGAAATAAGTTTCCAGTGAACCTTCCTTATCTTTCAGAATTTTTATTCAAAGTAACTTGCAAGTGTGATATTGATTTTGAACTATTCAATAATTAAGTTAATGCTGCAACTTACATTTTAAACACAATGTTTTGATCTGTCAACAAAACCAGCATTGGGGAAAGTTACTTTTACAAGTAATGCCTTACAATACTGTGTTACTTCCTAAAAAAGTAACTAATTATGTTAGTTAGTTTTTATGGAAAGTAATGTGTTACTTTACTTTTGAGTTACTTTTTAAATCTGGGCAGGGCTTGCTTGTTTATTTCTATTATAAGGTCTTGTTTTACAAATGTAAAAGTCCTTTCACAACAAAAGTGAAATGAATACGGCTCAGGCTGAAGAAAATGTAAATTCATGTCTGTACAGTAGAGGGCGCAGCTCAAACAAATTGCATGAATAATATAATACAGAAGAAGAAAGTACAACACTATTGAGCAATGACAAAATGATTTTTGCTTAATATGGTTGAATTGGATCATCAAAGGTCGTAGCAAAGACATGGGTTAATAAAACTGGATTAAATACATAAAATATATTTGTCTTATTTTACATATTTAATTATTGCAGGTTTGTATTCTGTACTCCGAGTTTGCATTTGACTGTTGTTATTCACTTTGTTGTTATTCATTTCTATTTTTGTGCAGGTGACATGAGTTCATACCCTGGCCCACCCACTTTCATCTGTGGCCCACCCAATGAGAAGTTGGTAATTTTCCAAATGAATGTAATTTATTAAACGATACTAATAAACGTCTTATTTCACTGTAACTTTATATATTTATTAAAAAATATTACGCTTGTTTTCATGGTCAATTACAGGTCGTTTCTTAGTTTTCCCTAGATAGGTGCATCACGCTTGTCAAAATGATGATTCGTCTGTTTCTGTTAGTCCCACCCACAATGTTATGTTTACGATGTAAGGATATAATAGTAAAATGCGCGCGTTTGTGAAGTTAAATTTGAAAATAGCCGAATTAAGCCAACATAAATCAGATCAATTCTTTAAAAAGTAAAAGTCTTAGCAATAAATCTGGACCGTCTACAAATAAAACCCGCCAGACCACCTGCGGTTGCTGGATTTATCGATCGGAAACTTCTGAACCAAGCGTGTTTGAAGCATCATATTAGCATAGGTACAGTGTTTGATCCGCTAAAAAGAGGTGTCCTTTGTGGAAAAAAACACAAACTTTGTGCTAGATCCTGGTCGCCACAACAAAATGCATAATTTGCAGCTGCGCACATTTCTGCGGTCCTCGATGTGCGTGAACTGGCAGAGACGTTTGATTATGAAATCATCAGCGAAGCCCCATTGTTTCACACTGAGGTAATGCTTTTTAATAAACTTCCTTTAGTTAATGTTAGTTAATGCATTAACTAACATTAGAAATACATTTGTTACTGTGTTTATTCATCTTTGTTAACCAGCTCAGGCAAATGTCAACAGATACAACTTTTAATTTTAATAATGTCCTAAATTTTGAAATGAACATTAACATAACACATGAATTAATAATAATGTTAATGCATGCTTTAGAAGTACTGTGTAATGAACCTTGGTGCTGTATTTTTTTGTTGGCAATTTGATATGCAGTTTTCATATGCTACACACTTGGCCCACCCAGTTTTATGTAGGCCCACCCACTTAAACATTTCTGGCTATGCTAGTGCTCCATCCTTGCTTGTTTCAGTCCTGAATAGATCAGTGTGTCTGAGCAAATTATTAAATGACTCGCTGCTAAAGATGTTTTCACTTGTCGCCACCTACTGGATAAACAATGTAAACTGTAGAAAGGCTTGCTGAGAAATTAAACTAATGTGCAAAGTGTATTGCTATTTGAAATTCTGGTTGGATTGTATTTATATTTCAGTCATGACAACTCTTGGAATAGTTTTAGCATACTGACGAATCACAATGCTAATGTATTTGGTGCCATGCACTAAGTTTGCTGCTGCAGAGAAAGTGTGCACCTGCCAACAGAAACATGTAATATATGCTGCTGTTGCATGGATAGGCATAGTATTTCTAGTAGGGATGTGACGAGATCTCGTGGCACTTCTCGCGAGAACATGACATTTTGCAGTGTTTAAGTTAGAGCTGCACCATTAATAGTTAAAAAATTGCGATCTTGATTCAAACGCCCACGAGATCTTATTCCTGAATGACAACGATTCAACAATGTCTATCACATCGCGAGTGCCCATGTTGATGAATCAGAGGGTCGGCCATCATCAGCTTCATCAGCTGTCATTCACTGATATGTGCGGCAACAAAACACGCGCTGCTGACGCTGCACTAACACCTGTTCCCTGTCGATACTCCACTCGTACTGCGTCTTGATAAAGACGCATATGGGAAAAAGCCTTTTTTCTCCTGAACTGAAGTCTTATTCAATCACGCAGTGAAACTGCACGACTATTGGTTCGTGCAGTGGTAAAAAACGAACCAATGGGTCGGCAGCGGAGCTGCACGAACCTATGGCGACGATTCCCGCCAGATCCCGCCAGATCCCGCCAAAATGGGCGGGCATCTGGCTATATAAGCGGTCGTTTCGCCATAGGATCCTCAGATTTCTTCTCCTTCAGCGACGACGACTTCGTCTACACTGACCCAGAAGCCTACTCGCCGTTGACACGCCTCGCAGCTGGACCCAGCGACCTCGATCTGCTCGGCTGATCCGCCTTTTCTACGCGCCCCAGCATCGCAGCAGTTCCGGTCCCGTTCGCTGCCGCCATCTGGCGATTATCACATAAGACTCTAAAAGAGCAAATCGGCGTTCTAATGCCCTGCCGTTACTGCGGCTCGTGCAGGTCTCCCCTGCACGCCGATGACGGTCACAGCGAGTGTGTTTCCTGCTTGGGGAAATCCCATGCAGATGCCGCGCTCGCTGGCTCTGATTGTTCTCACTGCGAGAGCATCAGTCTCGCCTCTCTACGCTCGCGGATCGCTTTCTTTTCAGAGAGCGACCCCGCCCATCGCGCCCTCCCGTTTTCTTCCTCCCAGGGACCTGTGATGAAAAAACAGCGGGGCAGAGGTTCTCAGCGCCCGGTTGAGAGCGAGCTCACGCCGGCTCAGATCCCGCGTGCCTCGCTTTCGCCACACAGAGAGGTGTCTCCCGTCCTTTTTTCCCAACCTGACCAGCGTCCCTCTGCAAGCGTGAGCGATCTGGTCTCGTTCGGGGGAAGTGACGATGAGCTGGCCGATGACAGCATGTCAATGGTAGCTTCAGATGCTGAGGAGCTGTCGGGCTCAGTGACTGACCCCGCCCCCTCAGGTTTGCCCGCGCCCAGCGCCGCCAAAGCCGGGATGGATGCCGATGGTGTTCTCTCAAAAGCGGTTGAAGAGCTGGGTTTGGAGTGGTCTCCACCAGAGGAGCCCTCTCGCAGCCGTCTGGATGAGTGGTTTCTGCCGGGGCGCCGTCAGGCCCCTCAGCAACGACCATAGCCGTTCTTCCCTGAAGTTCACGACGAGCTCACGAGATCTTGGCGCTCCCCTTACTCTGCCCGCCTCCGTACTTCCGCTTCATCCGCCCTCACTACGATTGATGGCGCTGAAGAAAAGGGATATGAGAGGATGCCTCAACTGGATGAGTCAGTGGCTACACATCTCTGCCCACTCACTGCCATCGGCTGGAAGGCGAAGGCCAGTCACCCGTCCAAGCCATGCAGGACCACTTCAGCGCTCGCTGGACGCTCCTACGCTTCAGCTGGACAGGCGGCTTCGGCGCTCCACTCTATGGCGGTTCTCCAGGTCTATCAGGCCAAGCTCCTTTCTGCCGTAGATGAGTCTGAGCCTGATCCTGCGACTCTCAGGGAGCTGAGAAGCGCAACGGACCTGGCTTTGCGAGCCACCAAGACTACCGCCCAAGCCATAGGAAGGTCTATGGCCAGCCTGGTAGTGCTCGAGCGCCACCTGTGGCTCACGCTGATGGAGGTCAAGGACGCGGACAGGGTCTCCTTCCTTGATGCTCCAATTTCCCCCAGCGGCCTCTTTGGACCTGCGGTGGAAGGATTCGCTGAGCGTTTCACAGAGGCACAGAAGGCGTCACAGGCTATGCGACACTTCCTGCCCAAGCGCTCCAGCCCGGCAGCTGCTCAGAGTCGCCCCAGGACTGCGCCGACTCAGCAGCCCGCGAAACCTGCACCTGCCGTTTCCGCCCCTCAGCCTGCTAGGACTCAGCAGCCGCGAGGGCGTTCACGCTCAGCCAGACGCCACACCCCTCCGAAGCGCCAGGGCCCCCGACCCAAGATAGCGTTGGACCCTGCGCCTCCGGCGTCCTCCTGATCTGAAGGACAGGAAGAGGAGAGGGTCGAGTCCCGCCACGGCCGGACCGCCCACCAAAAGGCCTCTCGTGAGAAACCTCTTGGCACCCCGTTTTCTTCCGGGTGCAGAGGGAATTGTGTTTGTTGCTACAGGGTCCGTACAAGCGCCCATGCAACCGTCCGCTGTGATAGTGGAAAAAATAAAACACAAACATTCTCAAAAAGAGAGCAATTTTCCTCTTCCGTCCCTCACGAGTGCCCTGCCTCCGTGCAGCCGGCCACTCGAGTTTATCCAACCCCTTGCCACGCGGGCCGAGGCCTGGCAGGCCATCCCCGGAGTGTCAGAGTGGGTTATGGGGATAATAAAACGAGGTTATTCACTCCAATTCGCTCGAAGACCCCCGTGTTTCAGCGGCGTGGTCTCCACCTCGGTGCAGGGCGAGAACGCTCGCGTTCTGCGCTCAGAGGTGATGACGTTGCTGGAAAAAGGAGCCATAGAAATGGTTCCTCCAGCTTTGAGCGAGTCAGGCTTTTACAGCCGTTACTTCCTCGTCCCCAAAAAGGATGGTGGCCTCCGGCCCATCCTCGATCTCAGACGCCTGAATCACGCCCTCATGAGACGGCCGTTCAGGATGATCACGCTGAAGCAGATCCTCTCGCAGATTCGCACAGGGGACTGGTTCTGTTCTCTGGACCTGAAAGACGCATACTTTCACATCCAGATAGCCCCCCATCACAGACGATTCTTGAGATTCGCCTTCGAGGGAGTGGCTTACCAGTACACGGTCCTACCCTTTGGGCTGTCTCTGGCCCCCCGTACTTTTACGAAGTGCATGGACGCGGCTCTTTCCCCTCTGAGACAGATGGGAATCCGCATTCTCAACTACCTCGACGACTGGCTCATTCTGGCCCAGTCAGAGGTGGAACTACTTTCACACAGAACCCTCATCCTCAGCCACTTAGAGCGCCTGGGGCTCAGGGTCAATTTCGCCAAAAGCGCACTGTCTCCCAGCCAACGAGTATCGTTCCTGGGTACAGTTCTGGACTCAGCTCGCATGAGAGCGGTGATAGTGCCAGAACGCGCTCTGGCCATTCAGAAACTCGCGGCCACCTTCAAGAGCGACACCGCTCGCCCACTCAAAGTGTTTCAGAGAATGCTGGGCCTTATGGCCGCAGCATCGCCAGTGTTACAGCTGGGCCTGCTCCGCATGCACCCCCTTCAACGCTGGTTGAAACCACGGGTTCCACACAACGCATGGCGTCACGGACGCTTGCATATCAGGGTGAATCAGGCCTGTGTGACAGCCCTGACCCCCTGGAAGAACCCACAGTGGATGAAGAAGGGCGTGGCCATGGGGTTGGTCCACACCAGGAAAGTTGTCACGACAGACGCCTCCAACACAGGTTGGGGGGCGCTGTGCGAAGGCAAACCGACCTTCGGCCATTGGTCGAAGGCGGAGAGCGGCTTCCACATCAACTGCTTGGAAATGCTAGCAGTTTGTCGAGCCTGCCAGTTTTTCCTGCCGGACCTAATAGGACGCCATGTGCTGATTCGCTCAGACAACATGTCCGTGGTGTCCTATATAAATCACCAGGGAGGTGTCTCCTCGAAGCGCCTCTTTATTCTGGCAGAGCGCCTTCTGGAATGGGCTCAGCTCAACCTGCGCTCGCTGAGGGCAGCACACCTGCCGGGCAGACTGAACCAAGGAGCGGATATGTTATCTCGGAGCAATGTCCCCTCAGAGGAGTGGATGCTCCATCCGCAGGTGGTTCAGAAGATCTGGAAGACCTTTGGCAAGGCAGAAGTAGACCTTTTCGCCTCCAAAGACAACTCTCACTGCCCAACTTATTATTCGAAGGACAGGGACGCGTTGGCCACGACTGGCCCAACCTCCTCCTTTATGCATTCCCCCCGATTGCCCTGCTTCCACAGGTCGTCAGGCGTGTCAGGGAACAGGGTCACAAGGTGCTATTGGTGGCCCCCTTGTGGAGGAACCAACCTTGGTTGTCAGAGCTGACTCAGCTACTGACAGCAGCCCCCTGGCCCGTGCCCCTGAGACGGGATCTCCTCTCTCAGGTGAACGGAACAATATGGCACCCCCGGCCCGAGCTGTGGGCTCTCTACATTTGGCCGCTCAACGGGAGCCTACTGGCCTCCCAGAGCGAGTGTTAAACACCATTTCTGAGGCTAGAGCCCCGTCTACGAGACGCCTCTACGCCCTTAAGTGGTCTGTTTTCTCCGCTTGGTGCCTCAACCGTGGTGAAAACCCCTCTACCTCTGAGTTAGCGGTGGTTCTGTCCTTTCTGCAGGAACTGCTAGATAAAGGACGTTCTCACTCTACACTCAAGCTGTTCATAGCAGCTATAGCGGCCTTTCATGCCCCTATAGCGGGCCAGTCAGTAGGCAGAGACAACTCAGTTGTCCGTTTTCTGAAGGGAGCCAGGAGGTTGAATCCACCTCGGCCCCTTACTGTCCCTACATGGGATCTGCCCACTGTATTGAGGGCCTTGAAAGGCCCTCCCTTTGAGCCGCTACAGTCTACGAACCTCCGCCCGCTTTCGCTGAAAACTGCTCTGCTACTAGCACTAGCATCGGTTAAGCGAGTTGGAGACCTGCAGGCACTCTCTATTAGCCCTGCCTGCCTGGAATTCGGGCCTAACGACTCCAAGGTCGTCCTGAAACCAAGGCATGGTTACGTACCTAAGGTACTTTCAACCCCGTTCAGAGCTCAGGTCATCACGCTCTCCGCGCTTCCTCCGTCTGAGGAGGACCGGGAGTTATCCTTGTTATGCCCTGTCAGAGCTCTGAGAATCTACTTTGAGCGTTCCGCCCCCTTTAGGCATGCGGAACAGCTCTTTGTTAGCTTCGGTAACCGCGCCAAAGGGCATCCGGTCACGAAGCAGAGACTCTCTAAGTGGATAGTGGATGCTGTCATGCTGGCATACTCTTCTTTGGGCCTGCAATGCCCCATTGGAGTACGAGCCCATTCGACTAGAGGCATCTCCTCGTCATGGGCGTGGTCTAGCGGTGTGTCCATTACAGAGATTTGTGCGGCGGCTGGCTGGGCCACTCCGTCCACATTTGCTAGGTTTTATAACCTGGACATACCGGCCTTACAGGCCAGAGTCCTCTCTGCTTAGATGAGCTTGTATACATACGCTGTGGGAACAATCCTGTCAGAGATTTCTTGACCGCAATGCGCTCAGGCTCTCTGATTGGCACCCTGCATACTCCGGTTAACTGAGTATACAGGAGTCATATGGAACGATCATCCAGGCCGAGCATGACCTTTATGAGTTTAGCTCGCTTTAGCCTGAAGTATACTACTTACTTCCCTATGGGCATTTATGCTTATGGAGGTATATACAGTCGTTCATCTACCCTAGCACGGCGTGATTAAATTCAGTTCCCATATGCGTCTTTATCAAGACGCAGTACGAGTGGAGTATCGACAGGGAACGTACTCGGTTACTATCGTAACCTCGGTTCCCTGAGATACGGAACGAGTACTGCGTACTTTGCCGTGCCAGGTAGCTGCACGACTCAGTCGTCGCTTCAGTCGAAGTAACCTGAGGATCCTATGGCGAAACGACCGCTTATATAGCCAGATGCCCGCCCATTTTGGCGGGATCTGGCGGGATCTGGCGGGAATCGTCGCCATAGGTTCGTGCAGCTCCGCTGCCGACCCATTGGTTCGTTTTTTTACCACTGCACGAACCAATAGTCATGCAGTTTCACTGCGTGATTGAATAAGACTTCAGTTCAGGAGAAAAAAGGCTTTTTCCCATATGCGTCTTTATCAAGACGCAGTACTCGTTCCGTTTCTCAGGGAACCGAGGTTACGACAGTAACCGAGTACGTTTCACATCGTAAGCGTCAAAGACATTCAGATCTGCATTCATGCTGCTGCTCATCCAGAAAGAGCAACACAGTCTTTTCAACCACACATCATTATTTCTGTGTTACAGGCATTTAAATAACAGAAGTACTGGGATAAAAGTCTATAGTTTGGGTATAAACACTTATTGCCTACAGTAGCGATCAAAACGAAAGTATCTTAACACTTGTATTGTAACGCTTATCATCTTCCGCCAGGAGGTGGCGACAACACATTTAAAAAATGTATTTGACATTGAATCATTCATTCAGGAGATTCCAATAGTAAAACAAGTCTTTATGAAGTGAGACACCGACTCCTTCATTGAATTTCTTTTATTTTTACATTTACATATTTAGCAGACGCTTTTATCCAAAGCGACTTACAGTGCATTCAGGCTATGCATGTTTTATCACTATGTGTGTTCCCTTGGAATCGAACCCACAACCTTTTGCGCTGCTAACGCAATGCTCTACCACTGAGCTCACAGACTTAAGCAATGAACATTTTGTCAGAACCACTAGTAAATTGCGTTATTTTGTTTAGTTTTCAAATTTTTTTTTTTTTTTTTTTTTCAGAATCGTGATCTCCAATTTATAAAAAAAAATTGTGATTCTGTTTATCCAGAATCGTGCATCTCTAGTTGACATGTTGTTTATTACTGCATATAATTAATTAAAATAGAAGATTAATTTCATAAAGTACAAGTTGATTTCAGAATGCACCTACATTTTTTTTGCACTTTGTGTTTTTCAGTTGAATAAAAGACTATTTTTTCCTATATATTTCATCATTGAGGATTTTTTTTTTTAAAGTCTAAAAGTCTTGTCTCTTCTCGTTCTCGTGAACCCAGTCTCGTGTCTCGTCTTGTCTCGTGGGATAAGTGTCTCGTCACACCCCTAATATCTAGATGGGTGGAGCTGGGGAGGTGGAGGTGGAGGGTTTCAGACGAACTCGTCAAACCCACTGTCTACAGAATCAGCAGAGACCAATCAGGTTGTGCTCTGTAGTCACTGATTGCAGATAAAGGATGTGCGCCTCCCAGATTTTCATGACTGAATTGGATATTTCGTTGACTCGTTGTAAATTTAAATGTGATCTAATCTACTTTAATCTACTCTTACACGCACTCAATGTTCCACAGATAAACAATATATAGTCAGGGAAGAAAATGTGCTGTTTGACTGACAATAAACGTGCAGATATATTATCTACAGGTATGGATCTATGGAAATCATTGCACCATATGCTGGAGTCTTGGACAAATTATTTTAAATAAGGCTGCTGTCTCTGTCTCCTTGAAGGTAAGAAAAGCATAACATGCAGTGTCTTGTGATTAATGATCCCATGGATGTGATTTAGCTATACAACACACTTGCAGTGAGTGGAGAGAGGAAAGGTCATATTCACACAGGCCCTCTTGAATTATAATGAGACCTGTTTTTTTTCTACCTCTTTTTCATTCTCTTTTTCCCTTTTCTTCCATTGTCATTGTGACTCTGTGTCTCATTAAACAATGCATATAGCGCTGTTGGATTAAAGTGTGCAGATCTCTGTGTGAGTCTACTATTTTCTCTAATTGATTCACAGTCTTTTATGTTCTTTTGACAGTGTGCTTTGCTGGGGTCGACAAGGCTGTCAGAAGCAACATTTGGAGAAAAAACATTGTAAGTGTGGTCATTTCATGGCTATGTATCTTTAGTGAGGTACATGTGCAAAACTGACAATGAATATAGTTTTTCATGCAGTCTGAACTTTAAATGCAGATTGTTCAGATGCACATCATCATTCATTACACTGTTCTTTATTGCACTTTCAATAAGATTCTGTCAGCATAGCAGAGACATTAATACAGTTATTTTAAAATACAGCCATAACGATGGAAGGAAATCAAGTGCATTGGAGTGAATGTGTACTCTCTTAAATTCATGAGCACTTTTTCCCCAGCGTTGCAAAACCCCCATTTGATCATGCATTGGCTTTCGTGAGCATTATTGGCGCTTGTATTTACTGTGGAGGTTGCAGAAACCAACATGTCAACCAGCTGTAGAGAGGTAATGGATTTCTACTCTGAGCTAATCATGTCTGCAGCCCTGCTCACAAATAGGTTCTAATTCAGCTCTGTACTGGAAAGCCAATTTACTCCAAGGGAACAGTCTACAGCTAACCAACCATTCCTAAGAAACAGGTTGTCAAAAAAGCAAGAAAGACTGAACCATGTTATGCTGCTTTGCTGTTTAGATTTAATATAAATACTGAAAAAAAATGTGGAGTAATGTGCAAACATCTTAAAATGTTTGAGAAAGTCACATTTAAAAATTAACAATATGGCATTGCTTACTGCAAATCTTTTTTGCATGGTGGAAAAGGGTTTTTCTTCCTTATTAATATTAGCATTTTTCAGTGCTCTTTTGGTAGCAGGACGCAGTTGATCAAATTATAATACACATTCACACTGCATGCAGCATATGTATGTGTATAAAAAGACTGAACCTAACATAACTAATTTAAGTTCAAAACTTATTTTTATACATTTTAATTGACAAAGAAAAAGGTGCAATGCCATGAAATAAATAAATGAATGAACAAACTGTCAGTCCTCTGTCATGTGTGTCTTGTGTTCCCGCCTCTTGTGTCCATATTTGGTTTGTTTCCTGTCCTCGTCTGATGTGATTATAAGTTAATTCTGTTCCAGGTGTGTGTTTGTGATTATGTGTTAATTACCCTGTGTATTTAGTTCCTGTCTGTTGTGTTCCTTTTTGTCTGTTCTACTCGTTACTCCCCGGTGTTCCTTGTCTTGCCCTGCCTTGTTTGGATGTCAACATTAAAGACTGTTATTTGAGTTTATCCTAGTCTCTCGTGTTCCTCGTTTCTCCCTGCTGTGTGCACCGTGACAGAAGACCAGGCTAAAAACAGTAAGTGGCGCCCCTTCACCTCGTTTTGTTTTTTCGTTTTTGAAAGTTTTGTTTTGTTCCTGTCTGTTTGTCCCGCGGCAAGGAAGTCGCTGCTCGTTATCCCGCTATAGCCCACTGCAAGTCGGCGTGGGAGTTCAAGCCCGCCGTTCGCGGGGAGATCGACGCCGCCGTCCGCAGCTCACCCTAGCCTGCCTGGAGTGCATGTGGCAAGCCCGCCGGCCCGCCGCTGAACACGTTCCCGTGGATCGAGTCCACATATCCGGCCAGGAGTGCCGGTTTGAAGTCTTGTTGTGCCCACAGGAACATTTTAACTTACCTTGTCGTGTCGGTCTTGTCCACGGAGACTCGTCGGGGGCAGGTGGCTCCTCTTGTGGTGGCTACTGAGGCCATTCCCAGCCGCCTGCCTCTCCTGTCGCTGAGGTGGAAGCGGTTGCTGAGGGACCCTAGGAGGGCCCCTGACTCCTTGTCATGCCCAGAGGAAGCCTCAGCTTCTAAGCCTAGCCCAGGAGGGCTTTCTGTTTCTGTGGGCTGTCCTGTCATGTTTGTTTATCCCCGGAGGGCTCCTGATACCCCCTAGCTGCCCCATGGATTTTTTTTGGGGGGGTACAAAGGTCCCGGCTGAAGTGGCCGGGCCGAGGGGACCGAGGCCATGGCCTCGAATAACACCTGCCATGGCCTCTGAAGCTCCCTGCACCGCCATGTCCTCCTGAGCTCCCTGCACCGCCATGGCCTCCGGAGCTCCTTCCTTCACCTTGGCCTCCATCTGTCTGTTCCGTCCTGGAGGCCCCCGTTCTGTTAAGCCTATCCATGTCTGTCCTGAGGGGCCTCCAGAGCGCCCACACCCCCTCCCCGGTGGAACTGTTATGGCGCGGGTCGCGCCTTCCGGGAGGGGGGAATTATGTCAGTCCTCTGTCCTGTGTGTCTTGTGTTCCCGCCTCTTGTGTCCACATTTGGTTTGTTTCCTGTCCTTGTCTGATGTGATTATAAGTTAATTCTGTTTCAGGTGTGTGTTTGTGATTATGTGTTCATTACCCTGTGTATTTAGTTCCTGTCTGTTGTGTTCCTTTTTGTCTGTTCTACTCGTTACTCCCCGGTGTGTCCTGCCCTGCCTTGTCTTGCCCTGCCTTCTTTGGATGTCAACATTAAAGACTATTATTTGAGTTTATCCTAGTCTCTCATGTTCATTGTTTCTCCCTGCTGTGTGCACCGTAACACAAACAAAGAAATAAATACATTAATTATGTAACTTAGCTAGTTAACGTTTTTACATGATGGTTACATAATCAGAATACGACCAAATTCTGATTAATATCGGAATATTCTTGTGCAACAACACTTATGTGAAATAAATTTAAATGCAAGGAATATTGAAGCATTCTCAGCTGCTTGGGTGCAAGAATGTAAACATATAGAATTAGGCATAATTCTATATGGATATGATATGCAATTCTATTTGGGTTTGCAATTTCAAGACAAACTCAGACTGGGGCTCTAAAATTAGGATTAAATACTCTTCACATTCACAGAGAAAGGAAAAAGGAAAGAAGATGTTTAAGAAAGATTATGCACAATGAATAAAGCATTGAAGCAGAGCATCTTCTTTATTTATGAATATTTATTGATGTGATATTCAAAGTGTCTTTTTCATTTCTCACATTCTTTTAACTGTTTATGGCAGGATATTGTATTTATCATTTACTACATAACTAAATAATTAATGTAAATTAATGGTAATGTTACATAATTAATGTACTGGATATAGTGCATAGAGGTAATAAATACTGACAATGCAGTTTATAGTATCATACAATATTTATACAGTATGCCAGGGCAGGTGTTGGGGCTGAGAAAATTATATTTCAATAAAAATTATCCCAGTCTCAAGAAATGTTTTGAAAAACCACCTTGTTTAATGTATAAGAAAACACCTAATCTTCTAAATATCTTGGTCAGATCTGATTTGAAACATGCTCCTCATTTCTTGAACAAAATACCATATGGGAATTACAGATGTGGTAATTGTCAACAGTGCAATTTCACATATAAGACATCGACCTTTACACATCCTCACACGGCGAAAACTTTTCAAATTAGAGGTACTATTTCATGTAAGACGGCTAATGTTATTTACTTGTTACCTTGTGGTTTATGTTATGTTGGTAAGACTAGCAGACCTCTAAAAATTCGTATTTCTGAACATTGGTGTGCAATTAGACGTCGCAATCCAAAAAGTCCGATAGCACAGCATTTTGCAAATTCGAGACACTCAGTTTCCACTCTTCAGTACATAGGTATAGAGGTAGTCAAGTGTCCACGGCGCGGTGGTGATATTAATAAATTACTTTTACAACATGAGGCCTTTTGGATTTTTACATGAGATACGCTGTCCCCTAGAGGATTAAATGAGGACTTTGACATTCGTCAATTTTTTTAAATATAAAATATCTATCTATCTATCTATATAGGTTTTTATTTATTTTTTTACAGCTATAATAAAGGTTTTGGTGGTACTAGTTGAATTTATGTACATTATCTCACAAAAGTGAGTACACCCCTCACATTTCAGCAAAACATTTAGTATAATTTCTCAAGGGACAATAGTGCACAAATGAAACGTGGATATATTTTAGAGTAGTCAATGTGCAGCTTGTATAGAAGTACAAATTTGCTGTCCTCTAAATATAACTCAACATATAACCATTATTGTCCAAATAACTGGCAACAAAAATGAGTACACCCTAAGTGAACATGTCAAAACTGTGTCCAAATTGTCAATATTTTGTAGGGGCACCATTCTTATCTAGCACTGCCTTAATCCTCCTGGGCATGGAATTCACCAGAGATGCACAGGTTGTTGCTGGCATCCTCTTCCACTCCTCCATAATGACATCACGGAGCTGCTGGATGTTAGACACATGGTGCTTCTCCACCTTCCGCTTGAGGATGCCCCACATGTGCTCAATAGGGTTCAGGTCTGGAGACTTTGTTTGGGGTGGTTATGTTGGAAAATAGTTTTTGAAGGGAGGGCATCATCTTCTGCTTCAGAATGTCACAGTACATGTTGGAGTCCATGTTTCCCTCAATGAACCGCAGCTCCCCAGTACCAGCAGTAGTCATGCAGCCCCAGACCATGATGCTACCACCACTATGCTTGACTGTAGGCAAGGCACAATTTTATTGGTACTCCTCACCAGGGCGTCGCCACACATGCTGGACACCATCTGAGTCAAACAAGTTTACCTTAGACTCATCAGACCACAGGACATGGTTCCAGTAATTCATGCTCAAGTTCAAGTTCAAGTTTTATTTGTCACATACACGACTATACAGAGATTGTATAACCAGCAGTGACATGTGAGTCAGGTCCGCTCCATGGACAGTGTAAATATTGTAGAATACAACACAAGGGAAGTATGCATAAAATAAAAGGAATAAAAAATAAGATATAAAGCACAGAATATAAAATATAAAGTATAAAATAATGTGCATGACAGTATGCTGTGGAATTAAATATTAAGATAAGCATGACTGTACGAGAGGGGGATGTGCAAACAGGTTGAACATGGTTGACATTAGCAGCAATCACAAAAATAATAAATATAAAAAATAAGATAATAAGATATCAAGATACAGAAAGTGTTGTGTGAAAATGACACTGTCAGTATGTTATAATAATGAGTGTGAATATATTACTGATTGTGAGTGATTAGTAAGTGAAGTCATCGTGATGTTAAGAGGCTGAGTTTGAGTTCAGGAGCCTGATGGCCTGGGGGAAGAAACTCCTCCTAAGTCTCTCAGTTTTTGCCATCAGGCTGCGGAAGCGCTTACCAGATGGCAGCAGAGTGAATAGACAGTTTCCAGGGTGATTTGAGTCCTTGGTGATTTTGACAGCTCTGCTTCTGCAGCGTTTGAGGTAGATGTCCTGCAGAGAGGGGAGAGCAGACCCAGAGATGCGCTCAGCTAAGCGCACAACTCTCTGCAAGGCCTTGCAGTCTTGGCTGGAGATGTTTCCATACCACACTGAGATGCACTGAGTCAATACACTGTCTATGGTCCCCGAGTAGAAAGTTTTCAGGATTGATGGTGAGACCCTGAATTTCCTCAGCTGTTGCAGATGGTACAGTCTTTGCCTGGCTTTCTTAACCTGTGTTTGAATGTGTGTAGTCCAAGTCAGGTCCTCGGAGATGTTTACACCGAGGTACTTGAAGCTGCTTACTCTCTCCACAGGGGTCCCACTGATCATAAGAGGAGTGTAAGGCAGCAGGTGTCTCTTTCTGAAGTCCACAATCAGCTCTTTAGTTTTGCTCACATTCAGAGAGAGACAGTTGTCCTGGCACCATGATGTAAGTCTCTCCACCTCATCCAAGTATGCGGTCTCATCATTGTTGGAAATGAGGCCCAGAACCACAGTATCATCAGCAAATTTGATAATAGATGTGGATCTGTGAGAGGACACGCAGTCATGTGTGTAGAGAGAGTAGAGCAGGGGACTCAGGACAGGAGGTGTACTGGCCTACCTTCACCACTTGAGGTCTGCTGGTGAGGAAGTCTTGAATCCAGTCGCATAGTGAAGTGTTTAGGCCGAGGCCTGTGAGTTTATTAGTCAGCTTGATGGGGACTATGGTGTTGAAAGCTGAGCTATATTCTATGAATAGCAGCCTTGCATAGTTCCCATTGCTGCTGTCAATGTGTGTGAGGGAGGAGTGGAGAATGTGAGAGATGGCATCATCAGTTGATCTATTGGGACGATATGCAAACTGAAGAGGGTCCAAAGTAACAGGGATGGATGAGATAATGTGGCTCTTAACAAGTCTCTCAAAAACCTTCATGACTATAGATGTGAGGGCCACTGGTCGATAGTCATTCAGGCAAGAGGGTTTATTGTTCTTAGGCACAGGGATGATGATGGATTTTTTAAAGGAGGTGGGAACTACAGAGGTAGCAAGGGACTCGTTGAAGATAGAAGTGAACAAACCAGCAAGCTGATCAGCGCATGATCTCAGAACCCGGCCAGTAATTCCGTCAGGTCCCGCCGCTTTCCTGATGTTCACTCTCTTTAGTGCTCTCCGAACCTCGTCCTCCGACACGGTGATCACATGATTCTCGCTTCTCTGCCTGCTGCTTCCTGACGCGCTGCTCGGCAGTGCCGTGCTGCCGCCATTGCATTCAAAGCGGCCGTAGAAGGTGTTTAATTCGTCGGCCAGTAATGGATCTGCTCTCACCTCCGCGGAGGATTTGTTTCCAAAGGCACAGATGGTCCTTAGTCCCTGCCACATGCGTCGAGAGTCATTGAGCTGAAAATGAGACTCAATTCTCTCTTTGTATCGATGTTTGGCAGCACTAACAGCTCGTCTGAGAGCATAACACGATGCTTTATACTCGCTCATATTCCCAGACAAAAGAGCCTCGTTGTATGTGGCAGTGCGTTTGTTAACCGCATCACGGATTGTTCTGTCCACCCACGGTTTCTGATTAGGGAAGGTCCTTACAGTTATCGTTTCTGTAGCTTGTTCGGTAAGTGTGTTTACAAAGCTCACTGCTACATCCGTGAACTCGCTGACGTCAGATGAGCTCGCCCTGAACATGTCCCAGTCGACATCATCAAGAGCCGCCTGCAGCATAGCTTCCGAGTGGGAGGACCAACGCGTCACTTCCCTCTTCACCGGGGGTTCCTGTGCGAGCCTTTGTTTATATTCCGGTGTGAGAAAAATGGCGGCGTGGTCCGATTTGCCAAAAGCCGGAAGTGAGTGGGCTTTGTAGGCATTCTTAAACTGAGAGTAGCAATGATCCAGTGTATTCGGTCCTCTAGTTGGACAGGATACATGCTGGTGAAAGTTCGGCATGACCTGCCTGAGGTTGGCTTTGTTAAAATCCCCCGCTATGATAAAAGCAGCGTCAGGATGTTTGTTAATGTAGCCGCTGATCACATCGTGAAGTTTAGGCAAAGCCAAGCCGGTGTCTGCCTGAGGTGGAATGTAAGCAGCAGTATCGATGACCGCGGAGAACTCACGGGGTAGATAGAATGGGTGGCAAATGATGGATAGATGTTCCAGATGAGGCGAGCAGGATCGCGACAGAGAGGAGATATTCCTGGGGTCACACCATTTCTTGTTAGTCATGAAACACACTCCTCCACCTTTGGATTTACCGGCCTCCGCTGTTCTGTCCATCCGTAAAACAGAAAAGTTGTCAGACGGCATTACAGCATTGTCCAGAACCGAGGGCGTGAGCCATGTTTCAGTCAAACAGATGATGTTACAGTCCCTTATGTCCCGTTGGAAACTTATCCTGGCTCTAAGATTGTCCATCTTATTCTCCAATCCTTGGAGCGAGCAGAATGCTCGGTAAAGGAGGACTGTGAGCCCTTTTCCTCAATCTGTTGCGAATACCCGCGCTATTTCCACAGTGTTTCTTGTTCCGTCTCCTGTGGTCTTTGTTCTCCGCGTTCCGAAGAATCTCAAGAGGCCACGATGGATTCGGATTCGGTGATAAAGTTTCCTGAACCAGGTTAGTGAAGCGGTTTCCAATGTCCAAGAGTGTACTTTTGTCGTAGGTGATCAGTGCAGACGTTATGTGTGTAAAAAGAGAAATCAAAAGTAAGTAAAAAAGTAAATAAAAGCACAGTCTTAGCGGAGCGACCTGGACGGCGGCCGAACATAGCAGCGCCATCTTAAAGCCCCATCTTGCTCTTAGCCAGGTTGTCTTCAGCAAACTGTTTGCAGGCTTTTTTGTGAGCCAGCTTCAGAAGAGGCTTCCTTCTTGGACGACGGCTATGCAAACTGACTTGTTGCAGTGTGTGGCGTATGGTCTGAGCACCGACAAGCTGACCTTCCACTTCTGCAACCTCTAAAACAGTAGTTCTCAACCCGCGGCCCGCGGGCCGCATGCGGCCTGTCACGAATCCAAATGCGGCCCACCATGCTGAATGTTACAGTCTATGTGCTTAACACAATTAAAAAATAACTTTCAGTTTCATTTTATTCATTTTAGTTTTTACATTACTTTAAAAATGTACTAAACAAATATAAGCTATAATGTTTTTGTTATGTAAAATAATTTAGTTTTTCATATATTATTTTCAGACATGAGCAGATCAATGTACTCACGTAATTAATGTTACGCATTTAACGAACACTTACAAGCACGGACTTTGGCAGAATTCAATTCAAATAGTCATCAGCAGCCATTAGTTCTGTAAAACTGAGCATCAGAATGGACAAATTTGTTAAGGGAGAAAACGAAATGTGGAAAATGCCAGCGAAGGAACGCATTCAAACAACAGCATCAGCAGAGAAGAGAGTGCTGGACTTTCGGTTTGTCCCCCGCCATTCACTTGAAGATGTTCAGGTAAAAAAAAACACTCATAGGCTACTACGCAGCAATCATCCTTAATTACAGAAATGTGGCAAAACATCTCTGGAGAGAACCTCAGATTATTAAATTCGAAAATGCTTTCCATATTTGGATCAACATAGGCTACATTTGTGAACGCGCACATTCTGCAGTGTCGCGCGTCAAGTCACACTTCTGTGTTACAGACCTCAACTTACAGACTGCAACTTCATTGTGCTGTTAACGTTACTCCTTTCGAGCAGAATTTCACAAAATTGGTCAGCTCCCGACAGCATCAGGTGTTTATTAATTGTGAGTAGAATTATTTATTTATTTCAATAAATGTAATCGTTTAGATATCATAATATTTAGGCTATAAATAATATTATAAATCTGGTTGGTTTGTATTGATGACGTAATATGTAAATGACATGCGTGCGGCCCGTGAGACTTGCACTTGGACCATAGTGCGGCCCGGTGGAAAAAAAGGTTGAGAACCACTGCTCTACAGCAATGCTGGCAGCACTTATGCATCTGTTTTTTGAAGCCAGCTTCTGCACCTGACGCACAGCACAAGGACTCAACTTCTTTGATTGACCCTTGCGATGCCTGTTCCGAGTGAAACCCATCTTGGAAAACCTCTGTATGACCCTGGCCACTGTACTGTTACTCAGTTCCAGTCTGTTACCAAACTTCTTATAGCCTAGGCCATCTTTGTGGCGAGCAACAATTCTAATTCTCAAATCCTCAGAGAGTTCTTTGCCATGAGGTGCCATGTTGAACATCCAGTGGTCAGTATGAGAGAATTGTACTCAAAGAACCAAATTTTAACTGCTCTAAAACAAGATACACAAACTTGTATGGTCCTGTCAAGCAGACAAAAACATGAACATGATGAATAGGACATGTGGCTTTGCATGGTTAAACGATGTATAGCTGTTATCACTTAGGCAATGGGAACTACAGAGGTAGCAAGGGACTCGTTGAAGATAGAAGTGAACAAACCAGCAAGCTGATCAGCGCATGATCTCAGAACCCGGCCAGTAATTCCGTCAGGTCCCGCCGCTTTCCTGATGTTCACTCTCTTTAGTGCTCTCCGAACCAATGCAATGGCTGTATGTTGAGTTATTTTCAGAGGACAGTGAATCTTTACTGCTATACAAGTTGCACATTGACTACTCTAAAATATATCCAAGTTTAATTTCTATAGTATTGTCCCTTGAAAAGATATACTAAATTGATTGCCGAAATGTGAGGGGTGTACTCACTTTTGTGAGATACTGTATATAGGCAGGTATCAATTAATGCTGTTGAATTGCATATTAAAAATTGTATTTTGCATAGTTTTATATGTCCTGTTTTTCTTTCTTTTTTTTTCTTTTCCTTGATTGATTTGTTATTGTTTTGGTTTATTTGTTGGTGTATTATTATTATTATTATTATTATGATAATATTGTGTTAGGTCATGTGACCTTTGATCACCTGGAGGTATAAAGAGTGGAACATCAGTGTTGTTCATTTGTCTGATGAAGAGCCTGCGCGCTTGAAACGTCACACACTATGTGAAAGTTTTTTAAATACATTTTTGATACTTTTGGAGCTTTGGTGTTGCCGACTTTACATTTAAAAGATGTTTCTACTTGTTTTTTTTAGTCGAGCACCCATGTGAGATCAATGTGCATGCTTTTGCTTGCTCTTTTTAATAAAAATATTCAACCATTAATCTCACTGATTGTATGCATAAAAGAGATAATAGGTCATGTCTCTATTTGAACAGACATATTTGCAAACCGAAGGTTTATGATCTTATGATCTTTCCTAAGAAATATGTTGCTGTATTATCTAGTGCTACAATGTGCTTTTGTTGTTGTTAGCAGACCTTTGCAGTACCAAGAATGTGGTCACAATGAAAAAAAATTATATGATCATAGACCCTTGCATGTGTGTAGTTCCTCGCACATGTAAGCCATCTGCATCAAGTAATCTGTAAGCAGCAGCACTTAGAAAACAAACTTAATGCATCCATTCCAATAGGTGTCAGTATAAAGTCCAACACCACTGACACTATTGGGACAAATAAGAGTCAGCTAAACATATTCAAAAGTCTCTGAGTGCATCTTTAACTTGTTTTGGTCTGGAAGTAACAAACTTTAGTACTTGAAAGGATGACAAGTTACCTTCAGATGTCTGTGCCATTAAATCAGATGTGTTTTTATATTCAGGTAAGTTACTATAAACAGTGTTCGAACTATACCGTGTTCGAACTATACCATGGACTTTGGGGGAGCCCACTAGTTTTTAAAGTTTTTTTTTATAGGAGGGGGGGGGGCTCAAAACAGGACTTACAATGACTTACAAAGATATATAACAGCTACAAGTGTATACACTACTTGCTTTATGCAAGCACTATATAGGATAAATCGCTATACAGGATTTACCCTATTATACTTTATCGACACAAATTTATAGGTGAAACAACAAACAGCCGCCCACAAATAGTCTATAACAGTGTTCGAACTATACCGTGGACTTTGGGACTTTGGCCATGGTGGCTATATGATGCTAACTGCAGAGTGGATTTCAAGGACTTCGCGCGCAGATCAACGGCCTCCAATATTTATATTTTTTCTACTAATCTTTGAGTTAACATGTTCTAAACATGAGTAGAATTTGCACCGCACCCACACCTTGATGCTCATGGCAAGAATAGCATGTATAGTTATCTTTATTGAAGTGAATTAGGTTTAAATCGTCGTCATGCATGAATTAATTATATTTTTGCAATTTTACACATAATAATCCACAATGATCACATTACACAAAACTGAAATTGCACGTCAAAATAACACATTGTCAATCTTTTTTGAGACCCCCCAAAATTTCACAAATCACGTTTTCAGGGGAGCCCATGTCTTATTAAGGGGAGCCGAGCTCCCCCTAGCTCCCCCGTAGCTCGAACCCTGACTATAAATATACTGACTTTAGCTGTCTTGCTAGGCATGATTTTCTTCAAAATGTTGCTCTGCCATGACAGTAGATGACCTGAAAGAGAAAATTGCCTGCAATCAAAGACAGTTTACACTAATAACTGCTATTTCTTGCAGAAACATATGTACACAAATTGTGTTTAGAATTGCAAGCTGACATGTTTCAGAACATAAAGATGCTTGAAATCGAGTTCAGCTGTGTTTATGTACTTATGTAGAGTAAGTTTTGGGCCTTAGAATGGAAGATAGCTTTTTGATTGCATTCTTCAGCAAAGTATATACATTTCTGATTGATTACAGAATGCATTTGACTTGTAAAACATTACACCTAATACTGATACTTTACAATATATACAGTACCATTCAAAGTTGCAGCATGAGTTGGATTACTGTATGTGGAGTGACACTTTGGATTGTTTGGAGAAACCAACAGATAACCTGTCCCAGGCTTCAGGCAGGCTTGGGTGCCTCGCTTGTTGAAGTCAATGTGCACAGTCTTTTCACTTCAGGGCTTCTCACTGTTGGAGCCCATCATGTCTTTCGATTCTAGGAAATTTAAATTAGACCCTCCACTGTCCTCACCAAGTGACAAAAACAAGTCCATTTGGAGAGAATGCAAAAAGACCCTCCTGACTTGGCAGGTGTAGAGCACTTTAAGTGGCATACAATGAGTACTGGAGAGAAATTTGGTCAATGTGGATGGAGAATGCATTCGGACCGATGAGCTGGAAAGCAGGCATATTCAACATGGCCGGAAGGATAATAGCACATGATGAACAGTTTGTGCGTCATTGTCATATGGTGTCATTGTTCAGTTCTTGCTGCTGTTAAGTGTTACTGGTATGGAATGCTAATTTTAGAAAGTGTTGTAATGAATGTTGTCATATGTACAACAAATTTGTCCACTTTGGAGGGGGAAAAAATAATGTTTTCTTCAACATCCACTACATTGCAAACCAATATAGCTCTATGAGTTAATCAGAATGTTTGTGCTGCTGACAGCATTGACATGGTAGTGTGCTGGATTATTGTGGTGCCACCAATGTCCTGTGTTATTCTGATGGGAATACATGCTTGGTTAGTGTCTCTTTTCTGCACAAACCAATGCTGACCTTGATGCTCGATTTGGTATATTACTGGTTTTTCCACATATAATCAGGATGTGACATGGATAGGCAGTGGAGACGTAAAGTAGATCACACAGGGGATCTTAAAATAGCTCTGACAAGATGATGAAACAAATCAGGTAGAATCAATCAAAATTAGGCTTGTAGCTCTTGCTTGACAAAACAAATGCCTTGCAGGTTTATATAAGCTCTGCTGGGAACCACTACAGCAAATTAAATGTATTTTCAACCCACAACAACTGGCTGTGGGTCGTTGGGTCGTTGAAGGACAGTGCACAATGGCAGATTTGTATTTATGCAAATATGTGCTGACATCTTACACTGAAGCACATTAACCGATGGGTTTTGATTTTGGCTGTTAGTATTTTTTAAAGATGTCCATTGCGAGTCTCTGTATAGCAGAATCAGTCACCTGATTGTAGACATTCTAATTCTGTGGCTTTCCATAAAATCTAATTTATTATTATCTATGATTTATTATATGACGACTTATGTGATCTACTAAATAAATAAATAAGTAAATCAATTTGGGACTATTTATTTATTTAAAATCAATTGTTGTGGGTTCCATATATTATAATTAATAATTGATATATATATATATATATATATATATATATATATATATATATATACATACATGTATATAAGAGGCACAAAATCACTTTCACAGACTTTTTCATTAACTGTTCCCACCTGGTGGAATGACCTGCCCAACTCAATCCGAGCAGCTGAATCCTTAGCCATCTTCAAGAAACGGCTAAAAACACATCTCTTCCATCTTTATTTGACCCTCTAACTCTAGCACTCTCTATTCTAATTCTATTTTATCTATCTGTCTTCTTTTTATTTTAAAAAAAACACACACACTTGACCCTCTATCAACTGCATATTTATTCTGTAACTGCTAGCTTTTCTTGAAAAACTAACACTAGCTGTCTTTTTTCTATTCTATCTACTTGTTTCTTAAAAAAAAAAAAAAAAAAAAAAAAAAATATATATATATATATATATATATATATAAAAAAAAAAAAAAAAATACCTTGCTACGTGTACTGCGTTAGGCTAACCAAGACTTGTCATAGCACTTGCATGTTGTTGCTCTTTTGTTGGTTTTGATTGCTTCTATTGCCCTCATTTGTAAGTCGATTTGGACAAAAGCGTCTGCTAAATTACTAAAATAAATAAATAAATAAATATATATAATTAATAATTGATATATAATTGATTTATATTGATTTTTGCATATTGTTATAATATGGTAAATAACTGTCGTTAACAAATATTAAATACAATTAGACATTTTTTAAAATATTTTCATTTCACAAACTCAGTGTGTACTGTATACTGTAACTAAAACTTATTTAATGACATTTTCTGTTTGTGCTTTTGGAAATAGATCTGCATTGTGCCTAATTATGTTTTATTACACTTTAGGATCATTTTGCGAACAAAGTATGTGCTTTTTGCAAATGTAATTAATTCAGGTTTAATATTATTTATTCATATCAGGGTGTACTTTCACCCATGTGTTAAGATGTCTGGGAATTACTGCAAAGTCTTTTGTGAAGGCAAAACTTTTGGGAATGTTTAAAATTGTTTGCAAAACAATACCGTATACTGTTCAGGCCCTGTTACATCATGCATACAGTATTGTGACTACCTTGAAACCGATTACAGTGTTTCTTTTGATAATAGTGATGATAATAGTGTTCTGCTCTCATTAAAGTAAACAACTGCATAGCTAAAATGCACAACCCAGTGTCTCTCTGTCCAGTCCTCTCTGTTGGTGAAACTAATTACTACACCATTGCTCAGGTAACAAGCAGGCTATTGTTCTGGCTTTTTGCAGTGTATATGTGAGGTGTTTTGAATGTGCTGTAAAAAGGGAACATTTCTGAGCAGAGGACACCACAAACCGAGCTGAATGAGATGAATATAGGTTGGTTAGCTTTCTGATTTTGACTACAACAAGTCTGTTTTACTGATGCAATTTTTATAGTCTCTCATTCTGTTTACCCAAATTCTCTATTACAGGTGGATACTGGATAATAGATACCCAGATACTGGCTAGCTTGAGGATCCTGTTTAATTGCTGTTGTAAAGGTTGAATAAATTGATTTTTCCCGACTATGACAAGCCACGACACACACTAGTCCACAGCAGACCATCATAGAAACATAAAAGAAAGCCCTGCAATTTGCTTCAAGGGGTTACAAAATCAATACAAGAACAACCAAGAAAAAAAAAAAGAAAAAAAATCAGTTTAATACTTTGGCAATGCTAAATGGCACAGACAAGGGTGATTAGACAGAATAACCATGATTTGAAAACATATGTTTTAAAGTTTGAATTTAACAATTCAAACATTTTGAGTGGATGTTAAATGTAACTTGCAAACTTTTATATCTTCTGTTTGTAACGTTGTTGCTCCAAATTCATATTGTTGTTGTTTTTGCTGTTGCTGCTGCTGCTGATGTTGGACCTCTTTAAAGCCACTGGCTTTATTAAAATAAATAAATAAATAAATAATAAAATGGTAGCATGAAAAAAGGGTAAAACAAAGTTGAATAGATGGATGAAATAATAAATCTCAGATAAATCTCAGACCAACAATTAAAGGGCAGTGCCTCAAATTAGCATAAAGGTCTATATCAGGACATCACAGCTGTCAAGGTAAAGAGTTCAAACTAACATCTAGAGAACAGAATCTTAGACCTACAACGTGTTTGACATTTTCAGCTTCTATTTAATTTAAATATTTAAAGTCACACAGATTTAAGTCCATGTAATCTCAATCTATGCTTCCCCTTTATCAAATAAATAAATACAATTTATGTAATAAAGCAGTTTAACTATTAAATAAATCTATAAAATGTTTGGAATAAAAAAAAAGTATGATATTTTTTCTAGACATAAAAATAATAATAATAATAATAGTTTTTGACTTGTATGCATGCATTTAGGAAACCCTATCTTAATATCACACAGGGAGAGGACTCTACAGTGGTGCTGCACAAGAATGCCATTAATCTACGTCACCCTGAGGTCACCTCCACTTTATAAGCACCGGCTGAACAGCCAAGCTTTCACAGAAACATATTTGTAAAGTCTTACTGAGAGCTGATGTCAGTTGAGATGAACTGAGGAAGGCAACTCTAGCATCTTGTTATGTAATGACTGGATGTTTGTTAAGCATTTGACATGTACTCAATATCAAATGTAAATTTGGTAGGATGACAGGTAGGATGGCGTTTTATGTAGAATTTAAGTTATTGAATGAGGATCATCAAGGCCATTTCCAATTCAAACTACTAGTAAATCTATAATGCTTAGCGTCAATATTTTCCATCCTTTCAGTCTTAATGTAAATAAACAAATGCTGCAGCCCTCTAGAGAATACTGCATATAAACTGTAGGCAAAAGTATAAATCAAAATCAATCAAATTACTTCTCAATCAAGCAGCTACGTGTGCCGCTTCAGTCGGTTGAACGCATATGACGTGGTGCTGAGTGGAAAGCAGCGTGTAATCTGGGGGTGTTGTGGCTGCGGTTCAGCGGTAAATTAGTCCCAACGGGACGCCATCAGAGCATGTGTTTTACACAGCAGGCATAACAAGCCTTAAGTCAGACATTTGATTTGAATGTCCCATAGCAAGCAGGAGAACAAAATGGATATGTGTGTTACAGTATTCTTGAGTATGTCATGCATCAAGATCATATTGTTTACATAGTGTTTTGTTTAGACAATGCTCCTACTAGAGCTACAAATTAATGAGTTTTGGCAATTTGTTGTTGGAAATCCTTTGGTTTTTGCATAATTCTGTTGTAAAGAAACCAAGCACACTGTAAAAATCCCTCCTTTCACGGAGTACAAAACACATTTGTACTGTCCTTCTAAGTAATAGCAATTGCAATATATGATATAAACACAAGAGAAAACTCAATATGTGAGCTGAGACCTCAACAATGATCAATCAATATCTGCATTATTTACTGAATTTGCGATGCATGCTCAGAAAATTTGTTGTTATAAAAATATTCTTGTGAGTTCAAGCCTCAGAAAAATCTATAAATCAACACATACTGTGAAACACTGGAGAGATATCAGTATCCTGATATTGGTGTGTTCTTCTTTAATTATATTGGTCACTCATCACCTAAATATTTTAGATCCCTAAACTCTTAACCTATTACCAGTTCTAAACAATATAAACAACATAAGCAGATGAAAGTACAGTCATTTTACTTAAAAAAAAAAAAAAGTAAAAAAAGCCATTGCTTTGTGTAATGAAACTTTGGGTTGTAATTGCTAAAACCTTCAGTGAAGGCAGGCTCTCATTCGGAAATTAAATCCGAGCCTTATGTCGCAAACAGTCACGGTATATGTGAGAGCCGATGTTATTTGATTTCATATAACTTTAATATGAATGTTTAAATGAGTGTGAGATTGAATCATTGCAGGGGATCATAATCACTGAATAAACACTTAAATCAGGGTCCTCAAAAAACAATCGTGTAATTTCAGAAGACTTGACAATGTGAATTTCTGATAAATGTTGCTTAAATTGAAAACCCCCAAATTGAAAATCATATGATGACAAAAAATGTACCCTAATATTTCATAAATATAGTGGCAATTGATGCTTAAGTTTTATCATTTAAAGCAATGAGCTTACCAGCCGACCGACACAAGCTGCACAATTTTACACCTTACAAGTAAGAACAGGTTGTATATTCATAATGACTGTAACCAGTGATAAAATGTAAATAAACACCAATAACACATATTTCTCCATCTCAGATATTTGTTTATGCTGAATATTTAATCTCATTTGAGTTGATTGCATTCCATAATAGGCCTCCCAAATCAACTCATTTTTATATGGAAAATGCAATGCATAACCCATGAAATACTTGAACAGAATTTCCATATTTCCTCATTTAAATACTGTAAGCTATGTTTCCTCTACCAGCTGTGCAGTTGTGCATCATCCACAGCCTTTAATAGCATGATTCACAATTTAAGTATTTATGTATGATACCAGCAATCCATACTGTCAGTGGAGATCAGTGAAATGCTTTTAAATCCTATGAGACTGTGGTTGGTTGGTTGTCAATTAATGTCTTCATGACCATAATCGCCTTTAATTGAAAGCAAAGACACAGGTCTGTTTGACACTAATAAGTACAACAACAATTACATCAGCTTAGAGTCTGTTTTATTATTCACAGCATGTCAAAAAGCATCCATTTGCGACACTACTCGCCACATGTAATAAGAATACGCCATCACTCGTGTGCCACCAGCATCTTGGAAACCTAATTCTCCATGACAATAAAGGGTTTACAACAAAAACAAAGGCAGATTGCACTTTTAATCTCCAGAAATAATCTTCTTGTTTTCCATTTTTCAGCCAGAATGAAGCTCCTGACACAGGTACCTGACTGGAGACTTTACAAGAAGCAATTTCTCTGTCAGACTTTGTCAAAATGCCAGACCCCAACAGGTGGCTAATATAATCTGCTCATTCACAAGCAATTTGTGTGTGCGTGTAATGCTTTTGGGATCCACTTTCCAAAGTAATGTTTACTTTTCATTTTTCATCTTTGCCAGAGATTGTTCAGAATAAGATAAAGCTCAAGTATCCAAAGCACAAATAAATAAATAAGTGCTTAAACAAGTGCAATCATGACGTTAAACAAACATGCATCCAAATACATTGGGGTGGGTGGATAAAAGAGAATCTCGCAAACAAGAGACAGGTAAGCAAGTCTTTGTCAAGTCAAGTCAAGTCAAGTCACCTTTATTTATATAGCGCTTTTAACAATACAGATTGTGTCAAAGCACTTAACAGTATCAAGTTGGAGGATAGAGTGTCAGTAATGTATAATAATAAGATTAAACACTCAATTTTCGGTTAAGGGCATTTCATTATTGAATTCGGAGATGTCATTGTCTAGCTAAGTTTAGTTTAAATAGTATCTGTGAAATCAAATTTACGATAATCGCTAGAAATTAAGAGTCCCCAACTGAGCAAGCCAGAGGCGACAGCGGCAAGGAACCAAAACTCCCTCTGTGACAGAATGGAGAAAAAAAAAACTTGGGAGAAACCAGGCTCAGTCGGGGGGCCAGTTCTCCTCTGGCCAGGATATTATTGTTTATTCATTGTTTACTTATTGTTTTAATTACATTTTTAAATGTATAAATGTATTATATTTATATTGGAAGTACTTGCCGTTCACATTAAACAAACTAGAGAGATTTTCATCTTGCTTGTTGAAGGGTGCTAGTGGAGGGGTGATCTAAACACATGCTTCGAAAAAAGATCGCTGTTATGTAAATGACAGGTTGGGAGACGCCGTCTCCTCCAGATGATTTACCCAGGCAATTTGTTGCCTTCTGCAGCAGCGGAATCAGACAGATTGGCTTAGGGTGGAATTAGATATCAGGTTTGGGAGGGACAGCCAAGCGTCTTTCATCACAAATTGCTGATGCTTTTTTTTAGCAGGAAGCTCTCAGAGGATGAGCTGTGGACGCTTCTTATTTATTTCTGCATCTGACAGGAAAGTCAGATGTTCGCAAACTCTTTGCAGTAAGTGAGTTAAAGGATTAGCTCACCCCAAAATGAAAATTCATAATTTACTCTCCCACATGACTTCTTTCTTCCTGGGACCAAATGGAGAAATTTGAAACAATGTACTGCTCTTTCATTTCCTGCATTCACAATACCAAGCTTCCAAAAGGATGCACAAGTACCTTAAAAGTATTGTTAATGGATCATAACAGTAGTATATGCTACATTTCTAGGGCCAGATTTACTAAATAGATCAAATTACCATGAGACCACATTCCCATAAAAGAGCAGATGGGAGTGAAAAGTTCTGCAAATTTTCTCAGAAACAGATGCAACAGCTCAGCCATCTTGTAAGACATCTCAATTATTTAACTGCACCGTGTGGAGCTAAGACACAAGGAAAGGTAGCAAAGAAAGGAAACGAGGATGCACACATAAGAAATGAGAAGCACCCCTAGTGTTCCTTTTTCCTGCACCTGTTTCCTTTTGCCTGGTTTTCCCCTGCCATTTCCTGTTTGTTTCCATGGTTTCTGATTTGAGTTACCCCCGTTCCCTATTCTGTTGAGTATGTCCCTGTGTATTTATGCTAATGTGGCAGGATTAGTGAAGCTCTTCCTGTTTAGATTTGATTGGCTGGTTGCTTATTGATTGTCCTATCATCGGACAGTGAGCGGATCTATAAATTTGTGGGTGGGGTAGTATGGGGTGATGTGTCACGCCCCCTTGCTTTCTGCGTCATATTTAGTCGCCATCCAGGTATGTTGGATAACGTTGGCTGTGTTGTTAGTGGTACACTGAAGCTCTTATTGGTGCACTCTCTTATAGAATGGCATGTTGAAGGAAAACCCGTGACTGTTTTCCTTCAACATCTGGTTACCAAGATGGCGCTGCTATGCTCGGCCGCCGTCCAGGTCGCTCCGCTAAGACTGTGCTTTTATTTACTTTTTTACTTATTTTTAATTTCTCTTTTTGCACACATAACGTCGGCACTGATCACCTACGACAAAAGTACACTCTTGGACATTGGAAACCGCTTCACTAACCTGGTTCAGGACACTTTATCACCGAATCCATCGTGGCCTCTTGAGATTCTTCGGAACGCAGAGAACAAAGGCCACAGGAGACGGTACAAGAAACACCGTGGAAAAAGCGCTGGAATTCGCAACAGATTGAGGAAAAGGGCTCACAGTCCTCCTTTACCGAGCATTCTACTCGCTAATGTCCAATCCTTGGATAATAAGATGGACGATCTTAGAGCCAGGATAAGTTTCCAACGGGACATAAGGGACTGTAACATCATATGTTTGACTGAAACATGGCTCACGCCCTCGGTTCCCGACACTGCTGTAACGCCGTCTGACAACTTCTCTGTTTTACGGATGGACAGAACAGCTGAGGCCGGTAAATCCAAGGGTGGTGGAGTGTGCTTCATGACCAACAAGAAATGGTGTGACCCCAGGAATATCTCCTCTCTGTCGCGATCCTGCTCGCCTCATCTGGAACATCTATCCATTATTTGCCGCCCATTCTATCTACCCCGCGAGTTCTCCGCGGTCATCGCTACTGCCGTTTATATTCCACCTCAAGCAGACACGAGCTTGGCTTTGTCTAATCTTCACGATGTGCTCAGCGGCTACATTAACAAACATCCTGACGCTGCCTTTATCATCGCGGGGGATTTTAACAAAGCCAACCTCAGGCAGGTCATGCCGAACTTTCACCAGCATGTATCCTGTCCAACTAGAGGACCGAATACACTGGATCATTGCTACTCGCAGTTTAAGAATGCATACAAAGCCCGCTCTCTACCGTCCTTTGGTAAGTCTGACCACGCCGCCATCTTCCTCACACCGGAATATAAACAAAGGCTCACACAGGAACCCCCGGTGAAGAGGGAAGTGACGCGTTGGTCCTCCCACTCTGAAGCTATGCTGCAGGCGGCTCTTGATGACGTCGACTGGGACATGTTCAGGGCGAGCTCATCTGACGTCAGCGAGTTCACGGATGTGGCAGTGAGCTTTGTAAACACACTTACCGAACAAGCTACAGAAACAATAACTGTAAAGTCCTTCCCTAATCAGAAACCGTGGGTGGACAGAACAATCCGTGATGCGGTTAACAAACGCACTGCCGCATACAACGAGGCTCTTTTGTCTGGGAATATGAGCGTGTATAAAGCATCGTGTTATGCTCTCAGACGAGCTGTAAGTGCCGCCAAACATCGTTACAAAGAGAGAATTGAGTCTCATTTTCAGCTCAATGACTCTCGACGCATGTGGCAGGGACTAAGGACCATCTGTGCCTTTGGAAACAAATCCTCCGCGGAGGTGAGTGCAGATCCGTCGCTGGCTGAAAAATTAAACACCTTCTACGGCCGATTTGAATGCAGCGCGGCTCTGCCGATCAGTGCGTCAGGAAGCAGCAGGCAGAGAAGCGACGATCATGTGATCACCGTGACGGAGGACGAGGTTCGTAGAGCACTAAAGGGAGTGAACATCAGGAAAGCGGCTGGACCTGACGGGATTACTGGCCGTGTCCTGAGATCATGCGCTGATCAGCTTGCTGGTTTGTTCACTTCTATCTTCAACGAGTCCCTTGCTACCTCTGTAGTTCCCACCTCCTTTAAAAAATCCATCATCATCCCTGTGCCTAAGAACAATAAACCCTCTTGCCTGAATGACTATCGTCCAGTGGCCCTCACATCTATAGTCATGAAGGTTTTTGAGAGACTTGTTAAGAGCCACATTAGCTCATACATCCCTGTAACTTTGGACCCTCTCCAGTTTGCATATCGCTCCAATAGATCAACTGATGATGCCATCTCTCACTTACTTCACTCCTCCCTCACACACATTGACAGCAGCAATGGTAACTATGCAAGGCTGCTATTTATAGACTATAGCTCAGCTTTCAACACCATAGTCCCCATCAAGCTGACTAATAAACTCACAGGCCTCGGCCTAAACACTTCACTCTGCGACTGGATCCAAGACTTCCTCACCGGTAGACCTCAAGTGGTGAAGCTAGGCCAGTACACCTCAAACTCCATCACCCTGAACGTAGGAGCCCCGCAGGGCTGCGTTCTGAGTCCCCTGCTCTACTCTCTCTACACACACGACTGTGTGTCCTCTCACAGCTCCACATCTATTGTTAAATTTGCTGATGATACTGTGGTTCTGGGCCTCATTTCCAACAATGATGAGACCGCATACTTGGATGAGGTGGAGAGACTAACATCATGGTGCCAGGACAACTGTCTCTCTCTGAACGTGAGCAAAACTAAAGAGCTGATTGTAGACTTCAGAAAGAAACACCTGCTGCCCTACACTCCTCTTATGATCAGTGGGACCCCTGTGGAGAGAGTAAGCAGCTTCAAGTACCTCGGCGTAAACATCTCCGAGGACCTGACTTGGACTACACACATACAAACACAGGTTAGGAAAGCCAGGCAAAGACTGTACCATCTGCGACAGCTGAGGAAATTCAGGGTCTCACCATCAATCCTGAAAACTTTCTATGCAGGGACCATAGAAAGTGTTTTGACTCAGTGCATCTCAGTGTGGTATGGAAACAGCTCCAGCCAAGACTGCAAGGCCCTGCAGAGAGTTGTGCGCTTAGCTGAGCGTATCTCTGGGTCTGCTCTCCCCTCTCTGCAGGACATCTACCTCAAACGCTGCAGAAGCAGAGCTGTCAAAATCACCAAAGACTCAAATCACCCTGGAAACTGTCTCTTCACTTTGCTGCCATCTGGTAAGCGCTTCCGCAGCCTGATGGCAAAAACTGAGAGACTCAGGAGGAGCTTCTTCCCCCAGGCCATCAGGCTCCTGAATTCAAACTGAACTGAACTCTTAACATCATGATGACCTCACTTATTAATCACTCACAATCTGTAATATACTCGCACCCATTATCATCTACCTCATACTGACAGTGTCTTTTGCACACAATACTGTCATCTGCACACAACACTTTCTGTATCTTGATATCTTATCATATTTTATATTTATTCCTTGTGATTGCTGCTCATGTCATCATGTTCTACCTGTTTGCACATCCCCCCCCCTCCCGTACAGTCATGCTTATCTTAATATTTAATTCTACAGCATACTGTCATGCACATTCTCTTATACATTATATTTTATATTCTGTGCTTATATCTTATTGTTTATTGTTGTATTCTACAATATTTGCACTGTCCATGGAGCGGACCTGATTCACATTTCACTGCTGGTTATACAATCTCTGTATAGTCGTGTATGTGACAAATAAAACTTGAAACTTGAAACTTGAAACTTGACTGGTATATGGCTGAGGTTGTCCCGCTGCAGGTAAGGGAGTCGGTCACGATGTGTCCTTTATTTAACAATGCGTTCGCGTTTTAGTGGTGTTTTGTTGTTGTATTCATTTATAGTTAGAGTTTGGGCAAGACTGTTTCAGTGCGACGGGTACGGGTGTTTACATAACATTACCGACGCGTCCTGTCCCTCCGGCAAACCCATTGCCTCCCAGATAGACTGAACGAGCTTCCAGCTTCCCAGCATATTGGTTGTCTGTCTGACTGATTGGATTTCAGAACTAACGCGTACGGTATGTGTATTTTAAATTTATAGTTGATATTCTGATTTTTATTATTATTTGGTATTCACTGAGGGTCTGTCTGATCTGTCTAAATTGTAAATTCATTGCAGACAGACTAGTGGCGTCGTTACGTGTGATTTAGCTTTCCTGTTGTTGGTGCTACGTGGGAACTATCATCTGGAGACGCTGTTGCTTTGTTTGGGTTAAATTCGTTTTGTATTTCATTCTTGTTGTGGTTGTTGAGTCTCAGTGTGTGTGTGTGTGTGTGTGTGTGTGTATGTGTTTCCTTTTTTTCTTTGTTTTTCCTTTTCCTGATTTGTATGTAACTGATTGGATACCTTTATTGTGAAACGTGTTTGCTTGTTTTGAGCGTTTAATCTGACTTTGGTCTTATTTTGCTCCATTACCTTTTGTTGTTGTACTGTTACTTTAGTTTATTTTGTAAGTGTTCCTCATTGTTGTATTGCCATGTTGATGATGTGAGTTTGCTGACGTTTGTGCTCTTTGGCTGAGTTGTGTTGTAACAAAATATTATTATTATTATTATTATCTTTTGTTTTGTATTAGTTATTCTGGTTGAGTTAAGTCTTTGTAGCTGTCTAGCTGTGGGTCCGCTGTGTGGATGGGCAACTCTTCTTATTGTAAGCCATCTGTGATTAAAGTGACTGTGTTGGTTCAAGTGTATAACCTGATTTCTGCTTGTTACAGGAGCTGAGTGCCTAAGGCAGGGGTGGAGTCTTGGTGTTGGGGTTTCTTTCACGAGTGCTGGTTGGAGTGGTTGTGTGTGCGTGTGTGTGCGGTGTGTGTCACAGGTATAAGTGGAGGGTGTTTTGCTGTGTAGGCCGATTGTGCCCTTATGCCCTGCTGTCAAACCTCGGCTCCTGTACCTTGATCCTTGGGAGGTCCTTGATGAACCAGGTCATCCATAGTTGTATGTTGTGAAGTGTTGAATTGAGTCTGTTATATGTGAACTGTTGTGCTCAGCGATTACTTTTCTTCCTTTTGTTTTTGTAATAAACTTTGTTTTAAAATTGTAATAAAAAATATTTTTTGTATCTACGTCTCTTGCCAATTTATCGTGAGCTGACCTGTGTTGCCTAATAATACATTTTATTCATTATAGGTCCCGGGGCTAGACCCAGGGTGGCGTAGTCGTGCTAAAACTTTAATCCCTCAGCGTTCCGCCACATTTTGGCGTAGTCGGCAGGGTCACGGTAGTTAGGCAGAGACGTGGTTATCTAGATTTTTTTATTGGTATTCCTTTTTGTGTCTTCAGTTGTGATTGTTTATTGTTTTTTTAGTGTGTTTTGTGTTTCTAGATTTGGGGCAAAGCAGCAGCGTCTGTCCGGATTGTGGAGAACGGTTTTCCCCTATTCCTTTGGGTCTCTTGTCTGTGGTTTTCCCTTTTTGGGGTGGTAAGTGGAAATTTAAATATGGAGGAGGAACTCCGAGAACTCAAAGAACTGATAGCCCAGTTGAAGGCAGACAATGAGAGGCTGCGCCTAGAGCGTTCCCTTGCATTGCCTGGTCCCAGTGCGACATCGTTTAATGTGTCCGATGCAGAACCTGTTACACCTCATCCAGTCGGTGTGGGTGCTAGCCAGTCTGAAAGATTTGTATTTGTACCCAGGGACCGTAAATGTCCAAAGTTTAATGGCAAGTCAGGTATTGGCATCAACGAATGGATTGAGGAGGCACAGGCCTGTATTCGGGCTCGTCATTTGTCGGTCTCGGACCAGGCGTTCTTTTTATTCGACCACTTGGAGGGGGAGGCACGGGAGGAGATCAGGTATCGTTCTGATATTGAACGAGGGGATCCAGATAAGATTTTTCTTGCGTTGCGTGAGGTTTTTGGCTGCTTTCAGTCCCATGTAGCATTACAGGAAGCCTTTTTCTCCAGGAGGCAGTTGGAAGGGGAGGGTTTGTTAGAGTTCTCCCTTGTTTTGATGGGCCTTATGGAGAAAGTTAAACAGCGGTTTCCTGGGGCTGTCTCAAATGCTCCTGTATTATTGCGTGACCAGTTTGTCGAACATGTGGCTGATAATACACTACGGCGTGAGCTTAAACAATTAGTTCGCCGTCAACCAAATGCCACGCTGTTAGAAGTGCGCAGTGAAGCAATTAGGTGGGAGCAGGAGGGTGTGCCTGGGGGCGTGCGGGCTCGTAGCCAGTCAGTCCCGTTATCGTATGGGATTCAGTATGGTGTTCAAGGGGGACAGCGTTCGGATACAGGTGGGTCCTCGCTTTCGGAGCTGAGTGAATTAAGGGAGATGTTAAAGGTACAACAAAATCAGTTGAACCAGCTTACTCAAAGTTTTGCTCAGTTTCAGGGTGTACATTCACGGAGTCATTCTTCACGTTATGGGCCAGTGATCTGTAGGCGGTGCCACCAACCGGGCCATTTTGCCAGGGAATGTAATGCTCCACTGCCAGGTACGTCGTCTTCTGTTTCTACAGCGTCATTGCCGGTAGAGGGGCAGCGTCGATCAAGCCAGCCGTCGGGAAACTAGTACCCACCGGGCTGTTGAGCCACAGCTCGGATGGGGGAATTAAGGGCTCGGATGTGTTGGTTGGTGGTAGCTCAATGTCTCGTTTAATGTCTGGCTGCCCGCAGTTGGTGGCCAGTATTGGTGGAGTTTCCGTTGCTTGTTTAATTGATACCCGGTTCTATGGTATCCACCATAACAGAGAGCTGCTTTTTGGAAAATTTTAAACCATGGGGTCAGGAGCGTTTAAAATTGTGCCAGTGGCTCCAATTACGTGCCGCTAATGGGCTTGCAATTCCATATATTGGCTATATGGAGTTGAATGTGGAATTGTGTGGCAAAATAGTGCCGGAATGTGGGATATTGGTGGTCAGGGACCCTCCTGGTGGCTTGTGTGCTCAGGTCCCTGGGATACTGGGGATGAACGTGCTGAGCCGGTGCTACCGGGAATTCTTTGGCCAACATGGCCAGGCCTTGTTTGACTCTCCACCAGTAGTAGAGGTCCCTGGTTTTGTGATGCAAGCATTACAGCATTGTCACGAGATTAAATCTCAGCCAGTTTTTGGACAGGTAGGTGGGGCAAGAGTGCGAGGGCGTCATCAGTGCCGTGTTCCGGGTGGTACTATGAAGATAATCATTGCCACCTGTTCTGAACAGTATTCAGGGGGTACGGTGTTGTTTGAGCCACTTGAGTCTGGACTTCTGGCTGGCCTTTTGGCCTCTCCTGCCCTAGTGCCAGTGATCCGAGGCACAGTCTACATCCCACTTGTGAACGTAGGAGTGTTAGATGCGGTACTTTACCCAAATACCCTGTTAGGCAGCTTGCATGGCATGTATGTTGTGAGCTTACCTCCAGGGGTGACTGAGGTAAAGGCGGTGGTTGATACAGTGGGCTCCCAAGGCTGTGTGGTGGAACCCTCGTTGCGAGAGCGGATTGAATCTGTTGACTTATCTGCTTTGGAGATGGAGGAGCAGGATAAGGTTAGACCCTGTTACAGAGTTATCAGTCTGTGTTTTCGGCTCATGATGGTGATTTAGGGTGTACTAACCTGATCTCGCATGACATTCCCCTTACAGACGATGTCCCAGTCCGGCAGCGATATAGGCGCTTGCCCCCTTCGGAATATGATGTTGTGAAGACTCACATCAACCAGCTGCTGGAAGGCCAGATAATTCGAGAGAGCTGTAGTCCATACGCGTCTCCTATCGTTCTAGTGAAAAAGAAAGACGGTGGCCTACGTATGTGCGTAGATTACCGTCAGCTGAATTCGAAGACCAGGAAAGACGCGTTCCCGCTGCCTCGCATAGAGGAGACGTTAGATGCACTGACAGGGGCCCGCTGGTTTTCCACTTTGGATTTGGCCAGCGGGTACAACCAACTTCCAGTCACTGGGGGGGATAGGCCCAAAACTGCCTTTTGTACTCCATTCGGGTTATTCGAATGGAATAGGATGCCTTTTGGGCTTTGTAATGCTCCCAGCAATTTCCAGCGGTTGATGGAAAGATTGTTTGGTGATCAGAGGCATCAGTCGTTGCTTTTGTATTTGGACGACATTGTGGTATTTTCCTCCTCAGTGACTCAGCATCTGGAACGGTTGGAGGTGGTCTTGGGTCGATTGAAGCGGGAAGGTCTCAAAGCAAAGCTGGAAAAGTGTGCGTTCTTCAAACAACAGGTAAAGTATTTGGGTCATGTGGTGTCCTCCCAGGGGGTTGCCACAGACCCAAGTAAAGTGGAGGTAGTGGCGAATTGGGGCCGTCCGGGTAATGTGACGGAGCTCCGTTCGTTTTTAGGGTTTGCCAGTTACTATCGCCGCTTTGTGGAGGGGTTTGCCAAGTTGGCAGCCCCTCTACATAAGCTGGTTGCTGAGTTTGTTGGGGGCAGGCATAAAAAAACAGCAGGACTGAGCTTTGCCAGTGCGTGGACAGAGCATTGTCAGAAGAGCTTTGATACTTTAAAGGAGAAGCTCACAGCATCGCCTATTCTCGCATATGCTGATTTTTCATTGCCCTTCATCCTTGAGGTGGATGCCAGTCACCGGGGCCTGGGGGCAGTTCTCTCCCAGGAACAAGAAGGAAAGGTTCGACCTATCGCTTTTGCCAGTCGTAGTTTGCGGCCCACTGAGCGCAATCCTGTAAATTATAGCTCAATGAAATTAGAATTTTTGGCGCTCAAGTGGGCAATGACGGAAAAATACAGAGAGTATTTGTTGGGGCATAAATGTATTGTTTTTACCGACAATAATCCCCTGAGTCATTTGTTTTCCGCCAAGCTGGGTGCCACTGAACAGCGCTGGGCAGCCCAGCTCGCTGTTTTTGACTTTGTAATTCGGTATAGGCCAGGTAAGAGTAACAGTAACGCTGATGCTCTTTCGAGACAGCCTCCGGCGGACAGCGATGGGGTGGGACAGCTTGTACCAGCCATTGTGGTTCCTGCATCCGTACAACAGGCGGCAGGAATGGAGCCAGCATATCGGGTTACTCAAGCTGCACTTAAGGTCTTCCCAAGCCATTCTGCAGCTGATTTGAGGGTGCTACAAGAGTCTGACCCGGATATTGGTGGGGTCTTGTGTTTTTGGCGACGTAAGAGCTTCCCCAGCTTAGAGGAACGTCGATCATTATCTAAGAAGAGCTTGACGTTGCTCCGTCAGTGGGACCGCCTAGTAGAACGTGAGGGGGTCCTGTACCGTCGAATCTTCCGCCCTGATGGGAGAGGAGGTTTTTCAAGTACTTCTGCCCTCTGCGTTAAGAGAAGAGATTTTGACGTGGCTGCATCAGGAGCACGGACACCAGGGCATTGAACGTACAACGGAGTTGGTTCGTCGGCGTTGCTATTGGCCTGGTATGTCCGGGGAGTTGGCTCATTGGTGTAGGGAGTGTGAACGTTGCCAGTCCGCTAAGGATGTACAGCCGATTGCCTCCAGCTTTATGGGGCATTTGCTGGCCTCTAGGCCAAATGAGATCTTGGCCATTGATTTTACTGTGTTGGAGCCGTCCAGTTCGGGGTTGGAAAACGTGCTAGTGATGACAGATGTCTTCACAAAGTACACCCTGGCGGTTCCTACATGGGATCAGAGGGCAGAAACGGTGGCGCAAGTGCTTGTGGTGGAATGGTTCTGTAAGTTTGGGGTCCCTGGTCGTATACATTCGGACCAGGGCCGCAACTTTGAATCTTCACTTATACAGCAGCTTTGTAATCTGTATAAGGTGGAGAAGTCCCGAGCCACACCTTACCATCCTGCGGGAAATGGCCAATGCGAGCGGTTCAACCGGACCTTGCACAACCTTTTGCGCACTCTGCCTCCTTCAAGAAAACGGGATTGGGCTTTATGTCTGCCGCAGGTACTGTTTAGCTACAATACCACTCCCCATCAATCAACTGGCGAGTCACCATATTATTTGATGTTTGGTCAAGAACCCCGGTTACCAGTTGATTTTCTGCTAGGTAGGGTGGAGGAGACGGTTGCAGGAAATGTACACGAGTGGGTTATAGAGCATCAAACTCGATTACAGGTGGCTTTTGAAGGGGCACGGGAGCATCTGAGGGTCGCTGCAGAACGGCGTAAGGTGCAACATGACTCACAGGTGCGAGATACACCACTGGGGGAGGGTCAGCTGGTTTTCCTCCGCAATGTCGGCGTGAGAGGTCGGTCAAAGATCCGGGACCTGTGGAGCCCAGTGGTGTATCAGGTGGTGAGGGCCCCTAAAGAAGGAGGTTCAGTTTATTCCATTGCCCCGGTAGATGAATTTGATAAGGTGAGGCAGGTGCATCGTTCGTTGTTGAAGGTTCGAACACAGAAGGACTTTCCTGTCCAGGTATCTACTTGTAGTCCAGTAGTTGAATCGGTGCCACCTTTGGGTGAGCAGGTTTCCGAGGGGTCAGAGCAGTGAGATTTGTGGGTTTTGGCTTCAGAGACACCTCCGGCCGCTGACGTCGAGGTATCAGTTGACCCAGGGTGTTTGGGGTCCTTAACTTGCAGTGGGCTGGGGGCCCCAGCTAATTTAGGTCAGCCCCTTGAGGATGCTTTAGTCCAATTGCCAGAAAGTTTGCCTGATGGTGATGTAGTACCGCGACGGTCTAGGCGAGCTACAGCTGGTCAACATTCCAATATGCACCATCTCCCTCGGTCTGCAGGGGCGGTGGGTAATGATGGGGTATTACTGGAGGGGACATCTATGACAATTTCGGTATGGTTTAGGCCCTGGACTTGAGTGGTGAGTGTTCATCGTCGGGGCGACGATGCAGAAGCGGGGGGTAGATTTTGGCAGGATCAGTGAAGCTCTTCCTGTTTAGATTTGATTGGCTGGTTGCTTATTGATTGTCCTCTCATCGGACAGTGAGCGGATCTATAAATTCGTGGGTGGGGTAGTATGGGGTGATGAGTCACGCCCCCTTGCTTTCTGCGTCATATTTAGTCGCCATCCAGGTATGTTGGATAACGTTGGCTGTGTTGTTAGTGGTACACTGAAGCTCTTATTGGTGTACTCTCTTATAGAATGGCATGTTGAAGGAAAACCCGTGACTGGTATATGGCTGAGGTGTTTTGTTGTTGTATTCATTTATAGTTAGAGTTTGGGCAAGACTGTTTCAGTGCGAACGGGTACGGGTGTTTACATAACATTACGGACGCGTCCTGTCCCTCCGGCAAACCCATTGCCTCCCAGATAGACTGAACGAGCTTCCAGCTTCCCAGCATATTGGTTGTCTGGCTGACTGATTGGATTTCAGAACTAATGCGTACGGTATGTGTATTTTAAATTTATAGTTGATATTCTGATTTGTATTATTATTTGGTATTCACTGAGGGTCTGTCTGATCTGTCTAAATTGTAAATTCATTGCAGACAGACTAGTGGCGTCGTTACGTGTGATTTAGCTTTCCTGTTGTTGGTGCTACGTGGGAACTATCATCTGGAGACGCTGTTGCTTTGTTTGGGTTAAATTCGTTTTGTATTTCATTCTTGTTGTGGTTGTTGAGTCTCAGTGTGTGTGTGTGTGTGTGTGTGTGTGTGTGTTTCCTTTTTTTCTTTGTTTTTCCTTTTCCTGATTTGTATGTAACAGATTGGATACCTTTATTGTGAAACGTGTTTGCTTGTTGTGAGCGTTTAATCTGACTTTGGTCTTATTTTGCTCCATTACCTTTTGTTGTTGTACTGTTACTTTAGTTTATTTTGTAAGTGTTCCTCATTGTTGTATTGCCATGTTGATGATGTGAGTTTGCTGATGTTTGTGCTCTTTGGCTGAGTTGTGTTGTAACAAAATATTATTATTATTATTATTATCTTTTGTTTTGTATTAGTTATTCTGGTTGAGTTAAGTCTTTGTAGCTGTCTAGCTGTGGGTCCGCTGTGTGGATGGGCAACTCTTCTTATTGTAAGCCATCTGTGATTAAAGTGACTGTGTTGGTTCAAGTGTATAACCTGATTTCTGCTTGTTACAGGAGCTGAGTGCCTAAGGCAGGGGTGGAGTCTTGGTGTTGGGGTTTCTTTCACGAGTGCTGGTTGGAGTGGTTGTGTGTGTGTGTGTGTGTGTGTGTGTTTGTGTGCGTGTGTGTGCGGTGTGTGTCACAGGTATAAGTGGAGGGTGTTTTGCTGTGTAGGCCGATTGTGCCCTTATGCCCTGCTGTCAAACCTCGGCTCCTGTACCTTGATCCTTGGGAGGTCCTTGATGAACCAGGTCATCCATAGTTGTATGTTGTGAAGTGTTGAATTGAGTCTGTTATATGTGAACTGTTGTGCTCAGCGATTACTTTTCTTCCTTTTGTTTTTGTAATAAACTTTGTTTTAAAATTGTAATAAAAACTATTTTTTGTATCTACGTCTCTTGCCAATTTATCGTGAGCTGACCTGTGTTGCCTAATAATACATTTTATTCATTATAGGTCCCGGGGCTAGACCCAGGGTGGCGTAGTCGTGCTAAAACTTTAATCCCTCAGCGTTCCGCCACACTAACTTCACATGCTATTGGAAATTTTCTATTTCCCACTTATGAAGTCGTGATTATGAGCTTGTCACATTCAAGTGCTTTGTTGTTGGAAAGAATAAAATGTAGCATCCCATTTGTTGACAATTATATAAACATTAGCCATGCTAGATAGTCAGTTTGCTGACTATTCTGGAATTTCAGTCAAATACATGCTTATTTCAGTGTTTATAAAACAATATGCTTCAAATTATTGTTCACATATAGTCTATAAATACATTACTTTAGTGACAAGACAAAGTGATGTAGTTGTTGTGAAAAAAAAAAAAAAACTATTAATAAGAATAGCACTGACAGCAGCAATCATTATCCCCTCCATGTTTAAAGTTTATGGCTCACCCAACTCAGAAACTCTGGTATCAAAATGATCTCTGAGTTTCCCAGTAGTAAATACAACTTGAGATGTCATTCATGTCCAATTCCCGATTAGGAAGCTCATATAGGAAACTTATATTTATGATAATTCCGGGAGTATGTGAAGGCAGCAAAAGCCCTTGGTTCTTTCTTTTCATGGTTTGGTGTCGGTTTTCACTGTTCACTCTTTGTCTTGCGATTCATTGAATTAATACTACACTGACCTTGACCAAATGTGAATGTGGCAGTAATTTATTATGATTGTTGTAAAACCATACATACATACATATATTTTTTTACAAGGATTCAAACAAAAGTAAGTCTTTATTAAAGACTAATATAATAGCAAGCTAGCTTTAAAGGCATTAGATTGCACCCTCCATGTAGATCACTCTCCAAAGTCATGAACGTGCACAGGAAGAGCAGAGGCTAACCAGCGATGCGATGAGAGACGGTGTTGGTGGAGAGTTGAATGCGATGTTGTCAGATTACCTAAGCCCCTTTCACACTGCACGTTGGTCCCGGAAAATTGCCAGAAAATTGCCGTAGTGCCTTCTGTGTGAACGCAAACACGTCCCGGGATTAATTCCGGGATTGATCCCGGGTTGGGGACCTAGTAACATTGCGGGTTCAGTCCCGGAACGAGTGCTGTGTGAACAAAAGCCGGATCAATGCCGTAAAGGGTGTGTCGTAGTGATGACGCACCTTATCGTTCGACTGTTTCACCGGTTGTTTTGAAGGCAGATCAATGTTCACACGACGAAAAATGTGTAAACTGGAATGAAGCAGCGATCAGGAAGCTCCTCACTATCCGCGCTGAAGCTGAAATCGTTCGCCAGTTTAGTGAAATGGTGCGCGGCGCATTATACACGTCGCATGAAATGTCACGTGTCTTTACGGGATCTTTACGGGTTGTATGTGAACGCACACACAGATTCCAGAAAATCACTGGCAGTGTGAATGAACCAAAATCAGACCATCCCGGGACAAATCACGGGACACATTTTCTGTGTATTTTCCAGAATAGCTGTGTGAAAGAGGCTCTAGTGTCTCATTCACCAGTGGGAAAACATTACAGGGGTGCAGGAGACATCATCAAAAGCCCACCATCAAAAGACAGCATCAAAAGCCCAGATCAGATTTCCAGATGTCGGACCACCACTTCAGGCTCACCATCGGACCACCATCATATATTAAACTTGACTGATCATTAACAGAATAATACTGATTATTATTACATAACAAAGTAAGTGAAATAAGAAGTATTGAATGATTAAAACTTAGGGATGAACAAAATGCCTGCAGAATGCCAAATCTGTCCATTGTAGCCCAGCCTTTCATGTGGGATATCTCAACTTTCTGTATTTATGTACTGTACTTAAATGTATTAAATGTAAAAAAAAAAAAAAAAAAAAAGACTTTACTCAAATAAAGATTAAATTAAAATGTATTCCCCTGGTTTCACAGACAAGACTTAAACCTATTCCCAGACTAAAATGTAAGTCCGAACTGTTTAAACTATAAGAAACTTGCACTGGCTGTTCTTAAAATATATCAGTGGCCTTGTTTTGTCTCAAGATGCACACAAGTAATGTTGTTTTTTTTTCTAAGGCACGTTTATAAAATTACTTACAACTCCTAATTGAACTATGGCCTAATCCTGGCTTAGTCTAAGCCCTGTCTGTGAAACCAGGCCATTGTGTTTTAACAGCCTGAGTACTCGTACACACTTTGAGAACCACTGACATTAACGATTATCTCTTTGATTAAACCATTTAATCGTTTCATATATGTTTCGCTGGCTTCTGGTTGTGACAGGTAGACTACAAGAAACTTGTGTTGCAGCTGAGACAGGCACAAGTAAGACTACTAAATTCTCTGCCTGTGTAGGACCGCTATCAGAAGCACCATTAGAAGAAGACAACCTACTGTTCACTGTCAAATAGGAATATTCTGCATACATGTAGGCTAACACCAAACATAATCATAATTTATTTTCTCCTTGTCACTAAAAGATGTCTGAAATAAACATTTTAAAATGTAACATTGGTGTATGCCTTGAATTACAATGAATGTGATGTTCGTTCGTTGTCGAAAGTTTTAGTTAGCAAATAACACAGGCTATTTTCCCTTACCAAAAGTGCGGGGGATGATTGTTGTCTCTTACAAACTGCGGGGGTCAGGACCCCCTGTCCCCCGCGTCAACGGCGCACATGAAGTGCAAAATATTACAATAATAATGCCTTCCAGTCTCACTCAGAATAGCGTAATGGACCGCACTGATGACGTATCATGTCCGTGCAAACAGGGTGCACAGAGGTATGCAAATCCTGTACATACATTGACAGGCAGGACAGTCTAGCGAAATGTTCGGACCTAGGGATATGATTGGACAAACATTTTATGGTCCTACACCTTCCACAGACAACATAAATACTTATAAATTTATTCAGACCACTTAAAGGGATCATATTATGCTTTTTCACTTTTTGAATTTTAGTCAGTGTGTAGTGTGTATGTTTGGGCATAAAAAGATCTACAAATTGCCGCCATATATGCCGCCACAAATAGTGTAAGTCTGTGGGACTATGGTATAAATAAATTCAACTGTATAACAGTTTCACTGCAATTCATGTTATAATGTTAGAATTAAAGAACAATAAACATAATACATATTACCGTTGCACTTATCTGTACATAGTACTATGCAGTTATTTTTAAGCTGTTGTTGACCTATCTAAAACGTGATTTAGCCAAACAACAACAACAATAACGTTACCACCTTAATATGTCTTGCAATATCCGTGCGTGCAAAGGTTCTGCGAGATCCTCTTGTTCAATATTCTCGGGGTCTGAATTGACATAGATATAATATGTCTATGTGAATTGATATGGCTTGCTGTTTTGGCAAGGGGCGGGGCAGTACTGAAACGCCATCTAAGCTGTTCGCCAATCAGAAGGCAGGCCTTCATCAATCCCAGAACTACAGGTGCATCTCAATAAATTAGAATGTCGTGAAAAAGTTATTTTTTTCTTGTAAGTTATTTCAAAAAGTGAAACTTTCATATATTTTAGATTCATTGCATGAAAAGTAAAACATTTCAAAAGTTTTTTTTTGTTTTAATTTTGATGATTAGAGTTTACAGCTCATGAAAGTCAAAAATCAGTATCTCAAAATATTAGAATATTTACATTTGAGTTTCAATTAATGACCATCCATACAGTATAAATTCCGGGTATCTCTTGTTCTTTGAAACCACAATAATGGAGAAGACTGCTGACTTGTCAATGATCCAGAAGACGAACATTGACGCCCTCCACAAAGAGGGTAAGTCACAGAGGGTCATTACTGAAAGGTGTGGCTGTTTACAGAGTGCTGTATCAAAGCATATTAAATGCAAAGTTGACTGGAAGGAAGAATTTGGGTAGGAAAAGGTGCACAAGCAACAGGGATGACTGCAAGCTTGAGAATAATGTCAAGCAAAGCTGATTCAAACACTTGTGAGAGCTTCACAAGGAGTGAACTGAAGCTGGAGTCAGTGCATCAAGAGTCACCAAGTGCATCAAGAGTCTCAGACGTCTTCAGGAAAAGGGCTACCAAGCCACTTCTGAACCAGAGACAACGTCAGAAGCGTCTTACCTGGGCTGTGGAGAAAAAGAACTCAGTGGTCCAAAGTCCTCTTTTCAGATGAAAGAAAATTTTGCATTTCATTTGGAAACAAGGTCCCAGAGTCTGGAGGAAGAGTGGAGAGGCATAGATTCCATGTTGCTTGAAGTCCAGTGTGAAGTTTCCACAGTCAGTGATGATTTGGGCTGCCATGTCATCTGCTGGTGTTGGTCCACTGTGTTTTCTGAAGTCCACAGTCAACGCAGCCATCTACCAGGAAATTCTGGTAGAATTTCCTTCTGCTGACAAGCTTTATGGAGATGCTGATTTCATTTTCCAGCAGGACTTGGCACCTGCCCACAGTGCCAAAGGTACCAAAAGCTGGTTCAATGACCATGGTGTTACTGTGCTTGATTGGCCAGCAAACTCGCCTGACCTGAACCCCATAGAGAATCTATGGTGTATTCTCAAGAGGAAGATGAGAGACACCAGACCCAACAATGCAGATGACCTGAAGGCCGCTATCAAAGCAACCTGGGCTTCCATACCACCTCAGCAGTGCCACAAACTGATCACCTCCATGCCACGCCGAATTGAGGCAGTAATTAAAGCAAAAGGAGCCCCTACCAAGTATTGAGTACATATACAGTAAATGAACATACTTTCCAGAAGGCCAACAATTCACTAAAATGTTTTTTTATTGGTCTTATGAAGTATTCTAATTTGTTGAGATGTTTTGTTAAATGTGAGCCTAAATCATCACAATTAAAAGAACCAAAGACTTAAACTACTTCAGTCTGTGTGCATTGAATTTATTTAATACATGAGTTTCACAATTTGAGTTGAATTACTGAAATAAATGAATTACTGAAACTTTTCCACGACATTCTAATTTATTGAGATGCACCTGTAATCGAGCCATTTGTACCAGGCTGGGAAGAAAGGTATTGTAATAATGTAAATTATGTGAAAAATAATGTGATTTTCGAACCACCAAGCATGAGAGAATGTGCTAGTACACCCCCAAAACAAAATCAAGACTTTGTAAAAGAGCATAATAGGACCCCTTTAACTTAGTGATTGTTGTCGTAATATGAAGAGACTTTCCAAACATTTTCCAAAAACTGTTAAAATCAAATCACCTACACTGCCTTAACGTGATAATCTGCCCCAGTAATCATAACTTGTGTCAATGCAATATAAGTGAGTGTTTTACTCTCTTGTGTTTTTTTTTTGTTGGTGTTGTTGTTGTTTTTTTGTTGGTACGGGCACATTCCAAGTAAGTGAACTGAAGAGTTCCTTCTCAAACTGGAACCTCTACTACTCTTATGACTAAGATTTTCAATGATTAACAACTTACATTTTGTCATTTGGTCTTTTTTTCTTTTCTTTTCTTTTCTTATCTTTTCTTTTTTAAGGTCAGTATGAAGCTTCAGTCCTCGTTATATTGAAAAGAGAAGCCAGACTATTTTTGAACAAATTGTGTCATGGAACAAAAAGAGTCATGGAACAGTCTGGAACAGCATTAGAGTGACTAAATAAAGACATATTTGGGATAAACTATTACTTTTAATGTTTCCTCTCAAGAAAAATTCTGTCATCATTTACTCACCCTCAAGTAGTTCCAAACCTGTCTGAATGTCTTTGTTCTGCTGAACACAAAGGAAGATATTCTGAAGAATGTGGGAAACAGAGCAGTTCTGGGGCACCATTGACTTCCATAGTATTTTTTTTCCCTACTATGGAAGTCAATGGTGCCCAAAAACGTCCTGGTTACAAACTTTCTTCAAAATATATTCCTTTGTGTTTGGCAGAACAAAGAAATTCATACAGGTTTCAAACTACTTGAGGGTGAGTAAATGATGACAGAATTTTAATTTTTGGGTGAACTATCCCTTTAATTTGTTTTGTGAATACGGGCCCAGATCTTTCACCTATAGAGAACATTTGGCGCATCATTAAACAAAAAATATGTCAAAGATGACCACAAACTCTTCAGTAGCTGGAAACCTATATCAAGCAAGAATGTGACCAAATTCCAACACAAAAATCAAATTTGAAATGAGCTCATTTTGTTCATATAATTGCAAAATTTATCAGTTTAAACATTTGTTATGTTATCTATGTTCTATTGTGAATAAAATATTGGTTCATGTGAATTGAAAGTCTTTTAGTTTTCATTTTATTCAAATTTAAAAAAGTCCCAGCATTTCCAGAATTCGGGTTGTACAATGGATCTTTATCTTAATTAGAAGCGAAAAGCGAAAATGACCTTGAAGCTGTGAAACTAGCAAAATATACTGTAATTCTCCCATAAGTAAACTAAACAGTCAGCACTAACATACATAAACTGGTCTAACTCATAGAAATGCAGACATTGTGGCTTAATCCATCCTAGTTCTGCATTTGTCTCAGTGGCGCACAGTGACAGCATTAGCCATATTAAATCATTCTGTCATGGGTGTTCACTTCGTCATTGTATGAAAACTCCCCGTTGCCCTGACAACAGGTGATGAGCATCAGAGCCCCAATGTTCTGAAGCATAAATTTAGATGTGACATTCTGTCGTTATTTAAAGGTGCTTACTCACAGGATGCATTGCTTGGTTTTAGAGAAGCTAAAATCTCTCTGCTCTATGGCTTTGTTTTACCATGATGTGAAAACAGGCCTCTCCTACAATAATCAATTCCACAATTTCTCTCTCTCTCTCTTGGACTCGTGTGTGTGTGTGTGTGTGTGTTCCTTTGATAGGCCTAACATGTGTGGTAATTCTTGATAATGGACACAATTCTATAAAATATCTAGGACTTCTAGGATGCTATGTATAGGATTCCACTGGTTTCCTTTGAATTATTTATCCATTTCTGAATTGTAGATGAGTCATAAGGGCTTATGTGATCATTTTGGACTGGCATGATCTACATGGCAACTTTAAGATACACAAACAAGAGTGGGAGAGTGCATAAATCTTCATTTTAAGTACTACACAGTCCGATATGCAACGCAAAACTGAATTAATCACTTTTTAATCAGATGTTTCCATAATAACTTTGAAGTCGGTAGCCAAAATCTCCTCCACAGGGATGTAGGCCCTGAGGGACTTCAACTTCACCCTACCATCCTCATCATTAAGTCTTTATTTTTTCTGAATGACTCTTTTTTTGTATAGACTCTGTCAGCATATCTGATAATTGAGTCCTAATGCTCCCTGTCAAGGCAAATTCTTCATCTTTGGCACCTTTACAACCGCACCACCTTTGTTATCATTCCTAGTCACCTCACATTGGGAAATCCTCCTGTACCCCACACTTATAAGAGTTTTGGCCTGTCAGAGTTTGACTTTGTCAGGCCCTTTAGATGACTAACCAACTGGCTCATTATTTTAGAACAGACTGCTGCAACTGATGGACCATTTTTCACTCAACCTCTCTTCACTGTAAACTCTAATAAGTTAAGTCTACTCAACTTTAAGGAAATTCCTTCCCCCAATTTAGTGGAATGAAGTTGCCTAACAATACAAATATAATTTATATACTGTTGCATTTGGAATAAGCAATATATAATTAAACTCAGTGATTGCTTCACTTTAACAGGTTTATTAAGGTTTGATCCCTTACATTTCTTAGCTGAACTTTAATACAATTTACTGACAGCATATTAACCATATTTCATGAAATAACAAAACACTATTATACCAGCATCAAACCAGCAGCAACATATTTTCAGTATGCATCAACTGTTTAACTGCTTTCAATAGTAATTACAGCCCAACATGCTGTATTTGTAGTATTGCATGCTTTAACCCTAATTAAAAACATTAGTAACACATACAATGTGATCTAAAAATTAATAAAATATAAAAAGAGATATAACATATGACATAACATAGCATAACATACCATATAAACAAACACCATTACAATAATGTTTGATAAATCATAATTTAATGTAAATTCAGATAGCTAATCATTAAACTATAATTCCTTTACATGGCCGGGAGTATGTGGATACCCTCTTCTAATTAAGCAGTTATTCTAAGCCATTTTCTATTCCACAATAACACTGCCCCATGCACAAAGCGAAGTCGTGGCAGTCGTGGCCTAATGGATAGCGAGTCGGACTTGTAAGCGGAAGGTTGTGGGTTCGAATCTCAGGTCCGGCAGGGATTGTTGGTGGGGGGAGTATCCTCCTTCAATATCACGACTGAGGTGTCCTTGAGCAAGGCACCGAACCCCCAACTGCTCCCCGGGCGCTGTAACATGGCTGCCCACTGCTCTGGGTGTGTGTTTACTTAGGATGGGTTAAATGCAGAGAATACATTTCACTACTGGTTATATACTCTCTATGTAATTGTGTATGTGACAAATAAAAATAATCTTAAATCCATGAAGGAATGATGAATGGAAGAACCCAGACCTGAACCCCACTGAGAAGCTTTGGGATAAAGGCCAACTACAAGTCAGGCCCCATTGCCCAAAATCACTTTACTGTTGCTTTACTGAAGGAAATCCCTTCAGTCATGTTCCAGCAGTGGAAAGTGGAAAGCTTTCCCAAAAGATTTTACAAGCACATATTACACTCTTAAAATAAAGGTTATTTATTGGCATCTATAGGGGCTTTTACACTGGTGAAACTTTTTCATAATTCCTAGAACTATAGGCGGAAGTACCCGTTTTTTTGACGAATTCACTGCAGGATGTAGGAATGTATTTAGTTCTAGGAACTCCGCTTGGGGAACTAAATTAGCTCCCAATTCAGAGTAGGGTCTAAAAAGCATTTTTAAAAAGCCATGTAAAAATATTTACTCCACAAACATGGAAAACAGCAATAACAGCATTTAGCTATCTGTTCTCTGCAGCATTGCTTTCTTTTCTCAGCTTCAATGATATGTAACACTGCAAATTGTCATAGAAGATTGTCAGATTTTCATGCTCTTTAAATCGCGCAAGTTGTGCGTTTATATTCCATCTCTGTTATCACGAAACCCACGACACACAACAAAAACAGCTCCGATCATGGCGTCCTCCATTCACCGGTTGTTAATATTTGTAAATGCCACAAGTAAAGATGCCGCTGTCGGCTGCTTCAGAGTTCCTGCTGTCGGTGTGAATGCAACCAGTAAAATGGCAAAAGGGGGAAATTGGTTCTCTAGTAACCACTATGCTGGATAGTTCCTAGAACTGAGTTCCTATAACTACGTGGTGCGAAAGCCTCGATGGTTCCATGAATAACCTTTAACATCCATAGAAACTTTCTATTCCATAAAAGGTTCTTTCGTGGAAATTGGTTCTTTAGATTACTGAAATGTTCTTCACACTAAGAAAAATAAAAATGTATTCTATTCTATTCTATTCACTGGAAAGTTCTTTGTGGAAACCAAAAATGGTTCTAGGACATCACTGTGAAAAACCCTTATAGAACCTTTAATGTTTGGGTATCCAAATACTTTTCTGATATATAATGTACTTTCATATATATTCATATTTGAATGTACATAAACTAGGCCTATCAATAAGGTTTATACAATGTTGTAGCAATCATTTTAATTAGTCATTACAAAGTTTTATCCTCATATTCATTCTTTCTCGAAATTCTGTGAGATTTGAGGGATGGCAAGTCTTGTCTTTATGCTGTGAAGTCTTTATGTTACTGACCATGTCTAGCTCTGTTCTCACAGTGCCTGCCTGTTAATTACACAGGCATTAGCATTGCGGCCCTCGTCCCACCTTGAGGAGGGGACAGGTCTCCAAATATCAGCCTCAGATCTCATTAGACTCTCAGTGCGCCTTCCCTCTCGCGGGTGAAATGACATGCGTTAATGACGCTGCCCCTTTTTCCTCTCAAATTATCATGCAGGAGAGTCAGTCTCTCTCTCCCTCTCTCTTACACACACACACACACCAAGGATGTGATTTCAGCACGCCGGGAGATTGCACTTCAGTGCCGACGAATGGAAGAGAGGCTCCTACTTTCTCCTCGGAGAGCTCATTTCAAGAAAATTATTCATGGCCAACCCCATGCTCTGTAATCACTTGTTCAGTCCCAAGAAATCTCCATTTGTTCTAAGTGGCTGTAAATGAATTTTTAGATGGGTGCTATGAAGTGGCAATATTTGTAAGGGACAATTATATGCAAAATAATGTTACTGGAACACACTTCAAATGTAGTGAAGCTCTTATGGACCTATAGAATGAGCACAGGGTCAGAAATAATTTTCCATTAATGCTGTTTATCACAGAAAAAAAAGGAAAGATGGTATTAAATCAAATGTATTTCCTGAATGGCATTTATAATAATAATAATATTTACATTACAAATGCATTTACATTTAGTCATTTAGCAGATGCTTTTATCCAAAGCGACTTACAAATGAGGACATTAGAAGCAATCAAAACCACCAAAAGAGCAACAACATGCAAGTGCTATGACAAGTCTTGGTTAGCCTAACGCAGTACATGTAAAAAGTTTTTTTTTTTAAGAAAACGAGAAGATAGAAAATAGAAACAAAATTAAAAAATATATATTTTTTTTTAAGAAACAAGTAGATATAATAGAAAAAAGAAAGCTAGTGTTAGTTTTTCAAGAAAAGCTAGCAGTTAGAGAATAAATATGCAATTGTTAGAGGGTCAAATGTTTTTTTTTTTTTTAAACACAGCATCCAAAATATAACAAAACAAAACAACAGACACATACTCAACATCTCAAAGTCCAGTCAAAAGGGAGGGAGAGAGGGAAGGACAATAAAAACACAAAACTCACTCCTTTATACAATCACGTATATCAAACAAAAAACACTGCCAAGCATCAATGGTCAAAGGCCTGGCCCCACCGACTCGCGCCGTTGCACATTCACAAGTCACTATTTGCAGGAGGCTACGGATCCAATATGTTTTTCCACACATGTGCAGTGTAAACCAGTTCGGTATTATTGTCTTCTTTGCAGCTGTAAATCCAGCAAACAACATTATCTTTTGCATTGAACTTATACAGAGACCAGAATCATCAAGAAGACACAAACTTGGGTTAACAGATCAATCAATTTGCAGTGTGTCCATAGACTAATGACGACAGGACATTCCCAAAACATATGAAGAAAAGTGCCAGATGATGCAGTATTACATATATGGCAGTTAAAATATAATTGTAGTTTCATTTTAAATCTTTTGTAAGGAGTTATGTATGCTCTATGAATGACTTTGAAGTGAATAAGACGATGAGCCAAGTTTTTAGATGTTAAGCTGAGATTAGACCACACTCTCTCCCAGTCGACAGATAAATTAAGGTCAGATAATTCCCTATTCCAAATAGTTTTAATAGAAAGAGGTTTTGTAATGCAATCAATAATTTCATTATATATTAAGGAAACAGATGGCCGACCAGCAGATGGTGCAATCCAGTCCCGCATAGGATGAGAGGAAATGGGAAAAGTCCAGGGAACTCCATATGCTTTGAGAACAGAACGTAATTGAAGAAAGACAAAATATGCGGATGCTGGTAGACAAAATTTGGTTCTTAATGTCTGAAATGAACAGAGGCCCTGGTTATCATATATATCACTGCACGTATCACTGTTTACACCTAAAGAAGACCAAGAGGGTTGGACAAATGGACGATTTCCGCATACAAAATTAAAATTGTGCCATAAAGGTGTACTGTTACAAAATTTGAAGGGTCTTCCTATCCGACGTTCAACCGTTTTCCAGATTTTAATAGAGTTAGCCACAACCGGACCAAATTTATAATTATCCCCTTTTTTTCCTGTGCCAGTAAATAAAATATCTTGAAGTCTATTTGGTTTAACCTTGTCAGCTTCAATCACCCTCCATGAAACTGTAGATTGATGATCAACCCAATTATGAAGAGCCTTAAGCTGGAACGACCAATAATACAATTCAAAATTTGGTACAGCCAGTCCTCCTTCGCGATTAGTATGTTGTAATGTGGTAAGTTTAATTCTGGGGCATTTATCATTCCATATAAACTTAGAAATTATGGAGTTGATCTCCGTAAAGTAACCTGGAGGGGGAGAAAGTGGTAGCATAGAGAAAAAAATAAATAAATCGAGGTAACAAATTTATCTTAACAGTGGAGATTCTTCCTTGAAAAGAGACTTTAAGATTCTTCCATCTTTGAATGTCATTTTTGACCTTAACTAAAATGTTATTAAAATTGTCTCTGGCAATCTTATGAATGTTTTTATATATGGTAATGCCCAAATAGATGAAATATTCCTTAATAGGGATAAATGAGGGAATAGAAGAATTAACTTTAACATTGTTAATTGGCATTAAAGCAGATTTGCTCCAATTTATTTTATATCCTGATAAGCTACTAAAATTATCAAATTCCTTAATTATACTAG